>CM065690.1:13833941-13846441 GCA_017654935.2 Phymorhynchus buccinoides | reverse complement strand
GCAGAAGAGGTAGCGATGCGCCTGTT
The DNA here is from genome assembly GCA_017654935.2 of Phymorhynchus buccinoides. Lineage (NCBI taxonomy): Eukaryota > Metazoa > Mollusca > Gastropoda > Neogastropoda > Raphitomidae > Phymorhynchus > Phymorhynchus buccinoides. Next base: position 13,846,415 of record CM065690.1, on the reverse strand, counting down.
CAACACAAAGATAACTTTATTAAAGTAATAAATTTCTAAAAAAGCAACTGAAATAGACTGCAACGTCACTGGAACATACAACAAACAAACAACTACAGGACAAGTGCAAAGTGACGTTATTTTATTCACAAGAGACAAAACAAAACTGGATATTTCGGCGAATGCGCCTTTATCAACACAGACAATCAATTAAACAGCAAACATCAAATATAACAAAAGGAGCAAAAAGCAGGCAACAGAAGGAGCAAAAAAAACATCAAGATCAAAATAAAAACAATACTTCCCCTCTACAGTCCAACGCGTAAATGATACAACAAAGTTGAAACCAAAGAGAAAGGCTGTGAACACAAAGGCTTGTGAATAAAATAACGTCACTTTGCACTTGTCGTGTAGTTGTTTGTTTGTTGTATAATACGTTGCTAGAACGCAAGACAAATGAATATGTCCGCAACAAGATCGCAGAGCTGGTTGGGCCACAAGAACACCTTTTGACGACAGTTAAACGTCGCAAGCTCATCTGGTTTGGCCACGTCAACCGTCACGAATCCTTGTCGAAGACCATTCTCCAGGGAACCGTGGAAGGGGGCCGCCGTCGCGGCCGACAAAAGAAGAACTGAGTCGACAATATCAAAGAATGGACCAACATGAACATGAATGACCTGATCCCGGCCGCCCACCAGAGGCAGAAATGGAGAATGTTGTCTGCTGCTGCTGCCCACCAATCCCCCCAACAACCACAGCGGTCAAGGGACTAAAGGCATGAAGGAAGTTTTCTAGTGTTTGGGTGAACGGTCTCTGAAAGACGTAAGAAGAAGAAGATGGGGGGGGTGGGGGGGGGGGGGGGGGGGTAAGAGTGGAGGGGGGGGAGGGGGGGGGGGGGGGGGGGGGGGGGGGGGGGGGGGGGGGGGGGGGGGGGGGGGGGGGGGGGGGGGGGGGGGGGGGGGGTAAGGGGGGGAAGAAGGAAAAGGGGGAGGGTGGGGGGGGGGGGGGGGGGGGGGGTAGGGGCCGGGGGGGGGGTAAAGGTGGGGTGGGGGGGGGGGGGGGGGGAAAACGGTTAGGGGTTTAAGGGGGGGGCGGGGGGGGGGGGGGGGGGGGGGGGGGGGGGAGGGGGTAAGAGGGGGGGGGGGGGGTAAGAAAACGGGGGGGCGGGGGGGTGGGGGGTGGGAAAGGGGGGGGGGAAAGCCAGGAGGGGGGGGGGGGAGAGGGGGGGGAAGGGGGGGGGGGGGGGGGGGGGTGGGGGGGTGGGGTGTGGGGGGGGGGGGGGGGGGGGTAGGGGGGGGGGGGGGGGGGGGGGTAAGAAACCGACGCACCTAAGGACAGTGGGGCCCTTGGGGGGGGGGGTATGTTTACCTAAAAGCGTTAGGGGGGGGGGGGGGGGGGGGGGGGGGGGGGGGGGGGGGGGGGGGGTATAAAGGGGGGGGGGGGGGTTGGGGGGGGGGGGGGGGGTAAAGAAACGACTTTTACAAAACGTTTGCGGGGGGGACAAAAAAAACACGAGGGGGGGGGAAAGAAAACATTATCCACCCTCCCCCCCCCCGTCCAAACTTTGATTGGTCCCCCCCCCCCCCTCCCCCCCCCCCCCCCCCCCCCCCCCCAAAAAAAAACGTCATATTTAAACCAAATCTTAAACGGGACAATCAACAACAAGAAATATTATTAGCCCCGCGCTGCCATTATCAAGTCACGTGATAGTTTGCCGCCGCGGTCAACCCCTCGAGCCAGAGTGCAAACGCTCGCAGACTATCGGCAAACGAAGTCGTTTATTAGAACCGGGTGTGTTTTTTGGCCGAATTGTGCGAACAGCTAGGAGCGTTCGCCCTTGTGAAACGGGCCCCTGGTGGAAGATCAGTGATGGGTTTTCAAACCTCTCTTGGAACACTTTGCTTCAAACTTGCGCCTGCGCTACAGAGTTGATATATTTTACATGGACAGATGAAGATAACCCCTGTTTGGTGTGTTTGCTAAGAGCAAAGGCACTTAGAGCTTATGCAAAAGCTCCTAAGTGTCTTTGGTCGGCGTAGGCCGTGCGTGTATGTCCTGGTGGGACGGAGGACTCGAATTCTCACATAGCATGCATCAGGTGTGCCAATAATAGCCTATATCAGGGCTCCCAATCGTCCCGCAAAACAAGGGGTCCCATGGACTCCTTCACCCACAATATAGAGGGTCTTAGAGGCGGGATAGAGGGTCCCAATGGCATAGTGAATGTTAAAAAGAATGTTTGTAGTGCATCCTTGGGACCCCCTGCACATTCTTTTAGAGGGTCCTGTAGAATTTGAATGCTTCATAGACCCCCAAATGGGGGTCGCTGGGAGCCCTGTATATATTTTTAAGAGCCTCCTACGTGCCCACGTGTTTTTTAGCCTCCTACGTGCCTCCGTTCAGACGCTATGGTGGCAACATAGATAGGTAGCTAGCCAGCCAGGGACAGGCAGATAGTGGTAAAAACATTGATTAAGCAGCTTTTGCTATCGAAGCTGCTTAACCCTTTCACTGCCAATGTCGCATTTATGCACCACAATGGTGACCCATGTCACTAAAAGGTATGAAAGGGTCCTGTTATCCGAATACCCTATTTACTTTATTTTGGGAGGTAAGGACAGGCCTTAATGTTATGCATGTCACAGAGGAATTCCCGATATTGCAAATAATTTTTATTCTTTACCCAGTTAAGTGTAATGGATATATTTTGGCTTAAAAATGGCTGGCGGTGAAAGGGTTCATTCAAACTGCAACCTGACTCCACTAGGTGGAAGTCTGGACACAACGTTCCTCTTGGATATCTGGGTGGCTAGTACTGTCTCTGTCGGTCTCTTCGTTGTCGTCCTCCCCGTCTTCCCTCTCGTCCTCCTCCGAACCATGCCTCTGGCTGTCCGTGGGGGCTGAGGGGGGAGGAGCAGGGGGAGGGGAAGGGAAAGAGGGGCCCGAAGACAACCAGGCCTGGAAAGGCTTCTTCTGACCCGCACCACCGGTACCGCTCCTCTGCTTCCGGTCACTCCCTTGCCCCTGACCTTCACGTGACGTCAGCACGCGTGGCAACACCACGGTCAGCGTGACCTTGGAAGGCAGGAAGGTCACGGTGCTCCGCCCTTCTCCTCCTCCTCCTCCTCCTCCTCCTCATTCCTCCTCTCTATCTTCCTCCTCTTTTTTTTCTCCGAAACTTGAGCGTGGGAAGCAAAAGGCTTCCAGAAAACAGGCTTGTCTACGGGTGCGGCTTTGTGCTGCAGCGTAGTAGTTGTTGTAGTAGTAGTAGAACCGGGCGTTTTTCCTATCACTGCAATTTCTTCGGGTCGAGATTTATTTTCTGGAACCATGGTAGCGCTTGTTTGGAGTTTGCCGTCGGCGTTTATTTTGGACGACGGTGCTGGCAGCACCTCCAAGCACAGCGAAACCCAGTGCGGAGCCGTCTCTGAGACGTCATTTTCAGTGCCAGATTTTGATGTGTCCGGATAACGCTGAGCATCTGTGCGTGTAGGGGAGTCTCCGTCTTTCAGCTCAGCGTGGAGAGCTGCTGGTTCTTTGTCCGTCTTTGAGATGCCGGCCCTCGAACGGTCTCTGAAGACCGGTGGAGGATGCTGATGGGGTTTCAAAGAACTCTTAAAATGTTCTCTTTGATCCGGAAACTTAGCGTGGGCCATGAAGCTTTTCGCAGAGTCATCGTTGCAGCGAATGTCTTCACAAACTTCGGCAGAAATCAGATTCTTGTAAAAGGTTTCTGAACGATCGCGGCTCATAGGTGGACGAACGCAAGGACGGTCGTTACGATTCTTTTCCGTGTACGAAGCATTGGCAGCAAGAGTCTTCGAACCGCTTTCGCATTGTCCCGTAATACTCTCTTCTTCGTGGTTTCTGATGTTAAATTCAGTGGCCAGTTCCACGCCAGGGGATCTTGACCGGGCTCGAGTTGAACGGTCTGTCGGAAGGGTGAGCAGCAGAGTGTGCCTGGCACTAGTAGGGTCGTGGGACGACGAAGATGAAAGAGAGGGGAACTTCGCGGATGGGTCTTCTTCTTTGACATTGCTTTTGTCTCTGGGTTTCTTCCTGTCCCGCTCCTTGGCTTTTGTAGTTTTGTAGTGATGATGATCTGTAACATATAATTAGCATGATTGTTTTATATTTTGTTTCATTATTATGAAATTAATTATGCTGATTACGGTTCTGTCGTCAGGCGGTGATTGTGCATACACCTGCATGCACACACATTGATATACACACACACATGCACATATTCACATGCAGCAACCACTTTTAACATACATAAACACTTTGTTCACCCCCCCCCCCCCCACTCACTCCTCACAACCCCCCCACACACACAGCACACACTCAACCACACACACGCACACGCAAAACGCACGCACGCACACGCACACACACACAATGCAACTTCACCCTACACACACACACACACACACAGCACACGCACACGCACACATCACACACACACACACACACATGTACACACACACGCACACACACGCACATACCGCACACACACACACACACAAGCACGCACACGCACACGCACACGCACGCACGCACACGCACACACTAACACACACACACACACACGCACACACACGCCTGCACACAACACACACACACACACACACACACACACACACACACCACCTCTTCCACTCCACTAACCCTGTATTGGTGGCAGCAGTCTTGGGGTCGTGGTCAGGTTTTTCGGCTGTTCCCCCCCCACCCTCACCCTCCGCCCTTCTTGTCCTCTTCCTCCCTCCACCCCTTGCCCCCCAGAGATTCGTTCGCCTTCTGTAACCACACACGCGCATTCAAGATTCAAGATTCTTTAATCAGCCAATGCATCATAACAATACAAAGGAAATCGTTTTGGTTTAGCACAAGACACAACCCAACAACAACGAAAAAGCATGCACATCGAATGGACAACCAATATAAGAGAGAGAAAAAAATTGTAACAAAATCATATTACATACATCATCATGTATCAGTCTCTCCCTCAACTAAGGTTTCTCTCTTTCTCTCAGAAGATGCAAACACCTACACATACACCAACACACACACATACACGTGTGCATACACATTTATACCAACACATGTCCCCACCTCCCACACCCGCATCACTCACACATGCACGCACACCAGCACACATGCACGCACGCACGCACACGCACACACGCACGCCACACATACACACACACGCACACACACCACACAAACACACACACACACACGCGCAGCGCAGCGCACACACACACACACGCACATGCACACGCACAACACGCACGCACACGCACACACGCACACGAACACGCACACCACACACACACACACACACACAACACACACACACACACACTCATACACAAGACCGCGAGCATACAGGCACACCGATTGACAAGCCCTGGCTTCCATATTTTATAAACATAGCACATGCCCTGGCTTCCATTTTTTCTAGACATAGCATATGCCCTGGCTTCCATATTTTCTATACATAGCACATGCCCTGGCTTCCATATGTTCTATACATAGCACATGCCCTGGCTTCCATATTTTCTATTCATAGCACATGCCCTGGCTTCCATATTTTCTAGACATAGCACATGCCCTGGCTTCCATATTTTCTATTCATAGCACATGCCCTGGCTTCCATATTTTCTAGACATAGCACATGCCCTGACTTTCATATTTTCTTGACATAGCGCATACCCTGGCTTCCATATTTTCTAGACATAGCACATGCCCTGGCTTCCATATTTTCTATTCATAGCACATGCCCTGGCTTCCATATTTTCTAGACATAGCACATGCCCTGGCTTCCATATTTTCTATTCATAGCACATGCCCTGGCTTCCATATTTTCTAGACATAGCACATGCCCTGACTTCCATATTTTCTTGACATAGCGCATACCCTGGCTTCCATATTTTCTAGACATAGCGCATGCCCCGGGCTTCCATTTTTTCGAGACATAGCACATGCCCTGGTTTCCATATTTTCTAAACATAGCACATGCCCTGGCTTCCATATTTTCTAGACATAGCACATGCCCTGGCTTCCATATTTTCTAGACATAGCGCATCCCCTGGCTTCCATATTTTCTAGACATAGCACATGCCCTGGCTTCCATATTTTCTGGACATAGCGCATGCCCTGGCTTCCATATTTTCTATGACATAGCACATGCCCTGGCTTCCATATTTTCTAAACATAGCACATGCCCTGGCTTCCATATTTTCTATGACATAGCACATGCCCTGGCTTCCATATTTTCTATACATAGCACATGCCCTGGCTTCAGTATTTTCTGGATCTGGATTTTGAATTGTTCCACTTGCAGAGTCCAGGTCGGGACGTAAAACACCAGTGGGTGAACACAAAAAATGAAAAATCCTTAAAAAAGGCTTTGGAGGGCCCACTTCCTTTTCTGACCAACCACTTCTTTGAAACCACTTTTGTCGAACCAATCACTTTTATATCGACTAAAACGGGCGGCAAAAAAGTGGGCAGCATAAAAAGTGGTTTTAAAAAGGGTTCGACAAAGGTGGTTGGTCGATAAAAGAGTTAACAAAGGCGTAAAAGTGGTTAAAAAAGCGTCAACAAAGGGTCAACAAAAAAGGTTAAGAAGGGTTTTTGTCAACAAAGGTGGTTAGGGTCAAAAGGGTCAAACAAAAAAAGTTAAAAAGGATCAACAAAAGGTTAAAAAGGGTCAACAAAAGGTTAAAAAGGGTCAACAAAAGGTTAAAAAGGGTCAACAAACGGTGGTTAAAAAGGGTCAACAAAAGGCTCAAAAAGGGTCAACAAAAGTGTTGTAAAAAGGGTCAACAAAAGTCGGTTAAACCACCACAGGCCCGTAAAAAAAGGGTCAACAAAAGTGGTTGGTTGAAAACAAGTGGTTAAAAAGGGTCGACAAAAGTAGTTGGTCAACCAAAGTGGTGGTTTTAAAAAGGTGGACAGACACGTGTTTTTAAATTAAACAAAAGTAGTAGCCTTCGGTCGACAAAAGTGGTTGAAAAGGGTCGACAAGGTGGTTGAAAAGGGTCGACAAAAACAGTGGTTAAAAAGGGTCCACAAAAGTAGTTGGTCGACAAAATTAGGTTAAAAAGGTTGACAAATAGTGGTTAAAGTGGGTAAAAGGTAGGGTCGACAAAAGTGGTTAAAAAGGGTCGACAAAAGGGTTCTATACAAAAAGTAGTGGTTTTGACAAAGTGGTTAACCCTAAGGGCGGGTCAACAAAAGTGGTTGGTCCGACAAAAGTGGTTAAAAAAAGTGGACGACAAAAGTGACAGGGTCGACAAAAGTGGTTAAAAAGGGTCGGTCAAAAAGTGGTTAAAAAGGCTCGACAAGAGTGATTGGTCGACAAACGTGACTGAAAAGGGTCGACAACAGTGGTTGGTCGACAAAAGTGGTTAAAAAGGGTCGACAAAAGTAGTTGGGACGACAAAAGTGGTTGGGTCAACAAAAGTGGTTAAAAAGGGTCGACAAAAGTAGTTGGTCGACAAAAGTGGTTAAAAAGGGACGACAAAAGTAGTTGGTCAACAAAAGTGGTTAAAAAAGGTCGACAAAAGTGGTTAAAAAGGGTCAACAAAAGTAGTTGGTCGACAAAAGTGGGTTTAAAAAGGGACGGACAAAAGTAGATTGGTCGACCCAAACCGTGACTGATGAAAAGGCGGGACGAGAGCAGTGATTGGTCGACCCCCAACAAAAGTGACTGAAAAGGGTCGACAACAGTGGTTGGTCGACAAAAGTGGTTAAAAAGGGTCGACAAAAGTGGTTAAAAAAGGGTCGACAAAAGTAGTTGGTCGACAAAAGTGGTTTTAAAAAGGTGTTCGACCAAAGTGGTTAAAAAGCGACCACCAAAAGTAGTTAATCGATTAAAAAGTGGTCGACAAAAGTGGTTATGACATAAGTAGGGTGGACCTCGACCAGAAGTGGTTGAAAAAGGGTTCGACACAAAGTGGTTTTTCAACAAAAGTGCGACAAACTTGGTTGAAAAGGGACGTCAAAAGTGGTTAAAAAGGGTCGACAAAAGTGGTTTTTAAAAGGCTCGACAAGAGTGATTGAAAAGGTCGTCAAAAGTGGTTAAAAAGGGTCGACAAAAGTGGTTAATTTTAAAAGGAGCACCCCGGTCAACACAAAGTAGTTGGTTGACAAAAGTGGTTTAAAAAGGCTTAGACCCACAGAAGTGAGTTGGTCGGACAAACGTGACTGAAAAGTGGGTCGACAAACAGTGGTTGGTCGACAACAGTGGTTAAAAAAGGGTCGACAAAAGGTGGTTAAAAAGGGTCAACAAAAGTAGTTGGTCGACAAAAGTGGTTAAAAAGTTTTTTTTTTAAAGTAGTTGGTTTACAAAAGTGGTTAAAAAGGGTCAACAAAAGTTTAGTTGGTTGACATAAAAAGATGCCGTTCAAAGGGTCAACAAAAGTAGTTGGTCGACAAAAGTGGTTAAAAAGGCTTGACAAAAGTGGTTAAAAAGGGTCGACAAAGGGGGGGTTTGACAACCAAACAGGGGGTTGACAAAAAGTAGTTGGTTGACAAAAAGGGGTTGAAAAAAGGGGGTCGGGACAAAAAAAGGGGTTGGACAAAAGGGGGTAAAAACGGGGTCGACCAAAAAGGCGTTAAAAAGGGGTCTTACAAAAGTAGTGGTTAAAAAAAAAGTGGTTAAAAAAGGGATGACAATTGTGGAAAAGTTTGACAAAAGTGGTTAAAAAGGGACGACAAAAGTGGTTAAAAAGGGTCAACAAAAGTAGTTGGTCGACAAAAGTGGTTAAAAAGGCTTGACAAAAGTGGTTAAAAAGGGTCGACAAAAGTAGTTGGTCGACAAAAGTGGTTAAAAAGGGTCGACAAGAGTGATTGGTCGACAAACGTGACTGAAAAGGGTCGACAACAGTGGTTGGTCGACAAAAGTGGTTAAAAAGGGTCGACAAAAGTGGTTAAAAAGGGTCGACAAAAGTGGTTAAAAAGGGTCGAGAAAATGGTTAAAAGGGGTCGACAAAAGTGGTAAAAAGGGTAAACAAAAGCAGTTGGCAACAAAGTGGTTGAATAGAGTCGAACAACAGTGGTTGGTTGACAAACGTGCGTAAAAATGTCGACAAAAGTGGTTGGTCGACAAAGGTGGTAAAAAGGGTCGTAAACAGTGATTGGTCAACAAACGTGGTTGAAAAGGGTCGACAACAGTGGTGAAAAGGTGTCGACAACAGTGGTTGAAAAGGGGTCGACAAAACAAGATGGTTGAAAAGGTGCGACAAACAGTGGATTCGACAAACAGTGGTTGAAAAGGCGTCGACAAAAGGGTCCAAAAGGGGCGATGAAAAGTTGTTGAAATGGGTCGGACAACAGTGAGTTCGAAAGGGTCGACAAAGTGATGAAAAGCGGTGTCAACAAAGTGGTTGAAAAGGGTCGACAAAGTGGTCAAAAGGGGCGATAAAACTGGTTGTGAAAAGGGTAGACAAAAGTGGTGGAAAAGGGTCGACAAAGTGGTGAAAGGGGTCAGCCAAAAGTGGTTGAAAAAGGGTTCGACAAAAGTGATTGAAAATGATCGACAAAAAGGCTGAGGTGAAAAACTAGGCTCTCAACGAGCGCTGAGAACATGCGTTAACGGTGCATACACAGACGCAGAAATCCTCTTTCTTTTACTTCATTTACGGATATAAGGGCATCATGATGTTTCGCGTTCTAATGTGTGTGTGACCTAGTGTGATAGGAATGTAAGCTATAAAAAAACAAATTATTTCGCAAACACCGAGTTTCTGAGGTTGGTTTTTTTTTGGCGTATAGGGGCAATGACTATAAAAAAATTGTGTGGTTTTCTATTTAACAACAATAACTTTTAAAAATGAGACCCTAATTGATCTATGTTATATGCCCAAACTGTTGAGATGAGGGCTTGCCATTTTGGAACGTCCGCATCTGGATGTCAAGAAACAGCAACGAAGTGCATGAATCATCTTCTAGTTATGCCAAGACTCTAAAAGGGAAGATCGGGACTAATCCTTAACAGTTACGGAAGACAGGGCGATAGAGTTATCGTTAGTGGGTAGTTATCCAAAGTATAAATGACTCATGAAAAAGATAACTCTTCAGGTTTGAAAAAAGAGTTAAAGGCAAACCTAAATGTGTCACGTTTAAAAGGACATAAACCAGTGTTTCTGTCTCAACTACCTTATAGGAAAAGGAACCGGAGTTAGTCTTCTTTCAGTGTCTTGTTGCTAAGTAACAGTACGTGCGGTATTTGCTTCTAACCATGTAAAGGTGCTTTTTTAAACTCACAGATTTGAGCTACTGACAACATCTCCAGTTACGCAAATATTATCTTACGAGGCAAAAAGGAAGGCGGTTTCTCCTAAACCGTGTGGAGGCACAGCAGGCCAACCAGCCAGTCCTTTCCAGCGTGGCTCTGGGATGATGTGTGGAGGAAGGTCGGCTTGGTCAGGGACAGACCTAACAAAAACAACAACAACAGCAGTAAGAACAATAAAAACTTAATGAAGTAGATAATGACCCTTTCGCGCCAGCCTTTTTTGTGTGCAAAAGAACACATTAACTTAAACTGGGTAGAGAAAACAAAATAAGTATTCAGAATTCTCTCTGGAATGCATAACTTTAGGCCTATCCTTACCTCCCAAAATTAAGAAAATAGGGTTCTCCATATAACGGCCTTGATTTGATGCCTTTTTAGTGACAGGTGCACGAAACCATGTGGTGCATAATATGCGACATTGCGCGGTGAAAGGGTTAAACCGTTTCTCTCGATTAAAAAATCATTGCTACTTAACGCGAGCTTTCACGCAACATCCGTTTTGCTTCCTCAGTCAGCGCTGGACCACTGCATGTGGACGCTGATTATATACTGTATGATTTTTTTCATAATCGCCCGTCAACAGCTATGGTCATATCATGACTGTCACCGCGAAAGTTTACACTTATTACAATAAACACTCATCAATGTAACGTACCAACGCTCAACAACCTGAAACGACCAAACAGACAGTACAATCATACAGACCACCTCCATCAGTGCACCCTAAAGTCCACACCAACTTTTTTGTGTCAAATGTATGTGTTTGGAACCTAAGAAACAAACTCAATTACTAACTTGAACTTCTACGATTTGTTCTGTGTTTATATATATAGTAGAAAGACAAAATCTAGTGAATAGCTGTGTCTCCGTACTACCTATCTAGAAGGACTGAACCGTTAGTGCATTGAAATGCAGAATAATTGCTTTGAGAAAACTTTTCTGTGTCCAATTGGTCTGTATTTGCGAAACTCAGAAAACAAAACCGGTAACGTTAACTTGGAGTAATGTTCCGTGTTTAAACACACCAAAATTATAATATAGATATATATATAATAAATTGTGATGATTTACTTTTCTCCAAGAAAACAAAGTTGCATGGTTGTAACCTCCCGTCAAAAGCATCAACTAACACACCATCTTTAACTAACTATGATGGCACACGATATCGAACAAGTCCATGAACATCGAGTTCTAGGCGTCATACTTGATGACAAACTAAACTGCAATCACATAAAATCACGTTAGAAATAAAACTAGCACGGCAACCTATTCCTCTCACGACTTCACTCCATCTGGACTAGGACGCACGTAAACTATTCCTTCTATGGCCACTGCCTCTCGAACATCAACTAGGTCACTGTATGGTCCGATGTGCTAAAAAACAAACAAAAAAACTAGATCGCTCACAGAAGAGCGATCAACACTAATCATGCCAGATCCGTCTTTGCCAACTCAAGAAAGTTTCATATCTTGAAATGTTACCACTGAACACCAGTTGACAGTACAACCACAGCTGCCTCAGTATACGCCACAGTAACTGACACCAAGACCTAGGAAAAGCTCCTAACTTCCGTCCACATTGTAGTTTATCGTTCTGATAAAAAAAAACAAAAAAAAATTATGTTCTTCCACGCACTCCCGCATGACCTTTATAAAACAAGCATTTTCATTTTCGGGGCCATTTGCTTGGAACTCACTGCATTCAATGTAAAGGCATTTTCGTCAGTATCAATTTCAAAATCTAACTTGCGGGGGCATTCATATCATAATACATCCATCACTAATGCACCCACACACAGCCAATTTTTGTCTGTTTAGGACTATGCTGTCATTGTGTTTCTCTGATTATGTTTGCTTGTTTTCTTCTTTCTTTGTTGACTATTAGGCTAACTTGTTATTATGGCTTTTATGATTACTTTAGCTTTTATTTGATTGCCATTAGGCTACTTCGTGTTATATGATGCTATGATTATCAATAGTAGTAGTAGGAGTAGCAGTAGTAGTAGTAGTAGTAGTAGTAGTAGTAGTAGTAGTAGTAGTAGTAGTAGTAGTATAGTAGTAGTAGTAGTGAGAGTGGCACAGTGGTCAACGCTTTTCGATTCGTGTTCAAGTAAACCCGAATTCGAAACTGGGTACAGGGATTTTTCCTCTCACTTTGCATAGGTCTACGGTTGAATGTGGAGTCT
>CM065690.1:13827271-13833441 GCA_017654935.2 Phymorhynchus buccinoides | reverse complement strand
TTCTTTAGTTAGGCGCGTCGCGCATGACGGACATCGACGCTCATAATTGACAGGACTGTCGAGCGATCGAAGAAGAAAAGAAGAAGAACACACACCTCACACAACGCGCGCGCGCCGCACGCCGCACGCGCCGCACACGCCCCACACACACACACACACACACACGCACACGCAAACGCACACACACGCACGCATTGCATGCATGCACGCACTAACGCACACGCACGCAACCTAGACACTCGGCATGCGTGATTCAAAGCGACCACGCAAACAAACAAAAAGTACACGAACACACTGACAGGAGCAACGCTCATATGCACGCACGCACGCATGGACGCTCGGAAGATACACTCATGCCGGATACACGCCTAACAAAGCTACATATACTCATCCACACCACACACCACACACACACACACACAACACACACACAAAGCCCCCAAAAAAAACACGACACACACACACACACACACCCATCGCGCACATCACACACACACACACACACACACACAACACATACACACACACACACACACACACACACACACCACACACGACACACAACCCACCACCACACACACATTTCCGTCTAATATCACGATAAATGGGTAGACGTTAATGCAAGACGCACGCACACGCACGCACGCACGACGGCGCACGCACACACCACACGCACACGAACATCACAACACACACACACACTGCACACGCAGCACACTCACACACACACACACACACACACAACAACCCACAAGCACTCTTGTGGGGCATAAAGGTGGAAATTAAAGAACAACCCACACAGCACGCACGCACGCACTGGCACACACGCGCGCGCGAGAGAGGAGGCTGTATACAGACCGCACGCACGCACGCACATACACAACACACAACACCACAAACACACACACCACACACACACACACTCTCCTTCTCTCTCCTCTCTCTCTCGCTCTTCTCTCTCTCTCTCTCTCTCGGCTCTCTCTATCTCTCTCTTCTCTTAGTGAAAAACTTTAAATTTAAAAATAAAAAAACAAGCACGCACGTTGCACTGGCACACACACGCGCGCGCGGCGCGCGCGCGACAGATGAGAGACGACGAGAGAGAGACGAGAGGAGAGAGAGGAGAGAGGGAATGAGATGGACGAAGAACGAAGGAATACGAGAACATGAGAGTAACTGATGAGGAGAGGAGAGAAGCGAAGAGAGAGAGAGAGGGACGTTGAGATGGAGGAGGATAGGGCGAACTACGAGTTGCCCAGGGGATGAGAGACGGAGACGACTTGAGGGTGGGAGAAGAAGAAGAGAGAGAGAGATGTGTTACGCAAAGCTGCATGCAACACTGACACACAGGCATACTTCCGATGGAGAAGAGAAACTGCTTTTTACGCAAGTTCTGCCGACGTAGGCAGTAGGCAGTAATTAATGTCAAGGAGGCAGTAATATTGAGGAAAACCTTCACATTTTTGTTTATAGTTTATACGGTATGTTATGGTGAAAAAAGCTACGGCTTTTCAATCCAGAATAAACTTGATTTAAGGATTCATCTTTTTGATTATATAACATGGACTCACTCTCTCTATCTGCTCGTCTCTTTCCTGTTTCTCTTTTTTTCTCTATCTCTCTCTCTCCTATCTCTCTCTCTCCTCTCTCCTTCTCTCTCTCTCTCTCTCTCACTCTATCTATCTCTCTTTTCTAAAAATCTCTCTCTGTGTGTCTCTCCATCTCACTCTCTTCTCTCTCTCTCTCTCTCTCTCTCCTATCTCTCTCTCTCTCTCTCTTTCTCTCTCTCTCTCTCCCTCCGCTGTATCTCTAGCTCTCTCTCTTCTCTCCTCTCTGTCTCTCTCTCTCTTCTCTCTCTCTCTCTCTCTTCTCTCTCTCTCTCTCTCTCTCTCCTCGCCGTCTCTATAGCTCACTGTCTCTGTCTCTACTCTCTCTCTTCTTCTCTCTCTCTCTTCTCTCTCTCTCTCTCTCTCTCTCTCTCTCTCTCTCTCTCTTTCTTTTTTCATCTTAACCCTTTCACCACCAATGTCGCATTTTAGAACCACAATGATTTAACACCTATGTCACGAAATGGCCTCAAATCAGGGCCTGTTACCCGAGGACCCTTTTTTCTTAATTTTTGGAGGTTAAGGATAGGCTTAATGTTATATATCACAGAGGAATTTGCAATATTGCGGATATTTTATTTTTCTCTACCCAGTTAAGTTTAATGGTTATTTATTTTGCTTGAAAAATGGCTGGCAGCGAAAGGATTAAAGTCTGCACTGTTGGATGACTCATGTTCAGCATTTTTTTGTTGAGGCTGAATGATATACGAATTAAACAATCTCTCTTGCTCTCTCTTTCTACTGCGTTCACAAGGTTTCTGTTGTTGTGAGTATATAAAGTGCTGACTGACTTACTAACATTGACCACCGGTCAAGAAGGGTTCAAAAAGTCACACTGACGGGGGCATAATCGTAGAAACCTCTCTACTAACTGTTGACACTGGTCAACGTGAGTGTGCGCGTCACTAGGCCACTGGAACACCATATTGATGAAGGTTCGTTTAACGTCTAGCGGTCCTGTTATGTATGTGCAAGGGCACTTATAAGATTCCCTCCCACTTAAGACCTAACCTATCTCTCCGTGACATTGCCCTTCTTTTTTTGGGCGGCCCAAAAAGGTAATTTAAAAATATTACCTCCCTTAGACAACTCTCTCCAATCACTAAAGACATCGTTTTTTGGGATGATGTTTTCTTTCCCGTGGTCTGTTAGAGATACACTGACGCACCACGATTAAGTCCCTTGTTTTTTTCCCCTGGGTATATGTGACCCACATACAAAATGAATGCCCCAAACTTGAAATCGAGGCTGCTCTTTAAAAAGATGTTTCGTTTTTGAATTTGGGGGGCATTTGTCTGGGAGGTGAGACCTGATTCAAAACAAGATTTCTTACCAGCTATAAGAAGGTGAAACCCGTGATTTTGACACGACCCCTGATCTGGTGGGTCTTTAAGAGCTAGCCTACGTCTATGAGACATCGCCCTTCTTTTGTAAGTATTGAAATTACCTCCCTTATACAATTCCCTCTCACTCAAGACATCGTTTTTTGGGATGATTTTCCCCGGGTTTTTAAAGACCCACCACGCCACGTGTCAAAAATCACGTTTTCACGTGTTTTCCCTCTTATTGCTAGTAAGGACTCTTAAGAAATCTTCATAGCATAAGAGGAAATGTGATACGTGACGTGGTGGGTCTTTAAAAGGGATGTTCCACTGTATCTATAGTCCTCTGCAACTAGGGTCATTAACCCCCTTGACAGTGAGAGTGATTCCCTTGCTTGGTCAGTATTGAAAAGGGATTTCACTCTTGCGGAAGGCAGCCATTTAGTGGCATCAAATAGGGTTTATTGGCGAGAGTTACTCCCCCTGTTTGGTCAGTACTGAACCCATCTTCCCCCACCAACCAAGGGCAGTCACTCTTTCAAAAGGTGTTCGGGTGCAGACCCCAATAGAGCGTCGGCCGTTCCCAACTATGACTGCCTTGATATTTAAAACCGCGTTTTTGCTTTCACCAGAATTGCTTGTTCGTATGTGTCTGGTTTGTTCATTACGATAATGCGATGTTATTGATTCGTATCAATTTGTTTGATGTTGTCCTTTGCCGATCTACGATAGCAAACGAGTCTATAATTCGTTCGTGTATATTTCTTTGGTTGTTTTTGTTTGTCATGTATGTTGTTGTGTTTTTCTGTATATGTCCCAATGATATTCTCCCGAACCGCTTGAAAGAAATCGCTTCAAAATGTCGTGTGTGGGCGAGCGTCACCATGAGAGGCCATAATTTATCGCCCCCGTTCGTGACCTTGACATCCGTCCATAAACGTGTCTATTGCGGCGATTCTTATAAATTGTGCACCTGGCTGCAATTTCTCAGTTATGGGATATAATAAAGTGAATCTGAATCTGAATCTGAATTATACAGAAGAGGTGCTAGAGTTTGTTTATATAATATAATGAAGATATTTTCGTCAAAGGGTTACAATAATACTCTCTCGACCAAACAGAAGGAAGGGTCTGAGAACAGGCTGGCGTTTGGGGAAGGTTCCATTTTTGGACCAGAAAGGGCAGTCAGGGTACAGTGCTTTAAAAGGTGGCAGTGTCAGCGATTCAAAAGATTGTGTGAAACCAGGTGTCAAAATATTCAAAGGGTTAGTGTGGAAAACAAGGTGTCAAAATATGGTATCAGGCCACTCCCCCCCCCCCCCCCCCCCCCCCCCCCCCCCCCCCCCACCCCCCCCCCCCCCCCCCCCCCCCCCGGCCATTTGTTCCCGGACACTTCCCCCCTGCTATTTCCCCGCCCGGACACTTCCCCCCTGCCAGTCCATTTGCCCCCCGGGCCACTTGCCCCCTGGTACTTTTTGCCCCCCGGACACTTGCCCCCCGTTCCTGGCGGACATTTCCCCCCTGGACCCCCCCCCACCCCTGTGTGTGTGTGTGTGTGTGGTGTGTGTGTGTGTGTGTGTGTGTGTGTGTGTGGATGTGTGTGTGTGTGTGTGTGTGTATGCATGCATGTGCGCTCACAGACATACGTACACACGCCTATGCGCACACCACACTCGGGGGCAGAAGAAGAAGAGAGAGTGAGAGAGAGAGAGAGAGAGAGAACAGACAGACGGACAGGTAGACACACACACACACACACACACACACACACACACACACACACACACACACACACACACACACACACACACACACACACACCACACACACACACACACACACAACACACACACACACGCACGCACACATAAATAAACACACACAAACAACACACACACACAAAAACGCAAACACACACACACACACACACACACACAAACACACACACACACAACACACACACACACACACACACACACACACACACACACACACACACACAACACACAACACACACACACACACACACACACACACACACACACACACATGGGGGCGGGGGTGTTCCAGGGGGGAAATGTCCGCCGCCGGAACGGGGGGCAAGTGTCCGGGGGGCAAAAGTACCAGGGAGCAAGTGACCGGGGGGCAAATGGCCGGGGGGCAAATGGCCGGGGGGGGGGAATGGCAGCGGGGAAGTGTCCGGGGGCAAATGGCCGGGGGGGGGGGGGAAGTTGGGCCTAGACCCGTCAAATATTCAAAAGAAAGTGTGAAACAAGGTGTCAAAGATTCAAAAGATGGCATGAAACAAGGTGTCAAAGATTCAAAAGATGGCGTGAAACAAGATGTCAAAGATTCAAAAGATGGCGTGAAACAAGGTGTCAAAGATTCAAAAGATGGCGTGAAACAAGGTGTCAAAGATTCAAAAGATGGCGTGAAACAAGGTGTCAAAGATTCAAAAGATGGCGTGAAACAAGGTGTCAAAGATTCAAAAGATGGCGTGAAACAAGATGTCAAAGATTCAAAAGATGGCGTGAAACAAGGTGTCAAAGATTCAAAAGATGGCGTGAAACAAGGTGTCAAAGATTCAAAAGATGGCGTGAAACAAGGTGTCAAAGATTCAAAAGATGGCGTGAAACAAGGTGTCAAAGATTCAAAAGATGGCGTGAAACAAGATGTCAAAGATTCAAAAGATGGCGTGAAACAAGATGTCAAAGATTCAAAAGATGGCGTGAAACAAGGTGTCAAAGATTCAAAAGATGGCGTGAAACAAGATGTCAAAGATTCAAAAGATGGCGTGAAACAAGGTGTCAAAGATTCAAAAGATGGCATGAAACAAGGTGTCAAAGATTCAAAAGATGGCGTGAAACAAGGTGTCAAAGATTCAAAAGATGGCGTGAAACAAGGTGTCAAAGATTCAAAAGATGGCGTGAAACAGGGTGTCAAAGATTCAAAAGATGGCGTGAAACAGGGTGTCAAAGATTCAAAAGATGGCGTGAAACAGGGTGTCAAAGATTCAAAAGATGGCGTGAAACAAGGTGTCAAAGATTCAAAAGATGGCGTGAAACAGGGTGTCAAAGATTCAAAAGATGGCGTGAAACAAGATGTCAAAGATTCAAAAGATGGCGTGAAACAAGGTGTCAAAGATTCAAAAGATGGCGTGAAACAAGATGTCAAAGATTCAAAAGATGGCGTGAAACAAGGTGTCAAAGATTCAAAAGATGGCGTGAAACAAGGTGTCAAA
>CM065690.1:13814771-13817271 GCA_017654935.2 Phymorhynchus buccinoides | reverse complement strand
GCATGACTAAAAGTTCCGTCATTTTTTACCCCGTCTGGGCTATATACTGGTTCCATCACGATCAATACAATTTTAAACAGACTCGTGCCAGACAGATCCTGCAATGACTGGCCACTACATGACGTAACGGGTGGTGGTTCCACAGTACACGTCAGCATGGCACGATTGATGACGTCATGAATGACGTGAGTTCAGGATGCCAGTGATTTAAATGATGACCAAATTTGATTTTCGTGGTGTATTTATTTTTCCCATCTTACCTTAGTTTGAAGCGCGCGCGCGCGCGCGTGTGTGTTTGTGTGTGGGATGGGGTGGGGGGGGGGGGGCGGGGGGTGTGGGGGGGGAGGTGGTGTGTGGTGTGTGTGTGGTAGTGGTGTGTGTGTGTTTGCAGTGCGCGTGTGTGTGTGTTATGTGTGTGTGTGTGTGTGGGTGTGTGTTGTTGTGTGTGTGTGTTGTGTGTAGGGTGTGTGTGTGATTGTGCGTGTGCGTGGTGTTGTGTGTGTGTTTGTCCATGCATGTGCGCGTGTTTGTGTGTGTGGTGTGTGTGTGTTGTGTGTGTGTGTGTTTGTATGTGTGTGTGTGTGTGTGTTTGTGGTTTTTGTGTGTGTGTGTGTGTGTGTGTTTTAAAGAGAGAGAGTGGAGTGGTGCACAGAGAGCGAGAGATAAAGAGAGAGAGAGAGAGAGAGAGAGGAGAGAGATAGAGAGAGAGAGAGAGAGATATAGAGACAAGGCATAGAGCGAGAGAGAGAGAGAGAGAGAGAGGCCCCAACACGCTTCATAAGCACACACCTACACACACGCCAGCGCGTGAAATCTTAAAATAAATCATCACTTCCATAGGATTTCAGAGTTTCGAAACTCTATAATTATAGTTATAAAAATCCCCAAACAACCCACTCACGCAAGTGTTTAGAGCGACTGACCGCGTGCGTGTTTACTCAGAGAGTGAAGGGAAAACTGATCCCTTCGCTTTACATGCATTACTGTATGCACGCCACTGGGCAAATGTTAAGTTAAAGCCCCCTCGTCCTCTGCCCCCTTCCATTCATTTCAGGCCTGTTCCGTCGACTGCTGTCGCATTTTCAGATTACTGTGTTCTGAATTTACTGTTCGCACAAAGATGATCATACCGTACCATCAACTTTTATTTGTTTGTGTATTTGACAGTAAGCTGACACCCTAAACCTATCCCTAACCCGACGAACAAAGCGAGATTTAGGGTTTAGGGCTATTAGGGCTAGGGTTAGGAATAGGGGTTAGGGGTAGGATTAGGGTAAGTTTAGTGTCAGCGGTTAATCTGAAAATGCAACAGCAGGTCGACGGAACAGCCAGAAATGAATGGAAGGGTGCAGAGGAGGAGGCTTTTCTTAAAATCTTATCTTACATTTCTTATTCTTCTTAAAACTTGCCCGCCACTGTGTACCTGAATATTATTATCTCTGCTGGCGTGTGTCTCTCTCTGTCCTCCTGTCTCTCCCCCCCCCCCCTTTCCCCTCTCTCGCTTCTCCATCTCTTCGTCGGATCTCTCTTAAATTTGTTTTTAATATCGACCAGATGTAAAACGCTAGTTTATGTTATATTCTATTTTGTCGTTATAAAAGAAACTCTCTCTCTCTCCCTCTCTCTCTCTATCTATGTCTCTCTATCTATCTCTCTCTCTCTCTCTCTCTCTCTCTCGCTTATCTTTCTTAGCACACAGTGACGAGCAGCATGGTGCTGTTTTCTTTCTTTCAAACCCTCTTGGGTTTCAATTTTTCAATTTAAAAGATATTCGCTACACCGCGAAAGATACCTGCCTTGTTTTGCTATTTTGTTGTTAAAGGTCTGTGTACACGTTAATACTTTTTCACAAGATATTTATATTTCCCATGGCAACACAGTGAGCTGTAAGTCATATTAAGAGTGGGATAGCACTGTGTTGCCATGGGGAAATAAAAAAATATCTTGTGAATAGTGTTAACGTACACACGGACCTTAAATTTGCTTGAACTTAGGATTGATCAACAACGACAAAACAAGGGTCAAACAATACAAATATATGTTATTCTGGGTCGGAAATATAATTTGTATATAAACAGCGAATGGGTGAAAAGGTATTGCAATGCCCCAAAAGCAAGATGTGCAGTAGTCACTACCTTAGTAAAGCTATTGCCGAGCATTTTGACAATTTAATTTTCATATTTGGATACGTGTTGGTTTGATAGATTCCGTTTGTTTGCTTGTTGTGGTTTTAGTGTACGTCGAGTTTTATGAAACCAGACCGGATGAAGTTTGGGCAACAATTTCCAAATAACTCGCCTTAGCTAATGGAAAACAAGCTTCATACATGGACATTTGTTCCTTTTTTCATTGAAATTTTTAAAAATTGAAGTAAAGGACCAAGAATTAAAGTCCTTGAAAACTAATTTCAGTTTTTTTTAAAATCAAACTCCCCAAAAAGTGTATTAGATTCATCAATCTATTCATATGCTGGGACGGCAATCTAGCACAGGCATTATTA
>CM065690.1:13798316-13814271 GCA_017654935.2 Phymorhynchus buccinoides | reverse complement strand
AGCGCCGTGAACAGGTGTCCAAACTTGACGTTTGCCGATCGTCAACAATTGCCTTTATCTCTATCAACACAAACTAGTAACCATTCTCTCTCTCTATTCTCTCTCTCTCTCTCTCCTCTCTCTCTCTCTTCTCTATCCACCTCTCATCTCTCCTCTCTCTCTACCCTCTCTCTCCCTCTCGCTCTCTCTCCGTCTCTCCTCTCCTTCTCCCCCCTCTCACTCTCCCCACCCCACCCTCCCCCACCCACCTCTCTGTCTGTACTGTATCTCTCACTTTTGGCTCGTCGTTCGCAGATGTAAGGGTAATATGAAGTAGGGCAGCTTGCTCTCTCTCTCTCTCTCTCTCCTCTCTCTCCGTGTTCTCTCTCAACTCTCTCGTCTTCGTCTCTCTCTCTCTTCTCTCTCTTCTCTCTCTCATCCTCGTCAGCTCTCTCTCTTCTCTCTGTTTGGCTCGTCTTCACGTAAAGATGTAAGGGTCGATGAAGAGGGCATCTCTCTCTCTCTCTCTCTCTCTCATCTGCTCTCTCAGTCGTTCTCTCTCGTCCTCTCTTCTCTCTCCTCTCTCTCTCTCCTCTCTCGCTCTCTCTCTCTCTCTCTCCTCCTCGCTCACAAACTCTCCCTCTCTCTCTCTCCGCTGTATCTGTAATCTTCACACGTTTGGCTCGTCGATCGCAGATGTAAGGGTAAGATAGAAGGGCGACTGCCGCCTTGGAACCCGGCCGCACACACAAGCCCTCCCGCGCTCTCGTTGGTGGACTGGTTCCGCTGCAACACCGCGCTGCTTGAAGGTGACCGGTGGTCAGGGGACCAGTTGGTGTCGTCCATGTCCACACGGCGTCAACTCCTTGCCACGGACACCTGTGAAGTATTAAAAAAATATTTAAAAAAATAAAATATGCTTATTTTATGGGTGTATAAGCCGCATCTTAATCGTAGGCGCAACCCCGAGTTCCCGGCTTCAATCCCTTGGCAACGTTTAAAAAGAAAACAATACTCTTATTTTGTTGTTCATAAGCCTATCGTAATCGTATGGCGCACCCCCGAGTTCACCGCTTCAATCCGTTCAACAGTACCTGTGATCTTCAAAGAAAACAATATGCTTTTTTTCGGTGGCATAAGGCGCGACCATGGGGAGTAATAAGGCACCACCCGAATCCGCCAGCTTCAACCCTTGCAACAGTGCTGTACAGTGACAAAAAACAGACTATAATGATCAGACCCCTATCCACAGCTTTCGAAATCCTTGCCTCGGTACCTGTACCAATGTGCCCGAAGTCTAGAGCTTCAAATCCTTGCCTCATACCTGTACAATGTGCCCGATTCCCAGGGCTTCAAATCCTTTCCTCGGTACCTGTACAATGTGCCCGAGTCAGCAAGAGCTTCAAATCCTTGCCTTAGTACCTGTACAATGTGCCCGAGAGTCCAAGAGCTTCTCCTTGCTTATTACCTGTAGCAATGGCCCGATCCAAGAGCTTCAAATCCTGCCTCAGTACCTGTACTGTGCCCGAGTCCAAGGGCTTCAAATCCTTTCCTCGGTACCTGTACAATGTGCCCGAGTCCAAGAGCTTCAAATCTTTGCCTCGGTACCTGTACAATGTGCTCGAGTCCAATGGCTTCAAATCCTTGCCTCGGTACCTGTACAATGTGCCCGAGTCCAAGAGCTTCAAATCCTTGCCTCAGTACCTGTACAATGTGCCCGAGTCCAAGGGATTCAAATCCTTGCCTCGGTACCTGTACAATGTGCCCGAGTCCAAGGGCTTCAAATCCTTTCCTCGGTACCTGTACAATGTGCCCGAGTCCAAGGGCTTCAAATCCTTTCCTCGGTACCTGTACAATGTGCCCGAGTCCAAGAGCTTCAAATCCTTTCCTCAGTACCTGTACAATGTGCCCGAGTCCAAGAGCTTCAAATCCTTGCCTCAGTACCTGTACAATGTGCCCGAGTCCAAGAGCTTCAAATCCTTGCCTCAGTACCTGTACAATGAAAAAAAGAAAACAAAAGCCACATGCCCGTATTTCACTCCGATCTCACCCAAAACCATGCTGCTAAAGGTACCCCACAACTAATTTGAAATCTTTTGGTCAGTGCAGCTTCAGTTTTTGTGTCCCCATTGTCTGGAATTCTCTCCCTGTCCATCTATATCTCCGTCACCAGCCGACCCTTTCCAGTTTCAAAACCCCAGCTGAAGATCCATCTGTTTCAGAAAGCTTTTTCTCTGTGATTTCAGAGACATTTTGGTATGAATTTGGGACAATGGTTCATGTAAGTGTATCTGTTGCATTCAGTGAATATAAGCGCCTTGAGGTTAATACATGGTATGTATTATTATAATTGTTTTATGGAGTATAAGGCGCACCATGCTTATAAAGCGTATCCCCGAGTCCACGGGCTTCAAATCCTTGCCACAGTACATGTGAAGTGAAAGCAAAAACATGTACTCGTATATTAGGCGCATCATATTGTAAGGCGCACCCCCCAAATTTAACACACGTACCTGGCCCAGTGAAAAGAACACTACCATATACGCATATATATAACATAATATAAGGCCACCATAAATAGAGCCACCACCAACCCTTATTTTTACACAAAATTATAATTTTGTTATTATAATTTCATAATTATTATCAGTATATATAAGTGCATGGGTTCGGTCCTGGGGGAGATAATATTTTGATTGCCTATTTGTCCCTATAGACATGGTTGTCAGACCGCTCAATTTTGATTTCATTTTGAAAATTTGTTTTTATCTTTATGCACTATGATTTTTGCAAAGGCTTTGACAGTATTTACACAGACTTTTCCGTTGGAGCATCACGTGGACGTATGAGTTGCTGTACGTATCAAGATTGTCACGCAACCTCAACAGTTTTCCAAAGATGCTTGCATAAGAAGAAGAAGCTGGAATGGATACAGTAACAATGATTGGTTTGAAGTCGAGCACTGGGGTTCCAACAGGGCTGCTCGCTGTCATCCACCTCTTCGCAGTGGGCTGTAGTGTAACGTTAGAGAAAGCTTACAATAAGGCTATAAGTGCACATTTAACAAAATTCTTTGGTATGAAAACCCATCCGCAACCCTAAAAAAAAAGTCCTGGAAGTAGAGAGTATGAAGGATTATGTATATTCCACGCAAAACCCATCCGCGTATCATCATCTCCGCTTTATTAATTTCAACTTTCTTTACTTTAACTTGGGGTTTGCGAATGGTTTCCATCTGGAATTGTTGTACAAATGTTCCCAGTGTGAGTGGCACAGAGGTATCGCGTTAGCACAGCTCGTATCAGTAAACCCGAAGTTCGAACCTGGGTACTTGGTTTTTTCCTCTCCACTTTCACTATGCCTTTACAAGTCTGAACGTGAGTCTTTCGGATGAGACGATAAACTGAGGTCCCGTGGGCCCATGCACTTAGCACACGTTAAGCCCAGTGCAACGAACAAGTTTGTCATTTGTTTTTCAAAATTTTACCCCCCCCTTTCCTTCACATCAGTCCCGACAAAACGCGCCATGCAATGTGTGTGTTTTAATTGGGTGCGCGCCTCTGGCTGCGACGCACTATCTCTGGTGGGAGCAAAACCCGAATTTCACAGAGCCGCCTTCGTGACAATAGTACTAATACCTAATACCATAATACACAGGCCTTAGGTACAAGGGTTCGGGTTTTTTTTTCTTCTTGCCTGCTCCTCACCATTTTCATGGTGTTGTTATCCTCCGCGCCCCCGATCCTCCACGTGTAGACGAAGGGGAACTTCTTGCGGAGTCCGGGCTAGACCCGGAACTTGTCCTCCACGGGCTGTCTCTACCCACAGCCGTGGGCCCGCTCCTCCTGGCACTTTCTTGGTGGCTGTCTTTTGCGAACTCTGCCCTTGCGGCGGGCTGTTGACCTGTAGCAGGAGGTGTTCCGTGGTGGTACACCGCACCCTTGGGGCCAGCTGAAGAAGAGAATGTTGGTGAAAGAAATGGTACCAACCCTTGGTGCAAGCTGAATTTAGAAGATGGATGAATGAAAGAAAATACAGATCATGTCGTGGTGGTACCACCCCTTGGGGCAAGCTGAATTAAGAAGATGGATGAATGAAAGAAAATACAGATCATGTCGTGGTGGTACCACCCCTTGGGGCAAGCTGAATTAAGAAGATGGATGAATGAAAGAAAATACAGATCATGTCGTGGTGGTACCACCCCTTGGGGCAAGCTGAATTAATAATAAATAATAATAATTGATAGTATTTCTATAGCGCCTTTACATAATTATTTTACACTCAAGACGCTTCCATTCACTAATACACCTGCAGTCGCACAAAACATTATTACCCACTCATTCACCCAGGTACAAGATCAAGAAGGAGAAAAAGAAAGAAAACAAAAATAGAAAGCTGAATTAAGAAGATGGATGAAAGAAAGAACATACAGATCATGTCGTGGTGGTACCACCCCTTGGGGCAAAGCTGAATTAAGAAGATGGATGGATGAAAGACAATACAGATCATGCCGTGGTGGTACCACCCCTTGGGGCAAAGCTGAATTAAGAAGGTGGATGGATGAAAGACAATACAGATCATGTCGAGGTGGTACCACCCCTTGGGGCAAAGCTGAATTAAGAAGGTGGATGGATGAAAGACAATACAGATCATGTAGTGGTGGTACCCTAAGACCATCCCTTGGGGCAAAGCTGAATTAAGAAGATGGATGAATGAAAGAACAATACAGATCATGTCGTGGTGGTACCACCCCTTGGGGCAAGCTGAATTAAGAAGATGGATGAAAGAAAGAAAATACAGATCATGTCGTGGTGGTACCACCCCTTGGGGCAAAGCTGAATTAAGAAGGTGGATGGATGAAAGACAATACAGATCATGTCGTGGTGGTACCACCCCTTGGGGCAAAGCTGAATTAAGAAGATGGATGGATGAAAGACAATACAGATCATGTCGTGGTGGTACCACCCCTTGGGGCAAGCTGAATTAAGAAAGTGGATGGATGAAAGACAATACAGATCATGCCGTGGTGGTACCATCCCTTGGGGCAAAGCTGAATTAAGAAGGTGGATGAATGAAAGAAAATACAGATCATGTCGTGGTGGTACCATCCCTTGGGGCAAAGCTGAATTAAGAAGATGGATGAATGAAAGAAAATACAGATCATGTCGTGGTGGTACCACCCCTTGGGGCAAAGCTGAATTAAGAAGATGGATGGATGAAAGAAAATACAGATCATGTCGTGGTGGTACCATCCCTTGGGGCAAAGCTGAATTAAGAAGGTGGATGGATGAAAGACAATACAGATCATGTCGTGGTGGTACCATCCCTTGGGGCAAAGCTGAATTAAGAAGATGGATGGATGAAAGACAATACAGATCATGTCGAGGTGGTACCACCCCTTGGGGCAAAGCTGAATTAAGAAGGTGGATGGATGGATGAAAGAAAATACAGATCATGATAGCAGGGTTGTTGTTTTGTTTTGTTTTAATAAAAAGATGATTTAAACGGATGGAACTCCCCGTAGGGGATACCGGGGAAGGGAGGGGGGATCTTTTGCATAAATAGTTATCACACCTTCTGGAAGTTCTGTGGCTTGTAACTTCCCCTAATCTGCCACTCTCTTTGACTCCGCCTTTTACCCTTTGCTTTCTATCCGTCTACCCCTAAAAAAAATAATCTGTCTTTCTGACTTATATGGGCCCATTCTCTTGCCCTTTGTTTCCTTTCGCAAAAAACAAATCCTCCAAATAATTTTGTCTCCTTTGAGCTCCCTCCGAAATCGGAATGTGCGGCTGTACGCAGCGGGAGACCAGTGAAAACTGAAAACCGACACATACGTACCTTACCCATTATGAACGTATGCCTGGACGCAGAAGAAGAATGAAGAAGAAACGGACGGAACAGATAGAGGTATGGGCATTAATGCCGGGGGGTTGGAGGGCAGTGAATAGGAGAAATCGTTGGGTTTTAGTGAGAGAAGGGGGAGTGGGAGTGGGGGATGGCGAAACGATAACGACATTTTATTTAACCAGGGAACGTGAAATAAGCAAGTTAAATGCTTTTTTTTCACCTGGGAGAGAGGACGTAATCACACTCTTTCTTTCTTCCTCTATCTCCCTTCTCCTCTCTCTTCTCTCTCTCTTCCTCCTCTCCTCTCTCTCTCTCTCCGCGCAACACGCGTGCTCGTTGTGTGTGTGTTGTGTGTGTGTGTGTGTGTGTGTGTGTGTTGTATGTTGTGGTGGTGTGTGTTGTGTGTGTGTGTGTGTCTGTGTGTGTGTGTGTGTCTGTGTCTGTGTGTGCGTGCACGTTACGAGTGCTGCGTGCGTGATGTGTATTGTATCTGTTTGCCCTTTCTAAACTATCAGTCTGTCTATCTGTTGTCCTTTTGTGACATCTGCTTTGACGGCATTGCTTACCTGAAAAATGGTGTTTTTAGGGCCTACGTCCTCTCGCATAGACACATAATTTATGGGGACATTTTTGTAAATCATACACCGTTGGTGAGAACAATACTGGAGGCAATGCCCAGAGGCAGGGCAACACCAGTAACGTCCCGATTTTTTTTTAACAATACAGATATGTGTATCAGTAACCACGCCTCGTTAACCCTTTCACCGCCAAAGTCCGCATTTTAGCACCACATTTATTAACACCTATGTCACTAAAAGGCACAAAATTGGTGTCTATTATCCAAAGACGCTATTGTCTTTGTTTTGGGAAGTAGGGATAGACCTTAATTTATATATGTCACTGAAGAATCCCCAACACTGCAGATTGATTTTGTTCTCTACCCAGGTAATTTAATGGAGATTTTTTGGCTTAAATATGGCTGGCTGTTAAAGGTTTAAACCTTATCGGCTATGGTACCGCCACAAGTATGCTGTGCATTGCTTACACGTCTCCTTGATGTCCGTCTTCAGGTTACACCGGTACATGTCTCTGATCTGAGCCACGTCTAAGGTGCTCAGTCCACTGCGCTGCTTGATGGTCAACCCTAGCCTCTTCCCGGGCCCGATCACCTGAAAGAGAAAATAACATATCATAAAGTAAAACCATAAGAATATCCCCTCTTCCATAGTTGTTCGTTGGATTTAAAACCCAACACTTATGGTTAAAAAAAAGAAAGGGAAGGAACTCGAAAATGGGCCGGGGGGAACATTTAGTTACTATAATGTGTTTACCACCCAGCACATTATTTATACATTGGATATTGTTTGAAAGGGACATTAAGTATTCAAGACCATTTTCTACTGAATAAAGTGTACTGTTAAACCATTTTTTACTGGAAGAATAATTATAAATACAATGAAGAACATACAGCCCACATATTTTTACAAGCAAAAGCTTGGTGAAGTTTTTATCTAAGATTTCTAAATTCAATCTTTTAGCTAAATATCAGAACAGCTGTGGGCATAGTTAAACACTTCAGACAATTATATTTCTAATGATGTATAAAAAAAACTATGCTTGTATCCTTTTTTGTTGTAGAGTTATTAGCATTTAAAGTTGGCAAGGTGACTGTCGGCCATTTTGAGTAATCACAGCCTAATGTCTAGCCTAGCCTAAGAAAATGCACCAACCTACTAATTTTAAAGCACTTTTTGGAATATTTAGAGACCATGTTAAATACTGTTCTTTCTGGATATTAAAGATGAGGTATTAGAGAGCAGAAGGGAAGGAAAGGAGGGAAAGAAAAATACCCATCCATAACTCAAAAATTGATTAAAAAAAAATAGAATCTTTCTAGATTTTGCAAGCTTGTTGTGAGAAACTAATCTAGCGACTTAATGTTCCTTTCGTGGTGTTTGGGTCACCTATGTAGCTTGCAATGGAAATGAGGAATGCGTGAAAAAAAGCTGAAAAAGCATGTGTTTAGAAGCTGTGTGTGTGCGTGTGTGTGTGTGTGTGTGGTGTGTGTGTGTGTGTGTGTGTGTGTTATTCCTGTGGTGTGTGGGTGTGTCTGTGTCTGTGTGTGTGTGTGATCTAAGCCCTTATAAAACAACATTAGAAATAGAACGGATATATTTGGTTCATTTTGCATTCACTCATAAGAAGTAACTCTTACTCAGTTGGTTTCTTTTTTTTCTTCTCAAAAATGTCCTCTTGGGCCATCAAAAAAAGCTGAAATTTGCTTAAAAGCTGAGCATTCCATGCCTGAAATAGGCTTATACTGTAAGGGGGGGACAATTCACAAGACAGAAAAACGATATTGCAACAGTTTATTTTTCAACCTTTTACCGTATTTTACTCCTTTTACCAAAAAATATATCTCTCAACTAGGCTTACGCCTTTATCCACGTACTACTAAAGATTCTAAAAGGGGTACGAGGGACTACTTAAGAGTTACAGCGAACCGGGATGATAGAGTTATCGTTAGTGGAGTAGTTATACACCGTTCACAGCGGCGGCTATCCAAAAACTCAGACTGGAAATTGAACGGAGAATTCAAATGGCCTATCGCTTTGTAAAATGTGTCACGGTTAAAAGGGACATAACCAGTGTGTCTGTCCTCACTACTCTTATAGGGAAAAGAGACCGGATGCTTGTCTTTCCCTATACAGTCTTTGGTAATACTCATTTGTGACAGAAAAAGAAAAATAACAAAGAAAACAGTAAACATGTTTTCGGCCCATGTTTCCCCTTCCGCAGTTTTCTTTCTTTAGATTGTATTCGTGTATGAGTGCTTGTGCGCACGCAAATGTGTGTGTGGGGTGGGGTTGGGGTGGGGTGTACGTGTGTGTGTGCCACCTCTGTGTGTGTGTGTGTGTTGTGTGTGTGTGTGTGTGTGTGTGTGTGTGTGGTGTGTGTTCCGTGCGCGCGCTTGCTTGCTAAAACTGGCTGAAGGCATTTTCTGTAGTATGATTATTTTATTTTGTTTTTTCTTATAGCACAGTAGGTACTTTTTGTGAGAACGTCGTTCTTGAAGATTATGATATGTATGAATGGGGCTGTTGCTAATGAGATTGTATATAAGTTCAGGAGCAATACAATCAAGTCTGTATCATTGTTCATTCTTCTGGTATTGACGATTTTGACGTGATTTTTGTCGCTCTATGTACCGTGTTTAGCTGCTTTATGTGCATTTTTGTTTCCTTTTCTTAATTAAATATGTTGTTTATAGCATTTGTGTTACTTATATTTATTTCCATGTGCCCCCAGGGGGTTATTTTTGGAATAAACCAAACTTGAAACTTGAAACTTTCAAATTTACGAACAGGAAAACGAAGAAGGAATTGTGAAAATTACACTTTGGATTTGTTACGTCAGTACCTATGATAATAAAGGGAAGTAATTTACTTCTCTTTTTTTTCAGCTATTGTCTATAACGAAGGTAGGACGCTGTCAAAAAAAGCTGGTATCTTTTTTGAAAGTTTTATTAATTTTTTGCCAATCAAAAACAGACCTTGCATCAACACACTTCCCACTTGCACTCCTATTCTTGTATAATTATGTCGCATGCCTTTTATTGCGCGTTTCAAAACAAAGTCTTGTTTAACCCAGTGACTACATCGATTATTTGGATGACCTAAAAAGAAAAGAGTTCTTTGGTGACTTTTCTTTGGATATTATTAATATTAAATTAAATAATGATGGTTGCTTGATGGTTCGTCCCACATGTACTCTGCATAGCCGAGCTGACGTTAAACGTAACTTTCATTCATTGGTAACTTTTTTCTTCACTTCACGCATAAGCCTACTAACTTTGGTTCAAATCCATTAACAGTTTCGAAGACCCCAAAAAAGTAACAGATACACAGAGAGAAACATGAATGATACCCCTCGTTCCACTTTCGTATTCTAGACCAACTGCCTGTGAAGCGACTTACCTCGATCGTGGGCTTGCCGTTGCGGGTGAAGGCGAAGCGCGAGTAGTGCATGACGGAGGTGTAGTCGTAGGGGAAGCCCCGGGAGGTGGACACTCGCTTGTCCACCTTCTCGAAGTCCTTGAGGAACCGCTCGGAGACGTTGTCCTCGATGACGCGCACGTAGCCATCACGGTCACTGCGAGCCTGAAGCAATACAAGGGGAATCATCATCTTCTTCTTCTTCTTCTTCTTCTTCTTCTTCTTCATCGTCGAACGCTCAGACAGTTCCCTGTCGATTATGAGAGCCCGATGCGTCATGCTGCCGTTATGCACCTAAGAAAGAGTTTGGCGGCAGCATGTCCCGTCTTTTGTTGGGGTAATCCTAATCTTTGTTAAAGCCCCCCCCCCCCCCCCCCCCCCCCCCCCCACCCCCCCCCCCCCCCCCACGTCACGTGTCACATTCCCTCTTATGCTAGCATGGATGATTTCTTAAGATTTCTTACCAGCTATAAGAGGGAAAACACGTGAAAACCGTGGTTTCGACACGTGACGTGGTGGGTCTTTACGAATTTCTTGAAGAAAACAAAAAGGCAAGGATAATGGATGGATCAGTAAGGCAGAAAGATAGTAGATGACAGTAAGCAAAGGGAAAAAAAACGGCAAAGATTCGAAGAGAGTGACAGATTAGAGGAAGTTGCGAGCATAGGGGCTTTCAGAAGGTGGGGAACTATTTGTACGAAAGACACCCCCCCACCCCCACCCCACCCACCCCCAGTATTCCCACCCCTCAACAGAGGAATGAATAGTCCGTCAAATACGGGGGAAGCTACAAAACGAATTGAAAGATTATTTTTGCTCAAAATCATAATCATACCTGTTCATGCCATATTCCCAGGGAGTGGGTGATCTCGTGCACAGCCGTACCCACGTTCTCGCAGCCACGACCCAAACTCAGCAACTGCCGGCCCCCAGAGTGACCGATGGCCGACCAGCACCTGACGTCATCACATCAAAAAAGATATCATTATAGTGATGATGTGTAGGTATTAGGTACATTATAGTCACAGAGACGTCTCTGTGAAATTCGGGTTGCTCCAGCCCCTGACGTCATCACATCAAATAATATTATTATAGTGATAATGTGTAGGTAATTAGGTACATCATATTATGTGCCTTTATTTGTCACAGATGCGTCTCTGTGATATTCGGGTTGCTCCAGCACCTGACGTCATCACATCAAATGGTATTATTATAGCGATGATGTGTAGGCATTAGGTACATCATATTAGGTACTTTATTGTCACGGAGGCGTCTCTGTGAAATTCGGGTTGCTCCAGCACCTGACGTCATCACATCAAATTGATATTATTATAGTGATGATGTGTAGGTATTAGGTACTTTATTGTCACAGAGGCGTCTCTGTGAAATTCAGGTTGCTCCCACCTGACGTCATCACATCAAATGGTATTATTATAGTGATGATGTGTAGGCATTAGGTACATCATATTAGGTACTTTATTGTCACAGAGGTGTCTCTGTGAAATTCGGGTTGCTCCAGCACCTGATGTCATCACATCAAATGATATTATTATAGTGATGATGTGTAGGTATTAGGTATTTATTGTCACAGAGGCGTCTCTGTGAAATTCGGGCTGCTCCCACCTGGAGAGCGCGTCGCAGCCAGAGGCGCGCCACCCAAAGTGAACAATGGGCCGACCAGCACATGACGTCATCAAATCAAAAGATATTATAGTGATGATGTGTTTAGGTACTTTATTGTCACAGAGGCGTCTCTGTGCCACTCTACACCTATCTCGTTACCGACCATGACTGCCAAATAGCAGGGGAGGGGGGGGGGGGTAGTTCTTGCAATTCTTGTTGACGGCTGGGTCTAAACTGAAATGTGTTTAATACAGCGGAGATGCCAAGCCCCTGGGTGTATCCCCACTACTCTCTCAGCCAAAAAAGGATTTGCAATCCTGATGTGGGGCAGTGGGTGGATGCCGGCGTGCCTCCATACGGGGAGCTGGACGAACCCGTCCCCTCCACGAGTCTCTCCCCGTGGGGATACCTTGGGGGGGTCTTTCGTAAAAAAATAGGTCCCCCACCTTCTTGAAGTTCTGTGCTTGTAACATCCTCTCATCTGCCCACTCTCTTTGACTCTGCCTTTTCCCTTTGCTTTCTATCGTCTACTATCTTTCTGACTTATTGGCCCATTCTCCTGCCTTTAAAAAAAAATCTTACAAATATTTTTTCTCCTTTGAGCTCCTCCGAAATAGGAATGTGTCGGCTGTACGCAGCAGCGGGGGGGGGGGGACCAGTGAAAACTGAAAACCGGACACATACGTACCTTACTCATTATGGCCATATGGCCTCACGGAACGCAGAAGAAGAAGAAGAAGAAATTCCTGATGGTGGATAATTAGCCCATTAAACGTTAGATTGGTGCAGTACTGTTTTTGTGCGTTTAAGTCTTCCCGTGTTGTGATGTGCAACAAGGTGGACAATAAGAAGAGGGGTGAGAGAGAAAGAGGCACAGAGAGAGAGAGAGAGAGAGAGACAGGAGACGAGAGAGATAGAGAGAGATAGAGAGAGAGAGAGAGAGAGAGAAGAGAGAGAGATGGGGAGAGAAGAGGCACGAGAGGAGAGAGAGAGAGAGAGAGAGAGAGGAGAGAGAGAGAGATGAGAGAGAGGAGAGAGAGAGAGAGGGGGAGAGAGAGAGAGGGGGAGAGATAGAGAGAGAGAAGAGAGAGAGAGAGAGAGAGAGAGAGGCACACAGAGAGAGAGAGAGATAGAGGAGAGAAGAGATGAGAGAGAGAGAGAGAGAAGAGAGAGAGAGATGAGAGGAACAGGCATCAGATGAGAGAGAAGGGAGAGAGAGAGAGAGAGAGAGAGAGAGAGATGAGGGAGAGAGAGAGAGAGAGGGAAGAGAGAGAGAGAGAGAGAGAGAGAGAGGAGAAAGAGGCACAGAGAGAGAGAGAGAGAGAGAGAGAGGGGGTGAGAGAGAGAGAGAGAGGGAGAGAGAGAGGGGGCGAGAGAGAGAGAGAGATTGAGAGGGAGAGAGAGGGGGAGAGAGAGAGAGGGGTGAGAGGAGAGAGAGAGAGAGACGGACAGACAGACAGGAGACAGACAGACAGTAGACAGACAGACAGACAGACAGACAGACAGATACTTTAATGTGTTGTTTCGGAAACCATTGAAGGTGGGGTTTTCCCTTGTACGCTGTATGTTGGTAGCATCCTTCCTAACACGCACGTCCAATATTATACTCCCCTACCCCCACCCCCACCCCCATACCTCTCCTTTTTTAAAACTTTTTTTTAAACATTATTTCTCTTTCCCCCCCCCCCCCCCCCCCCCCCCTCCCCCCCCCCCCCCCCCTCCCCCTCCGCTCTTCTTTTCATCCTGTTTCCTTCTTTTCCTCTCCCCATCCTCTCCTCTAATCTACCTTATCTTATCTTCCTACGGATATCAAAAAAAAAAAACAATTTCCTTCTTCTTGTTCTTCTTCTTCTTCTTCTTCTTCTTCTTCTTCTTCTTTTTCTTTTTCCTCTTCTGTCTTCTTCTTCTTCTTCTTCTTCTTCTTCTTCTTCTTCTTCCTCTTCTTCTTCTTCTTCTTCTTTCTTCTTCTTCTTCTTCTTCTTCTTCTTCTTCTTCTTTGTTTCTTCTTCTTCTTCTTCTTCTTCTTCTCTTCTTCTTCTTCTTCTTCTTCTTCTTCTTCCTCTTCTTCTTCTTCTTCTTCCTTCTTCTTCTTCTTCTTCTTCTTCTTCTTCTTCTTCTTCTTCCTCTTCTTCTTCTTCCTTCTTCTTCTTCTTCTTCTTCTTATTTTTCTTATTATTTTCTTCTTCTTCTTCTTTTTTCTTCTTCTTCTGCGTTCCCTGGCCATATGGCCATAATGGGTGAGGTAGGCTACGTATTGTCGTGTCTGGTTTTCAGTTTCATTGGTCTCCCCCGCTGCATTCAGCCGGCACATTCCGATTTCAGAGGAGCTCAAAAGATAAAAAAATTATTTGGAAGATTTTTTTTGGTTAAAAAAGGCAGGAGAATGGGCCAATAATTCAGAAAGATAGTAGATGACAGAAAGCAAAGGGAAAAGGCAGAGTCAAAGAGAGGGACAAATTAGAGGAAGCGATACACCGTACAAGCACAGAACTTCCAACAGGTGGGGGAACTATTTGTACGAAAGAAACCCCCGGTATCCCCCCGGGGGGGGGGGGGGGGGGAGACGATTTTTAATCCCCGCCCATTATCACCCCACTTCTTCTTCTTCTTCTTCGATCGCTCAGACAGGTTCCTGTGAATTGTGAGCGCAGATGCGTCATGCTGCCGTCATGCGCCTAACTAAGAAATAGTTAGGCCCAGCAAGTCCGACTTTTGGCTGAAGGAAATCTGTTTTGAAAGTGTTTCTTTGAAAAAACAAAAAGGCATGAGAATGGACCGGTAAGGCAGAACGATAGTAGATGGCAGTAAGCAAAAGGGAAAAAGGCAGAGTCAAACTCAAAGAGAGTGACAGATTATTTGGAGGAAGCTACAAGCACAGAACTTCCAGTTAAAGTTAAAGTTCTACGTCCTCTCGGCAAAGCCATACGCGGGCGGAAAACTTCCAGAAGGTGGGGGAACTATTTATACAAAAAAGACACCCCCGGGTTTCCCACAGGGGGGGGGGGGGGGGGGGGGCTATCACCCCACTAACACCCGCCATACCATTACACCGAAAACATTCTGCTTGCTTTTTTTTTCCTCCATACTATATCTATCACAATCTCCAGGGAAGCTGTGTAGCCGAGAATAACGATGCTGGGTTTTTGATCATTAAAAGGGTTGAATATCATTCTTGTTAGTCACCGTGACGTCTGAATTCAACGATAAGACACGTCGTACTAGCAGGAAGCATAACTGTTTAAAAATGCCATGCGCACGGTCGCATTGCTTTCGCGAAGCGCTGCGTGGCGCTCGGTTCAGAAACGAACGAAGTTTTAGTTTAGCGTCCAATCAGTCGTTAGGTTAGGTCAGGTTAGGCTAGGTTAGGTACATTATAGTCACAGAGACGTCTCTGTGAAATTCGGGTTGCTCCCACTGGTGGAGAACGCGTCGCAGCCAGAGGCGCGTCACCCAATTTCTTTCTTTTTTTAAATTTTGGCATGCGATTTTTTGTGTGACTTGATGAGGAAAGAAGGGAGGGGGTAACTTTTGGCCAAACGACAACTTTTTCGTTGTCACTGGGTTTAACGTGTGCTAAGTGCATGGGCACACGGGACCTCGGTTTATCGTCTCAATCCGAAAGACTCTTAATGGACGGTGTTCCCGAAGACTGGGTCTTCTCGGGGAAGAAGGGTTCGGGAATAGGGCATTTGCCACGAGTGTTCGTTCTCCATGCTAGACTACTAATTTGCCCGCGCTTGTTCTGCCCGAGTTGCGCTGGCCTTTCTAATTCAACTCTCTAAATTCAACTCAATGAATTTCAAGGTCGCCGGCATACGCGGCAAATGCCCTATTCTGCACAGCCCCCTTTTCATCCGTCTGCATCTTCTCGCCGTGAGCGAGCAGAGCGTTCTGTAGCATCTTTTGGGGGTTGTTTCTCCCCGTGGGGATACCCGGGGGGGGGGGGGGGGGGGGTCTTTCGTAAAAAAAAATAGTTCCCCCACCTTCTGGAAGTTCTTTGCTTGTAACTTCCTCTTAATCTGCCACTCTCTGTCACTCTGCCTTTTCCCTTTGCTTTCTATCATCTACTACTATCTTTCTGACCTTTATTGGTCCATTCTCCTCTAAAAAAAAAAAACCATCTTAAAAATAATGTTTCTCTTTTGAGCTCCTCCGAAATCGGAATGTGTCGGCTGTGCGCGCAGCGGGGGAGAGCAGTGAAAACTGAAAACCAGACAGCCTTACCCATTATGACCATATGGCATGGGAACGCTAAAGAAGAAGAAGAAGAAAAAGGAGAAGAAGAAGAAGAAGAAGAAGAAGAAGGCTGTTTGCTTTGGACGATTCAGTCTGTCTGTCTTTCTGTCTGCCTGCTTGCCTGTCTGTTTCTTAGCCTTATGCTTTTTTTATGCCTGTGTGTAAATTACTTAATGAGTAATGATGGATGCTCCCCCCCCCCCCCACCCCACCCCGTGGGGATACCGGGGAGTCTTTTGTATAAATAGTTCCCTCACCTTCTGGAAGTTGCG
>CM065690.1:13785816-13788316 GCA_017654935.2 Phymorhynchus buccinoides | reverse complement strand
GGTTTGGGATAGGGTTAGGGATAGGTTTAGGGTCAGTTAAGTGTCAATATCATAGCATACCATCAATTTTTATTTTTTGTTGTGGATTAAACGGTTTCGATTTAGGGTCAGGGTTAGGAATAGGGTTCGGGATAGGGTTAGGGATAGGCTTAGGGCCAGTTTAGTGTCAAATACACAACAAAATAAAAGTTGATGACTAAGCTGACCCTAAGCCTATCCCTAACCCTATTCCTAACCCTAACCTGAAACCGTCTGAAATGAATGGAAGGGGCAGAAGAGGGGGCTATTCTTAACATTTGCAAAGTTGTTGATATTTTGGATGATGATGTTGTTGACCTGCGTGTATATATATCGGTGTACTGTACTTGTGCTGGTGCGGTATGTAGAATTTAAAGACCCCCCACGTCACGTGTCCCATTCCATCTTATGCTAGGAAGATTTCTTAAGATTTCTTACCAGTTATAAGAGGGAAAACACGTCAAAAACCGTGATTTTGACACGTGACGTGGTGGGTCTTTAAGATGCAACATGGTGGTTTATTAGATGCCGAAGACCAACGCTTTTTTTGTTTGTGGCACAAGCCACAAACCTATAACTCACTTTGTCGGTCTGTCGATCGGTCTGTCGGTCGGTCGGTCGGTGGGTCTGTCGGTCGGTCCAAAATTGTCGCACACAAAATTGTCGCACGCCACAAACGATTGCGAATCCGCGCTTGTTTTCTGCCATTTCTTGCTAACATACAACTGAGCAGTTTTATATAAAGGACAAGGCACAAAAATAACTCTATTTTTCAGGTCCTCAAAGTATTGTGAGCAGTAGTTCTAAGGTCGTGGTGGGTTTTTTGTTAGAGGTCAAGCAGGCTATGTTTACAGAACTACAAGTCAGTCCCACTCATTCCCTCCTTTCCCACAGCAGTGCACTTCAATTGAAAATAGGGGACAAGGCATAATAGGGGAAGACGGGGTAAAAAGCGCATGGGCGGGTAAGAAGCCCACCCCAATTATCTCATGAAATGAAGCAAATTTCAGTCTCATTTTGCCCATGAGACGAGCGTTAATGTCTAGCATTTGTCTCATGGGCAAATTTGACTGAAATTTTCTTTTTTTCATGAGATAATTGGGGTGGGCTTCTTACCCGCCCTTGCGCTTTTTACCCCGTCTTCCCCTAGTAAGACAGATTTTCTAACCGTAACCTCTTGTACCCTACACAAACTCTCTCAACCCACCATTTCGGAGGTCTTCAAAAGTTCTGAGTCAATTTGACTGTCACCACTGTGAGAACCACTGGCATCCTTTATGGATCCACCACTATTAACAGTGGCATTTTAAGCTATAAAGCCATTTCAAGCCACGTTTGTACAGTGCATGGAGGGTTGGTAGTGTTTTGTGGTATAATTTGTTCATAATGTCACTGTCAGAAAGTTTATTCGTTTTGCCATTTGTAGTTGTATCGCGTATTTTTGTATGATTTGAGTAAATACACTTTCCGACTCTGGTGTGTTCATGATAAGCGTAGTTCCTTCTCAGAGTCAGTCAATCAATTGGGTATTGTGTTGGAGTGAATACACTTTCCGACTCTGGTGTGTTCGTGATAAGCGTAGTTCCTTCTCAGAGTCAATCAAAACTAAAAGGAAAAAAGGAAAGGAAAGAAAACATACTTGGGAAATGTTTGGAACATAATTTGGAAAAATTTCCCAAGTAAGGGGAAGACGGGGTAAAAAGCGCATGGGCGGGTAAGAAGCCCACCCCAATTATCTCATGAAATAAAGAAACTTTCAGTCAAATTTGCCCATGAGACGAATGCTAGACATTAACGCTCGTCTCATGGGCAAAATGAGACTGAAATTTGCTTCATTTCATGAGATAATTGGGGTGGGCTTCTTACCCGCCCATGCGCTTTTTACCCCGTCTTCCCCTATGTTCTCTTTCCATTTCCTGTTTCCTTTTCCTTTTAGTTTTGATTGACTCTTAGGAGAAGGAACTACGCTTATCATTTTGCATCGTTTGTGTTCACAGATGCACGTCTCTGCGACATTCGGGTTGATACCCCCCCCCCCCCCCCCCCCCCACTGGAGAGCGCGTCGCCGCAGTACAGCATGCGTAACGCAGACACCTCCGGCTACAATACCTGTACTTATCTGTGAGTATATAAAGTTGAACGCAGGAAAAGGCCAACAAGGGTCCGCTCACACATCAGTGCAACCGCCTGCAACTGGCCAAGTGCAAACTACCCTCAACCATGAAACTATGGTACTGTGAGACAGTCTGATGAAGGTTCTCGGAGCAGAAAGCTTGCTCTCCCTCTCTCTCTCTCTCTCTCTCTCTCTCTCTCTCTCTCTCTCTCTCTCTCTCTCTCTCTCTCTCTCTCTCTCTCTCTCTCTCTCTCTCTCTCTCTCTCTCTCTCTCTCTCTCTCTCTCTCTCTCTCTCTCTCTCTCTCTCTCTCTCTCTCTCTCTCCTCTCTCTCTCTCTCTCTCTCTCTCTCTCTCTCTCTCTCTCTCTT
>CM065690.1:13773316-13775816 GCA_017654935.2 Phymorhynchus buccinoides | reverse complement strand
ATTCTCCTGCCTTTTAAAATAAAGATCTTCCAAATAATTTGTCTCCTTTGAGCTCCTCCGAAATCGGAATGTGTCGGCTCTACGCAGCGCGGGGAGACCAGTGAAAACTGAAAACCGGACACATACGTACGTACCTTACCCATTATGGCCATATGGCCTGGGAACGCAGAAGAAGAAGAAGAAGAAGAAGATCAATTTCATATAATATCAACATGCATAATACAGCTTGAGAGGATGAGAGAGGGGGGGGATGAGAGAGAGAGAGAGAGAGAGAGAGAGAGAGAGAGAGAGAGAGAGAGAGAGAGAGAGAGAGAGAGAGAGAGGGGGGGGGGGCAGACAGACAGACAGACAGAGAGGCAGATAGAGACACAGAGAAACCACACGCATAAGTGAATTTACAATGCTTAAGCCAATCTGTCCACGATTCCCAAGTGCAACCAAGTGCAAACATATTGTCAAAACAGAGGTGTTTTTTCGGCTCAAATGTTTGATTGTGAGGTGTGTGTGGATGTGTGTGTGGATGGGTAAGTTGAGAGACTGGGAAAGGCATGTTGCCTGCGTCAATAACAAACATTTAGGCCTACTGGGGTCATATTTGTGTTTAGGTGCAGGGAAGCAGGTGGTAAATTCACAACGTAGGTGGTAAAGAGATCTATTTTTCATTTACTTAAACTTTTTCTCCAGACTCTTCAGGAGCAAAAAAAAGGGAATCATAGAAACAGGATGACAAACATCTAATAAACAGAAAACGAAGCTGGGTGTGTTGTGTAGTAAGAGAGACTAGAAGATCAACTAAGTGTGGAGTGTCTTAAGCTACTCACGCCCGCACCTCGTGTCAAAAGATGCTTTATTGAATTTGGAACATCAACGTTCTTTAAAGAAAACGCACCTGCTTCCCCGTGGGGATACGGGGGGTCTTTTGTAAAAATAGTTCCCCCACCTTCTGGAAGTTCTGTGCTTGTAACTTCCTCTAATATGCCATTATCTTGGATCCTGCCTTCGCTTTCTATCATCTACTATCTTTCTGACTTATTGGGCCCATTCTCCTGCCTTTTTTTCCCCAAAAAAAATAAATTCTATATAAATGTTTCTCCTTTGAGCTCCTCCGAAATCGGAATGTGTCGGTTGTACGCAGTGGGGAGACCAGTGAAAACTGAAAACCGGACACATACGTACCTTACCCATTATGGCCATATGGCCTGGGAACGCAGAATTTTCTCGTTTCTTTCGTATCCTATGTTTTCGGGTTGTTCCTTATTCATTTGACAAACAAAAAACCCACCAACAAAAGACAGTTCTAAAGAAGTGAGGAACGCTCAAATTCTTCTTTCTCACCTTTTTTGGTATAAAGAAACATAAAGGGGAAGTAAGTGTCCAGACAGGAGTGTACGCCAGACAGTAATAATAATCCGCTCTTTAGACAGGTGAGGTAGGAAAGGCGGTCAAGCGTGGCCGCTGGAATTTACGATCGATAACAACGAGTTGGCTTTGTTGCAAAAAGAACTTGTGGAAGATGAGCAACTGAGAACGTAGTGAAGATGTAGGTCAATGGTGGGTCAGTGGCCGTGCTTAATACTTGCTACAGAATTATTTACAACAGCTCTTCTTCTTCTTCTTCTTCTTCTTCTGCTTCTTCTTTCTTCTTTCTTCTTTTTTTTCTTTTTTTTTCTTCTTCTTCTTCTTCTTTCTTCTTCTTCTTCTTCTTCTTCTTCTTCTTCTTCTTCTTCTTCTTCTTCTTTTCTCTTCTTCTTCTTTTCTTCTTCTTCTTCTTCTTCTTCTTATTCTTCTTCTTCTTCTTCTTCTTCTTCTTCTTTCTTCTTCTTTCTTCTTCTTCTTCTTCTTCCTCCTCCTGCTGTGCATCCCCTCCCATCCCTCCTTTTCTTTTTCTTCTTCTTTTTCTCCTTTTTTTCTTTTTCTTCTTCTTCTTCTTCTTCTCCTCCTCCTCCTCCTGTGCCTGTGGTGGCTGTCGCATGAAAAAAGGTAGCTCGTAAAAATAAGTAGCTCGCTACTATGAGAGTCTGTATTTGCGACAACCACCAATTTCACTTTTTCTGTACTTTAACCATTTAACTAACCCTAACCCTAACCCTATCCCTAACCCTAGAAAAAAGTGAAATTTGTGGTTCATGCTCAATGTCGCAAATACACACTGTCATAGGTAGCGAGCTACTTATTTTTACGAGCTACCTTTTTTCATGCGACAGTGGCGACCAACTTCTATTGACAGAAGTGAATGTTCGCACTTGCCACTTTAGGAGGATGTGACCGTAACACTAACAGGGGATATTTATTACAATGGAACCTCCCTTATAAGACCTCCCATTATAAGACTCCCTCCCACAAAAGACCTACTTCTCTGAGCATGAGACATTGCCCTTTTTGTAAGTATTAAAATTATCTCCCCTTTTTTAAGACCCTTCCCTTATAAGACCTCATTTTGGATGATTTTTGAAGGTGTTAACAATATCCCATATCTGGGTCAAGAGGACGTTAAATTTCT
>CM065690.1:13763316-13768316 GCA_017654935.2 Phymorhynchus buccinoides | reverse complement strand
ATAATTAATTTTCATATTTTGGATTAATGTGTTGGTTTGATAGCTTTCCTGTTTGTTTGCTTGTTGTGGTTTTTTAGTGTTATTGTCGAGTTTTATGAAAACCAGAACCGATGAAAGTTTGGGCAAAATTTCCAAATTAACATAGCTTAGCTAATGGAATAATAAGCTTCATACATGTAGACTATTTGGTCCTTTTTTTTTCATTGAAATTTTTTAAAAATTGAAGTAAAGGTACCAAGATTTAAAGTCTTGAAAACTAATTTCAAGTTTTTTTTAAAATCAAACCTCCCCCCAAAAAGTGTATTAGTATTCATCAATCTATCATTATGCCTGGGATCGGCTAATCTATGCACAGGCATTATTTATTAATACTAGCGCAACGCCTAGTACTGGCAATGCACCGTACTGGTAACGCCTAGTAACGGTAACAGCAAGTACTGGTAACGCTGAGTACAGCAAATTTGAAGCGATTCGGTTAAGAAACGGCGGAGTTAAGGCCCCGTTTCCCGTTGGCGCTGCTCTGAGAGTGACGCAGTCTCCCGATTCTCTTCCAATTTGCCGCCAGGCTTTGCCCGGGCCATAGCAAGCCTGACAGCAAATTTGAGGTGTGAAACGGCGGAGTTATTCGTGAAAAGGTGAAGCGGCATATAGCGCGCGCGTTTGTGAACCGATTCGCTTCCGGTTTGGTACACGGATAGTCACCGTCCCCGGGTCATCTTCCTGCCAAATGCGAAAGCAATCGGTCCAGAAACACCGGAGATACGGGCGCCGAGAGGCCGGCGGATGCGCGTTTCGCGCATTTGCCGAACCGCGCAAATGACACGGCCGCCTCGGTTGCCGTTGCGTTAGGGCTCACAGGAAATTTGAAGCGATTCGGTCGAAAAACGGCGGAGTTACAAGGCCCGTTTTGTGTTTCAGACAGACACACGGACACTTGGCTTTTTACTATATGAATGAATGATTTAATAACCTATGTGGATGTTGTTACGTTTGGACGGAAATGACGTAGCGTGTTGTGAAAAACACTCACCGGAACAAAAGACGAGAAATAATTCAGAAACATGGTCAGCTCAGCTGGTAGACCCCAGAAATTTGAGAATAATAAGCAGTGAAGTCAAGGTTGGGTGCTTTTCTTTATTGTTTTACTGTAACGTCAAGAAAGGGACTTCCAGGGATTAACGCCTTGAATCGTGATGGCCCTGACTTTTTGTAGGAATGAGTGACGACATACACTTACAATACTGACAAGAAGACGCGGGTTGTCTTGTGGTTTGGGGCACGTTCAGACACTATATGACTTTTTGTGTTTCCTTTTCCTGAATGTGTCGTTCAGTCAACACTATTTTTTACGAACTTTATACGGTGAGCTTATATTTTACAGGAAACCGTGGGTTGTGATTTGGGGCTCGTTCAGACACTATATGACTGTTGTGTTTCCTTTTCCTGAATGCGTCGTTCAGTCAACAGTAATGTTCTACTAACAGTCCCCGTTGTCACTTTCTCCAATGAGGTTATATTTTACAGGAAACAGTTGTGATTTGGGGCTCGTTCAGACACTATATGACTGTTGTGTTTCCTTTTCCTGAATGTGTCGTTCAGTCAGCACTAATGTTCTACTAACAGTCCCCGTTGTCATTTCTCCAATGAGGTTACATTTTACAGGAAACAGTGGGTTGTGGTTTGGAGCACGTTCAGACACTATATGACTTGTGTTTCCTTTTCCTGAATGTGTCGTTCAGTCAACACTAATGTTCTACCAATAGTCTTTTTTACAGGAAACAGTTGGTTGTGGTTTGGGGCACGTTCAGACACTATGTGACTGTTGTGTTTCCTTTTCCTGAATGTGTCGTTCAGTCAACACTAATGTTCTACCAACAGTCTTTTTTTTACAGGAAACAGTTGGTTGTGGTTTGGGGCACGTTCAGACACTATATGATTGTTGTGTTTCCTTTTCCTGAATGTGTCGTTCAGAGAGAGAGAGAGAGAGAGAGAGAGAGAGAGAGAGAGAGAGAGAGAGAGAGAGAGAGAGAGAGAAAGATAGAGATTTTACGCCTTCTGGGCCAAAGGGCCATTTGGGGCATTTGAAATTATAAAGATCCTGGGATGTGTCGTTCAGTCAACACTAATGTTCTACCAACAGTCTTTTTTACAGTCTAATTTACATTACAACTTCCCGTGTTGACCGTCTAAGACGCACGTCATGGCTACAGGGCCTAGAAGAAGAGTCTACGACTCGAGAAACGTCTGTGTTTCCCTCTCCTCGCCTTGAATATCTTCTTACCTGTTCGAAAAAGTACTAGCACTCACTATTCCTTATTATCGTGTTATGTTGTGTACCACAGCTAGATTTGCTTATAAAAAAAACTTTAAAAAACTTGGGATCATTATATTTTTTCTATATTCTTTTTTTTAATGGAAGTTTGTGTAGATTCATTTTATTACGCACACCAAAAAAAGAAGAAACTTCGGAGCTATGCCGGAGAATACTCAGTTATATTACTGAAACTTTTGGTATGTTTCTATTTTGTTCTGCCCAACATGCTTCTTTCCATTATAATATATGTCTAGTGTCCTTTACTCAAATGGCTTTTATCATTGGGTGACATTAGCCTGTAGTTGGGGCCAACAGTAACATGAGAGCTGTGCAATAGATGATTGTCTACAGTAATGGAATATCATGGTACAGTTAAGTCTCTTGTGGAAGACTATGACTCTCGAACGAGGGGGGGCTTGCACCGGCTCTGGTGCTGCAGGCAGCCAAAGGGGTGGGATGGCATATGGGGACCTTCCTCAACGCCAGCTGTGTCC
This sequence comes from Phymorhynchus buccinoides, assembly GCA_017654935.2. Lineage (NCBI taxonomy): Eukaryota > Metazoa > Mollusca > Gastropoda > Neogastropoda > Raphitomidae > Phymorhynchus > Phymorhynchus buccinoides. The sequence continues at coordinate 13,765,508 of CM065690.1, read as the reverse complement.
TCAAGTCCCTTTGGCCGAGAGAGTGGGGATGTACCCTGGGCAAGGCATCTCCACTATAAACAAATTCTCGCCCAGCCCGCTAGAATAGTATCTGCCCCCTCTGCTATCTGGCAGTCATTGTCGGAAACGACAGACTAGCATACAAAAATCTGTCGTAAGTTCTGATTGTTTATTTGTTTACCTTTGGTTTTTACATTTTTGTTGCTGGTGTGGTTGGTCTATTTTGCTAGACCAAACGCAACCATCGCACTGCTTCAAGAGAGAGAAAGAGAAGAGAGACAGACACAGAGAGAGAGAGACATGGACAAAACAGCTTTTTCGGCAATCTTGTACTTTAGAGACACCCTCAAAGTCAGTCTCAAAGTCTGTTTCTTTCCATTTTACGATAATAACCCTATCCCTTTCCTGAGAATGACAGAATGTTGCTTCTCTCAAAGTCATTCTCAAAGTCTGTTTCTTTCAGTTTTACGACAATACAAGATTCAAGATTCAAGATTCTTTAATCAGCCAATGCACCGTAATACAAAGGAAATCGTTTTGGTTTTGCACAAGACACAATCCAACAACAACGAAAGCATGCACATCGAATGGACAAATTACATAATCTGTCTCTTCAAAGACACCCTCAAAGTCAGTCTCAAAGTCTGTTTCTTTCAGTTTTACGACAATAACCCTATCCCTTTCCTGAGAATGACAGAATGTTGCTTCTCTCAAAGTCAATCTCAAAGTCTGTTTCTTTCCGTTTTACGACAATAACCCTAGGCTGACCCTAACCATATCCCTTTGCCGAGAATGACAGAATGTTGCTTCTCTCAAAGTCAATGTCAAAGTCTGTTTCTTTCAGTTTTACGACAATATACTTTAGAGACACCCTCAAACTCAGTCTCCAGGTCTGTTTCTTTCAGTGTTACGACAATAACCCTACGCTGACCCTAACCCTATCCCTTTCCCGAGAATGACAGAATGTTACTTCTCGGTGATTTTTTTTGTCAATGCAAAAATGTGAGGGGGTGGGCGCAAAGTACAAGTTGGTCATATTTTCAATCATCCAAGTTGGTCCCAGACCCAACAAGGGTTTGTGAACCACGAAGGTAAACAAGCGCGAAATCGCAATAGTTTGTGGCACGCGGTCTATTTTTACCACTCCAACCATGAGTCACCTCCCCTGGCTTTTCAATAATTTTAATCTGTAAACCAGAATGTTATCTCTGCACCATTTCGTAACTTTTTATATCTTTTGGAAAACATTTAAAACTATGTATTCTACTTATACTCATCAAAAGAAGCACCGCATACTCGTCGTGTCTGTTGTAGTGTCTGTATTACGTATGTTTATTATTTTGTACGCTTTTAAAATACATCATTTTAAAGAGCGGCCTCAATTTGAAGTGTAGCCTCGATTTAGACGATTTGAACCGAAGAATCACTGATCTATGATACACTTGTGGCGGTGCCATAGCCGATGAGGTTTAACCGAGGCGTGGTCACCGCTACAGCCATCTGTATTAATTTTTAAAAATCGGGACTTTACTGGTTTCGTACTGCCTCCGGGCATTGCCTCCAGTATTGTTCTAACCATATTTGTATTTACAAATGTCCCATATGTGTCTGATTCAGACCAAGAGGACGTAAAACACCATTTTCGCCTTCGCCTCGATTTGAAGTGCGACAATTTTGTCAAAATGTGCGACAAGTTTGGAATGACAGACCGACCGACCGACAAAGTGACTTATAGGTTTGTGGCTTGAGCCACAAACAAAAACACACACAACTCGTTTCCGTAAAACAGGCTTTTTCATAGAAATTAACTTAACGCACCTATTTCCGAACAAATACAAGTCGCACACCCTGAGGTCGACTTGTTTACTCTTATAACAGCTCGTGGTACGTCACACGGTCAGGTGTGGCGAAGTACCCGGGTGACATTTTACCTGCACCAGTAGTAAGCCTACTGGCTAAGGGTGCTCTATTTCAATGGATACCAAAAAGCCACTGACACAGTGCAAACCTTCGAGTAGCGAGACGAGTCGATTTCAATTTGTTTTAAACTCACACGCTGTGGTAAGATCAAAAAGGAAACAAACCAGGACCTAGAATACCAAGGGGGGGGGGGGGGGGGGGGGGTGCATGAGGGGGGTACGCGCGTACCAAACCAACGCGCAGACCTGTTGGTACTCGATGAACATTCCCAT
>CM065690.1:13750816-13758316 GCA_017654935.2 Phymorhynchus buccinoides | reverse complement strand
ACTTGGCATGAAGGTGGTTTGGCTTATGCCCGTTCTGATGATGCCATACCGATCAAGGTCAAGGTCAAGGTCAAAAAGATCGCTGGAGCCTGAAAATCGGAGGGTCATTTTTTTCTCCTTCTGTCTGTCCCAAGGATATCTTTCGAACGGGTTGACAGAATCACGTCAAATTTTGTGTGCTGGTGTGTCACTATGAGAGGAAGGCATCCGCGCAAACCATTTTGCCGTCGTGACCTTGACCTTGGCGTACGACCTTGAAAACCGAAAATCTTTCAGGGGCCATAACTCCCACACCGTTAGTGTTAGAGTCTTCAAATTTGGCATGAAGGTACTTTGGCTTATGCCCGTTCTGATGGTGGCATACCGATCAAGGTCAAGGTCACGGTCCGGGCGATCAGTAGGCCTTGAAAGTGGTAGGGGTCTACACATTGGGTTTTAAGCCATATTTTCCACATTGGTACTTGACAGAAGCGCTTCAGATTGTATGTGGTACTGTATACCCTAGAGAAGAAAACATCCGAGCATAAATTATCACCATGCTGACCTTGACCTTGAAGTGTGACCTTGAAAACCGAAATTTCCTTCTTTGCGCTATATGTTTCTTCTTCAAGCTGTATCTCGTGAACTAGAAGACAGAATCCCTTCCAATTTTGTGTCAGGATGTGACACTCTACGGGGTGTCGCAAGTGCGTGGCATTGCTGGTGACGGACATGTCTGCCGCTCGGCGACGCCCTTGTTTCTTTTTTTTTTTCTCCCCTAAAAACGCTTCCCCTTCCATCTCTTCCCTATAATGATCTGAAAAACACACTCGGTGTACACAGCAGCAGACGCAAATACCATTACCCTCACAACCCTAAAAAAAAACAAAAAACAAAAAAAGGAAAGGGGGGGGGGGGGGGATTTCGTACTTCTAAGACGCCTACAAGTGATTTGATTAGCAGGGGGGGGTGATATGGGGTAAGATGGGGAAGTTCCAGGGGGGTAGGGGTGGGTGGGGCTAAAATAAAAGAGCTGTCTAAATTATAACTTATCGTTTAGTTGTTCCATTTTCCTTCCTTGGCTTATTGAGTTTATCTCAACGTTGCATTTCCTGCCTTTGAATCATAGAATATCTGCAGAGATTCCGATTGCCAGCGGGGCCCAGGTCATTGACTCGTATTGATAACGATTTGACTCCTCATTTTGTGCAGCCAGGGTGGTCATCTGACTCGTGAAGTCTGCAGTGAAATTTAAATGTCATTCTACAGTAACACATTATTGACCCATTAGTTTAAAATGGACCCGTTAGTTTCTGTAAACAGGGGCCACATGAACCATGAAGTTTAAAGGCAATTCTGAACTCGTTACCTGGGGAGGCTGTGTCTGCCTCTTCAGCCGGCTCGTTCTAGTTCTCCATCAAGATGCAAATACACCCACCCACCCCACCCCTAGTTTAGGTGTTGCTGCCGACTCAGCATCACGTCGGGGGCTCGATCAGCGAGACCCGACTGGCTGGGTCATCTTCGTAGAGTAGGTTTTTGTTTTATTAGTCCCCGAGCTGAAGGTTCGGGGAGCTATTGTTTTTGTCTGGTCCGTCCGGTGTCCGTCCGGCGTGCCTCCGTCCGTCCGGCTATTCGTCCGTTTTTCTCAAAAACTATTCAGTCTATCGTCATCACATTTGGTATACTAGTTTGCCAAGATGCAAGCTATCCACTGATGTATTTAGTTTTACATTAAGGTCAAGGTCGCGCCAGTTACGGGGTTCAAACCCCAAAACACATAATCGCTAATATCTCGCGAAGTTTTGCATGTGTTTTAATGCAGTTTTTTCCACAACATTTCTTGATGAATGGTCTATAACACAGGTGTCATGAATTTTTCTGTGCGCTCGTGTGCGCATGATCGCGCGCGCTCAAATCACGGGTCCGAACCCCAAGGCTATATATAAAAATTTTTTATTCAGTTACGTGCTGTTTTGATGCGTTTTTATGTAGTTACGTGCTGTTTTGATGCGTTTTTATGTATGCGTACAGCCGACACATTCCGATTTCGGAGTACCTCGGCGATGCTGCGAGGGGACTTTGTAGCCGCTCGGCGTTGCACTTGTTTTTTTGGTGTTTTTTAAAACTTTTCCTCTGATTTTACCTCTAAACTGTATAGTAAACAATAAGTGCTATGTAAAGAATGTGGTCTCCAGCTGAGAAAAGAACACGTGTGATACTTTTTTTTTTAGAAAAGAAAACTGATGCATTTTGTAAACATAGTATTATTATGTCACGTTTCGTGTTAAACCAAGCTGAAAGCTTGCTGCTAGCCCATAATTATCATGACATGACGGTTGTCCCGTCTTATATTACGTGAAGAGATGTACAGATATATACTCCATCAAGCAGATGCGAATAACAACTGAAAAAAGAATGTCGTGGTGCATCGTAGTAAGTACAGCGGAACCTCCCTTATAAGACTCCCTCCCACATAAGACCTACTTCTCTCAGACATTGCCCTTCTTTGTAAGTATTAGGGGAAGACGGGGTAAAAAGCGCATGGGCGGGTAAGAAGCCCACCCCAATTATCTCATGAAATGAAGCAAATTTCAGTCTCATTTTGCCCATGAGACGAGCGTTAATGTCTAGCATTCGTCTCATGGGCAAATTTGACTGAAATTTTCTTTATTTCATGAGATAATTGGGGTGGGCTTCTTACCCGCCCATGCGCTTTTTACCCCGTCTTCCCCTACAATTGCCTCCATTATAAGACCCCTCCCTTCTAAGACCTCATTTTGTATGATTTTTGGAGGTCTACTGTTAAGGTTCTACTGTCATATGTTTTCAGCTGCATGTGGTGTTTTTTGGGCAAAAGTTCAAAATTGCCTTTGCTTTTGCCTGGGAACAAAATCTTAACAGAGACGGTACACAAGAGTAAGGCCAAAACAGCTTTGTTTTATGGGTACAGGAAAATTGCCTGTTTCCTTTCTGGGGCAAGATTAGGCGTATCAAAATTGCCTTTGCTTTTGGGTGGGAACAAAATGGGGGGGTGGAAAGGGACTGTCGGGACTGAAGGCAAATTAAAACTTCCATCTTTTTCCTTCGTAGCTGTCACCTTTCGTCGCTAGTTGCAACTCTTGATGACGATTAAAAGTAGGGGAAGACGGGGTAAAAAGCGCATGGGCGGGTAAGAAGCCCACCCCAATTTTCTCATGAAATAAAGAAAATTTCAGTCAAATTTGCCCATGAGACGAATGCTAAACATTTCGCTCGTCTCATGGGCAAAATGCTGACTGAAATTTGCTTCATTTCATGAGATAATTGGGGTGGGCTTCTTGTCCATGCGCTTTTTACCCCGTCTTCCCCTAAGTACTTTTTTGCTTTATTGGATTTTTTGTTTTTCAAAGCTTTTTGATCGATTCTTGTCCGTGATTGATCAAATAATAATCCTCATCTTGATCGTAATTATCAGCAGCAGCAGCAGTGGTAGACATACTGTGGCCATCATTCTCATCATTATGCACCTATCATCATCATCATCATCGTCATCAACGTCATCGTTAGCATCGTCGCCAATCACCATGCAGTAATATAAAATATTTATTCCTTATTATTTAACCCCCCCCCCCCCAAAAGCAATTGATGATTCTCTTTGTCTGCTTTGGCCCTTTCACCGCCAGACATATTTCAGCAAAAGAATTCCATTAAATTTACCTGGGTAGAGAACAACATCCATCTGCAGTATTGGGGATTCTTCTGTGACATATATAAAATAAGGTCTAACCTTACTTCCCAAAACTAAGACAATAGGGTCTTTGGATAATAGACCCCAGATTGATGCCTTTTTAGTGACATGGGTGTTTAATCACTGTGGTGCTAAAATGCGACTTTGACGGTGAAAGGGTTCAACGTTGCTGCTCTTCCGATTTTACAATTGTACGTTTGCTTGTTGGAAGCTAATAAATTATGGCATCAGCAAATTGCTGATGAACAGGTTACAAAAACAAAGAGAGGGGGGAGATAGACAGACAAGAGACAGATAGACACTGAAGCAGACAGACGATTTGACATACAGACAGACAGACATAATAAGAGACAGAAGTGGAGGTGGGAGTGGTGGGAAATGACCATACATTATTGATTTGTGTCATTGTACCCAAACGGAAAAAAGGGGGTTTAGGAAACAAGGATTGGGAGACAGAAAAAGGGAAGACAGGGAAACCCGGTAAAGGTAAAGATGCGCCCCCCCCCCCTCCTCCATTTCTCGGTTCTTTCCATTTTTCATTCTTGCCTTTCTTAATGCAGATTGAGTACTTCATCCTCTATCGTTTGCTATATTTAACACTAATTTTGCATCCATTTACACAATTAAACACATGCATTCAATAATAGTAGAAGATAAAGGCAAGACGGAAAAAACGCAATGAACCAGGACTGTGACAAATGCTCCGCGGCTGTTGTGTGTACTGCACTACATAGGGTGGGGGGTGGGGGTGGGGGGGGGCGGGGGTGGGGGGGTCCTGTTAGATGATGGCCTTTATTATGACTGCGATTAATTACTCAACAAAGATAATTAGCTACAAAATAGTTGATAAGATACAGCTTAATGTTTGGTAAGAAAGGCGGGTGTGAAAATGTGGGGAGAGCTGAGAGATGTAAGAGGGGGTAAAGGAAATAATGTTTAACGCCCTCTTTGGCCTTTCGGCCATGTGGGGCATTGAGGGGGGTAAAGTCGGAGATGATACAACCATATCAAGTACCAATCAATGCTAAGCAAAGCAAACAGACAGTATGTTTGTCTAGAGGTGGTGACTTCACTTCAGCTAAGCGAAAGCAAAGCATGAGGAAAGAACGAAGTTACTAGCAAACAACTTCCATCATAGCGTTTCGAAGAATATACTTACTGCTGTTGATCTGCCAAGGGTCCCAGTGCGGGGCTCGTCTTTTCCGCACACGCACCACGATACGCACGGAAGGGGCAACAGGACCTGGGGCACAGTGCCCCAATTCCACCAGCAGCAGCATCATCCACAGCATCAGCATCAGCACTGACTTCAGACTGGTGATGCTGCAGCACGGACCGCCGCATGAGGGTTTCTGCTTTGGACATGGCGGCCGTACTGCCATCATGGCGGAACTGTGTGTTAGTAGTAATTTGTCACCTGATTCAGGATTTTCTGGTTTCCTGTTTGTATTATTTCGTTTTCAGATTTATTTATTTTCCTATTTGTATCTAAGCTTACTTCTGGTGTCACTCTTTTAAGATATTCACAGCAGTTCCTCGAGTCAAGTTGCTTTGATGGCTTTGTTTTCGATTTTCACACTTTCTTCAGATTTTCTTTTTTCCTTGGTTGGTTGCATACTTAATTTTACAACAATAATTGAGTTGAGTTTGAGAGGAGGGAAACTGCATATGGTCGAAGTACTTGTTACATGTTCCTAACTAGCATACGCGCAGATAGTTTGTAATGAGAGACTTAGTGCGATTTTTCTCACGCCAGAGGGCATGACGCTCGTGTGGGGCTAATCCTCTCTATATTATTAGTTGGGGATAAAGAAAGAGAGAGAGAGAGACAGTGAGTGGTCATACCATCACTCTCTCTCTCTCACTACGCCCAAGTAAGAAAATCGCGTGATAAGCCCCTAGTGCATTGAGTGCCCTCTGGCGTGAAAAATATCGCCATATGTTGACCATTGTACACGTATATCGGGTGTTGTTTTTTAATCAGTATTTAGAAATGGTTAAAGAGCCTGTATTTGTCTATGTCCTTTTCGTTCTGCGTTTCGAAGCAAACGATATTTTTGCTCTTCCTTCCTAAACTTGATTTCAGTTGTGAAGAGGTAGGCACTTTTATTTGTGTGTGAAGTGGGGGTGCAAGACTTCAAGGTTCACTAATAAGACGATGATGATGAGTCTACCACAAGTTGATGTTTGCCGCAGAGAAGGAAAACACTTCACCCGGCAGCTGCAAGCATTTTTCTGCCTTCAATTTAACACAGCGTGAAACTGAGAACACATGAAGACGAAAAAAGCATCCACCCAATTTCAGTCTTTTCCTTTTCATACAACTTTCTCTTTCTGTTAGTGTAGCCGTTTCTTCAAAATGTTAGGCAACTTTTTTTTTCTATAAACACGATGTGCGGTTTATCTGCGTTTCACCCTGAAACGCAAGTCATCTTTCGAATTAAAATCTTTCAGTGAAATTAATTCTTCGACTTGATTTCCTTGGTTCAACAGCTTATTCTTACGATTTTTACAAAATTTTCGGCCGCACACACAAGTATCATAACGAAGTGTGCCGAAAAGTTTTGAATAACCAGTTTCCCCTACAAGATAGAAAATCCCATGTTGTTTGTTTCGAAAACTTCATTTAACCTTCGTTCACTTTCATACAGATAGAACCAGGGACGGTATTCACGTTGAGATAGCATGAGACTTAGCATGATGCTAACTTAGAAGCTCTTCCAATGTCCTATAGGATTTAATAGGACTTTTGGAAGAGCTTCTAAGTTAGCATCATGCTAAGTCTCATGCTATCTCGACATGAATACCGTCCCTGAACAGTATGCCATTTTAACACACTCTATATTACGTCGTTTGTTTCGAAAACTTCATTTAATCTTCGTTCACTTCCATACAGATAGAAACTGAACAGTATGCCATTTTAACACACTCTATATTAATCGTTTGTTTCGAAAACTCTTCATTGAACCTTCGTTCACTTTCATACAGATACAAACTGAACAGTATGCCATTTTAACACACTCTATATTACGTCGTTTGTTTCGAAAACTCTTCATTGAACCTTCGTTCACTTTCATACAGATAGAAACTGAACAGTGTGCCATTTTAACACACTCTATATTAATCGTTTGTTTCGAAAACTCTTCATTGAACCTTCGTTCACTTTCTTACAGATACAAACTGAACAGTATGCCATTTTAACACACTCTATATTACATCGTTTGTTTCAAAACTCTTCATTTAATCTTCGTTCACTTCCATACAGATAGAAACTGAACAGTATGCCATTTTAACACACTCTATATTACGTCGTTTGTTGCGAAAACTCTTCAATTAACCTTCGTTCACTTCCATACAGATAGAAACTGAACAGTATGCCATTTTAACACACTCTATATTAATCGTTTGTTTCGAAAACTCTTCATTGAACCTTCGTTCACTTTCTTACAGATACAAACTGAACAGTATGCCATTTTAACACACTCTATATTACATCGTTTGTTTCAAAAACTCTTCATTGAACCTTCGTTCACTTTCATACAGATAGAAACTGAACAGTATGCCATTTTAACACACTCTATATTAATCGTTTGTTTCGAAAACTCTTCATTGAACCTTCGTTCACTTTCATACAGATAGAAACTGAACAGTGTGCCATTTTAACACACTCTATATTACGTCGTTTGTTTCGAAAACTTCATTTAACCTTCGTTCACTTCCATACAGATAGAAACTGAACAGTATGCCATTTTAGCACACTCTATATTACGTCGTTTGCTTAACCCTTTCAC
>CM065690.1:13743316-13745816 GCA_017654935.2 Phymorhynchus buccinoides | reverse complement strand
TCTGGAACAGACACATATATGGGACATTAGTAGATATAAAAATGGTGAGAACGATCCTGGAGGCATGATGCCCGGAGGTAGAAATATGTAAATTGTTAAAAGAAGCTAACAATCGTTTTGCCAGGGTTTTTTTTAACCTCATAGTGATAATTTTTGCAAAAATCGGGACTTTCCTGGTGTTGCACTGCATCCGGGCATTGCCTCCAGGATCGTTCCCACCATCTTTATGTCTACTAATGTTCCATATATGTGTCTGTTCCAGACCGGAGGACGTTAATTAAACAGATTTTTTCTCTTTTGCCAGATTCTTTTACTTTACATGCCACTACCAGTGTTAACGGTTTAAGACGCGCTCGTGGTTACGGTACCTGGTCTCCTCGCTGCCTAGCTTCAGCCGACAGACAGACTCCCGAGCAACCTGGGCTGGGATTCACCGGAGAGCAAATGGCAGAGAACCACCAGGCTCTCTAGGCCGCACAAGATCAGCACAGACGCTGCCCAATGAGAGAAATGTACACATGTCATGGAAATGCGCCTTGATGAATTCAACAAAAAGTGGTTACCCTATATCTAAACTTGCTACCTAATCAGGTCTAAGTATTAATTCATACCTTATGTTTTCTAAATGATATTTGTGTATGATTTATTATAATATATAGTGTTTAGTCCATTTTTTCATTGAGACACTTACGTTTTATCTTTAATATTACCTTTACTTGTGGCGGTGCCATAGCCGATGAGGTTTAACCGAGGCGTGGTCACCGCTACAGCTATCTGTATTAACAAAAACAAACTCGGGATTTTACTGGTTTCGTACTGCCTCCGGGCATTCAGGTTTAGCCGAGGCGTGGTCACCGCTACAGCTATCTGTATTAACAAAAACAAAATCGGGATTTTACTGGTTTCGTACTGCCTCCGGGCATTGAGGTTTAGCCGAGGCGTGGTCACCGCTACAGCTATCTGTATTAACAAAAACAAAATCGGGATTTTACTGGTTTCGTACTGCCTCCGGGCATTGCCTCCAGTATTGTTTCCACCATATTTGTATTTACAAATGTCCCATATGTGTCTGATTCAGACCCAAGAGGACGTAAAACATCATTTTCGCTCGCTCGTGTTTAGTCCACTGCGTTGAACCTTTCATTGAGACATTTACGTTCCTTTTCTCACTTTTTTCCTTGTCTTTTTTTCTGTCTTTCATTTTTGGTTTCTCATCTCTTTAGTGTTTCGAAATGTTGACGCTCCTCCGTGGGGATACCGGGGGGTCTTTGGTATAAATAGTTCCCCCACATTCTGGAAGTTCTGTGCTTGTAACTCCCTCTAATCTGTCACTCTCTTTGACTCTGCCTTTTCCCTTTGCTTACTGTCATCTACTATCTTTCTGCCTTACCTGGTCCATTCTCCTGCCTTTTTTTTTTCCCCACGAAACACGTGACTTTGAAAAAACATTTCCTCCAGCCGAAGTCGGACTAGCTGGGCCTAATAGCTATTTCTTAGTTAGGCGCTTAATGGCGGCATGACGCATCTGCGCTCATAATTGACAGGAAACTGTCTGACGTTGATCATAATCCCCACCCACCCACACTTTTCCCCGCTTCTCTCCCTTCAATGTTCGTTTGTGTTCTATTTTTTTTTTTTTTCTGTTTGTTCTTATATCATAGACAAACCCGTTGTAAAGCTGGTTTCTGGAGGGAAAAACTGGTGGATTCTTTGGATGAGATGGTTTCTTTATATTATTATGTAATTTCAATTGCTGCTAATATAATTATGTTGATTTGTTTATTTGATAATGAAGTAAGTCTATTTTGTATGTTTGAGTTGATCTCTGTGATGTTTAGTTGCTTAAAGGAATGTTGTCTTGTTTGTAACATATATTATGGAAGAAGAGAACCTTCATTGTAAGGGGGGGGGGGGGGGAGGGGAGACCTATTGCTTACCCTGGGTTAATAAGAACCATTAAACCCCCCTCCCCCCCCCCCCCCATCCCACCCCCCACCCCCACCCCAATTCAGCCGGGAAATCCCAAGCCCCACTAGTTCCAGAAGCAAGCAACAACAAACAAAACTAGGTAAAGGTCAAGATGTGCCACCCCCCCCCCCCCCCCACCCCCCCCCCCCCCCCCCCCCCCCCCCCTACCTACCTTTGCCGAAAGGCCTATGGCCAATTTTTAAAAAAAAAAAGGCTGTCACTACCACCAAGACAGCAACTTGAATTCTTCGGTATCAGTACCATCAAGACAACCAAAAAATAATTTTCTTGTATCAATACCATCAAGACATAAAATTGTAAAGCCTTAACCAAATTAATGTCATTAACATCAAAACATTAATTTCAAATCCTATGTGTCATTACCATCAAGGCATCCATTTTAACTCTCAATGCGCTCTCCAAATCCGTTGTGTATATAGCCTTCATAGGCTCCTACAGCGTACTATATCCAGATCCAGATCCAGATCCCTAATGAACCCCCCCCCAATACCAACTCTCGTGAATTGTCCAG
>CM065690.1:13728316-13738316 GCA_017654935.2 Phymorhynchus buccinoides | reverse complement strand
GCCCTTTGTGTCACAGGCCCAATAATTGTCCCACTTCTTTCTGGCCGTCCATCCGGCCGTGCGTGCGTCCTGTTTTCAGTTCTCAATGGTCTCCCCGCTGTGTGTACAGCCGACACATTCCGATTTCGGAGTAGCTCGGCGATGCTGCGAGGGGACTTTGCAGCCGTGCGGCGTTGCACTTGTTTTTTGTTCGTTTTTTTTAACTGTTACTTCTTTTTTTGTTTAGCCTTCGTTTTAATAGCAGCAGCATGTGCCAATGGCTTTGAATTGTTTTATAATTATATTGAAGATAAAAACTACGAGAATTCTGAATTATATTATGCAATTCATTTGATTTCTCATTGCAATGCGAGAAGTGTTTTGGAGGTAATAACTCTCAGACAAGAAATGTCTACTGACAACAAAATTACTCTAAGTAGATCCAAAAGTCATTCATTCATATCTCTCTCTCTCTCTCTCTCTCTCTCTCTCTCTCTCTCTCTCTCTCTCTCTCTCTCTCTCTCTCTCTCTCTCTCTCTCTCTCTCTCTCTCTCTCTCTCTCTCTCTCTCTCTCTCTCTCTCTCTCTCTCTCTCTCTCTGTATATTGAGTGTCAATATGAGTTCAAACAAAACATAATTTTTTTTTAAAATTTAAACATGCTTTTGCGCAATGCATCATTGTAAGTAACGAGACGTGATGACTTCGTAAACACAAGTTTCTGTATAGTGTGTGTTTATCTTAACTGTTTAATATTTTGATGTTTCATGTAGGCCTAAATTCCCATTCAAATGGGCAACATTACACGAACAGACAGAGATAGACGGTGAGATAGAACAAAAGATTCTTTTAATCAGGCGAGCTTTTTTAAATGTGACTCATATCCATTTTTGTTATCCCTTTTGGAGAGAGAGAGAGAGAGAGAGAGAGAGAGAGAGAGAGAGAGAGAGAGAGAGAGAGAGAGAGAGAGAGAGAGAGAGAGAGAGAGAGAGAGAGAGAGAGAGAGAGAGAGAGAGAGAGAGAGAGAGAGAGAGAGAGAGAGAGAGAGAGAAAGAGAGAGAGAGAGAGTTATGTGAGGTAGTTTTTTTCAAAACATGACTAACATCCATATTTTTATCATTATTTTTCTGAATACAAACACGTACATACTGTTTTCTACTTTTTAAAACGTGATTCATATCCAAATGTTTTGTTATCCCTTTGGAAATAGAACCACACTTGCAATATTCCTCTAAAATGAACTGATAAATTCCATAGTCGTCTGTCTGCTTATCTGTCAGAATACAAACAAGAAATAAACACAGCACAACCACATGCATAGGCATACAGTCCACACACAGATGAGAGAGACACACAGAGACACAAATATTCACACGCACACATACACACACGCATACACACACACACACACACACACACACACACACACACACACACACACACACACACACACACACACACACACACACACACACACACACACACACACACACACACACACACACACACACACACACACACACACACACACACACACACACACACACACACACACACACACACACACACACACACACACACACACACACACACACACACACGCACATACATACATACATGCACGCACACACATACCCACAACTTGAACAAAAACAAAACACTATATTAGTCTTACCCATGCAATGGCGATGTGATTTTAATGTAGACTGTGTGTCAGTGTGTGTGTGCATGCGTGCGGGTATGTGAGGGAGGGGGGGGGGGGTGTCCCAAGAGAGCACAACTTGCGTGCACCTGTGTGTAAAGAAATTAAATGTGGTATTGACATCCCCTCTCAGCACCCACCCCACCTTGTTCTTCAAGAAAAAGAAAGAAAGAATGAGAAGGAAACTAAAGATTGACAACTATCTTCCTTATAATTATATTCACCCTGTTTAAGCCAACACTCATTTGGCCTAAACTTTTATCGCGAACGTATCATGTTTGTCACATCAGCGAAAGGGGGCTGTTTTGTGCTATATATTAAATCGAAGTCATAAATGTTATACTCTAATTTCCATTCGTGGCCAAATTTGGACTTGATTTGAACATGTGGTTTAGAACCTAGAGCACAAAACTTGATGACGTTACACACAAAACCACTGTTTCCGGTCGGTCATAAGGTGTGGCAGCCACACAACCAAACAAACAGAAGACGGAGGAGCGTGTCATTGTATCCGAAACAAATATACAAAAATGTCCAACGTTAAATCTCTCGTCGACAACAAAATCAAAGGCAAGAAAGTCATGGTTTTCTCCAAAAGTTCTTGCCCTCATTGCCACAAGGCGAAAAATGTCTTCAACAAGCTGATAAAAGAAGGAAAGCTCGCTGAAGACGACTATGAAGTGATGGAAATTGGCAACAACCCGGATTGTGGCGCAATTCAAGATTACCTGAAGACTGTAACTGGTGGAAGAACGGTATGTTTTGTGTTGAGTTTCTCACTGCCTTACAGTTAGGTGTGCGTGCGCGCGCTCGGATGCACACATACATGCGCACACGCACACACACACACACACGCGTGCACGCACGCAGAAGTTGGCTGCCTGAGGCGAAGAAGAAGAAGACACAATTCTTACCTTTAAATGACATTCCTCCAAGTCACAGAATGCAGTACAGACAGTCCTTCTTCGCTATGCTCTGCCTTCAACATACTGAAGTTCAACATACTTTCCATACTATTCTTTCCATACTATGCCACAGTGGAACAGCCTCCCCGAGGCCTCCACAAACTCATAAAGTACATTATGATAGCCCAACCAACTTTTTTTGCACAATGATGTAAAATCATGTACATTATATCTGCAGTGACTGCTTTTATTTAAAAGTCATTAGAATAAATTGGATACAAATCAATTTTAAATATTTGAATAGGAGTTACTTTTAGGTATTATTAGGTATTAGGTACTTTATAGTCACAGAGGAGTCTGTGAAATTCGGGTTGCTCCCACATGGAGAGCGCATCGCAGCCAGAGGCGCGCCACCCTTTCTTTTTGTTCTTTTTTTTTTTTGCATGCGATTTTTGTCACTGATGGGGGGGGATTTTGACCAAATGACAACTTTTTCGTTGTCACTGGGTTTAACGTATGCTAAGTGCATGGGCACACGGGACCTCGGTTTATCGTCTCATCCGAAAGACTCCACGTTCAGACCGTTAAGGCCTAGTGCAGAATGAGAGGAAAAAATCCCCTGTACCCAGGTTCGAACTCGGGTTTACTTGACACGAAGCGAACGCGATACCACTGTGCCACTCTACAATGAAAGCTTATATAAAAGTGCCCCGCAATAGTGAATCAGAATGCCTCAGTAGCACATTTCGTAGAGTATTTGTTTCTTACACGAACGTGCCAAGTTCGATTCTGGGCAAGGGACTTTTTTTTTCTTTAGTTGTATCCATAAAGCCCAATTAGGGTAGTTTCATTTCACACACACACACTCTCTTTTTTAATTGCTATGCTGACACAATTCCTGAGTAGAGAAGGTTATAAGTCTACAGCTAGCCATGGTTATGATGTCATAAAGAAATGATGTCATCTTTGTGATGTAAAAAAAGAACCATAGCAAATATATGGATTGGGGGAAATAGGGACACATCTTTATATTATTTTTCCTTCTTTCTTTTACTATTTTGGTGTGGAATGTGTGCACGCATGCACACACACACGCACACACACACACTGAGAGTCATTGCAGGCTTTGCCCCTTCTTTTTTTTAAATTTGCATGCGATTTTTGTGTCTGATGAGGAAGGAAAGGGGGGGGGGTGTAAATTTTGACCAAATGGCAACATTTTAGTTGCCACTGGGCTTCACATGTGCTAAGTGCATGGGCACACGGGACCTCGGTTTATCATCTCATCCGAAAGACTCCACTTTCAGACCGTAAGGCCTAATGCAAAGTGAGAGGAAAAATCCCCTGTAGCCAGGTTCAAACTCGGGTATATTTGACATGAGGCGAACGTGTTACCTCTGTGCCACTCTACACCTAATTAGGGGGCCATAGATCAAAGTAGTGTGGTAAATGAAGAGCGGGAGCTGTGCCGGTCGGGACCGCTACGGTAGCTGGATTGGTCTTGCCTGGATACTGTGAAATAAAGGTCTATGGCCCATGGATACAACTTGCATGCGCCTTTTTTCCCCCAAGACGCTCACTTCTGAATTAATTCTATTGTCCACTTCCAACATTATCATTTCAACCTTCTCTGCTTTCCTTTCTATTGCTTTTCATCTCTTGTTCTACCCCCCAAACTGCAGCAGAATCTTCAACTAGATGAAGTTGGCTGCCTGAGGCGAAGAAGAAGAAGACGCACACATTTGTTTTTGCGTACAGAGCTATCAATCTGTGGATCGACTGGATGTCCTTGCCATCCTCACTTGCTACTGCAGGAACACTTAACATTTATTTTTTTAAAAATCAATTAGACAAACTTTGGAACGATTACTGCTTCCAACCTTGCAGAATAGAAAGTTAGAAAAAGGAGACCTCGCATATCAGGCTGAAGGCTATTTCGAAGCCTAAAACACCTTATATGATATATGTTGCAAGCATGCGAGCGCCAACCTCGACTGGAAAGATGCCAATGAATCAAAGTGTTGAACATGGTCACTGAACTGACAGTGACACACTCGCACATAACACATAGTCAGGAGTATGGCTGCACACACACCACACACACACACACACACACACAGAGTGACACACCAACAGTGTCCATTGACACGTACACTCCTTCATTTTTTTGTTTACAAGGCAAAAAAATGTCTGCTTTATTTCTTTATATCTCTCTCTCTCTCTCGCTCTCTCTCACTCTTCTCTCTCTCTCTCTCTCTCTCTCTCTCTCTCTCTCTCTCTCTCTCTCTCTCTCTCTCTCTCTCTCTCTCTCTCTCTCTCTCTCTCTCTCTCTCTCTCTCTCTCTCTCTCTCTCTCTCTCTCTCTCTCTCTCTCTCTCTCTCTCCTCTCTCTCTCTCTCTCTCTCTCTCTCTCTCTCTCTCTCTCTCTCTCTCTCTCTCTCTCTCTCTCTCTCTCTCTCTCTCTCTCTTCTCTCTCTCTCTCTCTCTCTCTCTCTCTCTCTCTCTCTCTCTCTCTCTCTCTCTCTCTCTCTCTCTCTCTCTCTCTTCTCTCTCTCTCTCTCTCTCTCTCTCTCTCTCTCTCTCCCTTTAAAAAGTGCATTAAATATAGCTTCTTCTTTTCTTGTAATGCACTTTCATGAGAGTAATAGTAAAAACTATCTTATGTTGTGTTTGATATCCCACTCAGGTTCCTCGAGTCTTCATCAACGAGAAGTTTATCGGGGGAGGAAGCGAAGTGAAGGAGTTGGATGACAATGGAGAACTTGTGAAACTCCTCTGATTCCTGACGGCCAAGAGAGCCTTCCTTTTTGCCACTACCTCAGCCTGACATAGTGCTGACACTGTGCCTAATTTCCTTGCTAGTACTGTAGTAGTATTCCTGTTAACCCTTTCACCGCACATGTCGCATTCATGCACCACAATGGTTTAACACCCATGTCACCAAAAAGAATCAAATTAGGGCCTGTTATCCGAAGACCCTGTTTTCTTAATTTTGGGAGGTGAGGAGATAATGCCTAATGGTGTACATGTCACAGAGGAATTCCCAATATTGCAGATTTTTTTTCCGCTTCCTAGTTTTAAGTTTAATGGTATCTTTGGTTAAAAAAAATGTAGTAGTTATCATAAGTAGTTATGATAATGGATATATTAGCATTGAATAAAACTTGAATCTTCAAAGACTGAAAGAACATGTTTAAATATGAAGAAAGATGTTGAAACAAAAGTTAAACATTATTTTTTTGGGTAGGCCAAAGTTACTTTGATTAAAAAAAAATTGTTTCTATGAACATTAACAAGAAGAAAATTGTTCACATTTTCATTTTAGTAATACAAATTATTTGGGGTTGCAATACAGCTGAAGCTGAATGAGGTCTTGGACAAACTGGTGTATTTATTTAGGTGTTGATCTCACTACTTTTTGTTGTTGTAATAATGTTTTTCGTTAAAATCTTTAACATTATGAGTGTTGCTTATTTGTGGCAGAAGAGTTCTTGGATTGGATTAATCAGATTTTATTAAATTAAGCACAAAATAATGAAAGAAAGTTTTGGTTATTCAAAGCCATTAATTGTTTTTCAATCTTTACCTATGTTTCTCCCCCTATCATATGCAGATGGCGTAAGATTGTTCTATGTACATGTAGTACTAATAGGGATTTTGACTTGTGTGTTTAATGGAATCTCTCCCTGAAATGCGAGAAGAGTTCAGAGTAAGAGAAACACTTAGATTTGATAACCTCCCAACAAATTTTATACCAGTATGTTCAGGTCAGGTCAGGTCAGGTCAGATCTTCATGGCAGCCAGGCCTCGCGGCCTCTTGATGTGCCCTATCTTTTGATTGTTTGTTATTGTGGTTTTGTTCATCAATCAGATTGGCATAGCTGTGATGCGTTTTGAACTATTATTGTCGTCTTAATCATAATTGTATTTAAAAACATTAATTTTGAGGTCACTATCTAGGAGGTTTTTGAAATGATTAATGTTGGAAGCAAGTTTAGTTTGTGCAGGGAGATTGTTCCAGTGCTGGGTGACTCTATTAGAAAAGTTTTTCCTCATATTAGTTCTACTGTATTGGGTTAGTATTTTTAAATCACTGTTACGGGTTCTCAAATCGTTAGACAATTCAAACAAATGCTTGTTAGTTTTGTCAGGGTTATTAAAAAATGTATATACATTTATCAAATCTCCCCTTAATCTTCTAAATTTTAAGGATGGTAAACTTAACTTATGAAGTCTGTCCCCGTATTCCAAATTTGTTATTGATTTTATTAATTTGGTTGCTCGCCTTTGTACCCTTTCAATTTGTGTAGATTGTCTTTTAAGAAAAGGGTTCCAAATTAGATTTCCATTCTCAAGATGAGGTCTTACTAAACTTTTATATAGGTTCAAAAAAACGTCTGTATTTAATTCCATAAAACTTCTTCTAATTAAACCCAATATTCTATTGGCCTTGTTTCCAGTAATGTTACCAGTAATTATTATATTTTACATATTTATGGTGCAATGTTTATTCTTTTTACATCTAAAATAAACAAAGATTGTACCGTACATAATTTTGTGAATGTAAAATCAGTTTGAAATTATTTATTAACATCTTTTGAAGCAACAGATTACAAAAATGTTAAACGGAATGTAGGATTTGTCATTGGCAATCATTTCCCCCCACTTTTCCCCCTATGGCATAAGTTCATTATTCTAAGTATGCTTCCCCAGTTTTAGTTTTATTATCCATAACATTAACCAAAAATCAAGCAAATAAAACAAAAAGCATGTGAATATTAACAAAGGCACATATATCCATTTCTGTGTTTTGGGTTTTTTTCTGGCTTCAGTTAGTAATGCTAGTGAGCAAAGTACAGTAAAAATCGCGGTAAAAGTAAAGATGTGCCACCTCCCCTACATTTCTCGGTTAATTGTATTTTTCCGTGATTGCCTTTCTTACCATACATAAAGCTGTATTTTAGGAACATTTTTAGCTAATAACCTTTTTGGAATACTAACCCTAACCCTAACCCTAACCCTACCCCCACCCTATAAGACGGAAAAACGCAACGAACCACAACTGTGACAAATCGCGGTGTACTGCAGTACATAGTGGGGGGTCTGACGTTGCATTCATATTTGTATGAAACCTTTTTGATTGGTTGTCTAGATTACCAGTTCATGGTGTGTCAAAACTATCATTTGATGTGGGCGTATTTCATCGTCTTTTGTGCTTTGAGTGTTGGTATTAAAGGTTTTCTAAATGTTACTGTTAGCATGCTTAATAATGGTTGCAATCTTTACTTCTTTGTTAAGGTACAGTATGTGTTTTAGTTCCCAGGAGAATACGCTTTTTTTTTATTGACTTTTTATGAAGCTTATTTGTTTATGACTTATCAGTAATTCTTTAATATTTTTGTTGTTGTAAACTGATAACTGAATAAGAGATGGGTTTATTAGCCTACTTTATCTGTGGCTGTTTAGTGTGTATGTGTGCGTGCGTGTGTGTGTGTGTGTGTCTCCAAGGAATGTTACTCTGCCAGTACAATAATATCTCAGTTGTCCACATGGAGATACTTGCTGACACAAATTCAGAAACATAATAAGAATGATATTCTCACATAAACACTTCACACACACACACACACACACACACACACACACACAGAGCGGGAGAGAGAGAGAGAATTGGAGGCAAAAGGCCAAGCAATCTTAAGCAAAATGGGGGGGGGAAAGAGAGGCAATCAATGAAAATCCATACACAAATCTGTCAATCAGTTTTACAATTGCTTTGACTTGTTTTTCAACCCAGGCGAAAACTTGGGTCATCAACACTAACAGCAGGATACCCCATTTTCCTTCAGCCATGGATCCTAGATTAATGTTGGGTCCATGATACAGCTTACTCTTTTTTGAAAGACAGTGACTCAAAATAGGAGCCAAAGCACAGCTGTATGCTGCAGCCTTCGGGGCCAGTTGGCCTCTGGGTAATATCTGAACCCCAGCACCAATGGTAACGAAGTGCTGTTGGCATAGAGGATGGGGATGAATCCTGGGCAAGGCATCTCCACTTTAAAGACCCCCCACATCACGTTGCATATTCCATCTTATGCATGGAAGATTTCTTACTAGCTGTAGAGTGAAAACCATGATTTTGACACGTGACGTGGTGGGTCTTTAACTCTTCAAGTACCATTCTCCCATATATTATCCCAAGACGTCACTATTCACTCCCACCAAATGCAAAAGTATTCACTGCCAAGTGCCCTGCCATGTGTGTGCCTACTTTCAGAGCTTATGTCCCGTGCTTTTTCCGTTAAAGCAACGCATCGCACTCGGGGGGGAAAAAAAGTAGTTACTCCCCTCTTTAGTGTCAGTTGAAATGCAACTTACAACCAAGAACATAAAAAATACATGGCGCTAGAAGAGAAGCCAGCCCCTGTGGATAAGGATGTACCCTGGGCAAGGCATCTACACTTTCAACCAGCCACTGTGTCACTATAGGATGAGGATGTTCCTTGGGCAAGGCATCTACACTTTCAACCAGCCCCTGTGTCACTATAGAATAAGGATGTACCCTGGGCAAGGCATCTACACTTTAAACCAGCCACTGTGTCACTATAGGATGAGGATGTTCCTTGGGCAAGGCATCTACACTTTCAACCAGCCCCTGTGTCACTGTAGGATGAGGATGTACCCTGGGCAAGGCATCTGCACTTTAAACCAGCCACTGTGTCACTATAGAATAAGGATGTACCCTGGGCAAGGCATCTACACTTTCAACCAGCCACTGTGTCACTATAGGATGAGGATGTTCCTTGGGCAAGGCATCTACACTTTCAACCAGCCACTGTGTCACTATAGGATGAGGATGTTCCTTGGGCAAGGCATCTACACTTTCAACCAGCCCCTGTGTCACTGTAGGATGAGGATGTACCCTGGGCAAGGCATCTACACTTTAAACCAGCCCCTGTGTCACTATAGAATAAGGATGTACCCTGGGCAAGGCATCTACACTTTCAACCAGCCCCTGTGTCACTATAGAATAAGGATGTACCCTGGGCAAGGCATCTACACTTTAAACCAGCCCCTGTGTCACTATAGAATAAGGATGTACCCTGGGCAAGGCATCTACACTTTAAACCAGCCCCTGTGTCACTATAGAATAAGGATGTACCCTGGGCAAGGCATCTACACTTTAAACCAGCCCCTGTGTCACTATAGAATAAGGATGTACCCTGGGCAAGGCATCTACACTTTCAACCAGCCCCTGTGTCACTATAGAATAAGGATGTACCCTGGGCAAGGCATCTACACTTTAAACCAGCCACTGTGTCACTATTGAATAAGGATGTATCCTGGGCAAGGCATCTACACTTTCAACCAGCCCCTGTGTCACTATAGAATGAGGATGTACCCTGGGCAAGGCATCTAC
>CM065690.1:13613316-13723316 GCA_017654935.2 Phymorhynchus buccinoides | reverse complement strand
CTGGACCTAGCATCGTGCTGGTAACCCGCTGAATGGGCACTGGCTGGCCAGGTCACCCAAGTAAGATAAGTTTTTTGTCCGTGTTTTTTTTCTCTTTTGAATTGGTGCTCTCCCCATGTTCGTCGACATAATGCTACAAAGTAATGTTTTCGACAAAGTTAAAGATCAAGATCGGATCAAGGCTGATAGCCTTCCAGCGGAAAGGAACCTGAACCTGTAAGGTTAAATAGAAACCGAAAGTAGACAAGGGGTAGCAACTCTGATATTGGAAGTGATATTTTAAAACAGAACCCCGAAAAAGCAAAAACAATTAAAACAAAAATTAAGCTTGATAAATAAATAAACCATCCATATGCGCCTTTTCTAATTTTATAGATCATAATACTTTCATTAAATCTTATTTTAGCGGGGTGAATTTGATAACAGAAAACTTTCACTGACGTCTCTTTTTCTTGTTTCGGCACATTCCAAACTTTTTAACTAATCTCCCACAATTTGGAAACGGAAAGTTGAATCCTTTTCTAGATAGTTTTATCAGACTTCAGTGAAATAATTGCACTGAAAAGTTTTGAAACAGGCTGCCATTAGAGCCATGAACCATCCAACATGTTCCCGTTGTAAAGCCGTGTATGTGCTGGGAAGCACAGGTGTGTTTTGAATGAATGTTTTGAATCAAGATCAAGCACGCTAAAAAAACACAAACAAATTCTCTGAGTAGAGTACGTAAACTTAGTCTAGGTAGGTAGGTAGGTAGGTAGAGACAAAACAAGCCTACTAGTCTACTAGTAGTAGACTAGAACCTTCTGATAAATAATAAAATGAAAGACAGTGTTTAACTTACTGTAAATGTGTTGTTGTTTTTTTGTCTATTATTTGCAAAAGTAGGTACAATTTTGTTAGAGAATTTGTCTATTTTTTCTTTATTGACTCGATGGGAGAAATTTGTGACAGCTTTCTAGTTTCTTCCAACAATCAAGATGATTGAAAACTGGACAGAAATCAAATAATTTCAAAAAACGAAAGTACTCACAGACAGTATGCTCAAATATTTGCTTTTTGCTTGAAATAAACTTTAACTCGAAAAAAACCCCTGTTCTTTCTATGCATGGCCCCTTACCATGCTCTCTCATGCATTGACATAATAATGAGCAACTTAGGACGATAGTTTGACCACCAGGGGGCAGTCAAACCGGTAGGGGCTTAGCGCGTGATATTCTTAGTTGGGCGTAGTGAGAGAGAGAGGGAGATCACGTGCTAAGCCCCTACCAGTTTGACTGCCCCCTGGTGGTCAAATCATTATCCTAAGTTGTCCATTTGACGTCTTGAGTAAAAATCGTCATTTTCGCGTGCTAGTCTAATCCATTTAGAGCAGATTATCTTATACCGCTGAAGATTATTTGAGGTTTCAAAATGACATTTTACACTTACATTTTAGCGTCAAATCAAATTTTCTAATGACGTATGAAGCAAAATATTTTTAGATTTGGCATTGAGGGGGGCCTAAATCAGCCTAGAACAGTCAAGAATAGCTTTGTTGCTTTGTCGGTCGTTCGGTTTGAGAATGTAAATGCGCATGCGCTGTATGCAGTTCGTTGTCGGCCTTGACCTTGAACTCTCAGTACGCATTAGTTCCGGTAATATTTAATGAAGCACAAACGGTGAATACGCTTTGATTTTTGTAATAACGATTTCAAGCCCGGTGTGCCACTATAAGCTTTCGGAAAATATTAACCCTTTCGCCGCCAGCCATTTCCCAGCTAAAAATGTCCATTAAACTTACCTGGCTAGAGAAAAACAAGTGTCTGCAATAGTGGGGATTCCTTTATTCATGACATATTTAAATTAAGGCCTATCCTTACCTCCCCAAATTATGAAAATAAGCTCTTTAGATAACAGACCCTGGTTTGAGGCCTTTGTAGATATGGGTGTTGTACATCATTGTGGTGCTAAAATGCGACATTGGCAGTGAAAGGGTTAAAGAACTTCGCACCGATGATTAATCTTACAGGCAATAACGTTAACACTTATAAGCGGTTAAGGGCCTCACATTGTCAATGGTTGAGGTGTTATGTGAAGGTTCTTGTTATCGCTTAGTTACTTTTTTTTTGACCAACGAATACATTTGAAAGCTCAACGATCTAGCTAACTAGCGGCTATGTCGATTTATTCACACTGTCGTGGAACTTTTTTATTTTAAGATTCACATTGTTTTCCAGTGTGGTAACTATGCATGCAAATGGAACTCCATTTTTGCGTGTTTGTCCCGAACCATGAAAAGATCAGAGATCAAATCCAAGGGAAGCAACTTTAACTTGCTTATGAATATGATTAGATCAAATTCATCAAACTTTTACACTCCCCACCCACCCCCTGGGGATACCGGGGTTGGGGGGGTGGGGTCTTTTGTATAAATAGTTCCCCAACATTCTGGAAGTTCTGTGCTTGTAACTTCCTCTAATCTGTCACTCTCTTTGACTCTGCCTTTTCCCTTTGCTTCCTGTCATCTACTATCTGGCTTACTCACTAGTCCATTCTCGGTATTTCTCCTGCCTTTTTTTTCTTCAAGAAACACTTTCATTAGTTTCAAAAAGATTTCCTCCAACCGAAATCGGACATGCTGGGCCTAATTATTTCTTATTTAGGCAGCATTCTTTTTTATGACGCATTTGTGCTCATAATTCATTAATTGACAGGAAACTGTCTGAGCGATCGAAGAAGAAGAAGAAGAAGATCAAACTTTCAAAGCTACTAAACTCTGTAAACCCAGGTTCGAAAACGAAGGTCATTGGTCAAAGGTCAAGGTCAGGTTTGTTACCAGCTGCGAGGCGAAGCACTGCAGCCGAAAATATTGCAGCGCGGCTGGTGATCTAGCGTCTGTCTGAATGCTGAAGTTTTAAATTGCCTTTTATTTGAATGTTGTCACAATGTCGGTGGAAAGAAGCATGATTTTATACTCCGGTCCTCCTCCGAAGTCGGAGTGTGGCTGCCCACGTGGCGAGGTAATCAAAACCGGTCACACTCGCAATGTTCTCATCCCTAGCTGGTGCATTTGTATCACAGCGTTCAGGTGCTTCGGCTGTTGGGATGATCCCTGGAGTCTTTAAGCCAGGGAACGACGACAACAACAACATACTCCGGTCCCCTATGTGAACAACCATGCATTAGGATGCAAGTTTGATGATGATGATGTAATAAATCAAATCTTTTCCCGCCAGATCAAGGTGGCGGTGGCAATCGACGCCAGAGAAACCATGAAAAGTACCCCTTGCTGCTGCGCTGTGGCCACAGCTTCTGCGAGGCGTGCCTGCGCAAATGTAAAGTCAACTCGGAGACGATTCAGTGCCCCACTTGCCAGGTACCTACTTATCCTGGATGTAGGTTATGTGAAATCATTGTTTTAAAACTCTTTCATACTGTCAGATACGCACACAAACATGCATCATACAACACACTCCTGAAGCTCTCCCAGTCACTCCTAGATCCCTTTCACCCAGTGTGGATAAATTGCCGTATTTTTCGGGCTATCAAGGCGATATTTTTTTTCTTCCGAGAGGGAGACCCCTGCGCCTTATATTCATGTGACTATTATGATAAGAAAAATATGACAAAATCTGAATTTTGTGTAAAATAGTCCGAAAAATATGGTAAATTAATAAGTCTGTGAAAACAGATTTATTATAAGCACATACCGTCTCTTCTGAAACAAAACAAGAAATGGCTTTAAACATTAGAAAAGAGACACTTGAAGTCATTGACCCTTTCGCTGCCAATGTCTCATTTCTGCGCCACGCTGATTTAACAGAACACCCTTATCACTTAACGGGCATGAAAGTAGGATCTGTTGTCCAATGACCTTATGTTGTTAATTTCGGGAGATGAGGAAAGGCCTTTATTTGATACATGTCTTAGGGAGATCAGGGCTCCCACTCGTCCCGCAAAACTCTGTCCATTCATCTAGTCCTGCCTACCTCTCTGATCTCGTTCACCTGTACTCACCCTCCAGGTCTCTCCGTTCCTCTTCTGACAAACTTATCCTTTCTATTCCTCGTACTAACACTAAGACAAATGGTGAACGTTCATTTTCTTTCAGCGCCCCTTCTGTCTGGAACACCCTACCATATGAACTTCGTTCTGCTAAATCTTTCCAGTCTTTCAAAACCGCTCTTAAAACTCACCTCTTCCGGCAATACCTCTGATTTCTTCCCTGTCCTGTTTCCTGCCTTAAAATGATGTCCCCCACATTGTGGGTGGGTGGGTGTGCGCGCGTGTGTGGGTGTGGGCGTGTGCGTGCGTGCGTGTTGTGGCTGTGTGAATGTTTGTGATAGTTGATATTGTAGTAGCTTATTTATGATTTATGTATTTATTTAAACAATTGTGAAGCGCCGTGAGCTCAAGAGAGAAAGGGCGCTCTATAAATGTTATTTATTATTATTATTATTATTAAAACAAGGGGTCGATCCCAGGGACTCCTTCACTTACAGTATAGAGGGTCCTAGAGGCGGGATGGAGGGTCCCAGTGGCATTGCGAATGCTGAAAATAATTTTTCTAGTGCATCCCTGGGACCCCCTGCACATTCTTTTAGAGGGTCCTTTAGAATTTTAGTACTTCATAGACCCCCAAATGGGCGTCCCTGGGAGCCCTGGATATGTACAGTATTGCACTTTGCAGATGCCATCTATTTTTTACTCAGGTACGTTTGACAGAACTTTTTTGGCTGAAAAATGGTTGGCAGCAAAAGGGTTAAACATTTACATAATCAATCAACAACGACAAAGGATCGTCAACCGTACTTCAAGCGTTCTGTTTGTTCATGTCCAGAAAACGACCAGACAGAACCCACGCATGAACGCAGACATGTACACTCTGGGTGTGATGTGGAACCGTCGCTTGGATCTGGAACAGTAAGTCAACCCATGGAATGGGTTCTTGATTATAACCCATAAGGCTGTGTCAGACCAGTTGACATAAGCTAGAACATCAAGGCTACATCAAAATGTTGTTATGTTCTGCATAGTTATGCGGGGATTGTCTTTAGCCATGGCAAGCTCCTGGCATAACATCATCAGTCCGAGATGGCTGCTCACGTGGCGGGGTAATATGGAAAAACCCCGGTCACAACCGTAATGTTCTCAAACCTAGCTGATCATTGCATTTGCACCATAGTGTTCAACTGCTTCGGCTGTTCGGATGATCCCTGGAGCTTTTTTTTAGCCAGGGTATGACAACTCTGACACTGAGTGACAGGCTTCTGTTCTATACTATACATACGCGCACGTGTGTGTGTGTATAATATATTTTTGTCGTTTATTTATTTATATTGCTTGCTGGTTTATTCATTTATTATTGTAAGCGCTTAGGGCTTTTTTAAGATTAGGCGCTATAAATGCTAATTATTATTATTATTATTATTATTATACATGTGCCATTATAGTTTATACTGTAAGCCCATTTAGACGTGTAGAAATGGTAAAACTGCTTGTTGATAGAGAGTGAGTGAGAGGGAGAGAGTGAATAGGCAATGATACTATTCTGTAGGAATAAACAGAGATCTGATGTAGAAAGCAATCGGGATGAGATGAAATTTCTTTTCTTTTCCTTTTTTTCTTCTCAAGTCTAGCCATTGATCAGAGCATGTGTATGTATACTTGCTTGAAGCATCAAAAGCCCTGATATAGACTGTTTTTATCTCAAATTGTTACATGATGAAAATTCCATCTAAACATGTTTGTGGGTGTGGGTGTACCAATTGTACGTCTTTTCCCCCCGGGGGGGTCTTCCGTATTAATAGTTCCCCCACCTTCTGTGCTTGTAACTTCCTCTAATGTGCCTCTCTCTTTGACTGCCTTTTTCCTTTCGTTTTGTCATTTATCTTTCTGACTTTGGCCCATTCTCCTGCCCCCCCCCCCCCCCCCCCCCCCCCCCCAAAAAAAAAATCTTCCATTATTGTTTCTCCTCCTTTGAGCTCCTCCTGAGCTGTATGCAGCGGGGAGACCAGTGAAAACTGGAAAGCGGACACATACATACCCATTGTGGCCTTATGGCCCGGGAACGCAGAAGAAGAAGAAGTAGTACATGTACCTCTTTTATGTTGTGTTTTTGTTTCAGTCAGAGCGCATTTATTATGTCCAACAAGGGCAGGAATACCAACAAACATAGGTCTTCCAACACCTCTGAAAAATCAGGTGAGTGACTTCACCCTCTTGCATTCACTCTGCCCAAAACCGCCCAGCCGGAAGTTGCTGTGTATTCAAGCCGCCCCAAACCGCCCATGTCTTGCCCCCCTCCCCTATGAAACCCCCTCTGATGGCATTTCCGTCACGCACTAAGTTCTGGCTTGTTATGCACACACTATGAGAGGAGTTTCTCACTTGCAGTGATGCGATAGTAGCTGTACGGCGCTCTGTGTGCTTCAAGACAGATTTCCCGAAAATGCGTGAAAGAATCTGAACAGTAGAAGTTTTGTCTGTAACAAATGCGAATGCAAGAGGGTTTAATGTAACAGACCTTTTGTCTGACTGAGGCAACAGCCTAGAAACAATCACACACACACAATCACACACACACACATATTATTATTACTATTATATATATACAGTGGAACATACATGCATGGGCACGAGCACCCTTGCACTGATGACATACACAGGGACATCAGAACGATGCATCATTTTCATTTTCACACATACGGAAGCCTCTGCGTGTACCTGACACTATTTACGCAATCATGCATAGAATTTTAATCTGAGATAGTGAGAAGCATAGGCATGCGTGCTCACTCAAAAAAAGCAACGCAATAACTAGTACTCTTGTTAAAAAACAAAACCTTGCACTAGTTCCAGACATTTAAGTGTTCATGCGCACATAGCATTTTTTGCAAAGCTGAGCATTTTTCCAATCTTCAGGTCCGCTGATCTGACTTATTCCTCTGGCTGGTATTAATGTTTATGTATTCCGCATTTAAAAATAAGAAGATTTTGTTGCTAAGTTGTCAGGTCAGGTAGGACGACTAGGCCTCGTGGCCTCAAGCGTCCTTTCTCTTGATTGTTATCAGTTAGATTTGATGCATGCTGAATAAAGTTTTGAACTTGTGCCATTTTTTAAAAATTTGTTTAATAAAATAGATCTGTATGAACCAGTATTTGCAGATTTTTTTTTACAAAGCAGTATGTTAGTTCAAGCTGAACATTTGACTCAGGAAATTTCACTCAGCTCTATCTGTTTTCAAGCTATGGTTTATGAAGCATTATTTTTGTGTGTGCAATCTGGTAGCTCTGTATTCCCTAGAATAGATGCTCATTTCTTGGTTTTGTTTTTAAAACGTGATCTTTGGTGTTTTTTTCAGGCTCCCTTTGTGTGGAGTGCGAGAAGCCCGCCCAGTGCCAGTGCTTAAAGTGTGAAAGCGTGCTGTGCATACCGTGCTTTCACAAGGTAAAGTTGATGTCTATCTGATAGGATAACTTGACTCGCTCTCAGTCTCTGGATAATGTATACCTTCGTCAGTTGATCATAATGATTTTGAATGTTGTTGTTGTCGTTCCCTGGCTTAAAGACTCCAGGGATCATCCCAACAGTCGAAGCGCTTCAACAGTGACTATGGCACAAATGCACCAGCTAGGGATAAGAACATTACGTGTGTGACCGTTTTTGATTACCCCGCCATGTGGGCTGCCACACTCCAATTTCGGAGGATGTGATGTTTGATCAAATCAGAATGTTCTTAAAATTTCTTGTTACGTTGCTTCTGATTCTTATCTGGAGTAGATAACCTGGTTGATTTGAGAAAAAAAATAAAACAAACTAGACCATTGAACTGATTTTTGTTCTAAGTTAATGACCTCTCATCTCAATCACATATCAAGACGGTTTTTTTCTTCTCAGAATTAGATTCGGTTTTTATGTTATGACATTTTCTTTCTGAATAAGTACCTTAACCCTTTCACCGCCAACCATATTTCAACCAAAAATGTCCATTAAATGTACCTGGAGAGAGAACAAAATCCAGAACAAGATTCCTCTGTGACATATAAAATAAGGTCTATCCATACTTCCCAAAGCTAAGACAATAGGGTCTTTGGATAATAGACCCCACAATTTGACGCCTTTTAGTGACATAGGTGTTAAATCAGTGTGGTGCTAAAATGCGACTTTGGCGGTGAAAGGGTTAATGACTTCTTTTTTTGTTGGTGAAAGGACGAGAAAGCTGTGTATGTATGGCTTCAGGCTTCAAGTGTTTTAATCCAATGAGGCCAAAGCTGTGTATGTATGGCTTCAGGCTTCAAGTGTTTTAATCCAATGAGGCCAAAGCTGTGTATGTATGGCTTCAGGCTTCAAGTGTTTTAATCCAATGAGGCCAAAGCTGTGTATGTATGGCTTCAGGCTTCAAGTGTTTTAATCCAATGAGGCCAAAGCTGTGTATGTATGGCTTCAGGCTTCAAGTGTTTTAATCCAATGAGGCCAAAGCTGTGTATGTATGACTTCAGGCTTCAAGTGTTTTAATCCAATGAGGCCAAAGCTGTGTATGTATGGCTTCAGGCTTCAAGTGTTTTAATCCAATGAGGCCAAAGCTGTGTATGTATGGCTTCAGGCTTCAAGTGTTTTAATCCAATGAGGCCAAAGCTGTGTATGTATGGCTTCAGGCTTCAAGTGTTTTAATCCAATGAGGCCAAAGCTGTGTATGTATGGCTTCAGGCTTCAAGTGTTTTAATCCAATGAGGCCAAAGCTGTGTATGGGAGAAGGAGAGAGAGTCAGAGACAGCAAGAAATATAAAAAAGTTTGTCTTCTCTTTCTTCCCGTTGATCGGCCTCCTTCATCAGGTTGAAGATTCTGCCGATGTATTGAAAAACAAACAAAAAAACAACGAAGGCATAGCTGCCAACCATTCCGAATTTCCTAGAATTTGTCCGTTTTCCAGCCGCGATTCCACATTTTCGATTATGACACTAAAAGTTTGGATTCCGAAATGGCAAGGAAAAAAAAAAGAAAATGTCATATCCACGTGGATGTCAACATTTAGTATCTCGGAAACCATAATCTGCGCATGTGCGGTGAGCTTTTTTTATGAACAAAATGGCGTCAAACAAAACCGGGAACTTGCGTCGTGTTTACCGAAGTTTGTTCCTCGGTATAGAGAACAATTTCCCGTCAACGATGTGTCCCATGAAGAGGATAGCTACGCTTTCTGCACTGTGTGCCGACACAACTTCAAAATTTCTTACGGGGATCTAAAATAACCGCTGTTCATGAGAAGCTTGTGCCGTGAAACTGAAAGTGGAAGTCTTCAGTTCAGTTGTGAAAATGATCGCGATGACGTAGTCATGATACGGTGCTTTGATGCTGAAACGGCACAATCAGTGGAGAGGTAAGCATGCAGTTTTATTCAGCTTGTGTATGTAAGACAATGTTGTCTTGTCTGGAGATGAAGACTTTGTTTCTTTATATTACAGTGGAACCTCCCTTATAAGACCTCCAAAATGAGGTCTTGCAAGGGAGGGGTCTTACAAGGGAGGTAATTTTAATACTTACAGAAAAGGGCAATGTCTCAGAGAAGTAGGTCTTATGTGGGAGGGAGTCTTATACTGAGAGGCCTTATAACTCTAATATAAGGGAGGTTCCACTGTATAAGAAAAATGCCCCTTCCTGAACCACCCCCACCCCCGTGGACCCGCCACCCACCCTTATTTCCGTTTGTTTTAATTCTGGAAAGTTGGCAGCTATTCGAAGGTCACATGCACAGCACAGGAAGAGTAGAGAATAAAGTACAGTGGAACCTCCCTTATAAGACCTCCCATTATAAGACCCCCTCCAACATAAGGCCTCCTTCTCTGAGACATTGTCCTTCTTTGTAAGTACAGTGGAACCTCCCTTACAAGGCCTCCCATTATAAGACCCCCTCCAACATAAGGCCTCCTTCTCTGAGACATTGTCCTTCTTTGTAAGTACAGTGGAACCTCCCTTACAAGGCCTCCCATTATAAGACCCCCTCCAACATAAGGCCTACTTCTCTGAGACATTGTCCTTCTTTGTAAGTACAGTGGAAGCTCCCTTACAAGGCTTCCCATTATAAGACCCCCTCCAACATAAGGCCTCCTTCTCTGAGACATTGTCCTTCTTTGTAAGCATTAACATGACCTCCCTCATAAGACCTCTCCCTTGTCAGACCTCATTTTGTATGATTTTTGAAGGTCTTATAAGGGAGTTTCCACTGTATAGATACAAATGTTAGATGGTGTGTTTTTTCCCCTGTTCCTTGCAGGTCCATTCTCAGTCCGTTGGTTTAAGAAAGCATCAGCTGACTCCGCTGAAGGGCAGTGGGCTTTTCCGGGAAAGGTAGAAATGATTAAGCGCTATTACGCTTTGTTCCATGTCTTTCTTTCTTTATATTTTTGTAAACATGTGATGTTAGTTCTTCTTGCTTTTTGTCCTTTGCCGATCTACGATCGCAAAGGAGTATGAATTCGTTCGTGTATGTTTGGTTTTTTCTTTTTCTTTTCTTCTTTTCTGTCTGTCCCAAGGATATCTCCTGAACCGTTTGACAGAATCGCTTCAAATTTTGTGTGGTGGTGTGTCACCTTGAGAGGAAGGCATCCGGACATAAATTATCGCCATTGTGACCTTGACCTTGGCATGTGACCTTCAAAACCGAAAATATTTAAGGGGCCATAACTTCCACACCGTTGGTCTTACAGTCTTGAAACTTTTCTTATCAGCATTTGTTCAGTTTTATTTTTAGACAAGGTAAATGACTGCTAAAATAAAATCAATTTTAATATATGTTTATTATTTGTTCACTATTTATTCATTAATTTATTTATTGTACATTATCCATATTTTATGTTGTTGTTTTTTCCAACCTGTTATTATGGTAATATGTTTTTTGCTTTTTATTGTTTGTGCTTATTGTCAGCGCAACAGCTATGCTGTGATAAATTTGTCACAAATTATTTTGAAAGATTCAAATTTTTTTGTTCTCCAAAAATTGATTTTCTTCTTCACCATAGATGTCCTAGTAAATTTATCACCCCTAACCAAAACAAAAACAAAACAAAAAAAATGAAGACAAAAAAGTAAAAATATTTATTTAAAACAATGGATTTTTTCCTTCTTGAAGGCTTCCTCCTAAGGTGACACGCTCCAAGATGTGTGCAACACACGAGACGTGTCTGATCGAGTACTTCTGTAACCAAGACAACCAGCCCATCTGTTCCCGCTGCGTCATCCTGGGCGAGCACAAAGGTCACGATGTCATGACCTTGGAGGACAAGGTCACTATGTGTGTGTGTGTGTGTGTTACTCCATTGTAGGCTATCAACAGAATTGTGATTTTGTTGTAATAGTTTCTTACTAAATTATTAATCATCACATCACATATCACATAAGGCTATATAGGCTATAAGCCTTTTGCCCTCATTAGTGGTAATTTTTTTTGCATCAAATATCAATTGTTTTTTAAATATTTTATTTGCCCGTGGATTTATTTTGGCTTGAGTGTATACTAACACTTAGCTTTATTTTTCATATACATCCAAATTGGTAGAAAAAGTATATTTTAATAATTCTTTGTCAATACGATTTTTAAATGCATTTACTGAAGGTGCATTGACGGTATCAAATGATAAATTGTTCCATAAATTTGTTATTCTATTAGTAAAGAACGAATGAAACTGTCTGGTGTTGGTTAGTGTTTTGGTTAGTTTAAAATTGTGTCCCCGAGTAGTATTATGACTAGATAAGTGGAAAAGAGGTGCAGTAGTTGAGGAATCATACAAACCATGCAACATTTTATAAACCACTATCATGTCTCCTCGCACCCTTCTATATTCCAAGCTTGGTAGATTTAGCCATTTTAGGCGTTCTTCATAATTAAGGTCATGGGTACCAATTATACATCTTGTAAACCTTCTTTGCACACATCATATGGCACAGGGGTCTGGGGAAAAGACAATGCCTTATACTATAGTCTGTCTTCTCGTTCAACTCACTGTGATAGCAACTTCCTTCCTTTTTGTTTGTGGCTCAAGCCACAAACCTATAACTCACTTTGTCGGTCGGTCCAAAATTGTCGCACATATTCACAAAATTGTTGCACTTCAAATCGAGGCTGCACTTCAATTGAGGCCGCTCTTTAAAATGATGTATTTTAAAGCGTACAAAATAATAATCATACGTAATACAGACACTACAACAGACACGACGAGTATGCGGTGCTTCTTTCGATGAGTATAAGTAGGATACATAGTTTTAAATGTTTTCCAAAAGATATAAAAAGTTACGAAATGGTGCAGAGATAACATTCTGGTTTACAGATTAAAATTATTGAAAAGCCAGGGGAGGTGACTCATGATTGGAGTGGTAAAAATAGACCGCGTGCCACAAACTATTGTGAATTCGCGCTTGTTTTTCTTTAGCCTAAAGGGATTGCTTACATGATCCTTTGGTTCTTCTTCTGCGTTCCCAGGCCATATGGCCATAAGGGGTAAGGTACGTATGTGTCCGGTTTTCAGTTTTCACTGGTCTCCCCGCTGCGTACAGCCAACACATTCCGATTTCAGAGGAGCTCAAAGGAGAAAATTGGGAAGATTTGTTTTTTGGGAAAAAAAGGGCAGGAGAATGGTCAAGATAGTAGTGGATGAAAGAAAGCGAAGGTAAAAGGCAGAGTCAAAGAGTGAAAGATTAGTGGAAGTTACAAGCACAGAACTTCCAGAAGGTGGGGGAACTATTTGTACGAATGACCCCCTCCGCCCCCGGTATCCCTACGGGGAAATTTGGATCTAATGCCCTGCTTTTAAGGACTGGGCACTTCTTGTGATCCTAGTCGTCATTATTGAATGGTTGTCAAACCCTTACCAGGGTTCGCACGGTCTTTGAGAAATGGAGTGCCTTTTTCAAGTCTTTGAAAATTGGCCTTGGTCTGTGAAATCACTGAAAATCGTGAAATGGTTTGTGAAAAAGTCATTGATGCCTTAAAAAGTCATTGACGCCATAAACATTGGGGGGGGGGGGGGGGGGGGGGGGGGGTTTCTTCCAGAATTTATTGATAAAGAAGCAATTGTTTCACTAATTTTCCATATAACAGACGTCCTTGATTTGTCGAGTTGCTTCCCTTCACTCTATCCTCCTGGGTCGGTATTCACGTTGAGATAGCATGAGACTTAGCATGATGCTAACTTAGAAGCTCTTCCAATGTCCTATAGGATTTAATAGGACTTTTGGAAGAGCTTCTAAGTTAGCATCATGCTAAGTCTCATGCTATCTCAACGTGAATACAGGCCCAGGGACGGTATTCATGTCGAGATAGCATGAGACTTAGCATGATGCTAACTTAGAAGCTCTTCCAATGTCCTATAGGATTTAATAGGACTTTTGGAAGAGCTTCTAAGTTAGCATGATGCTAAGTCTCATGCTATCTCGACATGAATACCGTCCCAGGTCTTTTGGCTACACCGGTGCAACTTGAATGATCAGGATCGAAGCAATCGTCATCATTGCATGTCGTGAGAGGTCTTTGAAAATAGGATCAGGGCTCCCAGGGACCCCCATTTGGGGGTCTATGAAGCACTAAAATTCTAAAAGACCCTCTAAAACAATGTTCAGGGGGTCCCAGGGATGCACTAGAAAAATTATTTTCCGCATTCGCAATGCCACTGGGACCCTCTGTCCCGCCTCTAGGATCCTCTATGCTGCATGTGGAGGAGTCCCTGAGACCCTTTGTTTTGCAGGGCGATTGGGAGCCCTGTAGGATAAAGGGTCTTTGTAAAGGTCTTTGAAAGTTTGTGAATTTTTATTTGAAAAATCTGTATGAAACCCGCTTACTGTGTCAGATGAGTCTGAGTAGTGGTGGGGTTTTTTTGCTGTGGCAATACACACCTTTGTCACTGCCATGGATGTGCAAGGATGGAGACAACTTGATAACTGTCATAATATTGTTGTGATTTGGGTGTGGGTTTTTTGCTGTGGCAATGCACACCTTTGTCACTGCCATGGATGTGCAAGGATGGAGAGTTGTTGTGAAAGTTGTTGTGATTTGGGTGTTGTATTTTTGCTGTGGCAATGCACACCTTTGTCAGATGAGTCTGACAATTGTCATAAAGTTGTGATTTGGGTGTTGTGTTTTTTGCTGTGGCAATACACACCTTTGTCACTGCCGTGGATGTGCAAGGATGGAGACAACTTGTGATTTGGGTGTTGTATTTTTGCTGTGGCAATGCACACCTGTGTCAGATGAGTCTGAGTAGTGGTGTGGTTTTTTTGCTGTGGCAATACACACCTTTGTCACTGCCATGGATGTGCAAGGATGGAGACAACTTGATAACTGTCATAATGTTGTTGTGATTTGGGTGTGGGTTTTTTGCTGTGGCAATGCACACCTTTGTCACTGCCGTGGATGTGCAAGGATGGAGACAACTTGATAACTGTCATAATGTTGTTGTGATTTGGGTGTTGTGTTTTTGCTGTGGCAATGCACACCTGTGTCACTGATGGAGTGCTGTGGATGAGAGTAGTCATGGTTGTTGTGAGTGGGTGTGGGTTTTTTGCTGTGGCAATACACACCTTTGTCACTGCCATGCATGTGCAAGGATGGAGACAACTTGATAACTGTCATAATGTTGTTGTGATTTGGGTGTTGTATTTTTGCTGTGGCAATGCACACCTTTGTCACTGCCATGGATGTGCAAGGATGGAGACAACTTGATAACTGTCATAATGTTGTTGTGATTTGGGTGTTGTATTTTTGCTGTGGCAATGCACACCTTTGTCACTGCCGTGGATGTGCAAGGATGGAGACAACTTGATAACTGTCATAATGTTGTTGTGATTTGGGTGTGTGTTTTTTTCTCTCTCTCTCTCTCCAGAACAAGGAGTCCCTGGCTGCTATGGAACCTGCCATGGTGGCTGCCCAGGAGACCATCTGGAGACTGGAGAAGGCAGAAAAGGTCAGTTAGAGAGTTGAGAGAGAGAGAGAGAGTGTGTGTGTGTGAGTGAGTGTGTTTGTGTGTGTGTTCATTTGTGTGGTGTGTGTGTGTTTGTGTGGTGTGTGTGAGAGAGTGTGTGTGTGTGTGAGTGTGCTTGTGTGTGTGTTCGTTTGTGTGGTGTGTGTGTGTAATTGTGTTTGTGTGGTGTGTGTGTGTGTGTGAGTGAGTGTGTTTGTGTGTGTGTGTGTGTTCGTTTGTGTGGTGTGTGTTTTTGTTTTTGTGTGGTGTGTGAGAGAGTGTGTGTGCATGTGTGCGTGTGTGAGTGACTGTGTTTGTGTGTGTGTGGTGTGTGAGAGAGTATGTGTGTGTGTTGCCCTGTTTGAGAGCATGTTCGAAGGTGTCTTTGTTGGGGTGTTAGTGTGTGCCTTTCATTTAACGTCTATCCACTTCTCGTGATATTAGACGGGTAAAGGGGTGTTAGTGCATGTGGACGTGTGTGTGTGTGAGCGCATTTGTATTAATGCATGCACGCTTCTTTGTGTGCACATGTATGTGTGCTTAGACGCTTATGCCCCAAGTGTGTACGCATTGTATGTTAAACAGGTGGTGGTCCAGAATACACCTGAGGACCAGCTGGACTCTAGCGAAGTGATAGAAGAGGTCAGGCGTCATTTCAGGGAGCTGCACTCCTTGCTTCAGGCCAGGTGAGACAGTGGATGAGTGAATTCCCTGCAAAATTGTAATGTTGTATGTGCCGTATTTTTCGGACTATAAGGCGCACCCAGACCTGCCAACCTTTCTACCATTTCTTCCGCCCTTCCGCTCAAGTCCATAAAATTCCGCTTTCAAAATTTAAAAAAAAAGGTTTTTTTAGCACACAAATTCATCGTCTTATATACAGAGCAGCACAGCTGCTGTGCGTATAGCCGACTTTCCAGTTTCTGTTTGCGCACTTCCGTCAAGATGGCGATTGACACATCGATGTGTGTGAGACTATAGGGAGAAAAGAAAGAGAATAGACCAATATTTCTGCCAAGATTACATGGAAAAGTATCTGTGCATTCAGACATCAAGAAAGTGTGCATCATGCTTGATGTATGATGTGCTCACTACACTTAAAAGTCTCCTATGGAGTGTGTCAAGACATCAAATGCCACATTACTTCTTATCGAAACTGCAAACTCCCAGACCTCATCTTCCACCGTTACCGACTTTTTCAAGCCAACGGAAGGAAAGGAGAACAAAAATGAACTTAAATTGATTCACTATTTTCCTTCTAAGTCATTATTTAAGTCATCTATGGCACCAACCGTCTTGGTCTGCCCTAATAAAAAGGACAGAGGAACAAACCAAAAGCTTCTATTGTGTTAGGAATAGTTGTGACACTTCCAGACAAGACTAGTTTTAAACAAGACAAGTTCACAAGGATGAAAATTGCTTGCTTCAAATTATGTTTACGCATGAAAGGTAAGATGCCGCATCAAAATTCCTCTCAGCTCCTAAAAATTCCTCTTTCCTGCTACAAATATTCCTCTTTGGTCTGTTAGGGGGTTGGCAGGTCTGCGCACTTTATTCAGGGCTCACAGGGACCCCCATTTGGGGGTCTATGAAGTACTAAAATTCTAAAGGACCCTCTAAAAGAATGTGCAGGGGGTCCCAGGGATGCACTAGAAAAATTCTTTTGGGCATTCGCAATGCCACTGGGACCCTCTAGTGAAGGAGTCCCTAGGACCCCTTTTTTTTGTGGGACGATTGGGAGCCATGTTATTGTAAGGCGCACCCCCCAAATTTGACACAAAATGCAGATTTTGTTACACTATTTTCTTACTATATCCGAAGACACTGAGAAACACCATATTTTCCTGACTCTAAGGCGATGCTTTTTTCCCCCCAGACTGAGACCCCTGCGCCTTATAATATGACTAATACAAAAAACCCAGTAATAACATTTTGTAACAAAACTTTTGTGTGAAATTTTGGGGGGGAGGGGGGGGGGGGGGGGGGGGGGATGCACCTTATAGTATGAAAATTATGGTACTTCAAAATAACTGTAAAGTCAACAAGTCATTCGAAAAGACATCGCACAGAACATGGATGCTCCTGCTTTCAGGACGTCCTGAAGTTCAGGATTTCTTTTATTGCCTGGAGCCGGTGTCAACGGATTATGAGAATTTGAGAGAATGCATTTTGCTGGTTATATAGAGGTCATGAAGTTTAACCAGAAGTGAAAGTGCAACGAGAGCCTATCAGTTACATTAGAATCTGTTGTTTCCCTTCAGCTTCCAGGGGGCATTGCCTCCCCGGAACCCCCAGGAGGGGCGCTGTCCCTGCACTCCGCTGGGGCTTGCAGGATTTTTTTTTATTTCCCAGGAGCACCCGTGCACAGAATACCGTAATTTTCGGACTATAAGGCGATATTTTTTTCTCCAATTTCGACCTCTGCGCCTAATAAACGAGGGTGCCCTATTAATGAACAAAATCGTGAGAAGAGAGGCAACGATTGCCGTGTTCAGTACAGTCTACTGTGAGTCACAACATCGAAAGTGGTAACGAGTCGCCGATACGACGAATACTCACGTTAAAATGCTTCAAAATCCCTATTATCGTCGGAGATACCGTCCAACAGAAGCCATAACCCTTCATTGGATGTAAAAAGCATCGTTGTAGAGCTTAAAATGCCATAATTCTACCAGTTTTCACGAAGAAAAGTCCAAACACAACAACCGGAAGTCGCAAAAACGGAAGTTCGATTATTTGAGAAGGGAGCCAACTCTCGTTTATGACAGTAGTAATGGCGGTCGGTAAGCGTTTACAGGTCATGTACGGGCTTCAAACTTCGACTTTCTTTTGTGAGGTGTGTATCGCCTTATAAACGAGGGCGCCTTTTACTTTATTTTTTCAGATTTTTCTTGAAAATTTCCCTATTCGCCTTATACACAGCAGCGCCTAATGATCCGAAAAATACGGTAACCTTCTTTAACTCGGTAATAGATATTGGATAGCAAAAGTGAGTGGGATGGGTGCCCAAGAGTTTCCAGACGTAGGGCCTAGAGTTGCGGCAATGCAGCCTTTTGTGACGCTAATTTCCACGCTGATCCCTGCGTTCCAGGGAGGAGCAGCTGATGGATGAGATGGAGGAGGCGGCGAAGAAGACTACCAAGTGCTCAGAAGACATGGTATGTACTCTTTGATTGGAAGGGGGCTTGGTTTGTGCTGTAACCTGTTGCTTCATGTGTGTGAATGCATTTTTGTGTATGTGTTAATGTTGTTTGTTGGCGTACCCCTGGCTAAAAGACGCTAGGGATTATCCCAAACAGCCAAAGCACTTGAACGCTATGGTGCGAATACAGAAGGGGTGAGAACGTTACGTGCATGACGGTATTTGATTAGTCCCGCCACATGGGCAGCCGTACTCCGTCTTCGGGGGATTTTGGAAACTGATGATATTACGCTAGGAGCTTGTCGTGGCTAAAGACGATCCCTGCATAGCTATGCATAGCGTTGCGACATTTTGATGTAGCCTTGGTGTTCTGGCCTATGTCAGTTGGTCAAGGTGAATTAAATGATGTGTGTTGTGTTTTGTTCTTTTTGTTTTTAACCCTTTCAAGACATCACTGCCTTAGACAAACATTACTGGCCTGGGGCTGCCTAGAAAAAAATATATAACAAATTAATATGAAGTGCAACCAAACTGATATTGTCAATGATTCAGTTTTGACATTACTGGTTGATCCAAGTTTATTTTTCGCTTTGAAATTGTTGATACTTGCATTAAAATCGGAATCATTAGTCTCATTACTATCACTGTTAATGAAAAACATATCAGAGTAATTTCTGAGGCTCGTCTAGGACCGTTTTTTTGACATTTTTAACATTCAAAATTGAAATAGAAGTGTCAAACATAAGTGAAGCGGAAGCTGGAAGAGTGATGAAGAGAAGTAACTAAAAAAAAAACGTGGTGTGGATTGAATAAAACATGGATTTAGACAAGTTTTAGACTCAGAAATCGCTGTTCCGAGAATACTCGGAACTAGGCCCTGACTGGCGTTCTCCTATTCCAAGAATACTCGGAACTAGGCCCTGACTGGCGTTCTCCTGTTGGAACTAGGCCCTGACTGGCGTTCTCCTGTTCTGAGAATACTCGGAACTAGGCCCTGACTGGCGTTCTCCTGTTCCGAGAATACTCAGAACTAGGCCCTGACTGGCGTTCTCCTGTTCCGAGAATACTCAGAACTAGGCCCTGACTGGCGTTCTCCTGTTGGAACTAGGCCCTGACTGGCGTTCTCCTGTTGGAACTAGGCCCTGACTGGCGTTCTCCTGTTCCGAGAATACTCAGAACTAGGCCCTGACTGGCATTCTCCTGTTCCGAGAATACTCGGAACTAGGCCCTGACTGGCATTCTCCTGTTGGAACTAGGCCCTGACTGGCGTTCTCCTGTTCTGAGAATACTCGGAACTAGGCCCTGACTGGTGTTCTCCTGTTCCGAGTATACCGTATTTTTCGGCTCATTAGGCGCTGCTGTGTATAAGGCGAATAGGGCAATTTTCAAGAAAAAACTGACAAAATCCAAGTAAAAGGCACCCTTGTTTATAAGGCGATACACACCTCGCAACAGAAAGTCGAAGTTTGAAGCCCGTACACGTCCTGTAAACGATTACCGACCGCCATTTTTGTTGTCGTAAACGAGAGTTGGCTCCCTTCTCAAATAATTGAAACTTCCGTTTTTGCGACTTCCGGTTGTTGTGTTTGGCCAATTCTTCGCGAAAACTGGTAGAATTATGGCATTTTAAGCTCTACACCGATGCTTTTGACATCCAATGACGGGTTGTGGCATCTGTTGGACGGTATTTCGGACGATAACAGGGATTTTTAAGCATTTTAACGTGAGTATTTGTCGTATCGGCGACTCATTACCACTTTCGATGTTGTGACTCACAGTAGACTGTACTGAGTACTGAGTACTCTTCTCACGATTTTGTTCACTTATAGGGTGCCCTCGTTTATTAGGCGCATGGGTCGAAATTGGAGAAAAAAATATCGCCTTATAGTCCGAAAAATACGGTATCCACAAGTACATTAATTCAGCTTGTCCTTGTTATTTGTTTTGCTTTGTGCTGGTGTAATCTTTTGAACGTTAATAATGATAGCAACAGTTTATTGTGTACTGTGCAAAACCAAAGCAGCATGATAAAAGCAAGCTCTATTTACAATTTTTTTTAAATGCGTTTCTTCCCCAGTACAAACATGATTCTTCACTTTTAAAGAAATTATAATGACAATAGTATTGAATTAGGAACGCATAAAAGTTAGATTCTCAGTTAAATCAAACTGCAAAGATAATGCCAATATATCATCTTTTTTGGAAGGAGCAAACCAAAAGTTACGAAAGAAATCTGGATAACAAAAAGTAGATGTTCCGTATGTATGCGAATCCTTGTTCTTTTGGTAATTTCCCCCGTCAAGACAATAATATGATGACTAAAAAAACAATGGGCTATGTTCTTTTCTGCTACAAATTATCGTTCTTGGCGGAAGAAATGTGATCATTACCCACTTGATCACGTTGATGATCTAATTACAGATCTGTATGACTCATGAAAAGACAACTCTTTGAGGCTGTTTCACATTGAAATTTGAACTCATACCGAGATAACCAGGGCGGTTGGCTCACCGCTACACCTGCAAAGATAATGCCAATATATCATCTTTTTTGGAAGGAGCAAACCAAAAGTTACGAAAGAAATCTGGATAACAAAAAGTAGATGTTCCGTATGTATGCATGCCTGTCTGTCGTACACTCAGCCGAGGCGTGGCTACCGCTACACCTATCTGTATTAATAAAAAAAAAATCGGGACTTGACTGGTTTCGTACTGCCTCCGGGCATTGCCTCCAGTATTGTTCCCACCATATTTGTATTTACAAATGTCCCATATGTGTCTGATTCAGACCAAGAGGACGTAAAACACCATTTTCGCGCCTGTCTGTCGTTTCTGGCAATGACTGCCAGATAGCAGAGGGGGCAGCTACTATTCCGGCGGGCTGGGCTAAAATTTGTTTTGTACTGGAGATGCATAATGTTCACATATCAATACAAGCAACAACATGAAGCAAAATTGTGAGGATTTCATTTGAAGAAGAAACTCTCCCCGTGGGGATACCGGGGGGCGGTTCTTTCATTAAAAAATAGTTCCCCCACCTTCTTGGAAGTTCTGTGCTTGTAGCTTCTAATCTATTACTCTCTTTGACTCTGCCTTTTCCCTTTGCTTTCTATCGTCTACTATCTTTCTGACTTATTGGCGCCATTCTCCTGCCTTTTTTTCCCGATAAATCTTCCAAATAATTATTCTCCTTTGAGCTCCTCCGAAATCGGAATGTGTCAGCTGTGCGCAGCGGGGAGACCAGTGAAGACTGAAAACCGGACACATGCGTACCTTACCCATTATGGCCATATGGCCTGGGAACGCAGAAGAAGAAGAAACTGTGATGGCGGTTGTACGATATCTGTGTGCAGAAATTATTCCTTCAAAATCAGAAGTGTCTTCTGGAAATGGACCTTATGGGTATGTATTTTTGTATCGTCAAAGATTCTAAAAGGGTAAGATGGACTACTTAAGAGCTACGGCGAACCGGGCTGATAGAGTTATCGTTAGTGGGAACAGTACACCACACACAGTGGAGGCTATCTAAACACTCAGACTGGAGTTTGAACGGATAATTCAACTGGCCTATCGACGTGTAAATGTGTACTGTTTTTAAGGGACATAACCAGTGTTTCTGTCCTCACTACTCATATAGGGAAAAGAGACTGGATGTTAGTCTTTTCTTTTCAGTGTCTTTGGTATCGGCTGATCTTTCTCTCTACCGTTCCCTTCTCCGAAACGCTTAGAACTTCGCCCTTCATGTGTACATAGAGGTGATGTGTACATAGAGGTGGTGTAGAGTGGCACAGTGGTATCACGTTCGCTTCGTGTCAAGTAACCCCGAGTTCGAACCTGGGTACATGGGATTTTTTCCTCTCATTCTGCACTAGGCCTTAACGGTCTGAACGTGGAGTCTTTCGGATGAGACGATAAACCGAGGTCCCGTGTGCCCATGCACTTAGCATACGTTAAGCCCAGTGGCAACGAAAAAGTTGTCATTTGGTAAAAAAATTTATACCCCCCCCCCTCATCAGTGACAAAAATCGCATGCAAAAAAAAAAAAAAATTGGGTGGCGCGCCTCTGGCTGCGACGCGCTCTCCAGGTGGGAGCAACCCGAATTTCACAGAGACACCTCTGTGACTATAAAGTGTACATGTGATTGGTCAATGCATCCTAACCCTTTCGCCGCCAGCCATTTTTCATCCAAAACGTTCTCTCAAACTTACCTAGGTAAAGGAAAGTTAGCATAGATCTGCAGTACTGTGAATCCCCCAACGACATGCGTCAAATAAACCCTTTCCTTATCTCCCACAATTAAACAACATAAGGATATTGGATAACTGATCCAACTTTCATGCCTTTTAGTAGCGTGGGTGTTAAATCAGTGTGGTGCTAAAATGCGATATTGGCGGTGAAAGGGTTAATGTTTATTATATTGAGAATTTGAAGCCTGATTTGAAAACAAGCGCGGATTCGCAATCGTTTGTGGCGTGCGACAATTGAAAACGAAACATTTTAAAGAGCAGCCTCAATTTGAAGTGCAGCCTCGATTTGAAGTGCGACAATTTTGGACCTACCGACAGACCGACAAAGTGAGTTATAGGTTTGTGGCTTGTGCCACAAACCAAAAAAGCGCGGAATCGCAATAGTTTGTTGCACGCGGTCTATTTTTACCACTCCAATCATGAGTCACCTCCCCTGGCTTTTCAATAATCTTAATCTGTA
Organism: Phymorhynchus buccinoides; assembly: GCA_017654935.2. Lineage (NCBI taxonomy): Eukaryota > Metazoa > Mollusca > Gastropoda > Neogastropoda > Raphitomidae > Phymorhynchus > Phymorhynchus buccinoides. The sequence continues at coordinate 13,700,538 of CM065690.1, read as the reverse complement.
AACCAGAATGTTATCTCTGCACCATTTCGTAACTTTTTATATCTTTTGGAAAACATTTAAAACTATGTATCCTACTTATGCTCATCGAAAGAAGCACCGCATACTCGTCGTGTCTGTTGTAGTGTCTGTATTACGTATGTTTATTATTTTGTACGCTTTTAAAATACATCATTTTAAAGAGCAGCCTCAATTTGAAGTGCAGCCTCGATTTGAAGTGCGACAATTTTGGACCGACCGACTGACAGACAGACCGACCGACCGACCGACAAAGTGAGTTATAGGTTTGTGGCTTGAGCCATAAACAAAAACCACACAAAAAGCTCCTAGAGAATGGAGTCAAAGCATGCTGTATTTTACGGATTATAAGGCACCACCTTCCTACCACCCCAAATTTTACACACAATTCAGACTTTTGTTATATTTTCTTACTGTATTATTCGTCATATTGTAAGGCGCAGGGGTCTCAATCTTGGAAAAATATTTCGCCTTATAGCCGTCCGTAAAATATGGTAATTTCAAGCAAGGACCCTCCTCTCTCCTCCCCCACCCTGCATTAACCCCTATAGCTGCTAACCATTCTGAGCTTCCCGGAATTTATTCAACCGCGCTTCTGCATTTCCGATTATGACAATAAAATTCCACATTTCGAAATCGCAAGGGAAAAAAAGAAGAAAATGTAAAATCCACAAGTGGAAGTCATCAACGTGCATGCCATTTCCACAGCCATTCCAAATTCCAATCCAACATTTATTATCTCGGAAAGCATAATCTGCGCATGTGTGGTAAGCTCTGCTAATCATGACGTCAAACAAAACCGCGAAGTTGCGTCGAGTTTACCGAAGTTTGTTCCTCGGTATAGAGAACAATTTCCCATCAATGATGTGTCCCACGAAGAGGATAGCTACGCTTTCTGCACTGTGTGCCGACACAACTTCAGAATTTCATACAGGGATCTAGAACAACATCGTTGTTCACGAGAAGCCTGTACCGTCAAACTGAAAGCAGAAGTCTTCAGTTGTGAAAACGACTGCGATGACGTAGTCATGATACAGTGCTTCGATGCTAAAACAGCACAATCAGTGGAGAGGTAAGCACGCCGTTTTATTCGGCTTTTGTAAGACAATGTTTTCATGTCAGGAAATGAAGACTTTGCTTCTTTATTAACAAAGCAATGCTTCAGCTTCAGGGGGCTGTGCACCCTGACCCCCGCTCTCTTGAGAGGGGGACCCCCCCCCCCCCCCCCCCTCCCAAACCCATCCCCCATATTTCCAGATTTTGATTCTGGAAAGTTGCCAGCTATGATGAACCCCCTTCACTGCCTGCTCCGTTTCTACTATGGTGTGTGTGATGTCATTGACGATGTCATAACTTTGGATGTCTTAGTCCTGGAATGCTATGGTTTTTTTGTTTGTTTAGGCAAGTCAGGAAAAATATATCAAGAACGTTCTCTCCAAATAGGGCATTTGTCACGTGAGTGCGACCTTGAAATTCACTGAATTGAAATGAGAGAGTTGGATTAGAGGGGTCACCACAACCACAGGGAAAACATGCGGGCAATTTAGTAGTCTGATCATCTGTTCGAACTCCGTGGCAAATGTCCTATTGAGTCTAACAGGTCTCTTTTAAATTCTATATTGTATGATTAGGTACTTTATAGTCACAGAAGCGTCTGTGAAATTCGGGCTGCTCCCACCTGGAGAGCGTGTCGTAGCCAGAGGCGCGCCACCCGATTTAAAAAATAAATACATTTGCGTGCGATTTTTGTGTGACTGATGAGGAAGGAAAGGGGGTGGTGTTGGTAAATTTTGACAAAACGACAACTTTATTTTTTGTTCCTACCAGAGGCAGCGCGCACAATGGAAGGCAACATCCACACCCTGTTGGACGCCGACCTGATTTTGGAGCGACTGCGCAAGGCCAAGGACCTCCCCTGCGTGGTCACCATCGACAGACCCCCCACTGCCGAGTCCGCCCAGTCCATCCAGTAAAGGGCTGGTCTTTCTTAGTTTACTTTGAAATAGTTTTCCCTGAATTGATGGTAGCTTCCATGATTGTAGATCTTATAATAAAGCAAAAGATTGTTAGAGAAAAACCCGGATATACGGGTATCTCCAAGTTGTTGGGACAGAAGAAGAAATAATGTTTTACGCCCTCTTTGGCCTTTCGGCCATGTGGGGCATATTGTTGGGACAGAGATGATGTGGCCAGTTTCATAATTTAAAAAAAAAAAAAAAGTTTTATTAACACACTTTTGCAGCAACAAAATTTATAGACAAGAGTACAACAAGCCGAGGCTTATAAAAGTACTCAACACATAGAGACAGTACTAGCAACAGGCTGCGTCACATTTTACAATGGATGGAAGATAAACTAAATAATGATCAATACAACTGACTTTCGGGGGAAAAAGTGAACAATATAATCAAACATGAATATCAAGGTCATGAAAAATGATTCTAAGAACTAATAATTCATCATAAAAACTGAAGAAAAGGGAATCAAATTAGTTAAGTGGGGCAACTCAATATATCACTGTACCAAAATATCTATTTAAGCAGGAGCATGTTTTCTATATCACCAGGGACAAAAAGAAGGATAAAGACATAATATTAACCCTTTCGCCGCCAATGTCGCATTTTAGCACCACAATGGTTTAACACCCACGTCACTAAAAGGCATCAAATCAGGGTCTGTTATTCAAAGACCCTATTTTCTTAATTTTGGGAGGTAAGGATAGGCCTAATGTTATATATATGTCACAGACAAATTTGCAATATTGCAGATTATTTTTTTCTCTACCCAGTTACGCTTATGGTATTTTTTGCCTGAAAAATGGTCGGCGGTGAAAGGGTTAATCTTGTAAACACAAATGATTTTTCCAACTACATGGAAGATTTCTCAGTTTCATATTCTGAATAGCAAAGGGATTGAAGCGTTGGGTGAGATTTGTGTTTAATTATTTTATAAGTAATCACGGTTCAGAGCAATACTGGCAAATGTGGATTAAAGAATAGTCTGCCTGTGAAATATAAATAATTATTTAATGTGGCGGTACCATAGCCGATGAGGTTTAACCCAGGCGTGGTTACCGCTACACCTATCTATATTGCAGGCATGGGAATTGTCAGCAAATTTTTTTTGGAAATTGTTACTAAATACTTCGTTTTTGTTACTAAATACTTCAATTGGGGGGCTTTTCAGAGATTTTTGTCTCTGACAATTCCCATGCCTGATATTGTTAAATACTCGGGACTTTACTGGTGTTGCACTGCCTCCGGGCATTGCCTCCAGGATCGTTCCCACCATCTTTATATCTACTAATGTCCCATATGTGTGTTTCAGACCAGAGGACGTTAAATGGATTTTAATCACACCTGTGAAATATAATCATATTATTGTGTGTGTGTGGTGTTGTTTAGTAGTACAATAGTACTATTTACAGACATTCTTCATGGTTAAAAAAAACTGTACCTAACTAGTCTATATGTTTGTGGATGTTGCATGTTTATAGCACACGCTAAGCCCAGTGGCAACGAAAAAGATGTCATTCGGTCACACCTTTCCTTCCTCATCAGTTACACAAAATTCGCATGCAAATAATAAAATGGGTAGTGCGCCTCTGGCTGCGACGCACTCTCCAGGTGGGAGCAACCCGAATTTCACAGACGCCTCTGTGACTATAAAGTACCAAATACCAAAGTGGAGTCCGGGTAAAACGCATTTTAAGGGAACACAGACTCAGTTCGTTGTATCAGGATTTCGTTATACATGTACATGTACAATGTATGTTGAAAACAAAAACAGTTCAAACACTCACCAATGATAACCGAAAACATAAACTTGACCAGTTTGGATCGTCTGTCTTAATCACGGGATGTACAAGGCTTGAAGAAGTTCAGCAGTGTTGTCTGACGCTGATCTGTTTTGGCACACTTTTCAACAAGTTTGTCCATTAAGTGACAACACATCACACAAATTTAGTTTGTTATAGGCTTTCACGAACTTTTCGATCTTTATTTTGAGCGCGAATTGTAAAGCGACCTTGAGAAACCGAATGATCTGTAGGAAGCCTAGGCCTAGCAGACGACCCAGTGTGAATCTAAATGAGTTCACGCATGCGCAGTTCATATTGTCCAACTTCCTACCTCTTGACAACACGTTCTAGCTTGGAGTTTGAAGGCCTAGGTTTTTGCAGCGCATCGCACAGGCTGAGTTCGTTATAGGCTATTTTTTCAAGTAAATAAAATTATCCTGGGGCGTAGAACATGTGTTCGTAAAAAGCGGATGTTCGTTATTTCAAAAGGATTCTTTGTTCGTTATACCCATGGCTTTGCAAGTGACAAATAGAAGGGCATTTGCCGGGAAATTGAAGTCAGTTCGTTAATCGCGAAATTTCGTTAAAAGCGAGTTCGTTATAGTTGGACTCCACTGTATGTAACTTGAAAGACTATGCTTTTGTGTATATGACGCTGTGCGTTATACATCACATGGATGCAACCTTGCCTCAGATACAAGGCAGCGCCTGGTTTTGAAATGTTTGACCAAAAAAAAAAAAAATTGGTTCAAAGTACAAGAAAGAAGTGTTGCCTCAGATATGAGGCAGCGCCTGGTTTTGAAAATTTTTGACCCCCCAAAAAAAAAATTGGTTCAAAGTACAAGGGGAAAGAAGTGTTGAATTCTCACTTTACAAGCCTGGAATAAGCTTCAAATTGAGTATGATTTTGCTTTTTCTTCAGCTTCAGGGGGGCGTTACCCCGCCCCTGTACCCTGCCAGGGGCCTGGGCGGCCCCTGTACCCCTGCCTTGCCTGTTTTTGGATTTTCTCCAGTTGCATCCATGGTTATATGAATGTGTATGTGTGTTCTACTATAAAGTGCCTCTAACAAAACATGCCTAAGACCATTGTGCTTGTTGTGCAGATTTCACTCTGACACCAATTTGAAAGACCTTATCGGAACTTACGGAGAGATTGTGGCTCCAAACGCCGCTCAGTAAGTACAGACTGTTTTCACTAGCAAACAGACACGCTGTATTCATGATTGCGTTGCAGTTGGAGTGGAATGCATTGTGCATGAAAATGAACAAGCCATTAGAGCTGTCAAATCGAAATGTCTCGATTGATCTTCAGAATTTTCCCACAACGCAAACTCATTTTGTCTTCAGGATGCTATCATTGAATTACAAGAAGATATGTTTAGATGTTTGTTGTGTTATCTTCTGAAGGCTTTCACTGAATAATGGCAAAAGTTTTGTTGTTGCTGTTATTTTGTCTTTAGAAAGATCTAACTGAATTATTGCAAGAAATGGTTTGTCGTTTTGTCTTCAGAAAGCTGTATCTCAAATACAGTCAAACCTCTATTATATAAGACCCTCCTGTTTAAAGACATCATCTCATTTAAGACCGATTTGTTTTTGGAACGGATGCTGAACTCTTCCTATGAAAATGACCTCCGTTATAAGACCCCTTCCAATTTAAGACAGATTTTTCCTGACTTTTTGGAAGTCTTCTTAAAATAGAGGTCTGACTGCAGCAAGATAATTTTTTGAACGCTCTGTTTCTAGTAAGCTAATACTGAATTACAGCAAGTGATAGATACAGTGGAATCCGCTTAATCAGCCACTTTTGGTACCAGGAAAAATATGGCCGATAAAGCGAATCGGCCGATAAAACGAACATCGAGATACTGTATGACGCAATTATGCAAGTCAAAAGCAATGACGTCAAAATTAAATGTTGCAGTTCAAATTCAAATTCTTTCCCTTTTTTGTGATGTGTGTGTGTGAGTGTGTGTTTATTAATCCTACAACTTGACAGAAGCACGAGTAAAAGACAATGATTTTGTTTTCTTGAGTGATTTTAACGCCATACAGGGTCTTTCAATTGACAACAGCTCACCTTCCAACTTCACACTCAACCATGTAAACGTCAAAAGCGTGTTGTCAGTTTGTCTGCCTCTGTTGTTCTCCCTCTCAAAAAGGGGTAAAGAGGAAAAAGTGGCCAATAAAGCGAAAATGAAGATTTCAGCTTTGGCCGTAAAAACAAACAAAATAACACATGCTTAAGAAGAAAAAAATCCGTTCCAGAGGAAATTGGCCGATTAAGCGGCTTTGGCCGATTAAGTGGCTTTGGCCGATTAAGCGGCTTTGGCCGATTATCCGATGGCCAATTAAACAGATTCCACTGTATATCGATGTCCTGAATTTAGAAAACTTTCGCTTGAGATGATATATTTCGATGTTCTGTCTCCAAAGAAGCTGTATCTGAAGCAAGATACTGCAACATGCTATGACTATGACTGAATGACAAAAAGAAATGTTTCCTATCGCTTCGAGCACGGGTGCTACTCTTTCATTTTTACACTGATTTCAGTTTTTTTAATTTTACCAGAAACTGAACTTCAGGGTTTTTTCATTCACGCACACACACAAAATTTGACCACAAGCGATTTGGGGCGTTTTGAACATAGTCTAGTTGTTCTATCTTGGAAGTTTACAAAGGCAATGTAATAATTTTGCAAGGCTTATCAGACTCAAGCTGTCTCTGTCTATCATTGTAACTCGTTCGCATCGCAACGATTTTGAATTATTAAAAAAACTCACAAATCACTCCAGCCATACACACAACCAAAACATACATAAACAAAAGGAGAAATGAAAGAAGATGACAGGTTTTTACTTCACGTTTAGACATAGGGAAGTGGTAGATCAGACTTTTTTTTATATGTAGACTTTATGGCCGGAACAACTTGAATGAGTTAACTGTCTGCCTCATTATATCTCTCTCTTAACTTGCCCCCCTGAATCGTCCGACGGGGCTCTGCCCCTGTACCCTGCCGGGGGAGGTGGGGGGGTTGGACGGGTCGGCATGGGTCCCTGGACCCCTGCCTTTCATTTTTTTTCATTTGGGGAAGTTACACCCATGCGCGGCTTGTGTTCAGACTGTTCCCGCTGAGACACCCCAGGCCTGACGACCCCGCGCCCCCTGCCCATGAACTGCGCGCCGTGACCTTGCCCTTGTTGGACTTGGCCTCCAACGACACCGAATCAATGGCCGACTCTGCATCGATTATCGTAGAAGGTAGTGTTTTTTTAATTTTTATTGATTCTTTTTTGTTGTTGAAGACATAATAGCATGTAAAGAACAGACAAATAAAACATAAAAGAATAAAAAATAAATCAAATGTACAGACATGGTAGACCTCCACGAATCACGGAAAATCCGCGAAACAGTTTGAAACAAAATTTATTAATAAATGCATTGAAATGGCATGAAAAAGTAACATTTCACTCTCATTTATTGAATTTTATTGAATTTTCTTCGGCCCCCTGGACCCCCGGCCATTTTCCTTGAAAACCACTTTGCCCCCACTACCATGCCTGAATGTATCATCAATCATTTATAATCAAACATGTACTATCTTGTATTAGTATTAGGTACTTTATAGTCACAGAGGCGTCTCTGTGAAATTCGGGTTGCTCCCACCCGGAGAGCACGTCGCAGCCAGAGGCGCGCCACCTAATTTTTTATATTTTTTATATTTTTTTTGGCATGCGATTCTTGTCACTGATGAGGGGGGGGGGGGGGTACATTTTTTCCAAATGATAACTTTTTCGTTGCCACTGGGTTTAACATGTGCTAAGTCTATCGTCTCATCCGAAAGACTCCACGTTCAGACCGTTAAGGCCTAGTGCAGAATGAGATCCCCTGTACCCAGGTTCGAACTCGGGTTTACTTGACACGAAGCGAACGCGATGCCACTGTGCCACTCTACACCACATATCTAAGTAAATAAGCATAACAAATAAACCTAGCAACAACAACCAAAAATGCAATGATAGGAAAGATGAGAGAGAGACAGAAAAAGAAAGAGAGGGAAATAAATAATGTGTGGGGAGCTAAAAGTTTTCCGACCAGGATGCGGAGCAAATTGTTGTTGTTTTTGTAGTTGTTTCTTTTTGTTTGCTTTTTATTTTTCTTTCACAGAAATATTGATTGTTGACTCTGTTGAAAGTGTCTCTCAATTCCCGGGTCTTCTTCTTCTTCTTCTTCTTCTTCTTCTTCGATCGTTCAGACAGTTCCTGTCAATTATGAGCGCAGATGCATCATGCTGCCGTTATGCGCCTAACTAAGAAATAATTAGGTCCAGCATGTCCCACTAAGGCTGGAGGAAATCGTTTTTGGAAAGGATTTCTTGAGGAAAAAAAAGGCAGGAGAATGGACCGGAAAAGCAGACAGATAGATGACAGCAAGTAAAGGGAAAAGGCAGAGTCAAAGAGAGTGACAGATTAGAGGAAGTTACAAGCGTATAGCTTCCAGAAGGTGAGGGATTTTTTTGCGCCGTTTGTGCGCACCCGTGCCGCGTTGGCCATCACTAGGTCATGCCAAAGACTGTACAGGGGAAGATAAACATCCGGTCTCTTTTCCCTATATGAGTAGTGAGGACAGAAACACTGGTTATGTCCCTTTGAAACGTGACACATTTTACACATCGATAGGCCAGTTGAATTCTCCGTTCAAGTTCCAGTCCGAGTTTTTGGATAGCCTCCACTGTGAATAGTGTACATGTCCGCACTAACGATAACTCTATCAGCCCGGTTTCGCCGAGCTTTTAAGTAATCCATCTTACCCTTTTAGAATATCTTTGGTCATGCCCATCCTGTCCCCTAATGAACACACCCACATTAACTTGGCGTTGAGATGCGACTACGGAGTTCACTCTCACATTAGGGATGCACCGAGGCACCACAAGTGAGAGATCTTCACCGGGCAGGCAGTCTGGGATACTGGCACTTGCGTAGTTTTTCATGCACTTGGTTCATTCGCTTTGCATGCTTAGTAGCTTCGAAAATATTTAGCGATTTGATTTTCTTGATTTGTTCTGTTTGTTTCCGAGCTAAAAAAAAAGAAGAGTTTTTTTGTAGTGAGACTGTACCTGTAAACATGGCACACTAGTCTTCTTATTGTTAGTATATCGTCGGTGAAATTAAAAAACCTTGTATCTCGATTTTGGGGGGGTAGATACATTTCTAATTTTTCCCGCCACCTTCCACCAAAAGCTCGTATCTCTAACGACTTTCTACCTGGGGTAAATGAGGTTGTGAAAATAGACGAAAAACTCGTAAGTCCCAAATTCAGATCTAGTTAAGGACAAAAACCTCGTATCTTCGTTCTTTTCCTAGTCTAAAAGACAATTTGATATATTAAGCAGTTTTAGCAAAATGCAGGACTACACTCGCAATGTCTTGAACAACATATTCATCATAGTTGAATTGTGGTCAATTTTTTTAAAATTTTTTTTCTAAAAACTACCAAAATTGAGATACAAGGTTTTTGAATTTCACCGACGATATAGTTCTCTTGTTGATTTCTGAACACATGTGATTTTGATTGAAAGTTGGTTGCTTTCATTGATCTTTTAACAATGTTGTAATTGGTCAATAATAGTGGATGTGATGGTTGACTCGGATTTGTTTTTTGTTTGTTTTTCTTCAGGGGATAAAGATGATTCGGAAAGCGTATCAGGGAGCGTGACAGAGAGTGTGACATCGGAGGTGTCTGACCCGGCCCAGGCCCTGAGTCATCTGGTGGCTGGTCAGTGTGTCTGTCTGTCAGTGTGTCTGTCTGTCAGTCTGTCTGTCTGTCTGACCCGGCCCAGGCCCTGAGTCATCTGGTGGCTGGTCAGTGTGTCTGTCTGTCTGTCTGACCCGGCCCAGGCCCTGAGTCATCTGGTCAGTGTGTCTGTCTGTCTGTCTGACCCGGCCCAGGCCCTGAGTCATCTGGTGGCTGGTCAGTGTGTCTGTCTGTCTGTCTGACCCGGCCCAGGCCCTGAGTCATCTGGTGGCTGGTCAGTGTGTCTGTCTGTCTGTCTGACCCGGCCCAGGCCCTGAGTCATCTGGTGGCTGGTCAGTGTGTCTGTCTGTCTGTCTGACCCGGCCCAGTCCCAGAGTCATCTGGTGGCTGGTCAGTGTGTCTGCGAGGTGCCTTATAAACGAGGGCGCCTTTTGCTTTATTTTTTTTCTCTGATCCGGCCCAGGCCCTGAATGACAAACCTGGAGGACGTCTGGTGGCTGGTCAGTGTGTCTGTCTGTCTGTCTCAGTGTGTGTGTCTGTCTGTCTGTCTGTCTGACCCGGCCCAGTCCCTGAACGACAAACCTGAACGACGTCTGGTGGCTGGTCAGTGTGTCTGTCTGTCTGTCTGTCTGACCTGGCCCAGTTCCTGAACGACAAACCTGGACGACATCTGGTGGCTGGTCAGTGTGTTTGTGTGTGTTTGTGTGGTTGTTGATTATTTTGGTGCGTTTTTGTGTCTTGTCAATTTGTGCTGCGTGTCGTTGTTTGATGTTTTTTCAAGTGTATTCGTTCTCGTAGCCCCTCATCTTCTCTTCTTCTTCTTGACTGTGCATGGCCACAATCAACACTTTGATTATTTTGCATGCCACGGAACCGGGGAGGTTCTAGACCACTTTTGCCGGAAGAAAAGGCTCAAGGCCTGAGAAGAAATTAATAATACAACAGAGATGTTTGATTGAAATCGTGTGGGGTAAGGGACTGTATTCTAGAGTTTGTATCTTTGTAGTTTTTTTCCTAGATGGGGGTGTTGTTTTTCTTTTTGTTTGTCTCCCTTGTTGGGTTACCGGACGCTCTTTGTCTAGCGCTTTAGTTCTTTCTGCCTTTATTCTTTCTTTACTGGTGATCTGCTATTTTGTGTGTGCTTTTATGTGCCACATTTCGGCTGTTATTTGTTTGTTTTTGTTTGTGGCTCAAGCCTATAACTCACTTTGTCGGTCGGTCTGTCTGTTGTCGTCTGTCTGTGTCTGTCTTCTGTTTGTTTTTGTTTTTCAAACAAACTATTTTGTCGGTTGATGTCTGTTGTCTGAGAGTCGGTTGGGCGGTCGGTAAGTCGGTGTCGGTGTGTCCAAAATTGTCGCACATTTTGACAAAAGCACTTCAAATCTACACTTCAAATTGAGGCCGCTCTTTAAAATGATGTATTTTAAAAGCGTACAAAATAATAAACATACGTAATACAGACACTGCACAGACACGACGAGTATGCGGTGCTTCTTTTGATGAGTATAAGTAGGATACATAGTTTTAAATTACGAAATGGTGCAGAGATAACATTCTGGTTTGATTAAAATTATTGAAAAGCCAGGGGAGGTGACTTGATTGGAGTGGTAAAAATAGACCGCGTGCCACAAACTATTGCGAGTTTTTAACACTTTTTTTGACGGTTGGAGAGAATTGGACTTAAGACTGTTGTGAGTCTTGAAAGCATCTAGAAAATTTGTTTGATTAACAAATGCAGTTAAATGATTTCATGTTCGTTCAAGCTTGTGCATTTTGGGTTTTTTAGGTAGGGAGACTTGAATCCGTAAAGCTTTAGCTACGTCATATTCTATTAGTGTTTACTGCCTTCCGCTTAGAAATTTTGGTATACCGTAATTTTCGGGTTATAAGGTGATTTTTTTTCTCCAATTCCGACCTATGCGCCTAATAAACGAGGGCGCCCTATTAGTGAACAAAATCATGAGAAGAGACAACGATTGCCGTGCTCAGTACAGTCTACTGTGAGTCAGACATCGAAAGTGGTCACGAGTTGCCGATACGACGAATACTCACGTTAAAATTCTTCAAATCCCTATTATCGTCCGAGATACCGTCAAAACAGATGCCATAACCCTTCATTGGATTAAAAAGCATCATTGTAGAGCTTAAAATTCCATAATTCTGTCAGTTTTCGCGAAGAATTGTCCAAACTGCAAACACATCAACAGGAATCAGCACAGACGGAATTTCGATTATTTGAAAGGGGAGCCAACTCTCGTTTATGACAGCAGTAATGGCGGTCGGCAAACGTTTACAGGGTGCGTACAGGCTTCAAAGTTTGACTTTCTTTTGCGAGGTGCCTTATAAACGAGGGCGCCTTTTGCTTTATTTTTTTTCTCCAGATTTTCTTTAAAATAGCCTTATTCGCCTTATACACATCAGCGCCTAATGATCCGAAAAATATGGAAATTGTCCTTGCTGCTCAGTTCATAATGTTTCAGCTGGTTACTATTAGTGTACCTTAGACAGAGCATTGATTGTTAACGATTGTTTGCGTGAAAAAGAGTCTCGTCACTGGCGTCCACTGGCAGGTTCCTCGGAGAAGATCAACGTGACGCACATCCGCACCCCGGCGCAGTTCTACGTGCAGCTGCAGCTGAACCGCGGGGAGCTGGTGACCATGCAGCGCCGCATCAACCACCACTGCAACGCCCTGAGCCAGCAGGGGAAGGCCCACCCCCCTCAGTGTCTGGACCCTGGTCAGTCCTTAGTGTGTTTGGCATACTCAGTGTTCAGTATCACTGTGTGACTATGAATGAAAATCTGTTTAACGTCCTCCGGTCTGAAGCAGACACATATGGGGCATTAGTAGATATAAAGATGGTGGGAACGATCCTGGAGGCCTGGAGGCAGTGCAACTCCAGGAAAGTCCCGAATTTTTAGCGATACAGATGTATAAAGATATCTGTGTGACTCAGGTATGGTAGACCTCCGCGAATCGCGGAAAATCCGCGAAACAGTTTGAAACAAAATTATTAAAAAATGCATTGAAATGGCATGAAAAAGTGAAAATTTCACTCATTTATTGTTTTTCTGGACCCCCGCCCATTTTCCTTGAAAACCACTTTGCCCCCACTACCATGCCTGGTGACTAGAACGGAGTGTTCTTCATGTGTGTGTGTGTGGAATGAGCATCAACAGCATTGCAACGCCTTGAGCCAGCAGGGCAAGGCCCCCACCCCCCTCAGTGTCTGGACCCTGGTCAGTCCTTAGTGTGTGTGGCATGCTCAGTGTCCAGTATCACTGTGTGACTAGAACGGAGTGTTCATGTATGTGTGTGTGGAATGAGCATCAACAATGAGCATACACAACACACACACACACACATGCGTGCACGCACACACACACATACATATACAAACACACACACACACACACACTCTCACACATGGAGCATGTGATGACGCACGTACACATAACAAGATGGACAAAGAGAATACTTGGTAATATTTCTAAGTTTTAGATGCACCCTGCAGCGGCAGTTTGAAGCAGTGGGTTTTCAGAGCTGATTTGAACGTTACAAAGGATTTAGCATGACGAAGGCTGAAAGGGAGTGAGTTCCAGAGTGTAGCAGCTGAGACAGAAAATGCTCTGGAGCCGTGTTGTTTCCGATGGTAAGAGGGAATTTGAAAAATACGGTTGTCAGAGGAAGAACGAAGGCTACGAGCAGGAACCATAGATCTGGAAAAGGTTGCACAGATAGGCTGGTGCGTCTTTTGTAGCAGAGTCAGGCAGATTTATATTTGATTCAGTATTCAGGTTTAGTACTTAGTTTAGTACTTTAGTACTTCTTCTTCTTTGATCGCTCAGACAGTTTCCTGTCAGTCATGAGCGCAGATGCGTCATTCTGCCGTTATGCGCCTAAGTTTGTAATAATTAGGCCCAGCAAGTCCGACTTCGGTTGGAGGAAATCTTTTCTGAAAGCCTTTTTTGCCTTTCTTGAAAAAAAAGGCTGGAGAATGGACCGGAAAGGCAGAAAGATAGTAGATGACAGCAAGCAAAGGGAAAAGGCAGAGTCAAAGAGAGTGGCAGATTAGAGGAAGTTACAAGCACAGAACTTCCAGGTGGAGGAACTATTTATGCAAAAGACTCTCCCCACCCCCCGGTATCCCCACAGTGGGGGCTTTAGAGTTCTGACAACTGAACATGAATGTCATGGGGTCAGATACGTGGGTGCTGGCCCAGTTTTCCCACGACAAGCACTGGTACCGCGCCGTCATCACCAGAGCCCTGAAGGCGGAGAACGACGAGGGGAAGGAGGGGGAGACCAGCTACGACGTTTTCTTCGTGGACTACGGAAACTCCGAAATCCTCGCTGCTAACAAGTGGGTATCACCATCTTTTAGGCCGGGTTCACATTAGACGTGTCCCCCTGAAGACGGTGTGTGGCTGCCTACATGGCGGGGTAATCAAAAACGGTCACACACGTCATGTTCTCTCATCCCTAGCTGATAAACTTGTACCATAGTGTTCAGGTGCTTCAGCTGTTAGGATGACCCCTGGAGTCCTTTAGCCAGGGAACAAAAACAACATTAGACGTTTAAGTTCCGTACGGGAAACCCTAAATAAGCGGAAGAAAGAAGGATAAAAGTTTACGCATATAGGGGAAATTCGGACACGTGCGCAAATCTTTTCCCTTCTTTGTTTCACTTATTTATGGATTGCGCACGGGTTTCCGCATGGAATATCCGCTTATGTGTGTACACGGCCTTACTCTTCTAGCGGCATGGGCGAATACATTCGCCCCAGTACGTCACACTTCACTCCCACCAAATGCAAAGACATTCACTGCCAAGTACCCTGCCATGTGCTTGTCTACTTTCAGAGATGCCTTATGTCAGTGATTTTTTCCATAATTTAAAGTAACGCAAGCGCTAAAAAAAAAAAAAGTCCCCCCCCCCCACCCCCCTTCTTGTCGGTTGAGATGCAACGGACAACCAAGAACATCAAAAAATACATGGCGCTAGAAAAGTTAAGTGGAAGATAAGATTGTTTGGTTTTTTAAAGGCTGGGAGGGGGTGTATAAATTGCTTGCGAGTTTAGCCCCAAGCTCTGTCTGGTGTAGATCTCGAGAGGTGTTGGAATTGTTTGTGTCTGTTTGTTAGTTTCTTTGTGGGTTTTTTCATTGCCTATTACATTGATGTGTGCTTAGTACCTTATTTTTCGGACTCTAAGGCACGCCTTATTATAAGGGCCCCCCCCCCCTCCCCTAATTTGACACTGAATTCAGATTTTGATGTTATGTTTTCTTACTATATTAAGTCATATTGTAAGACGCAACTTCAGAAAGAAGAGTTTTTACTTCTGAGGTGCTTTAGTTTCCTGTGAAGGATTCCACCTACCTTATTTTTCGGACTATAAGGCGCACCTTTTTATAAGGCAACCCCCCAAAAAAATAAATTTGACACTGAATTCAGATTTTGATGTTATATTTTCTTACTATATTAACAGTCATATTGTAAGACTTCAGAAAGAAGAGTTTATTTTTAAGTTTTTACTTCTGAGGTGCTTTAGTCTCCTGTGAAGTATTCCACCTACCGTGTTTTTCGGATTACATGTATAAGGCGCACCTCCAAATTTCACACCAAATTTTGATTTTGTTACTATCCTTTCTTACTGAGGAAAAAAAAGTGTGTTGTCCTATAGTCCGAAAAATACGGTAATAATTGGTTGAAGTTTACGTGGTGACAGTCCTGAGATGATCATAGCTGTCGACGGGATTGTAATTGCATGGATGCTCCTTCTTTCAGGATGTCCTGAATTGCAGGATTTTTAAATTGCCTAGAGCCGGTGTCGCCGCATTATGAGAATTTGAGAAACAGCGATTTTCCATTCTATCATCCTTACCATTCCACTACAAGTGCATTATTTGTCTAAGTTCAGCTTGGAAGACAGAAATTTACTGTGTCTTACCAATCCCCCCTTTTTTCATTCTTAGGGGGGGACCTGCCCCCCTTTTTTCAATCATAGGGGGGGGGAATGCCCCCCCTTTTTCAAAATCCTAGAATCAGCTCTGTATCATGTGATCTGCCGCAGAGGTGCCCTTCACATTTTGAAGTGCGGTATTATAAACTAATGTCTCCTCTTAGGGCTAGTTGCCGCACTCAGCAACACTCTGGTTTGTTTGAATTTTACTTTTTTTAAATAGTTTATTCGTGCGGAGAACCTCACTCACTGCTGGTATTTTTTAGTTGAAGATTCTTGAAATTGAAGCCCGTTTACTTTGTTTTGTTTACATTGCAAGCAATGGTGTTGTTTTTGTTGTGTGTTTTTTTACAAAATGAACCCCAAAAAACGCATCAAAATCGACCCAAAATTTCCTGAGAAACGGCTTCAGACCATACACAAGTCATCAACTGGAAGGAAGGGAAGTAACTCGGTCTTTTACCATCTAGGTTATATCCCCTGAACCGCGTTAAAACATGTGGCTGCGAGTGAAAGGCTTAACATTGAAAGAAAGAAAAAAAACCACTTACAATGTGCTATGGTGCGAACATTTTTAGTTCCCGAGCTTCATCGAAACAGGGGGGGGGGGGTGGGGACTATTAACCCTTTCACCGCCAGCCAGTTTTCAGCCAAAAAATACCATTAAACTTAAAAACAATCTGCAAGATTGTGAATTCCTCGGTGACCTATCCTTACCTGCCCCCCCCCCCCAAAAAAAAAAGGTCATTGAATAACAGGTCTGGATTGGATGTCTTTTAGTGACATGGGTGTTGGTTTAAACAGATTTTTATTTACACATAGTAAAGCAGCAACATCAACAAATGAGAATGAGCACAACAAGCTTAAAGCTTATACAAGGCGCTCAAACACAAGTAGATTATACAATATTGGCTGCCACATGGGTGTTAAACCATTGTGGTGCTAAAATGCGACATTGTGGTGAAAGGGTTAAAATTGTGTCCAGCGTACGTGTGTGTCTCTGGTGTCATGTCCTGCCACCCCTATGAACACTGAATGGTTTCACCCCTTTTGTGTTGTTATTTTCGTGCGTGTCTCTGGTGTCATGTCCTGCCACCCCTATGAACACTGAATGGTTTCACCCCTTTTGTGTTGTTGTCATTTATGTGCGTGTCTCTGGTGTCAGGTCCTGCCACCCCTATGAACAGTGAATGGTATCACCCCATTTGTGTTGTTGTCATTTACGTGCGTGTCTCTGGTGTCATGTCCTGCCACCCCTATGAACACTGAATGGTTTCACCCCTTTTGTGTTGTTATTTTCGTGCGTGTCTCTGGTGTCAGGTCCTGCCACCCCTATGAACAGTGAATGGTATCACCCCATTTGTGTTGTTGTCATTTACGTGCGTGTCTCTGGTGTCATGTCCTGCCACCCCTATGAACACTGAATGGTTTCACCCCTTTTGTGTTGTTATTTTCGTGCGTGTCTCTGGTGTCAGGTCCTGCCACCCCTATGAACAGTGAATGGTATCACCCCATTTGTGTTGTTGTCATTTACGTGCGTGTCTCTGGTGTCATGTCCTGCCACCCCTATGAACACTGAATGGTTTCACCCCTTTTGTGTTGTTATTTTCGTGCGTGTCTCTGGTGTCAGGTCCTGCCACCCCTATGAACAGTGAATGGTATCACCCCATTTGTGTTGTTGTCATTTTCGTGCGTGTCTCTGGTGTCATGTCCTGCCACCCCTATGAACACTGAATGGTTTCACCCCTTTTGTGTTGTTATTTTCGTGCGTGTCTCTGGTGTCAGGTCCTGCCACCCCTATGAACAGTGAATGGTATCACCCCATTTGTGTTGTTGTCATTTACGTGCGTGTCTCTGGTGTCATGTCCTGCCACCCCTATGAACACTGAATGGTTTCACCCCTTTTGTGTTGTTATTTTCGTGCGTGTCTCTGGTGTCATGTCCTGCCACCCCTATGAACAGTGAATGGTATCACCCCATTTGTGTTGTTGTCATTTACGTGCGTGTCTCTGGTGTCATGTCCTGCCACCCCTATGAACACTGAATGGTTTCACCCCTTTTGTGTTGTCATTTTCGTGCGTGTCTCTGGTGTCATGTCCTGCCACCCCTATGAACAGTGAATGGTATCACCCCTTTTGTGTTGTTGTCATTTTCGTGCGTGTCTCTGGTGTCATGTCCTGCCACCCCTATGAACACTGAATGGTTTCACCCCTTTTGTGTTGTCATTTTCGTGCGTGTCTCTGGTGTCATGTCCTGCCACCCCTATGAACACTGAATGGTTTCACCCCTTTTGTGTTGTTGTCATTTACGTGCGTGTCTCTGGTGTCATGTCCTGCCACCCCTATGAACAGTGAATGGTATCACCCCATTTGTGTTGTTGTCATTTACGTGCGTGTCTCTGGTGTCATGTCCTGCCACCCCTATGAACACTGAATGGTTTCACCCCTTTTGTGTTGTCATTTTCGTGCGTGTCTCTGGTGTCATGTCCTGCCACCCCTATGATCACTGAATGGCATCACCCCTTTTGTGTTGTCATTTTCGTGCGTGTCTCTGGTGTCATGTCCTGCCACCCCTATGATCACTGAATGGCATCACCCCTTTTGTGTTGTCATTTTCGTGCGTGTCTCTGGTGTCATGTCCTGCCACCCCTATGAACAGTGAATGGTATCACCCCTTTTGTGTTGTTGTCATTTTTGATTGGTTCAGATTGCGACCCATGGTAAAGAAGTTTGAGGCCCCCCCAGCCTTCGCCTATGAGTGCAAGCTGTACAACGTGGTTCCCGCTAATAAGGTAAAGCATACATCGTGGTTTTTCTTTAGACGTTTACAATGTGTTGGTGATTAAGTGTAGACCTGCCTACTGCTACGATTTGGCCGTAGCAGCTACAAAAAATAAAGCTTTGCTACGGAGCTACGGCAACCTTAACGTTGCTACGGAAAAAACAAATTTACGCCGCATTTTATTTTTGCTTATGCCGTTCCCGGTTTTGTCGGCTTCTAAGAGCAGACGCCGTGTCACGCGCGATAACCTAGTCACTTCCGTTTTTATCAAAGTGACTGCGCATGCATTCTTATTACTTTCTCTGGAAAAAATGGCGGACTCCAGCAGCAGTAGCGATTCGGGAGATGTTTCAAACGAAGAAAAACGAACCCAAACCAGAAAACGAAAATCATCTGGCACATCGGCCTGCCGCACAAGTTTTTAAAATAGCTTACACAGAGGAGTGGCCTTGCATCGTCAGAAGTTGACTCGGTGCGAACCATGCTCGCTGCAGTACAACCTCTGCCATGCGGACTTCTCTGTGAATCATGGCGGTAGAGACGATTGCCGTCAACACGTTCAATCGGCGAAACATATTAAGCAGTGCGTTTCGGCTCAGGCAGAGAACAAATCGATTGCCGTTGTTTGTGGATGCTACGGAAAACTTTGCCATGCTACTGAAAATTGATGGCTGGGCTACTGATTGGGAAAATTCCAAGTAGGCAGGTCTGTAAATGTCACTTTATCCCTTTCACCACCAGCCATTTTCAGGCCTGTTTACCCCCTACACAATTCTTGAGTAGTCTGGATAGCTGAAATGAGTAGTTTGGGTGCAAAATGTGTAGTTGTCCGTCACCACAGGTGAAGGACTTTGCGGTCGGCTGGTTTGTATTTTTGTTTTGTTTTTTGTTTGTTTGTTTGTTTTTCTGTCTGTCCCAAGGATATCTTCCGAACGGGTTGGCACAATCGCTTCAAATTTTGTGTGGAGGTGTGCCACCTTAATAGGAAGAGATCTGAACATGAATTGTCAAGGTCATGACCTTGGCGTACGACCTTGAAAACCGAAAATCTTTAAGGGGCCATAACTTCCACACCGTTGGTAAAGAGGATGCGAGAAGTGAATCTCTTGATGGTGATCCGTATTATCTTCCAAACCAATCGGCCTAGAAGCCATCACAAGCAACAGGGCGAAAGTGTAATCTATTGCGTTCTCTGCATTTTACGATCCGATTTATTTCTGAACGTTCCCGAACATTCACCGCATAAGAGGGTTAAACCATTGTGGTGCATAAATGCGACATTGGCGGCGAAAAGGTTAACAGGCATCAGAATAGTAGAGGATTTCCAAATTTCTGAGGATTAAGAATTTCTGTCAGAGGATTTATTTCTGGTAGCAGAGGTTTGGTCTGTTTCTTTGCGAGTGTAATATTTTCCAACAAACAGCTTTCAAAGGGCTTTCTTATTGCATCGATGATCATGCCTTTTGGGTCATGTTGAGAAGGCAAATACAGTGGAATCCGCTTAATCGGCCACTTTTGGGACCAGGAAGAATATGGCCGATAAAGCGAATCGGCCGATAAAACGAACATCGAGATACTGTATGACGCAATTATGCAAGTCAAAAGCAATGACGTCAAAATTAAATGTTGCAGTTCAAATTCATAATTATTTCCCTTTTTGTGATGTATGTGTGTGTGTGTGTGTGTGTGTGTGTGTGTGTGTGTGTGTGTGTTTATTAATCCTACAACTTGACAGAAGCAGAGTAAAAGACAATGATTTTGTTTTCTTGAGTGATTTTAACGCCATGCAGGGTCTTTCAATTGACAACAGCTCACCTTCCAACTTCACACTCAACCATGTAAACGTCAAAAGCGTGTTGTCAGTTTGTCTGCCTCTGTTGTTCTCCCTCTCAAAAAGGGGTAAAGAGGAAAAATTAGAGAGAAAAAGTGGCCAATAAAGCGAAATTGAAGATTTCAGCTTTGGCCGTAAAAACGAACAAAATAACACATGCTTAAGAAGAAAAAATTCTGTTCCAGAGGAAATTGGCCGATTAAGCGGCTTTGGCCGATTATCCGATGGCCAATTAAACGGATTCCACTGTAGTAAGAAAAGCTCCCTCCTCTTCCCATACCATTCATTTCAGACGGTTTCAGGTATGGGTTAGGGTTTGGGTTAGGGTTTGGGATAGGTTTAGGGTCATGTAATGTAGAAACCATGAGATAATACCTGTACATAAAAGAAATAACAGGCGCAGCCGCATAAAAAGTGCCAGGATTGGACAGATCGCATAATGTTTTTTATCTTATAAGCACAGAACTTTAAAAAACAAAAGCTATCTGTGTGCATCATATGTGACCCAGCACCACGAAAGGGACATTAAGTCGCTGGGATAGTTTCTCACAATAAGCTTGGAAAGTCAAAAATCTAATTTTTTGGTCAATTTTGAATTATGAGTACTTTTGTGTTCTCTAGCATCTTATCTTTCATATTTATAAAGGACAATCTTTATTATGGTCTCTAAATGGTCTTATAAGTGCTTTAAAACGAGCAGGTCAATGCATTTTCTTCAACTAGGCTAGACTTTATAGACTGTGTTTTCTCAAAATGGCTTAACGCTCACCCTACTAACTTTAAATGCTCATAACTCTGGAACGAAAAAAGATCCAAGAACGGTTCTTGTTTCATTGGAAAGAGAATTGTCTGAAATTTTCATATGTATCATTTTCTCAGAATGGTCAGTTTGACCTTTAATGTCCCTTTCACATGTCACATATGCCTGGGTCACATATGCCTGTGTCTATGTGTGTCGAAACAGGCTCGGAACTGGACCACAGACTCGGTCAATGTGATGCTGGACATCACCAGCACGGGAACCATCGTCATGAAGGTCAGTCTTTATCGGTCATCAATGAATCTCTTGTCTTTCTCCAATTGTTGACCTATGTTTGTTCACTTCCCCTTCATAAGGGGCCTTGGCCTATTTGAAAACAATTATTTGCATTTGCACTCTCTCTCTCTCTCTCTCTCTCTGGAAAAAGGATTGAATCAATTTATCCAAAATTTTGCGAAGATTTCAAGTGTTCTTTTATGCAAAGGCAACAGAATTGTCAGGATTTGCACATTTCTGACACAGGATTGACTTCTAGTTCTACTGTCAAAAATGTTTTGCCTTTTTTGTTGAGTGTTATCTTTTCCATGAAATAGCATTTAAAAAGTGATGTTTCACTGTATTGAGGTGTTTTTTTTCATGTTGGGAACTTATTTCAGCGTTTGTTGTCCCTCTACAGTCTGAGGGGGGGCACTTTGTACCGCAGTTTTCAGAGGATTAGACTTCACAGTTGTTCCGATGCCTGAATATGTGTGTGTCAAAATGAACTCTGGGTCTTGAAACGAGTTAGTTTTGTTTTGTTGTTGTTGTTGTTGTTGACATACCCTGACTAAAAGACTCCAGGGATCATCCCAACAGCCGAGAAGCACTTGAACGAACACACAAATGCATCAGCTAGGGATGAGAACATTACGTGTGTGACCGTTTTTTTATTACCCCGCCATGTGGGCAGGCTCACTCCTTCTTCGGGGGGGAGGTTTTGTTTTCATGATTGTTGTTGTTGTTGACGTACTCTGACTAAAAGACTCCAGGGATCGTCCCAACAGCCGAGAAGCACTTGAACGAACACACAAATGCATCAGCTAGGGATGAGAACATTTCGTGTGTGACCGTTTTTTATTACCCCGCCATGTGGGCAGGCTCACTCCTTCTTCGGGGGGGAGGTTTTGTTTTCATGATTGTTGTTGTTGTTGACGTACTCTGACTAAAAGACTCCAGGGATCGTCCCAACAGCCGAGAAGCACTTGAACGAACACACAAATGCATCAGCTAGGGATGAGAACATTTCGTGTGTGACCGTTTTTTATTACCCCGCCATGTGGGCAGGCTCACTCCTTCTTCGGGGGGGAGGTTTTGTTTTCATGATTGTTGTTGTTGTTGACGTACTCTGACTAAAAGACTCCAGGGATCGTCCCAACAGCCGAGAAGCACTTGAACACGAACACACAAATGCATCAGCTAGGGATGAGAACATTTCGTGTGTGACCGTTTTTTATTACCCCGCCATGTGGGCAGCCTCACGCCGTCTTCGGGGAAGGTTTTGTTTTCATGATTGTTGTTGTTGACGTACCCTGACTAAAAGACTCCAGGGATCGTCCCAACAGCCGAGAAGCACTTGACCACACAAACAAATGCATCAGCTAGGGATGAGAACATTTCGTGTGTGACCGTTCTTTTCATTATCACGCCACATAGGCAGGCAGCCTCACTCCGTTTTCAGGTAGGGGGAGTTTGTTTTCATGATTGTTGTTGTTATTGTGTGTGGAGGTGATGGAGCAGGGTGGGGGAGTCCTGTCGGTGGACCTGGTCAAGCAGGAGAGTGATCGGCGCTGCGTGGACAGTCGCCCCACCTCCCTGAGCGACACCCTGGTCTTCTTGGGCCTGGCTCAGCACGTTGTGGCGCTTTCACCCTCCCCACCCCGCCATGGTAATCTTTGTGTTTGTCTGTCTGTCTATGTGGGGCTGTCTGTCTGTCGGGCGCTGCGTGGACAGTCGCCCCACCTCCCTGAGTGACACCCTGGTCTTCCAGGGCCTGGCTCAGCACGTTGTGGCGCTTTCACCCTCCCCACCCCGCCGTGGTAATCTTTGTGTTTGTCTGTCTGTCTATGTGGGGCTGTCTGTCTGTCGGGCGCTGCGTGGACAGTCGCCCCACCTCCCTGAGTGACACCCTGGTCTTCCAGGGCCTGGCTCAGCACGTTGTGGCGCTTTCACCCTCCCCACCCTGCCGTGGTAATCTTTGTGTCTGACTGTCTGTCTGTCTGGCACTGTGTCTGATTGGAATAAGGAAGGAAGGTGGTAGAGTGGTTAAGACATTCGCCTGCCGATTTGAATGCGCGACTGCAACGCGAGTGACCCGGGTTCGAATCCCAGCCTCGCACTTTCTTTCTAGTTCAACAGGAAAATCAAACTGAACGTCGAATCCTTCGGATAGGGACTTAAAGTTAGTCTGACCCGTACACTTTATGCACGTAAAAAATCCCACAGCAGTTGAAAGTCGGTAGGAGCAGGGAGAATTCCTGCTGCCTGGTATGACCAAATTGATAGCTAGGTTTTCCAAGTCTGCCCCCCTCTCCTCATCCCCCCCCCCCCCCCCCCCCCCCCCCCCTCCAAAAAAAAATGGCTAGGCACTGCGCTTGCTGCGACGCACTCTCTGGGGGAGAGCAGCCCGAATTTCACAGAGATAAGTCTCTGTGACTAGAATATACCAAATACCAAATAACTTATTTATTTGGGTATGCGCTTGAAACACACACATCTTTCTTGGGCTGGCTTAGCAAAGCTGTGGTCCTTTACTCTTCCCTGCCCCCCTGCCCTGGTATAGTATCTCTGTCGGTCTGTCTGTGTCTAAGTGTGTGTGTGTGTGTGTGTGTGTGTGTGTGTGTGTGTGTGTGTGTGTGTGGTGTGTATGTGTGTGTGTGTGTGTGTGTGTGTGTGTGTGGTGTGTGTGTGTGTGTGTGTGTGTGTGTGTGTGTGTGTATATGTGTGTGTGTGTGTGTGTGTGTGTATGTATGTGTGTGTGTGTGTGTGTGTGTGTGTGTGTGTGTGTATGTATGTGTGTGTGTGTGTGTGTGTGTATGTATGTGTGTGTGTGTGTATGTATGTGTGTGTGTATATGTGTGTGGTGTGTGTGTATGTATGTGTGTGTGGTGTGTGTGTATGTATGTGTGTGTGTATGTATGTGTGTGTGTGTGTGTGTGTGTATGTGGTGTGTGTGTGTGTGAGAAAAACAAGCTCATCTTTCTAGGTCTGGCTGAACAAAGCTGTGGTAAGAAAGAAAGACAAGACTGAAACTCGGTTAAGAAAACACGAGAAAATGGAGGTGGGGGTGTTGTTGATCTGCACTTTTTACCCCCCCTTTTTTTTTTACCCCTCAGGCCCAAGGCAGGAGGAGGACTATCTCTCGCTGACCAGGTTCTGTGGGGGGCAGGTGCTGGACATTGAGGTCAAGAGTGTGGACAGCCCCCATCACTTCATCGCGCAGGTCAGCAACCAGCAAAACTTACTGTATTTTTTCGGACGAATACCGCCCCCCTCCCGACTGAGACACCTGTGCTTTATGATATGTGATGCAGTACGCGAATACCCAGCTAAAGTCGGCCAGCCACAAGAGAGAGAAAGAAAGAGAGAAAGAGAGAGAGATTTGATTGATTGAAAAATTGTTCAAAATAAACTATTAGAGATAGATGAATTCTGTTTTTTGCCTGTTAATCTGTTGTCTCTGGCCTTTCTGAAAATATGAATAAGTCAAAAGTGATCATTTACGACATTAGCCTGGTTTTCCTGTGCTGCATCACATATGTCTAGCGATATAGTAAAAAAGAGTATAATAACAAAATCTGAAATCTATTTTAACCATACTGACCAACACTTCAAACAATAGCATAAGTTTTTCTTACGTTTTTTTAAGATAAATAGAGCGTAAAAATAAAAACCCTGCTATATCAACCAGCCGCGTGGCAGCATCTTCGGCGCTGAGTGGCATTCTGCTCTGCCGCACCATCACTTTCAGCTCCAGTGACTTTGACCGATGACGTTCATCTTCGAATTTAGGTCTAGATATCCTAACTACCCATCCGCATGCAAAATTTGAGGGTCCTAGGTCCCTCCGTTCAAACGCTATGGTGTTAACCCTTTCATCGCCACTGTCGCCTCTTGGCACCACAATGATTTAACGCCCATGTCACTAAACATCAAATGAGGGTCTGGTATCCAGTGACCTTATGTTCTTCATTTTGGGAGGTAAGGACGGGCCCTATGTCATGCACGTCACAGAGGAATCCCCAGTATTCCAGACTAAATCTTTTTCTCTACCCCAGGTAAGTTTAATGGTAAATTTTGGCTGAGGAATGGCTAGCGTTGAAAGGGTTAATATAGGCAGCCACATACATAGGAAGAGAGAGACTGACACCACTGAAAACATCAACCAGCTTTCGTGTCGCAGCTGGTTAAAAATACTGGGGGGGGAAACAGTACCGTATTTTTACGGACTATAGGGCGATACTTTCTTTCCTAGACTGAGAAAATCTGAAATGTGTGTAAGAAAATATATGAAGAAAATCTGAAATATGTGTGAAATTGGGTTGGGGGGGTGGGGGGTGCGCCTTACATTAAAGTTTGCCTTATAGTCCATAAAATATGTGACCCAGCACCACGAAAGGGACATTAAGTCGCTGGGCTAGTTTCTCACAAAAGGCTTGGAAAGTTACGAAAAATCAATTTTTTTTTGCCAATTTTGAGTTCTAGGGATTTGTGTGAGCATTCTCTGACATTTATCTTTGATATTTATAAAGGATAATCTTTAATATGGTCTTATAGGTACAACAAACAAACAACTGCACGACAAGTGTAAAGTGACGTTATTTTATTCACAAGAGACAAAACAAAACTACTGGATATTTCGGCGAATGCGCCTTTATCAACATAGACAAACAAGAAAACAGCAAACGCATTCCACCGAAATATCCAGTAGTTTTGTTTTGTCTCTTGTGAATAAAATAACGTCACTTTACACTTGTCGTGTAGTTGTTTGTTTGGTTTAAACAAATCTTTATTCACTCACTCGGAAGTCGTAGTTGTTTGTTTGTTGTATGTTCCAGTAACGTTGCAGTCTGTTTCATTTTTGGGTGTTTTAAAATGAGTAGGTCAATTCACTTTCTTCAGCTAGGCTAGACTTTAGGTGGTGATTTCCCAAAATGGCCGATGCTCACCCTACTAACTTTAAATGCTCATAATTCTCAAACGAAAATATATACAACAAGAGGCAAAGCGTGCAAGGCTCACGTCTGATTTTTATTACTATAGCAGGCATGGGAATTCCCATGACAATTCCCATGCCTGTATAGAGAGAATACTGTTATGTAGACACTTGTGCATCTGAAAACAGAATTAATTTTTATTTTACTGTGTAAATTAAAATTATTTCTATGCACCCCTACCCCTTTCTTTAAAATTTAATTATATGTATGCGCATGTAACATAGTGGAGCCCTATTTTTATTTTTGGCAAACAATTAAAATTGAAAAGCATATTGACCAAGCTTTCAGAAAAAACATAGTGACCAATCCCCCACCCCCCCGCCGGGGTAAGGGGGGTCTACGGACACCTGTAGTAGGCCTAGTCTTTGCCTGTGGGTCTAAGCCTCTTACTCTTAGAAAATTAATAATTGAAGTTGCGTGATCTGTTACTGTTTTAAACTGATTGTTCATGCGATGAAAACTTGTTCCACATCATCTACATTTCTGTAAGATATTTTATATTAGTCCTAATATTTTATTTTCGTTTCGTTAATTCCCCCCCCCCCCCCTCTGCCACAAAGCAAAGGTCAAGGTCACAGCCAGCAAGCTCATCCATGTTTATCTTCCCCTGTACAGTCTTTGCTCATGGTGATCAATCGTCTAGGCCTAACAAAGGATTCGTACGTCGAAGGCAGTGAAATCGACGAACCCTGGATTTTCCGTATTTTTTTTTTCAAGACTGAAATGAATGTGGGCTAAATGTTAAGTACGTCGTCTTGATTATGAGGTAAGGCATGGACTCTAGGCCTAGGCCTTGTTGCCGGAAGTGCAGTAGGCTAAGTTATGCGCAGAGATGATGCGCAAATGAACACGAACAACCGTTACTCAAAGGCGCAAATAAAGCTAAACAACCGGGCCGTCAACGCACACACTCGGTACATCCATTTGTTACAGAAAATATAAGTTGACGACGTTAAAATGTACCTATTTGTACACACCTGAAGTCTTGTGTTTCTTTTTAAAGAGCGTTTTTGTATATCTAATGGAGAGTCTTCTTTCCAGTATGTATCTCCTACTCGGTACAACACAACAGTTACAGTAATCTCTGCAACAAATGATTTTCTTTCTTTTGTTCCTTACCGATGTATCTGACTGCTTTGATCGCCATGACTTGAAGGCTCACGTCAAAATCAAGTATCCTGCTAACTTTAACCCTCTAACATCTTATGTTTTTTTGAGAAAATGACAATGTTAAAGTTTCAGTGGAGAGTGAGAGTCTTCTTTAGTTTGAAGAGTGTGACTGAGTCAAGGTTAAAGGTTGCACAACAGTAATCTCTGCAACAAATGATTATCTTTATTTTGTTCTTTATCAATGTATCTGACTGCTTTGATCGTCGTGACTTGAAGGCTCACGTCAAAATCAAGTATCCTGCTAACTTTAACCCTCTAACGCCTTATATGTTTAGAGAAAATGACAACGTTAAGGTTTGAGTTAAGGTTAAAGGTCGGGGCCACGGACGCAACACACACACACACACACACACACACACTACACACACACATACACACAGACACACAACCGAACATGTACGATACTATAGACTCACTTTGTTTTAAAAAACGACGTGAGCCAAAAATGGTTCTTGTATCATTAGAAAGAGAATTGGTTGAAGTTTTCAAAATGTACAATATTCTCAGAATGGTCAGTTTGACACTTAACTCATTCGCATCGCAATGATTTTGAATTATTAAAAAGACTCACAAATCACTCCAGTCATACACACAAACAAAACATACATAAACAGAAGGAGAAATGAAAGAAGATTACGGGTTTTTACTTCAGGTTTAGACATAGGGAAGTGGTAGATCAGACTTTTTTTTTATATAATAGACTTTATATAGAAAAACTCTCTACACCGATTGGTTTCCCCACATCAAGCCACTACAAAAGCAAAGTCAGAGGCAAAGGTGTGGTCTAAAGGAGCGAAGCGAGTTTAGAAGTGACCAAGGTATGGTGTGCGCACAGATTTACTTCCCTTGAAGCAAATGCATCAAATTGACAGCTATCTATTAATTCTGGACATATATGGCCGGAGGAACGACTTGAATGAGTTAATGTCCCTTTCGTGGTGCTGGGTCACATTTTGTGTTAATTTCTTGAGGTGTAAAATTCAAAGAACACGTTCAGCCTTTTTTTTCTCCATTCCTTTTGTGACGATACTTTTCTTCTTCGTTCGCTCAGACAGTTTCCTGTCACATGAGCGTAGATGCGCCATGCTGCCGTTATGCGCCTAACTAAGAAATAGTTAGGCCCAGCATGTCCGACTTCGGCTGAAGAAATCTTTGTAAGAATTCATAGAAAAAAGGCAGCAGGTGAATGGACCAGTGAGATAGAAAGACAGCAGATGACAGTAAGCAAAGGGAAAAGGCAGAGTCAAAGAGAGTGACAGACTAGAGGAAGTTACAAGCACAGAACTTCCAGAAGGTGGGGAACTATTTGTACGAAAGACCCACCCGGTATCCCCACGCAGACCTGTTTACTCTACTCTTTTCGAGTAGTATTCTACTCAATTTGGACATCATCTACTATTCAAAATTGGAAATAATGCTCTAACCACTCATTTTCAGTGAAGATTGTTTGATGGTTTAATGAATAAAACTACACATTTTACACCCAAACTACTCATTTCAGCTATCCAGACTACTCGAGACTTGTGTAGGGGGTAAACAGGTCTGCCCACGGGGGGGGGGGGGGAGTGTGACGATACTTTTGGGCTTTTACTCATGGTGCCGTTGGTGGTTTTCAGTGGAGAGACAGCTCCATGATGCCCTACTTCAAACGTATGCACCAGGACCTGCAGACTATGTACGAAGGGCAGCACGGCGAGAGCTACACCATACACTGCCCTAAGGGAGGTGAGGAACGCTTCGCTGACTGTGTCTGTTACACATGGAGGCTCCTGCTTTCGGGATGTCCTGAAGTTCAGGAGGTTTTTTTTTGTCCTGAAGTTCAGGATTTTTGTGTCCTGGATGTCCTGAAGTTCAGGATTTTTTGTGTCCTGAAGTTCAGGATTTCTTTGTTCTGGATGTCCTGAAGTTCAGGATTTCTTTGTTCTGGATGTCCTGAAGTTCAGGATTTTTGTGTCCTGGTTGTCCTAGAGTTCAGGATTTTTTGTGTCCTGAAGTTCAGGATTTCTTTGTCCTGAAGTTCAGGATTTTTGTGTCCAGAATGTCCTGAAGTTCAGGATTTTTGTGTCCTGGATGTCCTGAAGTTCAGGATTTTTTGTGTCCTGAAGTTCAGGATTTCTTTGTTCTGGATGTCCTGAAGTTCAGGATTTCTTTGTTCTGGATGTCCTGAAGTTCAGGATTTTTGTGTCCTGGTTGTCCTAGAGTTCAGGATTTTTTTGTGTCCTGAAGTTCAGGATTTCTTTGTCCTGAAGTTCAGGATTTTTGTGTCCAGAATGTCCTGAAGTTCAGGATTTTTGTGTCCAGAATGTCCTGAAGTTCAGGATTTTTTGGTCCTGAATGTCCTGAAGTTCAGGATTTTTTGGTCCTGAATGTCCTGAAGTTCAGGATTTTTTTTTATTGCCTGGAGCAGGCGTCACCGGATTATGAGAATTTGAGAAGATGCATTTTGCTGGTTATATAGGTCATGAAGTTTAACCAGAAGTGAAAGTGCAACAAGAGCCTGTCAATTACATTGGAAACTGTTGTTTCCCTTCTGCTTCCAGGGGGCATTGCCCCCCCCCCCCCCCCCCACCCCGGAACCCCCAGGAGGGGTGCTGTCCCTGCACTCCGCCAGGGCCTAGGCAGCCCCTGGACCCAGGATTTTTGAAATTTCCCAGGAGCACCCATGTGTGTGTGTGTGTGTGTGTGTGTGATGGAATGTGTATCTCTCGTGTGTGTCTATGTTAACCCTTTCGCCGCCACCCATTTTTCAGCACAAAAATACCATTAAACTTAACTGGGTAGAGAAAACAAATATCTGCAATATTGTGAATTCCTCTGTGACATGCATAACATTAGGCCTATCCTCACCTCCCAAAATTACGAAAATAGGGTCTTCAGATAACAGGCCCTGATTTGATGCTTTTTAGTGACAAAGGTATTGAACCATTGTGGTGCAAAAATGCGACATTGGCGGTGAAAGGGTTAATGTACCGGTGTAAATGAGCATACATTTCTTTGTGTGTGTTTGCTGTATCGGTACCGTGTTTTTTCGGACTGTTAAGGCGATGCTTTCCACCCCCCACCCCCCCCCCACCCCCAAGAGACAGACCATTGTATCTTATAATATGACTGCTAATATAGTAAGAAAACGTAATAACAAAATCTGAATTTTGTGTGAAGTACAGACAAACCTCTATTTTAAGACTTCCAAAATGTCAGGAAAAATCGGTCGTAAATTGGAGGGGTCGTATGACGGAGGTTTTCACTGGCAGCCGTAGAAAGAAAAAGTTCAGCACAGTTCATACTCTCTTCTTCATGCACACATACAATGACATATTAAAACTGGATTTGGGTCTTTCCAACTCCATAGGATTGTGCAATCGATATTACAGTTTCACTTTGCCGACTTCTTTTAATCACCTCCACTCTCGTCCAAAGTCAGTGGTTTTCTTTTTCAAAGTCAGTGGTTTTCGTGCTTTTCCTACGCTTTCCGCCATCTTTTCTACAACAAGGGAAGCGACTCCGCTTTCAGGCCCTTGACCGTGGTTGTTTCCCTTTGCTCGAAGTCTATGCAGACGACAACAACGGTCGTAAAAACCAACAAATTGGCGGTCGTAAGTCGCATTTTAGAGGAAGTCGTTTAAGAGAGGTCGTTTACATAGTAAAATGCATCCTTGCCAACAAATCCGGTCTCAAATGAGAGGTGGTCGCTTAACAGAGGGTCGTAAAATAGGGGTTTGTCTGTATAAGGTGTGTCTTTTTGTCAGAAAAATATGGTGCGTTTTTTCTAGATGTATGTATTGTATTTTACGGACTACAAGGCGATGCAGGAAACTGTCTGAGCGAACGAAGAAGAAGAAGCGAAACGAAACGAAGCGAAGGGAAATTTTATTTACCAGGGAACATGAGATAAGCAATGACAGCTTTTTTCCACCCAGCCCTGGGGCGTTCCAATTTGTTTATGTTCCTGCTTTACTATGTGTTATTCAAAACAAATTCGTTTAAGCCCAATAATAATAAATAACAAGATTAAAAAAAACCTTCCAAACAACAAAATCTAAGTAATAGAGGAAGAAGAAGAAAAAAGTGTTCTAAGAGTGTGATGCGCGATGTGTGCGTTTATTTCCCAGGCATGAAGTGCGTGGCCAGGCACGGCCAGTGGCACCGCGGCCAGGTGGTGGAGGTGCTGCCCGGAGGAGGAGGGGGGGAGGTGACGGTCCACCTGGTGGACCTCGGCACCACCCACCGCCTGCGCTACACAGCCCTGCGCAAGATCCTCCAGCAGCACGTCAAGCTGCCGCGACAGGTACCCTCCCCCCCCCGTAGAGTGGCACAGTGGTAGCGCGTTCGCTTCGTATCCAGTAAACCCGAGTTCGAACCTGGGTACAGGGGATTTTTCCCTCTCACATTGCACTAGGCCTTGCGGTTCTGAACATGGAGTCTTTTGGATGAGACGATAAACCGAGGTCCTGTGTGCCCATGCACTTAGCACACGTTAAACCCAGTGGCAACGAAAAAGTTGTCATTTGGTCAAAATTTACCCGCCCCCTCCCTTCCTTCCTCATCAGTCACACAAACATCGCATGCAAAATTTATTTTTAAAATTGGGTGGCGCGCCTCTGGCTGCGACGCGCTCTCCAGGTGGGAGCAACCCGAATTTCACAGACGCCTCTGTGACTATAATGTGCCTAACCTAGCCCAGTGGGGGATACCAGGGGGTCTTTTGTATAAATAGTTCCCCCCACCTTCTGGAAGTTCTATGTTACTCAATTACTCTATATCTGTATTTTTTCTGTCCCATCTTCTGGGCCGTACGGTGGCATTGCTCCCACGCCGCTCATTCCGAGTCCCAATTCGCAACCACACCTCCGCACGTTCAGGTCGCAGAATCCGAGACCAGCCGTCCAAGAGGAGCGAGTCTTAGGCCGTCAGGAGGCAACCAGCCGAGGAGACGCTGCACTGCTGCTGAGTCACTTTCGGTGGAGTTCAGTAGAGCCTGTTCAGGACACCACCTACTAAGCCCCTTACAGAACATCTGTATTGTTAATAATTCGGGATTTTCCTGGTGTTGCACTGCCTCCAGGCATTTGCCTCCAGGATTGTTCGCACCAATCTTTATGTTTACTGATGTCCCATATGTGTCTGTTTCTGAGTGTCTGAGGACGTTAATCAGATTTTCCAATCCTGGAAGTTCTGTGTTTGTTACTTCCTCTAATCTGTCACCAGAGGTTCCGCTAGCCTACCAAAAGTTTCGGTGGACAGTACCGGCAACAGGAAAATATTCCGGGAATTGGCCATCACACAGCCGGTGCAATCAAACTTCGCTGTGCAGAAAATATCTGTACATAGATCTATGCGATTGTAATGCGTCATTGTATGTTGCCTTTTAAGACCAAGTTACGTCACTTTTGTGATGTCGTCGTCATCATCAGACAAACAGAACGACAGAAAGACGTCAGAGGGGGGTGAGGGGAGAGAGAGAGAGACGCAAAACTTTTATCGTGCATCTGCCTGACGTAGGTGTGTGACGCAGGGTTTTTCCTTACCAGCTCGAAAGAAAGTACCTGTGCGCGATACCGATGACATTAATTTTTATCGGTACTAGACCAAAACATATCAGTAAAAACCGGCATATGCCGGTCTAACGGAACCTCTGTGTCACTCTCTTTGACTCTTGCTTTTTCCCCTTTGCTTGCTGTCATATACTGTCCTTCTGCCTTACCCGGTCCGTTCTCCTGCCTTTTTTTTCTTTTTCGAGAAACACTTTCAAAAAAGATTTCCTCCAGCCGAACTCGGACATGCTGGGCCTAATTGTTTCTTACTTAGGCGCATGACGGCAGCATGACGCATCTGCGCTCATAGTTGACAGGAAACTGTCTGAGCGATCGAAGAAGAAGTTTCCCACCAGGATGGCGAGGTAGCGGAAGGGATGGCTGCTATTCTGGACGGCTGGGCCTGTATTCACGTTGAGATAGCATGAGACTTAGCATGATGCTAACTTAGAAGCTCTTCCAAAAGTCCTATTAAATCCTATAGGACATTTTTAATAGGACTTTTGGAAGAGCTTCTAAGTTAGCATCATGCTAAGTCTCATGCTATCTCAACGTGAATACAGGCCCTGGTCTAGAATTTTGTTTATAGCGGAGACGCCTTGCACAGGGTACACCCCCACTCTCTTGGCCAACAGGACTTAGCTCTTCTAGCGCTGTGGATATTCGGCCAAAGACCAAATTTATACTAAATAATAATAATCATAATAATGGGAATTTATATAGCGCTCTTTCTCGCATGAGCTTGGTGCGCTTTACATTGATAACAAGAACATTAAAGGCCAAACAAATAATGAATCATTAGAAAGTAAAATAAACACGATGATTGGACGCAGCGTACTCTTTCTTCCTCACACGCACACACACACACACACAGTCACACACACACGCGCGCAAACGCACGCACACACACGCATGCATACAGGCACACACTCACACACACACACACATACATAGACACACACACACACATGAACGCATGCACGCGCACACTCACATACACACAAATACTGTGAATTTCACCATATCCGCTCTCTGTGACCTAAGTGTGGGGGGGGGGGGGGGGTGCGCCTTATGGACTGTAGTCCTTATTGGCTCAAAACTATGGTAATTTATTTGAACAAAGGGTAATTACTCTCTTTTTCTAATTAACTCCCCTCCACCAAAGTTGATTACGATACCATTCACCTAGCAGTGCGTGGGTCAGAACCAAAGTGAGACAAGCAAAGCATCATTCTTAAAAGGAATGTGTGGGTGAGGGTCATAAAGGCGAGCTTGGCACATTCTTTTTAAGAATGATGCTTTGCTTGTCTCACTTTGGTTCTGACCCACGCACTGCTAGGTGAATGGTATCGTAATCAACTTTGGTGGAGGGGAGTTAATTAGAAAAAGAGAGTAATTACCCTTTGTTCAATTTCGTCATCTCCTCTCTTG
Source organism: Phymorhynchus buccinoides (assembly GCA_017654935.2). Taxonomy (NCBI): domain Eukaryota; kingdom Metazoa; phylum Mollusca; class Gastropoda; order Neogastropoda; family Raphitomidae; genus Phymorhynchus; species Phymorhynchus buccinoides. The sequence goes on along the minus strand of CM065690.1, from coordinate 13,666,248 downwards.
GCCTCACTATTTCATGGGTGCTACTACCTTCCGTATAAACGGAAATCCTTAAATTAAGTTTTCTGCTGAGACGGAAATTCCGTATTTTAAAAAATATTTCCCAAAAAAAAAGTTGATTTGTTAACTGTGGTTGGGGGCATTTTGAATCTGGGTCTTCCAACCACCGGAAGTGAAAATACAACAACAAAAATGGCGGCCGAGTCATATTCGCACATACTTATTTGAATTAAATTCAACATTATCAGCATGAATTTTGTGTCATGAAAGCTACAAACTTCACAGAAAGGTAAGTTACAACTATATTTCAATTCACCAAATCATATTTATGATGTTAAACGTATGAATATGTTCAAAATGTTGCTTAGAAAAACTCAATTGAGAGTCATGTTTGTATCCACTGACATGGTATTTCACTTATGATCTAATTATTATCTTCTATTTGAACGGCTTTATAACTTTATAGTTGTGTTTCTGAACAGGGCGCTGCCCCTGTACCCCGCCAGGGGCCTGGGCGGCCCCTGGACCCCGGCCTTTCAGTATTTTTCATTTTTGGGAGTAGCACCCATGCTATTTCATTCTATGGTAATTTAGCATGAACAAGTGTCTTTGTGGTTCCAGGCCATTGCTTGTTCTCTGGTGGACGTCGCACCCTTTAAAGGGGACAGCTGGACAAAACAGGTTGGTACTCGTCCAATTTTTTGGCCCGTGTTAACGAAGTTAACACAAAGTGAGTCTATAGTATGATAGTTGTTCGGTTATGTGTGTGTGTGTGTGTTGCGTCCGTGGTCCAATCTCCAAACTTTAACGTTGGCGTTTTCTCGGGAAATAGAAGGCGTACATTGTTCCAGACCTGCCACTTGCTCCGATTTCAGAGGAGCAGCTCAGATATGTTGAGCATTGCTCCTAGCTCCTCTTGCAACCTCCCCAGCTCCTATATTTTAAGATCTGTCTTGTATACATTTTCCACTCAATTTCACAACAAAGAGCATGCATTCAAAGCACCAGCTAATGGACATCTAAGGGTCAGCATGAGACAGTGAGGGGCTACACAAAGCATAGGCCTATCTCAGGCTAAATGACCAACAAATATTGTAGATTGGTCAATATTTCTTTCTCTAAAATGGATCTCAAATTGACAATGGTCAATATTTCTTACTCTAAAATGGATCTCAAACTGACAAAAACGATTGCAAGTTTGAAGAACAAAAGATAAGGCTGCACATTTCGAAGTGGCAATGGATTTTACTGGGGGGCCAGTGCCAGCCCCTAGATTCTCGCTCCTCTTTTTTATTCTCAGAATGTGGCAGGTCTGTGTGTGTGTGTGTGTTGCATCTGTGGTCCAATCTCCAAACTTTAACGTTGGCATTTTCTCGGGAAATAGAAGGCGTACATTGTTCAAACATTGCACACATATAGATGTCTATGCAAGCTTTCAAACATTAATGATTTTGATGATTAAATACTTAAAGCAGCACTGTAAACGGATAACAAACAAATGACATTTTTGATTAGTGGGTTAGAGAGTATTCAAAAGGCAACATGAGTTAAGAAAGTATTCCACAGTGAAAGCCTTGATAGCTCATTGCGTAGAGCTTCTGTCTGTCATGCCAATGGTTCCAGGTCCAATTCTCGGCACAGGCACTACTTTTTCTTTTTCGTTTTTAGTTGTATCCTTTAACGATTTTACTGGCAATCTTGTACTTTAGACACCCCCCTCAATCTTTGTTGTTGTCCCACATGTGCCTGTTCGAGTGAGCCTTGAAGGCTTTGCTTCTTGTTTTACTTGGGTTTTCCTTTTAATACTTTTCATATCTTTTACATTTGATCCTAAAATTTTTCCCCCCTCAAAAAAGTCGGGAGTGTGGCTGCCCACATGGCGGGGTAATCAAAAACGGTCACTACACCCGTAATGTTCTCATCCCTAGCTGGTGCACTTGTACCTTAGTGTTCAAGTGCTTTGGCTTGTTGGGATGATCCCTGGAGTCTTTTAGCCAGGGTGTGTCAACAACAACAACATCCTACGTTGTGTTGTTTTTTGATTGTGCTTCTTCTGCATGGGTGCAAATTTTCCTGGTATACAAGAATTTCCCGTTTTTGAATTTTTACCAGAAAAGAAATTTCCTGTTATTAAAACTTGTCAAACAAGATCTATGTGTGTCTACTGTATTTTTCAAACACTTTAAAATAAGCGTTTGTATAAATTGTGGAAAAAGCAAACTGAAATACCTTCATAAATCATTTTTGTCTTCAGCTGCAGGGGGACATTACCCCTAGACCCCGGCCTTTCAGTTTTTTTCATTTTGTGTAGTTCCACCCATGCTTCTGCTAATTTAAAAAAATATATATTAAGAAATTGGCAAATGTGGCTGTAAAAAAAAAATGTGGCAAACACGTGCCTTGTGACTGCCATCTGATATAATCTTCTGATGTGGATCATTGCTGTTCAGATGACTGCATTATCATTCAACACCAGCATTTAAGTAGGGGTAGGTGTTCGCATACCTGAAGCCTGAAGCCAGTCAGTTGGGTTTGTATTCACCCAGTGGTGCGTGCGCATGTGTGTGTGTGCAGACCTGTTTACCATCCCGATTTTGCCGTCATTTTTACAGGGGGGAAAGTCAAATTACGGTGATTACGGCTACGAACAAAAAATACGGGGGGGAGGGGGAATCCTAAATATTTTTTGAAAAAAACTACAGTTGCGTCGGTAAGCGAAGCTTTTGAAACGATGCGGTGAAAAGTCATTAAGCGCCATTTCCTTTTCTGTTTCAAAATGGCGTCCAGGCGAGTGCATTCCGAAGCTTCTGTATCTTCTGGTCGAAAATCAAAAGAAAAGACATCAAAAGTGGTACAGAAATTCCGGGAAAGTTACCTCAAAATTCCAGGAATTAGGTGACGAGCATGTGTTCTGTGTCTACTGCTCGACGGACATTAGTATTGCACACTCAGGTCAGTACGATATCGACGTTCGTTGGTCACGCGTTGGATTAGGTTTTTTTTCAAAATTACGTTTTTTTGTTTCAGAAATTACAACTTTGCAAATTAGGGGTAAACAGGTCTGGTGTGTGTGTGTGTGTGTGTGCGACGCTTGTTGAGACGCTTTCCTTAACCCTCTCAAGGCTACAGACGCCAGATCTGACCGATTTGTTTCTCACCATTGGCTCCCGTAGCGCCGATTGCGCCCGCTGAACGCCCGGTCTAGTAGTTTCACTTTTGCCCTACCCACAATGCAATATATTAAGTTAGTGCTTCCTTTACCTCAGTCTCGCTGGTCCGTTTTTGGCTTTTACAGCAAGGGAAAGCACCCACTAGTCTTTTTGAACGGATTTTTTGAAGTGACCCCCCAAAATTTTCTTCTTTCCACGTGACGTGACGCAGTATTGACTCGGCGCGATGCTCGGAGCGCCATTAGGGATTTTTTTATTCCAATTCATGGTTTGTTGTGTGACAGTGTGTTAGCTTTGGAATAATAATATCATCATTGCCATTCAATATGCATCTTTCAGAAATTTAATGTGAGTTAGACTTTATTCTGGGTGATTTTTGTAAATAAAAGATTTGGTGTGACGTTCGGAGTTACTTCCCATCACTTGGTATTCAATATAGATTCTCGGTTCGATTGATCAGAGTGAGAGGGTTAACCCGTTCCGTACCGTCGGGTGACCAAAAGTCAGAAAGATAGTAGATGGACACGAAGCAAGGAAAAAGGCAGAGTCAAAGAGAGAGACAGATTAGAGGAAGTTACAAGCACAGAACTTCCAGAAGGTGGGGGAAAAAACTATTTGTACGGAAGACACCCCCCCCCCCCCCCCCCCCCCCCCCCGGTATCACCACAGGGGAAATTCTGAAGCTATTTGCGTCGGAGTGATCGTGAAACTCGTTGCGCGATTTTAAATCGTGTGCAAGCACTTCGTTGTCGGGTTGTTGTTTTTCATATGTTTTGTAGTAAAGCTGGTACCTCTCTCTCAGAACCTGCAGACTGGGAGAGCTGTCCCGCAGAGCAAATAGGCGGCGTGCAAAGGGTTAAATACATGTACATTACGGCAACCACTGTACGACTGTGCTTGCATACCAACGTTTGCTGCTTGTTTTTTTCACAGCTGTTTTGGGAGGAACATTTAGTTTATCTATATTTTCATAAATTTTTTCAAGCAAACTTTAGTTAACTATAAGTAACTTTTCATAAATAACAGGCGAGAATATGTTGTAGTATGTGACAAGATTACTTATAGTCAGTGGATATTGCTAGATTTTCACTCATAGGCAATCTTATTTATGTTCGTGATACTAAGTATATTTTCTTCTACTAGATATGTTGATTGATACTGCTCACAAAAATAAGTTTTTACCATAAATCTGAGGGAAGAAATATATTTGAAATACTATGTAGAGCATACAGCCAAAATATCTTTACAGACAAAAGCTTGGTACAGTTTTTATCTAAGATTTCTAGATTCAGGCTTTTAACTAAATAGCTTGATTTTGTGTGGGACGGAACAGCTGTGTTTTGTGTCTATTGTAATTGTCAAATTCCGGCTGCTCCAACTTTAACTCATTCGCATCGCAACGATTTTGAATTATTAGAAAAACTCACAAATCACTCCAGCCATGCACATGAACAAAACAGACATAAACAAAAGGAGAAATGAAAGAAGATTATGGGTTTTTACTTCAGGTTTAGATATAGGGAAGTGCTAGATCAGACTTTTTTATATATAGACTTTATAGAGAAAAACTCTCTACACTGATTGGTTTCCCCCGCAACGAACCACTTCAAAAGCAATGTCAGAGGCAAAATTGTGGTCTAAGGGAGTGAAACAGGTTTAGAAGTGACCAAGGTATGGTGTGCACATATATTTACTTCCCTTGAAGCAAATGCATCAAATTGACCAAATATGTTGATGATTGAAAGTCGATGATTCTTACATTTTCAGGCCGTCAACTGGTTCTCGGCGGCTGTACGGGATCAGTATTCGCAGATAAAGGTGGTTGGTGACTGTAAGTGATTGCATTTTTTTTTTTGTGGGGGGGGGGGGGGGGGGGGGGGGGGGGGGGGGGGGGGGGGGGGGGGGACTAGACTTGTTATAATTGAAGTATGATGATGATGATGATGATGGCAGAAATGCTGTACCAATATTTGCAATGTTGAGCTCTTTGTTCTATTTACTCCACATAGTGATTAGATAAACTGTTATCTCAAGATTTTGTGCTAACATTTTTGAATAACTTCCATGGCACAGTTGTGTGTAGATGTGTTTGTCGTTTTGGTATTTATTTGCTTTTTGCTTCTTATTTGCAATTTTTCCTTGTGAAAAAAAGTTAAATAAACCAAAAAAGTTTTAAAAAAAGAAGAAAGAAATGCTGTACCAATGGTACTTAAAAGCAGCAGCAGAAATAGGTGTAAATAATTATGCATCTGCATGTATGTGCAAACGCACTTTGAACACAGTCTCTCTCTCTCTCTCTCTCTCTCTCTCTCTCTCTCTCTCTCTCTCTCTCTCTCTCTCTCTCTCTCTCTCTCTCTCTCTCTGCCTCTCTCTCTCTGCCTCTCTCTCTGCCTTTATGTAAAGGTTTTTTTTCCCACCAAGCCATCTGAGAACAAGACCAAAAGAAATTAGAAAAAAAAAATGTCTGTCTGTGTGTGAGTGGTGTGTGCTTCTCTGTGTGATTTCAGTATTTTAGATTTTACCAGAAACTGAACTTCAGTATTTTGTAATTCATCCCCCCCCAAAATTGACAAACAATTTGGGGCGTTTTGAACTTAGTCTAGTTCTAACTTGGAAGATAACAAAGGCAGTGTAATAATTGTACAAGGCTTATCCGACTCAAACTGTCTCTGTCTCTCATTTTAACTGTCTGTCTCGTTATATCTCTTTCTCTTAAGTTGTCCCCCTTGAATCGTCCGACGGGGCTCTGCCCCTGTGCCCTGCCGGGGCCATGGGTCCCTGGAACCCTGCCTTTCATTTTTTTTCATTTTGGGGAGATGAGATCTTTCCTCCAATTGGAGGATTTCCTCCTTTTTGATGGCCCCAGGGGTCATTTTTGAGATCAGTGTAAATCCATTGAGAAAATTGGGGGGTGGGTGGTTTTGTGTTGCATCGTAAATGCAGCAAGACATTTTGTTCTTGATCAGTTCATTCTCAAATGAACGTTTCCAGTTTCTGCTTGGGGCAGCCAAGGCTGCTCTGTTTTTCATTACTCTGCAGTTGGCAACGCTGAAAACGGAAGTTATCCATTTGCTGATGAAGCCTACTCCGGGCCACGGACCCCTGGCTTCTTTTGTCCTCCTTTTTGGTTTTCTGAGAATCTCATCTCTGTGTGTGTGTGTGTGTGTGTGAATCTATTTATGTGTGTTGCAAGGCCCTGAGGCCAACAAGGTGGCAGGGGCCCTGTTTGTGATTTCTGCCGAGCACAACGAGCCGTGCTGTGTCAACACCGAGCTGGCGCGACGACGCTTCGCTCGTTCCACAGGCTGGTGGTGAGTTAGTGCTTGTGTCTCTCTGTCTGTTTGTCTGTCTGTCTGTCTGTCTGTGTGTGTGTGTATGCTGATTGTCAATATCGAGGTGATGCGATGACACTTGACTGGCTGGTGCTAACTTAATGCTTGTGTGTGCATGTGTGTTTCTCCGTGTGTTTCTCTGTGTGTGTGTGTGTGTGTGTGTGTATGTGTGTGTGATCTTTCAAAACGAAGTTTGCTCTATAATGTGACTGCATTCTGTGTGTTTGTATGTGTGTGTGTGTGTGTGTGTGTGTGTGTGTGCCGATTGCAGTGAGTCTTGCTTTGTCAATATCGAGACGATACGATGACGCTTAACTGGCTGGTGCTAACTTAATGCTTGTGTGTGTGTGTGTGTTTCTCTCTCTCTCTCTCTCTCTCTCTCTCTCTCTCTCTCTCTCCTCTCTCCTCCCTCCCCCCCTCTCTCTCTCTCTCTCTCTCTCTCTCTCTCTCTCTCTCTCTCTCCCTCCCCCCCCCCCTCTCTCTCTCTCTCTCTCTCCTCTCTCTCTCTCTCTCTCTCTCTCTCTCTCTCTCTCTCTCTCTCTCTCTCTTGTATTCTGTGTTGTGAAGCCATAAACAGACCTTAACTCTTCTAACGCCATGTTCTTTTTCTACATGTTCTTTTGCAATCTCAAACGACGAGAGGGGAGTAACTAATTTTTTTCTTCGAATGTGCATGCATTGCTTTGACAGAAAAAAATCACTGACATAAACTCTAAAAATACACACAAACACATGGCAGGGTGCTTGGCGGTGAATGACTTTGCATTTGGTGGGAGTGTAGAGTGATGCAGTGGGGCGAATGTATTCGCCCACGGTGCTGAAAGAGATAGAATGTGATGTGTTCAAATTGAAATCAGATTTTAATGATAATAATAAACGGACAATCTACTTTAACCATACTGTACCAACACCTGAAACAATTGCATTCGCCTAACGCGACCTGGGACTATACCATAGCATATAGAAAAACGAAAGTAGCTCATGGCCTTGACCTCTAACCGGATATGGATGGGGAGTTATGCCCCCTTCCGGTCAACAGTGGCTAGGCCAATGAGCGTCTACCTTCTTCATTCTGTTTTCCCAGCGTCATCTTTGACAAGACCTGGGCTTCCTAGCTCTCCATTTATTTACTATTTGATCGGTTTTTGGTGGGTTTGTTCCATTATCTCTCTCACTATCCTTTGCATCAGATCGTGATAGTCATTTTCGCTCATTTAGAGCTTCTCACTCTCTGCAATTGTTATGTTGGGAATGTTTTGACTATTCAACTGGTGCACACATGCACGCGCGCATCCACCACTCTTTAACACATTCTACCCCATCCGTGCAGACGCATTTATCTTCCCTGGCCCAGCTGTGCAGAGAGCTCTGAGCAAATAACTATAGAAATGTTTAGAAAAATTGCTATCACTCTGCAACAATTCACTGTACTGCTTTAACATTTTAAAGTGTTACTAGCGCAACGCCGAGTACCGGTAACGCCTAGTAACGGTAATGCCTAGTAACGGTAACGCCAAGTACTGGTAACGCTGAGTACAGCAAATTTGAAGCGATTCGGTTAAGAAACGGCGGAGTTATAAGGCCCCGTTTCCCGTTGGCGCTGCTCTGAGAGTGATGCGCTCTCCCTAGTAACGGTAACGCCAAGTACTGGTAACGCTGAGTACAGCAAATCTGAAGCGATTCTGTTAAGAAACGGCAGAGTTATAAGGCCCCATTTCCCGTTGGCGCTGCTCTGAGACTGACGCGCTCTCCCGATTCTCTTCAAATTTGCTGCCAGGCTTTGCCCGGGCCATAGCAAGCCTGACAGCCAATTTGAAGCGATTCAGTTAAGAAACGGCGAAGGTATACGTGAAAAGGTGAAGCAGCGTATAGCGCGCGCGTTTCTAAATCGATTCGCTTCCCAGTTTGGCACACCGATAGTAACCGTCCCCGGTCATCTACCTGCCAAATTTGAAGGCAATCGATCCAGAAATGCCGGAGATACGGGCGCCGAGAGGCCGGCGTATACGCGTTTCACGCATTTGCCAAACCGCGCAAATGGCACGGCCGCCTCGGTTGCCGTTGCCATCGTCCCGTTAGGGCTCACAGCAAATTTGAAGCGATTCAGTCAAAAAACGGCGGAGTTATAAGGCCCGTTTTGTTTTTCAGACAGACACACACACAGACACTTGGCTTTTTACTATATGATGTTTTTTTGTTTTACTTAATGTTTCAGGTCTTCCAAGGAGAATTTTGAAGGGATCACTTTGCAACCTGCCACACCGGTTGTGAGTCGTGCTGATATTTCTTTTTGCGTGCTTTCCCTTTTCCTCCCTGATCACATTTAACTCATTCAAGTCGTTCCACCCATATATGTGCAGAATAGGGCATTTGCCACGAGTTCGTTCACTATACTAGACTACTAATTTGCCCGAGCTTGTTCTGCCCGAGTTGCGCTGACCTCTCTAATTAAACTCTCTAAATTCAACTCGGTGAAATTCAAGGTCACCGGCGCGTGGCAAATGCTCTATTAATAGATAGCTGTCAGTTTCACACATTTGCTTCAAGGGAAGTAAATCTGTGCGCACACCATACTTTGGTCACTTCTAAACTCGCTTCGCTCCCTTAGACCACAAGTTTGCCTCTGACTTTGCTTTTGTAGTGGTTTGTTGTGGGGAAACCAATTGCTGTAGAGAATGTTTCTGTCTGATCTACCACTTCCCTAAGTCTAAACCTGAAGTAAAAACCCGTAATCTTCTTTCATTTCTCCTTTTGATGTCTGTTTTGTTTGTGTGTATGGCTGGAGCGATTTGTGAGTTTTTTTAATCATTCAAAATCGTTGCGATTAGAGGTGGGGGGGAAAACCGGTTTGAACCGAAAAACCGGTGCTAAACTTTCGCGGTTCGAAAAACTGGTTCGAGTTGCTGTGAACCGGTTTTTTAAACTGCAAACTGAAAGTAAGTTTTTCTTAGAATAACGCATTCTTTTCGAAGAACAACACTGATTCTCAGCGCAGATTGGGTGTTTGCAAACCAAGAGTAGCTGTTTCTAGTTTGTGGTGGTGTATGACTTTGACTGAGTGTTGAGTTGAGTGTGTGTGTGTCATAAGTGTCGTTATTGTGTGTGTGTATGTCTGTGCGTGCGTGTGTGTGTGAATATTCTGACAAATAAATATGTGTTTGCATAGGTGAAGCTAGTGATGCGAGTACTGGTTTAAAAAAACCGGTTCGGTAAAACCGGTTCGAACATGAAAAACCGGTTTAAAACCGGTTCGGATTTTTGAACCTGTTCTCAACTCTAGTTGCGATGCGAATGAGTTAATTCATTGTTTTTTCATTTGAAACCATTTTAAGAACATTTTTGCTTGTAAATTAGAGAAATTACCATTGATAATTGGATGCAAAAGGAATTTAAAGCAAAAATAGCATATCTGATTTTGCTTAAATTGTCAATTCATATTTGCTCAGCTGAGTTTTTCTATTGCAAAAGCTTGTGTCGTTGGATGATAGCCGCTTTAAAAAAAAAGGGTCCTTATATGTAATGTGCTGCTATCTTCGACACATTACATTTGGGTGGATGCCTCGTGCCTCCATACGGGGAGCTGGACGACCCCGCCCCCTCTATCAGTCTCTCCCCGTGGGGATACCGGGGAGTCTTTCTTAAAAACAGTTCCCCCACCTTCTGGAAGTTATGAGCTTGTAACTTCCTACTAATCTGCCACTGTCTTTGACTCTGCCTTTTCCATTTGCTTTCTATCATCCACTATCTTTCTGACGTATTGGTCCCATTCTTCTGCTTTTTTTCAACAACAAAAATCTTCCAAATCATTTTTCTCCTTTGAGCTCCTCCGAAATCGGAATATGTCGGTTGTACGCAGCGGGGAGACAAGTGAAACTTCAGTCACACACACACACGCACGCACGCACATGCACACACACACACACACGCACACGCACACGCACACACACAAAGCATTACAAAATATAGGGTGGCACTGCTTTAGCTACAACACGTTCTTAAGGACGGAGCAGCCGGACTTTCGCAGTACAATAGACACAAAAGAACAAGCACGCACACATTCATACGCCAGCATAGTCGTAGAGTGGTTGCCGTAATGTACATACATTTAAAGAAAGCTTGGTACAAGTGCATCTGCTACGGATGAGAACGTTACGTGCGTGACAGTTTTATGATTACCCCGCCACGTGCTCAGCCACACTCCGTCTTTCGGGGGAGCTTTTATTTATTATAACCCTAATCTTCTTCTTCTTCTTCTTCTTCTTCTTCAATCGCTCAAGACAGTTTCCTGTCAATTATGAGCGCAGATGCGTCATGCTGCGTCAGCGGCAGGCTGCGGCAGCCTAACTAAGAAATAGGCCCAGCAAGTCCGACTTCAGCTGGAGGAAATGTTTTTGAAAGTGTTTTGTGAAAAAAGGCAGGAGAATGGTCCGGTAAGGCAGAAAGACAGTAGATGACAGTAAGCAAAGGGAAAAGGCAGAGTCAAAGAGAGTGACAGATTAGAGGAGGTTACAAGCACAGAACTTCCAGAAGGTGGGGGAACTATTTATTCAAAAGACCCCCCGGTATCCCCACGGGGGGGATAACCCTAATAAAATGAAAGTTTTCATTTTATTTCTATCGCAGAAAGAAAACGAAGGGAGCTCCCCGTCTCCCTCCAGGAGCAACACCAGCACCCTCAGCAGCCACAGCAGAAACAGCCAGGCCGGCGCCAGCACCCCCAAAGGAGCCATCCGCCTGAAAAACCTCCACCAAGGAGGACCCGCAGCAGCAGGGGCCAAAGACGCGGCTGAGGACAGGGGGCTGGAAGAGAGGGGGGAGTTCATGAGGGGACTGAAGAGCGTGGGGGTGGAGGTGGTGGTGACGGGTTACCGAAGCCCGTCCCACTTCTTCATTCAGCTGAAGGAGCGGCAGGCTGCGCTTTCCAAGTGAGTTTGGTGGGGGTTTATTTCGTGTTTCTGTCACGTGCGTTTGCGTGTGCGTACATATTTATTTGTTTGTATGGTGTGTATGCCTGTACGTTCGGGTTGCCTGAGTTTTTATTTTAACCCTTTCACTGCCGGAGGAAAAACAGATTTTCTTAAAAAATTTAAATTTAAAAGAGACCTGTTACGCTCAATCTAACAAAATGGTCTAGAGATATATCTTTCCTGACTGGTCTAAGCAAAAAAAACCATCATTCTAGGGCTATGACATCAAAAGTTATGACATCATCAATGACGTCACACAGGATGTAGTAGATCTGAGAGGGGAAGAAACAAAACAAGAAGCTCAACATTTGTCAACATTTCGATTCATTAATCTTTGTCAAAGCAAAGCTATGAGCTATCATTACTACTCAAGACTTGTGTAGGGGGTAAACAGGTCTGTAATTTTGCATGCGTTTATGTATGTGTGTGCGCGCGCGCAGACTGATGACGGAGCTGTCCTCCTACAAGGCAGAAGCGGCGGCGGAGCGTGACTGGAAGGTGGGCGAGTGCTGCGTGGCCATCCAGTCCTTCACCGGGGTCTGTCACAGGGCCAACGTCACCGCCGTGCTGGATGGGGGCAGATATCAGGTCAGTACTGCTGCTGCTGTAGGCAAGGCTTCTCCACACCATGAACAAATTTAAGTCGAGCTTTCCGCTGGGATCTGTCACAGGGCCAACGGCAGTGCTGGATGGGGGCAGATATCAGGTCAGTACTGCTGCTGCTGTAGGCAAGGCTTCTCCACACCATGAACAAATTTAAGTCGAGCTTTCCGCTGGGATCTGTCACAGGGCCAACGGCAGTGCTGGATATCAGGTCAGTATTTCTGCTGCTGCCAGAGTGGGAACGTACCTTAGGCAAGGCGTCTCAGTTCTATGAGTGGGGATGTACCTTAGGCAAAGCATCTCCACGCTCTAAATAAATTACAGCCAAGGTTTCCGCTGGAGTCTGCCACAGGGCCAACGTCACCGCTGGATATCTGGTCAGTGGGGGTGGATATCAGGTCAGTATTATTGCTGCTGCTGCTAGAGTGCGGGACGTACCTTAGGCAAGGTGTCTCCAGCTCTATAAGAAAATTTTCCGCTGGGATCTGCCACAGTGCCAAAGTCACTGCAGTGCTGGATGGGGGCGATATCAGGTCAGTATTACTTGCTGCTGCTGCTAGAGTGGTGGACGTACCTTAGGCAAGGCGTCTCAGTGTCTACACAGAAAGCGGATATTCCGCTGCGGATCTGCCACAGGGCCAATCCGTCAAATAAGTGCTGGAAAGGGGTGGAAATCAGGTGCGCATTATGTCCGCTGCCCCTAGAGTGCGTAAACGTACCTTAGGCTTCTTTCTTCCAGTTATTTAGAAAATTTTCCGTACGGAACTGCCACAGGGCCAACTGTCACCGCGGTGCTGGATGGGGGTGGATATCAGCTCAGTATAAATGTTCTGCTAAATAGATGCGTGGCATCTCCACGCTATAAAAGTTCTATAGCCGAATTTTCCGCTGGGATCTGCCTCAGGGCCAACGTCACCGCGGTGCTGGATGGGGGTGGATATAGTTCAGTCCCTATTGCTGCTGCTGCTAGAGTGCAACGGACGTACCTTAGGCAAGGCGTACAGTTCTATAAGAAGATTTTCCGCTGGGATCTGCCACAGGGCCAATGTCACCTCCCTGGATGGGGGTGAAAATCATGTCAGTATTATTGCTGCTGCTGCTAGAGTGCGTGGACGTACCTTAGGCAAGGCGTCTCAGTTCTATAAGAACATTTTCCGCTGGGATCTGCCACAGTGCCAAAGTCACTGCAGTGCTGGATAGGGGCGATATCAGGTCAGTACTACTGCTGCTGCTGCTGCTAGAGTGGAGACGTACCTTAGGCAAGGTTAGAGCTATAGGCAGTGTACACACATAAGCGGATATTTTGGAGGAAACCCGTGCTCAATCCATAAAAACTGAAACAAAGAAGGGAATTTTTTTGCGCACGTGTCCGAATTTCCCCTACGTATGTGTAAACTTTTATCCTTCTTTCTTCCACTTATTTAGGGTTTTCCGTACGGAACTTACGCGTCTAATGTGAACCCGGCCTAAAGGTGAAGCCCTATATAAATGTTCTTAAATAGCAAGGCATCTCCACGCTATAAAGATTTCAGCCGAGCTTTTCACTGGGATCTGCCGCCAACGTCACCGCAGTGCTGGATGGCACATATAGTTACTTCCCCTCTTGTCGGTTGACAATGCAAGGGACAGGCAAGAAGTCAAAAAATACAAGGCAATTGAAGAGTTAATCGTCAAGGGTCATGTGACCCCCTAATTGCAGAAAATTATGGGTCAATTTCTAAAATGATGGGCCAGTAATGTGTCACTGTAGTGTTAACCCTTTCATCGCCACTGTCGCCTCTTGGCACCACAATGAGACACCCATGTCATAGAAGGCATCATGAGGGTCATCCATCCACCCACTGTTCCCCATTTTGGGAAGTAAGGATATGTCCTATTTTATCCATGTCACAGAGGAATCCCCAATATTGCTGACAGAATCTTTTCTCTACCCAGGTAACAGTAATGGAAAGTTTCAGCTGAAAAATGACTGGCGTTGAAAGGGTTAAGCTTCTTCTTCTTCTGCGTTCCCGGGCCATAAGCCCACAATGGGTACGTATGTGTCCGTTTTCCTGTTTTTCCTTGGTCTCCCCGCTGCGCACAGCCGACACATTCCGATATCGGAGGAGCTAAGAGGAGAAAAGTTATTCGGAAGCTTTTTTTTTTTTTTTAAAGGCAGGAGAAATGGACCAAAAGTCAGAAAGATAAAGCTAGATGACAGTGAGCAAAAGGAAAAAGGCAGACTGCATCAAAGAGAGTGGCAGACTAGAGGAAGTTACAAGCACAGAACTTCCAGTATTGGGCGAACTATTTTTACAAAAGACAAACGGTATCCCCACGGGGAGAGACGCGTGGGGGAGCTCCCCGTATGGAGGCATGAGGCATCCATCCACCCACTGCCCCAATTTAGTATATCTAAACATGTTTACACTTCCATGTCTGTGAGCTTCCGCCAAGGAACGAACCCTGACAGATGAGTTTTTGCAAGGAGTTTGAGAAAGGAAAGCCTTTTCAAGGATCAGAACACTGCTTTGCTCTGGTTTCCTAAAGGGTGTCAAAATGGCGATTCCTCCTTGGCTTGCAAAAAGCCATTTTGGATGGGGTGGGTGGAGGTCAATCCCATTGTGGTTGAAGTTTTTTGATCTTTTGTAGTGCAGTGAAAAAAAAAATGGAGCTTTGCTTTGTTGTGAGCGCGAAACTTCTTTAGATAAACTGCATAACATTTAAAAAAAAAAAAAAAAAAAAAAAAGGTTTGTATTGCGAAAATTTTGTGCAAACAATTTGACCTAAATGCAGGCGGACATTGGAAAAGAAACGGCACACACCTTCTCTTTGGGTGAAAGAATTTGACTGCCAGCACCTATGCCAAGGAGGAATCGACAATTTGATGTTTAGGAAACTAGAGTAAAGTGAGTGTTGCGATCTCGGTAAAGGGTGTTTTCCTGGTGATCTCGGCGCCTTTCTTGCAAAAACTCATCCGTCAGGGTCCAGCTTTAACATTTTGGTGGTTTGTTGATGCTGTGCAGGTGAACCTGATGGACTATGGGCTGAGCGACGAGCTGCCGCCCGGCGCCTTGCGGGCGCTGAAGCAGGTGCACGGGCAGGTGGAGTGCTTCGCCGAGCGATGCCACCTGGCCCACCTGGCGCCCTTCGACCCCTCCCAGGGCGTAGATCAGTGGTCGCCCCCCGCCGTCCAGTTCATGGCCAGAGAGATCAAGGACCGGAGGCTCTTCGTCAAAGTGGAGGTAACTTTGGCGATTTGGACGAGATGCTGAGCACTGTCGAAATGGAGGCGGCTCCGAGGTTGTTGTGTTTTTATATATACTATTACGTTTCGATACTGACATAGTAATAAGTTGTTAGTGTCAAAATAGGAATGACTTGATGGTCACGCAAACTGACAAAGTGGTAGAGGTGTTTACTGCGATTTTCTGAAAGTTCTATTTTATAATTTTTTTAAAAAGTATTATTGGGTATTAGGTAATTTATAGTCACAGAGGCGTCTCCGTGAAATTCGGGTTGCTCCCACCTGAAGAGCGCGTCGCAGCCAGAGGCGCGCCACCCACTTTTAAAAATAAAATTGCATGCGATTTTTGTGTGACTGATGAGGAAGGAAAGGGGGGGGGGGGGGGGGTAAATTTTGGACCAAATGACAATTTTTTCGTTGCCACTGGGATTAATGTGTGCTAAGTGCATGGGCACACAGGACCTCTGTTTATCGTCGCATCTGAAAGACTCCACATTCAGACCATAAGGCCTAGTGCAAAGTGAGAGGAAGCATCCCCTGTACCCAGGTTCGAACTCGGGTTTACTTGACACAAGGCGAACGCGTTGCCTCTGTGCCACTCTACACCTAAGGTTATTTTCTGACACTTTCTTCACCAGTGAAAGGAAGGTGTTAAACGGGTGTGTTCTCCGATGTGTTCAGGGAGAGAAGAGCGGCGACCTGGGCCTGTCTGTGGATATCCTGGTGGAGGTGACGGTGGCCGAGACCGCCCTTGATCCCCTGCGCTACAAGTACAACTCCCTGGTCCGGCGACTGGTTGACCGCGGCATGGCCCGATCCTTGAAGCCAGCACCCAGGTATGTACACCACAATGCATAGGTATAATACTAAATATAATGGCCCTCGACCCCCTGCACAACAAGTACTGGTCCAGCGACTGGTTGACCGCGGCATAGCCCGATCCTTGAAGCCAGCACCCAGGTATGTACACCACAATGCATAGGTATAATACTAAATATAACGGCCCTCGACCCCCTGCACAACAAGTACTGGTCCAGCGACTGGTTGACCGCGGCATGGCCCGATCCTTGAAGCCAGCACCCAGGTATGTACACCACAATGCATAGGTATAATACTAAATATAATCGGCCCTCGACCCCCTGCACAACAAGTACTGGTCCAGCGACTGGTTGACCGCGGCATGGCCCGATCCTTGAAGCCAGCCCCCAGGTATGTACACCGCAATGCATAGGTATAATACTAAATATAACGGCCCTCGACCTCCTACGCTACAAGTACTGCTCCCTGCTACAACAACTGATTGACTGATTATGTATATTTAAATAAAAAAACGAATAAAAATGTTTAATACAACAACAAAAAACTGATTGACCGCACACGGCATTGCTCCGATCCTTGAAGTCAGCACCCAGGTATGTATGTACACCACAATACGTAGGTGTAATACTAAATATAATCGCCCTGCACCCCCTACGCTACAAGTACTGGTCCAGCGACTGTACCTGTCAACCTCAACAAGTCTCTCATCCCAACGATTCAGAAAACGTTTCCACAGACATGAAGACTCTGTCTCACAGGAGGAAGATGAAGACCAACAAAAAACTGAGCATATGGCAGTGGGATCTGTGCTCTCTCTCTCTCTGTCTCTCTCTCTCTCTCTCTGACTCTCTCTCTCACTCTCCCTCCCTCTCTCTCTCCTCCCTCCCTCCCTCCATCCCTCCCTCCCCCTAGGCTCTGGCAGTTCTCTCTGTCTTTCCCCTTCAAGAAAATCTCTGATTCTTTTCTGATTTTCAGTCAGCCTCAGCAAGGCTCGCACTCCAGGGAATCGGAAGACCTTTTCCCCTTCAAGAAAATCTCTGATTCTTTTCTGATTTTCAGTCAGCCTCAGCAAGGCTCGCACTCCAGGGAATCGGAAGACCTATCCACGGACGACGAGGACAAAGACGATGAAGACTACTCGGCCTCACAGGAGGGGGAGAAGGAGGAGGAGGAGGAAGACCGCAGCGCGTGGCAGTGGGGTCTGTGGGACCCGGAGAAGGAGGAGGACGAGCCCATCGACCAGCCCCCCATCTGGGTGGACCCCCACCCTCCCCCCGCCGCCTCCACCTTCGCCGTCATGCCCACCCACGTGGACGCCCAGGGGGTCATCTATGCTCACGATCTTCAGAACGGTGAGACAGACGGAGGAGAAAGACAGTTAGGGACAGACAGACAGAGACAAAGAGAAAGACAGGCAAGAAAAAGAGAGGGGGGGTAGAAAAAGAGAGATGAAAGTAATGGGCGATTGGAAAATTGCTGTATGGGGTGTTTTCATTTTAACCCTTTCATGGCCACTGTCGCCTCTTGGCACCACAATGATTTGACACCCATGCCACTAAAAGGCACCAAATGAGGGTCTGGTATCCACGCCACAGAGGAATCCCCAATATTGCAGATAAAATCTTTTCTCTACCCGGGTAAGTTTAATGGTAAATTTTGGCTGAGGAATGGCTAGCGTTGAAAGGGTTAAGCTTTTTGTGCTTTTGTGTTTTTGTGTATGCAAAGAAATGTGGGATTCTGTGAGCTGTTAACATGCGTCATTAAACAAACCTGGGCCTGTATTCACGTTGAGATAGCATGAGACTTAGCATCATGCTAACTTAGAAGCTCTTCCAAAAGTCCTATTAAATCCTATAGGACATTGGAAGAGCTTCTAAGTTAGCATCATGCTAAGCCTCATGCTATCTCAACGTGAATACAGGCCCTGGTTACTCTACACATTATAAGCAGTGTTCTACACAATTTTGACTTCAGCTACACTTCAACACTGGTAATTAGGAAATCCCCCCTATTTATGCATTTCAATTCATAATTGCTACACATTTTCGGTGAAAATTTTTCTTGATGGCTTTGAAGATTTGAACTACCATATTTTTCAGACGATGGGGCGATACTTTTTTCAGAGAGTCAGACCCCTGCACCTTATTAGGTATTATGGTATTAGGTACTTTATGGTCACAGAGGCATCTCTGTGAAATTCGGGTTGCTCCCACCTGGAGAGCGCATCGCAGCCAGAGGCGCGCCACCCTTTTTTTTTTGCATGCGATTTTTGTGTGACTGATGGGGGGGGGGGGGGGGGGGGTGGGGGGGGGGGGGGGGGGGGGGGGGGGGGGGGGGGGGGGAAATTTTGACCAAATGACAACTTTTTCGTTGCCACTGGGTTTAACGTGTGCTAAGTGCATGGGCACACGGGACCTCGGTTTATCGTCTCATCGAAAGACCCCACGTTCAGACCGTAAGGCCTAGTGCAAAGTGAGAGGAAAAATCCCCTGTACCCAGGTTCGAACTCGGGGTTTACTTGACACGAAGCGAACGCGCTACCACTGTGCCACTCTACACCACTCTGTAATATGACTACTAATATACAGTGTTGCCCATAACACACACTTGTGCGTCCCTGAAGCGCCAAAATCAGGAAGGGACTCTTTAATTTCAGCACTGCGCATCCCAAAGACGCACACGTTTTTTTCACAGACCAAGTTTAATCTCTCTCCTCTTGGTTGTGTGTGTGGGCATGCGCAAAGTGTTATGCATGACAAGGCGTTTATGTAGCTTATGTGTTTTGCATTTTCAACTTCATTGAAGTAGGTTTTTAAGTGTTGATTGGGGACCCTTTAAAATTTCAAAAGGACCCTTAAAATTTTGCACAGGGGGTCTCTGGGACCCTCATATTTTATCCTTATGGGAAACACTGCATATAGTAGGAAAATATAATAACAAAATCTGAATTGTTTGTAACATTTTTGGGGGTGTGCCTTACAATAAGGTGCGCTTTATACAGTGGAACCTCCCATATAAGACCTCCCATTATAAGACTCCCTCCCACACATAAGACCTACTTCTCTAAGACATTGCCCTTCTTTGTAAGTATTAAAATGACCTCTCTTAGAAGACCCCTCCCTTAAAGACCTCATTTTGGATGATTTTTTAAGGTCTTATAATAATAATAATAATAATAATAATAATAAACGGATATTTGTATAGCGCTTTTTATCGAGCACAAAGCGCTTTGCAATCAGCATTGAAACACTCACACACGCACACGCATGCACAACAGACACACACGCAAAACAGACACACACGCACGTACGTGCACGCACGAGCGAGAACGCGTTCTTGCACAAGACATGCACACACAGACCCACACACATTTCATCAAACACGCAGAAAACACATTCTCACTGAAACGCACACAAACTTACTCAAGCATACACTTGTACAAACATGCGCACACGCACGCACACACATACACACACGCGCACTCACATACACAAAGCACTCACGTGTACTCACAGACACATACTCACACACACTCCTCCCCCCCCCCCCCCCTCTAGCGAACACAATCTCTCCTGCGCACGCATACACTCATACGGGAGTTTCCACTGTAGTCCGAATAATATGGTACACATTTCAAGCAGCAACAACAACAAAACACATTCCAGCTATGGAGACTTGACCCATCTTGAGTTAGGGGTGGTAACCATGCGTGTCGTTCAGAGAAAGAGACGGCGGCGTACATGGATCAGCTGGACAGCTACGGCAAGTGGACGGCGGCGCGCAGCATGCTGAACCCCAGAGTGGGCCAGGTGTGTCTGTGCCTGTACCGCCCCGACAAGGCCTTCTACAGGGTTGAAGTCATGGAGGACAGGGACCCCCTTGTAGTGGTGAGTTGAATTAAGGTGTGTCTGTGCCTGTACCACCCCGACAAGGCCTTCTACAGGGTTGAAGTCATGGAGGACAGGGACCCCCTTGTAGTGGTGAGTTGAATTAAGGTGTGTCTGTGCCTGTACCACCCCGACAAGGCCTTCTACAGGGTTGACACAGTCATGGAGGACAGGGACCCCCTTGTATGTGGTGAGTTGAATTAAGGTGTGTCTGTGCCTGTACCACCCCGACAAGGCCTTCTACAGGTGGGTTGAATTAAGGTGTGTCATGGAGGACAGGTGTGTCTGTGGGACAAGGCCCCAGGTGATGTATGTAAAGGTGAGTTGAATTAAGGTGTGTCTGTGCCTGTACCACCCCGACAAGGCTTTCTACAGGTGATGGAGGACACAGACTCCCATGTAAAGGTGGGTTGAATTAAGGTGTGTCTGTGCCTGTACCACCCCCACAAGGCTTTCTACAGGTGATGGAGGACACAGACATGTAAAGGTGAGTTGAATTAAGGTGTGTCTGTGCCTGTACCACCCCCACAAGGCTTTCTACAGGTGATGACTCCCATGTAAAGGTGAGTTGAATTAAGGTGTGTCTGTGCCTGTACCACCCCGACAAGGCCTTCTACAGGTGATGGAGGACACAGACTCCCATGTAAAGGTGGGTTGAATTAAGGTGTGTCTGTGCCTGTACCACCCTGACAAGGCTTTCTACAGGTGATGGAGGACACAGACTCCTGTGTAAAGGTGGGTTGAATTAAGGTGTGTCTGTGCCTGTACCACCCCCACAAGGCTTTCTACAGGTGATGGAGGACACAGACTCCCATGTAAAGGTGGGTTGAATTAAGGTGTGTCTGTGCCTGTACCACCCCCACAAGGCTTTCTACAGGTGATGGAGGACACAGACTCCTGTGTAAAGGTGGGTAAAGGTGTCTGTGCCTGTACCACCCCGACAAGGCTTTCTACAGGTGATGGAGGACACAGAATGTAAAGGTGGGTTGAATTGTGTCTGTGCCTGTACCACCCCGACAAGGCTTTCTACAGGTGATGGAGGACACAGACTCCCATGTAAAGGTGGGTTGAATTAAGGTGTGTCTGTGCCTGTACCACCCCGACAAGGCTTTCTACAGGTGATGGAGGACACAGACTCCCATGTAAAGGTGGGTTGAATTAAGGTGTGTCTGTGCCTGTACCACCCCGACAAGGCTTTCTACAGGTGATGGAGGACACAGACTCCCATGTAAAGGTGGGTTGAATTAAGGTGTGTCTGTGCCTGTACCACCCCCACAAGGCTTTCTACAGGTGATGGAGGACACAGACTCCCATGTAAAGGTGGGTTGAATTAAGGTGTGTCTGTGCCTGTACCACCCCGACAAGGCCTTCTACAGGTGATGGAGGACACAGACTCCCATGTAAAGGTGGGTTGAATTAAGGTGTCTGTGCCTGTACCACCCCGACAAGGCTTTCTACAGGTGATGGAGGACACAGACTCCTGTGTAAAGGTGGGTTGAATTAAGGTGTGTCTGTGCCTGTACCACCCTGACAAGGCTTTCTACAGGTGATGGAGGACACAGACTCCCATGTAAAGGTGGGTTGAATTAAGGTGTGTCTGTGCCTGTACCACCCCGACAAGGCTTTCTACAGGTGATGGAGGACACAGACTCCCATGTAAAGGTGGGTTGAATTAAGGTGTGTCTGTGCCTGTACCACCCCGACAAGGCTTTCTACAGGTGATGGAGGACACAGACTCCCATGTAAAGGTGGGTTGAATTAAGGTGTATGTGCCTGTACCACCCCGACAAGGCTTTCTACAGGTTATGGAGGACACAGACTCCCATGTAAAGGTGGGTTGAATTAAGGTGTGTCTGTGCCTGTACCACCCCGACAAGGCTTTCTACAGGTGATGGAGGACACAGACTCCCATGTAAAGGTGGGTTGAATTAAGGTGTGTCTGTGCCTGTACCACCCTGACAAGGCTTTCTACAGGTGATGGAGGACACAGACTCCCATGTAAAGGTGGGTTGAAGGTGGGGGGGTAATGATTTGGTGTCAGAATGGGGGGGGGGGGGTTTCTTTTTTTTTTTCTTCTAAATCTTTGTAAAGCGCTGTGAGGATGGCAAACCATCGAACAGCGCTATATGTCATTTATTATTATTATTATTATGCGCTGCTTTTTGTTTTAGTACAGTCAATAGAGGTTATATCCACAGACTATTTTGGCTGTATCAGTTCTCTTTTTCATGTCATGATTTTAAAAACGATTTTTTTTTTTCTTTACTTTTTTTCTGGCAGTCAAGGGGTTAATCAGGCATGGGAATTGGAAAAGTAAAAAACAAAAGCTGAAAAGCTGGAGTACAAGGTCCCTAGCAGGGGTCCAGGGGGTAACGCAGAAGCTTTTTTTTTTAAATAATTGA
Organism: Phymorhynchus buccinoides; assembly: GCA_017654935.2. Taxonomy (NCBI): domain Eukaryota; kingdom Metazoa; phylum Mollusca; class Gastropoda; order Neogastropoda; family Raphitomidae; genus Phymorhynchus; species Phymorhynchus buccinoides. Next base: position 13,643,845 of record CM065690.1, on the reverse strand, counting down.
ATCCCTAAAACAGCATTAGAACGGCTAATTTGAGTTATTCTGTTTTGTTTTTTCAGCGGACAGACTTTTTTTCCGGCGGAAAATCAATGTCATTTTTAACAGAAATTTGCTGTTTGGCGGACAATTCCCATCCCTGGTTAATACTGCAGGGATGCAATCTTGCCTCGGACACATTCAAAGGCGGTGCCTGGTTTTTTTTAAATTCAAATTTCAAGGGGCAAAAAAGTGTTGAATTCTCACTTTACAAGCCTGGAATAAATTTCAAATTGAGTATGATTTTGCTTTTTCTTCAGCTTCAGGGGGGTGTTGCCCCCTCCCCCTCCCCCTCCCCCCCCCCCCCCAGCAGGGGCCCCTGGACCCCTGCCTCGCCTGCTCTTTGGATTTTCTCCAGTTGCATCCGTGTTACTGTTTGTGTGTCTGCAGGCGCACTTCATCGACTACGGCAACACAGAGGTTGTGGACAAGCATCTGCTGAGACTGCTGACGCCGGAGATGGGCGACAGGCACGTCATGACGCATGCCTTCACCATGCACAACCTCAAACATGTCAGTGAGCAAGGCTGCGGCTTTTGTTTTAACTAATTCAAGTCGTTCTGGACATCTAATGTTCTCCACACCCTACAGAAGTTACAGCTAGGTGCTTCTTTTCCAGCAAAGTAAAAGCTACACTTGCTGAACTCATTCGCATCACGACGATTTTGAATTATTAAAGAAACCTCAAATCACTCCAGCCATGCACACACACAAACAAAACATTCATAAACAAAAAGAGAAATAAAAGAAGATGTATGTCCGGAATGAGCAACTTAGGACACGGATTTGACCACCAGTCAAACCGGTAGGGGTTTATCGCGTGATTGTCTTAGTTGGGCGTAGTGAGAGAGAGGGAGGGGAGTGCGATAAGCCCCTACTGGTTTGACTGCCCCCTGGTGGTCAAATCCACGTCATAAGTTGACCATTAATAGATAGCTTTCAATTTGATGCATTTGCTTCAAGGGAAGTAAATCTGTATGCACACCATACCTTGGTCACTTCTAAACTCGCTTCGCTCCCTTAGATCACAAGTTTGCCTCTAACTTTGCTTTTGTTGTGGGGGGAACCAATCGGTGTTGGCAGTTTTTCTATATAAAGTCTAAAAAAAATGTATTCAAAGTTCAAGGGGAAAAAAGTCTCTATATAAAAAAAAGTCTGATCTACCACTTCCCTATGTCTAAACTTGAAGTAAAAACCCCGTAATCTTCTTTCATTTCTCTTTTTGTTTATGAATGTTTTGTTTGTGTGTATGGCTGGAGTGATTTTTAATAATTCAAGATCGTTGCGATGCGAATGAGTTAAGCAAGTGTAGCTTTTACTTTGCCAGAAAAGAAGCACCTAGCTGTAACTTCTGTAGGGTGTGAAGAAATTCCAGTACTGTACTTTACGGACTATAAGGCGATACTTTTTTTTCTCCAAGATTCAATGTCATGCGCCTTATAACGTGACTAATAAAACCGTAATAAAACTATGATAACAGAATCTGAATTTTGTGTAAAATTTGGGGTGGGGTGGGGTAATCAGGTGTACTGCGCCTTATAGTCCGTAAAACGCGGTAGATTTTGTTACAGTGAAACCCTTTTAGTACGAATTCCAGGGGAGAGGGCCAATTTACTCGTTGTAAGCATTGCTCGTTCAAACCATTTTATCGATTTTGGCAACCCTGACGAACCTATCAATCGCTCCTCACATCTACTGTGATGTGCGTGCTGGTAAAGTGTGAAAAAGACAGAAAAACGGAAACAACACACTGACCCAACAAAGCATGGTTGTAAGCCCAGTATCCTGTATCCATAGGGTTTTTAATGCCGATTACAAACACTTTAAAACAGTTTATTAACACACGATAACATCAAAAACATAAAATCCACACACGCGCTTTAAGAGAAAGTTAAAATTTCCCGGAAGTCACAAGATCAGTGCGCAAACAGAATATATCGGCCAATCAGAATGCCGCTTACATATCGAGTGGTCAGTCAAGATGGCAATGTTGTTGTGAGTGTGTTCTCGTTCTAGCCAGGTAGTTGTGCAAGAAAGCTTGGCTTTGGGATGGCGGTGTGGTTGTAAGTGCGTTCTCGTTCTAACCATGTAGTTTTTGCATAAAAGCTTGACTTTGGGAGTCAATAAATTGTACGTTATATGCAAGTTGCTCATTGTAGCGAGCTCGTATGCAGAATTATTTAACAAGGAAAAAGAAGGCTTGTGGTTGGGAATTTTGAAACCACTCGTTACACACGGGCTCTCGTTTAAACCGTACTCGTACTAAATGGGTTTCCCTGTTATGTTCGAAAATGAGGGAAATCAGCCACACTTTGATATGGGCAAAGAGGGCTTACAAAAAAACATAAGTAAATAAGCATTCAGATTTCAGACCTCTCTCTCTCTTTCACGCACGCACGCTCGCACGCACACATGCATGCACAAACGCATGCAAACACATGCACACACACACACACAACAGATTAAAGGAGTTGAGAAAATTAGCATAGGCAGCACAGCATATATATATATACACATATATCGCCCTTGCCTGTCAGGAACTAGTAGTATATAGCCACAGAAAATTATATATATATGATTATGTTATGTAAATTATGCCCCATGTCATAATCAACTCTTTTTTTAACAGTAATGAGAATGTACATTTATGATTCTTTTTTGTTGTTGTTTTTCTCTTGATCAGAAATGTAAGCCTCATTTTACGGACTATAAGTCTTTCGGATGAGATGATAAACCGAGGTCCCGTGTGCCCATGCACTTGGCACGCGTTAAACGCAGTGGCACCGAAAAAGTTGTCATTTGGTCAAAATTCCCCCCCCCCCTTCCTTCCTCATCAGTCACACAAAAATCCATGCAGAAAAAAAAAAGGTTAACGCGCCACTGGCTGCGACGCACTCTCCAGGTGGGAGCAACCCGAATTTCACAGAGATGCCTCTTATGACTATGAAGTACCTAATATCTAATACCTATAATGTCCCTCTTGCTTTTCAGCTTTAAATTAAATTTAAAAGACTTGCGAGTTTGAAATGGCATGCTATGTCGATGTTTTGTTTGACATCATGCTTATGAAAGAAAATGTAATGTTTCAGTTGCAGAGTTTGGCTTTTTCTGAAGCTCTCTGTAAGTAACTTGTTATTTTGGTTGTGTGGAAGCATTGACTGAATTTGTGTGTGTGCTTGCATGTGTGTGTGTGTGTGTGTATGTATGTATGTGTGTTTGTGTGTGTGATATATTTCAACAGGCCAAGTGGCGCAAAAGTTATGTAAAGTACCTAACGTCAGAACTGGTCAACAAAAAGTGCACTGTGATTATCAAGGTATGGTCCGAACGTGTGTATATGTGTGTGTGTGCGAGTATGTGTATGTAGCTGTGTGTGATATTTCTACAGGCCAAATGGTTCAAGAGTTATGTAAAGTACCTAACGTCAGAACTGGTCAACAAAAAGTGCACTGTGATTATCAAGGTATGGTCCGAATGTGTGTGTGTGTGCATGTGAATGTGTTCAGATTTTTTCAGATTTTTCTTGAAAATTACCCTATCTATTTTAACCATACTGTACCAACACTCAAAACAACTGCATTAGCCTAAAACAACCTGGAACCTTACCCTAGCACATAGCTAAAACGAAACTAGCCCAAGGGCATGCACGCATACCGCGGGGAGTAGAGGGAGTGACTCCCCTTACATCCGGGTATGACGCGCACCCGTGTGGCGCCGGATATGACATTCTTAAATTTTCCAGCCTAGCTTTCACACCTGGGCCTGCTCTACTCGGCCTTTGAATTGAGTTCCTTTACATAGCTTGTTGTTTTCCTCTTTTTCTTGGGAAGTCTGTTAGCCTTCCTCTCGAATTATTTTTCTTGTCGTTCTGATTGTGTGAAGTTACTTTGTGAAAATTAGGGGGCAAAGATGCAGATTAAAAACCCTCCATTTCGCTGTTCTTTTCATGTTTTCAGTCTTGCCTTTCTTAACGAAACGAAACAAACTTTTATTTTTACAGGGTAATGAGATAAGCATTGCTTTTTTACACTCAGCCCTGTGGCCAAACAAGAAAACTAACAGACCAACAAATAAGTAATGCAAAAACATAAAGTAGCATAAGCATCAAAGCAATCCTTCAAACCATCATGAAGAATAACAATATATAAAATTTACAGCTTACAGCTATCTGTATTAATTTTAAAAATCGGGACTTTACTGGTTTCGTACTGCCTCCGGGCATTGCCTCCAGTATCGTTCCCACCATATTTGTATTTACAAATGTCCCATATGTGTCTGATTCAGACCAAGAGGACGTAAAACTCAATTTTCGTCGTCAAATAACAATATATACAAAATAGCAATGTAAGAGGGAGAAAAGTTAAGGACAACAGACAGACAATATAAGGAATTTGAAAAGTATGAGAGAGAGAGAGAGAGAGAGAGAGAGAGAGAGAGCGATAGATGGGGGGGAGACGGACAGACAGCTTGGCAGACAATAGGTAGACAGACGATGAACGGATGGATATCAAATCAAATCAAATCAAATTCACTTTATTATCTCCCAACGAGAAATTTTGTTCAGGTGCCAGAATAACAAAGACATCGACATTCAGCATGCATGAATAGGAGCAAAAGTTACACATAATACACACTTAAAGATACACATTATATGTGGATGCATACACGTCTAAGGATAAGCATGCATAGTTTCTTTTAACACGATGAACACACATTTAAACCTAAAAGGATCATGAGTTTAGGAGGTGGATGGATCTGGGGATGAAGGATTTCTGTGCCTGGAGTTGACTTTAAAAGTTTTGTAGCGACGTCCAGAAGGTAATAGTTCGTAATGTTTGTTCAAAACATGGGAGGTGTCATTTACAATTTTCCTGGCTTTATGCTTGGTTCGTCTTTCGTACATCTCATTCAAACCCATCTCTCTCTTTCCAACAACTTTACTACACACATTCACCACATCATCCAACACACGCTTGTTCTTCAAACACAGACTTCCAAACCAACACATAAAGGAAACAGTAAGCACAGACTCAATGCAGCTACTATAGTACGTATGTATATACGTACGTATATGTATATACAGGCATGTGTCATGTGTAATATGTGATACAGGCATGTGATATGTATGTACGTATATACAGGCATGTGTCATGTGTAATGATAAATTATTTAAAAATCAGTTGTGATAATGTAATCCTTGAATTGTTTCATGAAAGATGGATGACTAGATATTTGTTTTAAATACACGGGTAATGAATCTTAACTGCAGATTGAGCACTTAAACCTCTTACCGTTTTCTGTGTTTAACGTCAAATTTTCATCCATTTTACACAATCAAAAATACGCATTCAATGAAAATTGAAGATAAAGGCGAGACGGACCAATGAACCAAGATTGCGACAGTGGGAGTGTTGATCTGCATTTTTACCTCCCCCCCCCCCCCCCCCCAAAAAAAAAAATTAAATTAAAAATTCTCCTTTCCCCACACTACTACAGGGTGACCTAGAGCAGAGTCCCTTGGAGGCTGATTTCCAGCTGAATGACGGCAGCATGCTGAGCTGGGGTCTGGTGCAGACGGGGGTCGCCGCCAAGGTCAACGAGCTGGAGGACATCTATCAGCGCGCCGCGGACATCGACAGTGTTTTGCAGGTTGTTGGGTTGTTGTTACTACTTGGGACATTTTTGTCCAAGAGTGGCACAGTAGTGGTAGCGCGTTCGCCTTGTGTCAAGTAAACCCGAGGTCGAACCTGGGTGCAGGGGATTTTTCCTCTCACTTTGCACAAGGCCTTACGGTCTGAACGTGGAGTCTTTCGGATGAGAGGATAAACCGAGGTCCCGTGTGCCCATACACTTAGCACACGTTAAACCCAGCGGCAAAGAAAAAGTTGTCATTTGGTCAAAATTTACCACCACCACCCCTTTCCTTCCTCATCAGTCACACAAAAAATCGCATGCAAAAAAAAAATGGGTGGTGCGCCTCTGGCTGCGACTCTCTCTAAGTGGGAGCAACCCGAATTTCATAGAGGCGCCTCTGTGACTATAAAGTACCTAATACCTAAGAAAATGCTTATTACCTAATACATTTGCCACAGGCGGTAGTACTGTAGATTACCGTATTTTACGGACTATAAGGCGATACTTTTTTTTTCGTAGACTGAGACCCCTGCGCCTTTTTTCGTAGACTGAGACCCCCTGACTGATAATATAGTAAGGAAACAGAGTCACAAAATCTGAAGTTTGAGTCAAATGTGGGGGGTGCGCCTTATAATCAGGTGCGCCTTGTAGTCCGCAAAAAACGGTAGATCACACCTTTGCCCTGCATGATTTGCCCATAGTTGCCTGAACTCTCATTAACTCATTCAAGTCGTTCTGGACATATATGTCCGGAATTAATAGATAGCTGTCAATTTGACGCATTTGCTTCAAGGGAGGTAAATCTGTATGCACACCATACCTTGGTCACTTCTGAACTCGCTTCGCTCCCTTAGACCACAATTTTGCCTCTGACTTTGATTTTGTAGTGGTTTGCTGCGGGGTAACCAATCGGTGTAGAGAGTTTTTCTATGTAAAGTCTATAAACATATATATATTCCGATATAAAAAAAAAGTCTGATCTACCACTTCCCTATGTTAGGGTTAGGGCCTGAAGTAAAAACCTGTAAATCTTCTTTCATTTCTCCTTTTGTTTGTGTGTATGGCTGGAGTGATTTGTGAGTTTTTTTTAAATTTTGCGATGCGAATGAGTTAAAGACTCAAAGCTCGCGGCCAACGGTCTGTTGAGTTTGTGGTAGGTGTATGTGAACTGTGACAGAAGCCAGATCTGGTTTATCTGCTTGTCGGTCGGTCTGTGTCTTGCAGGGTTCATACAGTCTTTGAAAGTCTTTGAGAAATGGAGTGTCATTTTCAAGTCTTTGAAAATTCGCTTTGGTCTGTGAAAATTGTGAAATGGTTTGTGAAAAACTAATTGATGCCTTAAAAAAAGTCATTGACGCCATAAAGTTTGTTTGATTGATGATACTTACTGTATTAGTAAGCGCATATTGCTGTACATCAATGGAAAGAGCACAACTTGAACTTTACTCTGGTATCATTTTCAAAGATATTATGAGAACTATCACACCACAGTTGTACTTGAAATAACATAACCGAAAGACACGGAAAAATAGTTTTGTTGCACTAGGGCCTACTAGCAGGTGTGTGTGTGTGTGAGAGAGAGAGAGAGAGAGGGCATCGTCTCGCTCTACTTCGTTAGTAAAACTTTGTGTAGGCTGTAGCGGAATGTGTCTGTGTGTGTGCGCGAGAGAGAGAGAGAGTGCACAAGCACGTCCCACTCTGCTACATGTGTATAACGGAATGCGTCTTATGGCTGGCTGTGTACTGTAGTGTGTGCGAGAAATGGTAATTCCAAACACTGCCACTTTCGCGGGCAAATTCTTTGTTTCATTATTAAATAACAGGGTTAAGGTCATTTCTAACTCAATATAAATAGCTGCTTGTCTCATCTGAAACTGTTCCCGCCACTGAGACAGGCTACTTCCTTCTTACGGCAGTAGAGAAACCGAGATATTTTTTTAAAGTTCCACCGGTTACATGTAACCGATGCGGGAACAGACCGACGCTAGGCCATCGGCTACTGGCATCCGATTAGGCGGCAAGTCACAAAATCGCTACCGGCAACTGAGTAGGCGCCAAAAGGTTAATAAAGAGGCAATTTAATTTTGCTATTTTCTGACATCCACGGTCCGACGATCTAGTTCTGTCTAGCAGACTTCCTTGATTTGTCAGGAGTTAGTTCCCTTCGCTATATCTGGGTCTTTTGGCTACTCTGGACTTGAGTGATCGTGATCGAAGCATTTTCGAAGCAAAAGAAGTTGAAAATGCCAGGCAGCTGCCATTTCAACGAGAAGTGGCTTAGAAAAAGCCGAGTACAAGAAGTGGCTGCGAAAGCTCGCTGCTGACAAAAAACAGGCGTTCTACACTCAGTGCCCCAAAAAATTGAGAGGTCTTTGAAAATAGGATAAGGGTCTTTGAAAGTTTGTGAATTTTGGTATGAAAAATCTGTACGAACCCTGTGACTTGGTTTATAGACTAGTTAGCAACAGAATAGACTGGTGTGTCTTCTTTTCAATCTGTCCATTTTCTTCTTCTGGTTTTTGTTTGTTGTTGTGTGTGTGTGTGGTTTATTTTTTTGTATCCTTTGTTTCTTTAAATTCTGCCTTTATTATTTTTTTCAAGAAATACATTGTTTTAACTTTTTCGCAACACGCCGCTAGAATACTAGCAATGCCCCAGTTTATACGCTGCCAGTATTTTAGCAACAGGCAAAATGCCCCTGAGGCCGACAGTGATGTGGCTGCTTTCAACTCATTCAGTTAAACACGCAATAACGAATTGGTTTTCAAATTTTATATCATAAGATTAAAGATGCATCTAAAGCACTATGCAAAAATAAAGTCACTGTGATTTCCAGATTTTTAAAGAGAATTTATTGAAAAGGCCCCAAATCGGGTCTCCTGAAGGAATTTCTACTCCCTGACTGCAGGGTCCTAAGGGAAAGTGAGAGGGGTTGTGTTAACATGTTCATTTTCTTTTGTTCGTTTCTTTGATTGCATTTTCCCCTGTCCCCTTGTTTTCTTATGACAACGCCACAGTGGCTTTCCTTCTATCGTTTTCTTTCTGTGGTGTTTTTTGTGTGTGGTTTTTTGTTTTGCTTATTAAGAATAAGAGGACAATTTACTGACTTTGCAGCACTCCAACCCTTACTTCCCCCTGAGGCTGGGAGACTCGGGGACTATGCTGACGGCGCTGGTCACTCACATGGACCTACCCAACGTGGTGAGAGTTTACAATACTTCTATTATACATGTAATAATACCATATTTTTCGGACTATAAGGCGATACTTTTTTTCCCAGACTGTGACCCCTGCGCCTTATAATGTGACTGATGAAATAGTATGAAAATATAGTAACAAAATCTGAAATTTTATGTAAATTTGGGGGGTGCACCTTATAGTCCGAAAAATATGGTAATTGTAATAATGTTAATTACAATAATGGTAATTGAGTATGCTTACTTTTAAATCATTTGGGGGGGGGGGGGGGGGGAATTCTGAGCATATTGGTAGTGTTCAGCATATCGTTGGTCAGCACCGACTTCCAAGTATACTTAATAATAGATCAGTTGTTGTTTTCGTTCCCCAGCTTAAACGTTCTGGGGGCACACCCAGTGCCATGTGAACATTTTGCATGGCCTTGGGTGAGAAGATTACGTGTATGGCTGCTTTTTAAAGGGTCCCGCCACTTGGGCGGCCATACTCCGACTTCAGGGGACACATATCTAAAGTCTAAATGTCGTCTGAATCTAGTATGTTTTTGTTCATTAATTTTATGTCCTCCGAAATTGGAATGCGTCGGCTGAATGCAGCGGAGAGACCCAGTGAAAACTGAAAAACGGACTTCTTCTTCTTCTGCGTTCCCAGGCCATATGGACATAATGGGTAAGGCTTTCAGTTTTCACTGGTCTCACAGCTGCGTACAGCCGACACATTCCGATTTCGGAGGAGCTCAAAGGAGAAAAATTATTTGGAATTTTTTTTTTTTAAAGGCAGGAGAATTGGGCCAATAAGTCAGAAAGATAGATGATAGAAAGCAAAAGGAAAAGGCAGAGTCAAAGAGTGGCAGATTAAAGGAAGTTACAAGCACAGAACTTCCAGAATGTGGGAGAACTATTTTTGCAAAAGACCCACGGTATCCCCACATGGAAAGAAAAACGGACACATACGTTCCTCGCCCATTATGGCTATGTGAGTACTATTCCTTAGAATCATTACTGTTGTTATTCCCCTGTGCTACACAGGTGTACCTTCAGCGCTGCGCTGCCGTTTCCCGCAGTGATGTCGACGACAACGACGACGACAGCAGCAGCCTTCCTGAGGACCTGGCCAAGTTCTCCCGCATGATGGACCAGCTGAACGACCCCGCCTCCCCCCACAGGTACTTCAGGATTGGTTTACCATTCAGCTTCTTCTTCTGCGTTCCCAGGCCATATGGCCATAATGGGTAAGGTACGTATGTGTCCGGTTTTCAGTTTTCACTGCTCTCCCCGCTGCGTACAGCCGACGCGTTCCGATTTCGGAGGAGCTCAAAGGAGAAAAATTATTTGGAAGATTTTTTGGGAAAAAGGCAGGAGAATGGGCCAATAAGTCAGAAAGATAGTAGATGACAGAAAGCAGAGGAAAAAGGCAGAGTCAAAGAGAGTGGCACATTAGAGGAAGTTACAAGCACAGAACTTCCAGAAGGTGGGGGAACTATTTTTACGAAAGACCCCCCGGTATCCCCACGGGGACTACCATTCAGCAAAATATCAAAAGTGGAATTTTTATATCTATGACCAATTCCACCCCAAAAAAGAGTTGCTATACCACTGCTGAATCTCACCTATAATAATAAAAAATATATAAAAACAGATTTTGTGTGTGTGTGTTCCTCCCTGACATGTTGATATCAATAATATGTTATTGTGCAACTCTCATTTTTGTAAGAGAGAGAGAGAGTTGTGTGTGTGTGTGTGTGTGTGAGCAAGGGAGTACAGTGTAAACCCCCTTATAAGACCTCCCATTATAAGACTCCCTCTCACATAAGACCTACTTCTCTGAGACATTGCCCTTCTTTGTAAGCATTAAAATTACCTCCCTTATAAGACCTCATTTTGGATGATTTTTGAAGGTCTTCAAAAAGAATAGCTTAGTTCTTCAATTACTTGTAGCGGTGCCATAGCCGATGAGGTTTACCCGAGGCGTGGTTACTGCTACACCTATCTGTATTAATAAAAAAATCGGGACTTTACTGGTTTCGTACTGCCTCCGGGCATTGCCTCCAGTATTGTTCCCACCATATTTGTATTTTACAAATGTCCCATATATGTCTGATTCAGACCAAGAGGACGTGAAACTCCATTTTCTCTCTTTTTGAAGGTCTTATTTGATAATTGCCTTATTGTGTTCATTATGATTTAACCCTCACTGTCCGGAGAAAAATGATAAATTATCGATTTTCTTATAAAAATTTAAGCAGTCTGAGAAAATGGTCCAGAGATACATCTTTCCTGACTTGTCTAAGCCAAAAAAACATCATTGCAGGGCTATGACATCAAAAGTTATTACATCGTCAATGACATCACACAGCCCATCGTAGACCCGGGACCAGGCAGGGAAGGGATTAGTGTGTTCATTTTAATCTGCTGCCCATGTTGTAGAAGACAAATTTCCATTTTGATACTTCTGTTTTTAATGGGACGATGAAAGTATTTGACTTTGAACTTGTTCTGTCCATCCCAGACCCTCGGTTTGACTATGAACTTGTTCTCTCCACCCCAGACCCCCGCTTTGACTATGAACTTGTTCTCTCCACCCCAGACCCCCGCTTTGACTTTGAACTTGTTCTCTCCACCCCAGACCCCCGCTTTGACTATGAACTTGTTCTCTCCACCCCAGACCCTCGAACTTTGACTATGAACTTGTTCTCTCCACCCCAGACCCCCTTTGACGCTTTGACTATGAACTTGTTCTCTCCACCCCAGACCCTCGCTTTGACTATGAACTTGTTCTCTCCACCCCAGACCCTTTGACGCTTTGACTATGAACTTGTTCTCTCCACCCCAGACCCTCGCTTTGACTATGAACTTGTTCTCTCCACCCCAGACCCTCGCTTTGACTATGAACTTGTTCTCTCCACCCCAGACCCTCGCTTTGACTATGAACTTGTTCTCTCCACCCCAGACCCTCGCTTTGACTATGAACTTGTTCTCTCCACCCCAGACCCTCGCTTTGACTATGAACTTGTTCTCTCCACCCCAGACCCTCGCTTTGACTATGAACTTGTTCTCTCCACCCCAGACCCTCGCTTTGACTATGAACTTGTTCTCTCCACCCCAGACCCTCGCTTTGACTATGAACTTGTTCTCTCCACCCCAGACCCTCGCTTTGACTATGAACTTGTTCTCTCCACCCCAGACCCTCGCTTTGACTATGAACTTGTTCTCTCCACCCCAGACCCTCGCTTTGACTATGAACTTGTTCTCTCCACCCCAGACCCTCGCTTTGACTATGAACTTGTTCTCTCCACCCCAGACCCTCGCTTTGACTATGAACTTGTTCTCTCCACCCCAGACCCTCGCTTTGACTATGAACTTGTTCTCTCCACCCCAGACCCTCGCTTTGACTATGAACTTGTTCTCTCCACCCCAGACCTTTGACTATGAACTCGCTTTGACTATGAACTTGTTCTCTCCACCCCAGACCCTCGCTTTGACTATGAACTTGTTCTCTCCACCCCAGACCCTTTGACTATGAACTTGTTTTCCACCCCAGACTTTGAACTTGTTCTCTCCACCCCAGACCCTCGCTTTGACTGAATCCACCCCAGACCCCCGCAACTTGTTCTCTCGCTTGTTCTGTTCTCTCCACCCCAGACCCTCGCTTTGACTATGAACTTGTTCTCTCCACCCCAGACCCTCGCTTTGACTTTGAACTTGTTCTCTCCACCCCAGACCCTCGCTTTGACTATGAACTTGTTCTCTCCACCCCAGACCCCCGCTTTGACTATGAACTTGTTCTCTCCACCCCAGACCCCCGCTTTGACTTTGAACTTGTTCTCTCCACCCCAGACCCTCGCTTTGACTATGAACTTGTTCTGTCCACCCCAGACCCTCGCTTTGACTATGAACTTGTTCTCTCCACCCCAGACCCTCGCTTTGACTATGAACTTGTTCTGTCCACCCCAGACCCTCGCTTTGACTATGAACTTGTTCTCTCCACCCCAGACCCTCGCTTTGACTATGAACTTGTTCTCTCCACCCCAGACCCTCGCTTTGACTATGAACTTGTTCTCTCCACCCCAGACCCTCGCTTTGACTATGAACTTGTTCTCTCCACCCCAGACCCTCGCTTTGACTATGAACTTGTTCTCTCCACCCCAGACCCTCGCTTTGACTTTCAACTTGTTCTCTCCACCCCAGACCCCCGCTTTGACTATGAACTTGTTCTCTCCACCCCAGACCCCCGCTTTGACTATGAACTTGTTCTCTCCACCCCAGACCCTCGCTTTGACTATGAACTTGTTCTCTCCACCCCAGACCCTCGCTTTGACTATGAACTTGTTCTCTCCACCCCAGACCCTCGCTTTGACTATGAACTTGTTCTCTCCACCCCAGACCCTCGCTTTGACTATGAACTTGTTCTCTCCACCCCAGACCCTCGCTTTGACTATGAACTTGTTCTCTCCACCCCAGACCCTCGCTTTGACTTTGAACTTGTTCTCTCCACCCCAGACCCTCGCTTTGACTTTGAACTTGTTCTCTCCACCCCAGACCCTCGCTTTGACTTTGAACTTGTTCTCTCCACCCCAGACCCTCGCTTTGACTTTCAACTTGTTCTCTCCACCCCAGACCCCAGCTGCAGGAGCTGCCGGCCGTCGGGGAGGTGTGCTGCGCCCAGTTCACGGACCAGCGCTGGTACCGCGCCCTCGTGGCCAAGACTTTCCCCCAGGAGGGCGGAGTGCTGGTCTTCTACGTCGACTACGGCAACTCCGAGGTGCTGCCTCTGGACAGGTCAGGCAGGTTCACATTTGGTTAGGTTAGGTTAGGTTAGGTACATTATCAGGTATGGTAGACCTCCGCGAATCGCGGAGAATCCGCGAAAGTGAAAATTTGAGCCCCCCAAAAAAGCTGGGGTAAAAATTCGCTCGGGTGCCTAAAAATGACCTATTCGCGGAACCGGATGTGAATGACTGAACAAGCAACTTCCCGCCGAAGTTAGCAGTCGTGCGCGGCCTAGTTCACGCCACACGTTTCCAGATTTGTGATCCTAGTGCTTCTTTTTCTTCTTCTTCTTCTTCTTTATTTTGACGCCCAACTTCATCATTTTAGTGTGAGTCGACATCTTTCAAATGAAACCCACTTTGCCCCCACTACCATGCCTGATTATAGTCACAGAGGCGTCTCTGTGAAATTCGGGTTGCTCCCACCTGGAGAGTGCGTCGCGGCCAGAGGCCAGAGGCGCGCCACCCAATTTTTGTTTTTGTTGTTTTTTGCATGCGATTTTTGTGACTGATGAGGAAGGAAGGGGGGGGGGGGTAAATTTTGACCAAATGACAACTTTTTCGTTGCCACTGGGTTTAACGTGTGTTAAGTGCATGAGCACATGGGACCTCGGTTTATCGTCTCATCCGAAAGACTCCACGTTCAGACTGCAAGGCCTAGTGCAAAGTGAGAGGGAAAAATCCCCTGTACCCAGGTTCGAACTTGGGTTTACTTGACGCGAAGCGAACGCGCTACCACTGTGCCACTCTGCACTTTGCGAGGTTTTCGTACAGATTTGATGATGCCAACATTCACAAACTTTCTTCCCCCGGAGACGGAGTGTGGCTGCCCACGTGGCGGGGTAATCAGAAACGGTCACACACGTACTATTCTCGTCCCTAGCTGATGCGTTTGTGCCTTAGTGTTCAAGTGCTTTTCACTGTTGGGATGATCCCTGGAGTCTTTTAGCCAGGGTAAGCCAACCAACCAACTTTCAAAGACCTTTTCAAAGACCCTTTCTCCTATTTTCAAAGACCTCTCGCGACATGCAGTGAGGATGATTGCTTCAATCACAATCACTCAAGTTGCACCAGTGTAGCCAAAAAGGACCCGGATATAGCAAAGAGAAGTAACTCTTCACAAATCGAGGATGTCTGCTAGATGGTGCAAGATTGTTAAACTGCGGATATTTGGGAAAATAAGCCAAGCTAAATTGCTCCTTTATTAATTCTGTAAGCAAAAAAAAAATATATATATTCTTTTGCTTCGAATATGCTTCGATCACGATCACTCAAGTAGCACCAGAGTAGCCAAAAGACCCAGATATAGCGAAGGGAACTGACTCTTGACAAATCGAGGAAGTCTGCTAGACGGAACTAGATCGTCGAACTGTGGATGTCAGAAAGTAAGCAAAATTAAATTGCTTCTGTATTAATTCTGGAAGCAAACAAAAACAATTATGGCATCAATGACATTTTTAGGCATTTCACGATTTTCACAGACCAAAGCCGATTTTCCAAGACTTGAAAATGGCACTCCATTTTTCAAAGACCTTCAAAGGGCGTGCAAACCCTGCAATCTATTCTATCATGTTACCGTTTCACTACGAATTAGTTATCTCTTCCAACTTGGAGCTAATGCCAATTACCAAAGACCAAAAAGTCTTAGTCTTCACAAGACTAACTTACTTCCCTTGGTCTGGTCTAGCAATACCACTGAGCTGCTGTGGATCCCCTTTCTGACGTCACTTCCGGGGAGCCAACTTTGAATCATAATAAAAAATTTCCAATTGGAGCTGCCATGTTCTTTTTTGCTCTGCAAATTTAATTCATTCTCAAGCTATTTTCTTTGCATTTATGTACGTCATCAGTACTGAAGAGGTTGCAGTGATGTGTTCTTACACACACGTTATTAAACTCAACTCCACTTTTCTGTAAAAGTAGGATACTGTGTGTCAGGGGAAAAGAAAAAAAAATGATGCGAGCATGAATACTATCACAATCAATAAGGCTGTGTACATACATAAGCGGATATTCCATGCGGAAACCCGTGCGCAATCCATAAATAAGTGAAACAAAGAAGGGAAAAGATTTGCGCACGTGTCCGAATGCGTAAACTTTTATCCTTTGTTCCACTTATTTAAGGTTTTCCGTACGGAACTTACGCGTCTAATGTGAACCCGGCCTAAGTCGTTATTGTCATGGGAAGACATTTCATTGAAAACTAATGTTGCGATGGGCAGACTCCAAGAGCATGAACACTTGCACAATAAGTCGTTATTCATTGTCATGAAAGACGTGATTTCATTGAAAACTGACGTTGCGATGGGCAGACTCCAAGAGCATGAATACTTGCACACTAAGTCGTTATTGTCCTATTTCATTGAAAACTAATGTTGTGATGGGCAGACTCCAAGAGCATGAATACATGCGCAATAAGTCGTTATTCATTGTCATGGGAAGACGTGATTTCATTGAAAACTAACGTTGCGATGGGCAGACTCCAGAAGCTGCCGGGGAAGTTCCGGGACATGCCTGCCCAGGCTCTGAGGGCCTACCTGAACGTGGGCCTTCCCCAGGAGACCCCGCAGTGGACCCTGGACCTCTTCCGAGCCATGTCCCAGGCCGTCTACATGCAGCGCCACCTCGTGCTCGTCAAGGTGGGGATAACAATCGTGCTGTTCGAATTCCTCCGAAGTCGGAGTGTGGCTGCCCATGTGGCAAGGGGTAATCAAAAACGGTCACACACGTAAATGTTCTCATCCCTACCTGGTGCATTTGTGCCATAGTGTTCAAGCGTTTCGGCTGTTGGAATGATCCCTGGAGTCTTTAAGCCAAGGTAAGACAACAACAACAACTGTGGAGTGGAAGGATGAGAGAGGGAAATAAAATATGTTATAACAACATCATACTGTTAAAAAAAAAAAAAGCACAACGACCCATTGCTTTGAACTTATCGTTATTTATTCTCGTACGGAAAGTAGATTTGTGCAAAAATAACGGGATAAGCGAGGAGAATGTGCAAACTTCTTACAATTTAAGGTTGTTCCTGCAACATTTCATTCGCTTTCAAAGGCGCGTTAGCTGCACAGTACCTGTTTAGTGTGGCACCTCCAGAATCGGTAAGGGGGAGAAATCCTGCTGCATGGTTTGAACCAAAGTGATGGCTACGTTTCCCTCCCCCCCCTTACCCCCCAAAATGGGTGGCGCTGTATTAGAGATGACATGTTCTCCACGCCCTGTAGTTAAATCCAGCTGCGTGGTTTGAACCAAAGTGATGGCTACGTTTCCCCTCCCCCCCCTTACCCCCCAAAATGGGTGGCGCTGCGTTAGAGATGACATGTTCTCCACCCCCTGTAGTCATGAGTGCGTCTAAAACACTTTATCTGGAATGTAAAAGGTACCGTATTTTTCACACTATAAGGAGATAATTTTTCCCCAGACTCAGACCCCTGCGCCTTATAATGTGACTGATAAAATAGTAAGAAAATATAGTAACAAAATCTGAGATCTGGGTAAAATTTGGGGGGTGCGCCTTGTAGTCCGTAAAATACGGTACATTGGACTATGCTGCCAGCCGGATTGGTAGTAGTCTAATTTACATTTTACATCCCCGGATTAAGTGTTTTAGACGCATTGGCGACTGCAAGGCCAGGTGGGAGCAGCCCAAACTTGTAGCAAGTCTCTGTGCCTGGACAATACTAAAGACACTGTAATGGGAATAAGACGGACAGGCGGCCATTTTCCCTTATATGAGTAGTGAGGACAGACACCCTGATTATGCCCCCCTTGAACCATGAACATCAGCAGTAATCTAACACTGGTTGTTGCTGTTTCATAGATTTTCTGGCCGTATTTGCAGCTTCCTTTCTTTGTCTTCAGGAAAACAGAAAAGGGTTTGCCCAAGCACTCAGATTTGAATCTGGTATTTAAAACAACGTCGATTCAAATTCCAGTCTTTTGAGAGAGAGCCGCCATTGTTAATGGGATCACGAACGATAACCCTATCAGCCCGAACATCGCCGTAACTCTCCAGTTGTCTGTCTTATTCCCATTACAGTGTCTTTGCCCTCACCATTCTTAATGGGATCATGAACGATAACCCTATCAGCCCGGCTCGCCGTCGCTCTCCAGTTGTCTGTCTTATTCCCATTACAGTGTCTTTGCCCTCACCATTCTTAATGGGATCATGAACGATAACCCTATCAGCCCGGCTCGCCGTAGCTCTCCAGTTGTCTGTCTTATTCCCATTACAGTGTCTTTGACAATACCAAGTAATTCTGTACGTTTTCTCTGTGTGTGTGTGTGTGCGTGCAGTTCACGAAACCCTTGTCGGTGGAGTTGTTCAGTGAGCAGGACAGTCAGGATGAAGCCGCTGTTCTCTCCTACCAACCACTGGTCGACCAGGGACTCATCGTCGTGCCTAAACCGTAAATATCGCTTTTCTGTTGTATTATCAGACAGTCACACTTGTCCTCTCGAAGATAATAGGAGAGATAACCGAGTTTTCTAGATTCAGTTTCTTTGCCCACTTGTTGCTCTTGCGTAAAGTTGGACTCAATTTACAGGATGATTTCTCTCTCTCTCTCTCTTTCTCTCTCGCATTGTCTGTCAATCAGTCTCTCTCTTTCATTGTCTGTCAGTCAGTCTCTCTCTCTCTGTGTTTCAAATGTGCACATTTCTAAGTTGATGTAATGAATTTTAATGATAATTATTTGGTTGGTATAATTTTGTTTCACACGTTTGATTAATGTTCTTTCAGTTATGTTGTATCTCTGTCATGTTGTTGCACCTAACCTGAATTTCTCTTTTGGAGATATTAAAGTATACTTGAACTTGAGGTACATATACAGTGGCACCTCCCTTATAAGACTTCCCATTATAAGACTCCCTCCCACATAAGACCTACTTCTCTGAGACACTGCCATTCTTTGTATTAAAATTACTTCACTTTAAGACCTTCAAAAATCATCCAAAATGATATTTTTCTTTCTTAACTAATACAGTGGAACCTCCCTTATAAGACCTTCAAAAATCATCCTAAATGAGGTCTTATAAGGGAGGTTCCACTGTATTTGTTAAGAAAGAAAAAGAGAGCTAAGAATTTGGGAAGAATTGCGCCGAGTGGACAGAAAGAAAACCCGATTAATTGCTTCAGGTAGTTGTACACACGGAGAAAGAGAAGGGACATAGTCGGTAAGAGCAGGGAGAAATCCCGCTGTCTGGTATGGTATGGCCAAATTGATAGCTAGGTTTCCCCAAGTCTGCCCCCCCCCCCCCCCCCTCACCCTGCCCCCCATACAAAAATTGGGTAGGCGCTGCACTCTCCAGAGGAGAGCAGCTCAAATTTCAGAGATAAGTCTCTGTGACTTGAATATACCAAATGAATGCAAAAATTGTGGTAAAATTCACAAACAGGAAATCCTTGTATACCAGGAAAAGTTGCACCCATGCAATTTTGCTGCGGTTTCAGGGTGATGGCGGAGGTGGACGACGGGGACAACGTGATTGTGGAGTCCGGCTCGGAGGAGGAGGAGAGTGGGGGGGTGGACAACAGTGGTAACGACAATTACAACAGCAGCTGCAGCATCCCTTCGGAACTCGACTGAGCCCCCCCCTCCTTCCTTCCTACAGCTTTTCGTGGGCAATGTGTGGGAAACTTGATGTTTAGGGCTTCAGGCATCTTCCCACAAACAGACAGAATGTTGGGCCTCGATTCATTTCCTCTGATAATATAATAACTTCGACTTTGTGCACATTGCACGCGGAAAACTTTGCGAGGCTTATCCGCAAATACAAGAACGTAATAAGAAAAATAAGCGTATCGCGGAAACGCTCGCGCTTATCCCGTCCGCTTACTTCTCTTTTACTTATTTGCGGACAAGCGCATGAGGTTTTTGCGTGTGCTGTGCGCAAAGCCTAAGCCTATTTTACTGACTCTAAGGCGATACCTTCTTTCCAAGAATGAGTACAGCGCCTTACAATGTGACTGATAATATAGTAAGAAACTATTAACAACAAAATCTGAATTTTGTGTACAATTTTTTTTTTCTTTGGGGCGGTGGTAGCTCATTTTTTCTTGAGACCTCACAGTCTGTAAAATACAGTAGCTCGTTTTTTCTTGAGACCTCACAGTCTGTAAAATACAGTAGTTCATTTTGTTCTCCAAAGAAAGATGGGATAAAAGACTCTTTCAACCAAAGTAATGCAAGAACACAATGTTTGGAGTTTCTTGCGTTTTCCCCTCTTCATTGCCGAAGTCACATTGGGACCATTGATGTGTTTTTTCTTTTCTTTTCTGAAAGCATTGTGTTGTAAGACTGTACATTTTTCCTTCTTGTGCAGAAAAATGTTAAGACTGTGTATGCTTTGTACAGTTTCAATATCTTGAGAACATAGTGCTTGAATCTTTGGACGACTTTTTTTGGGGGGGCAGTAAAAAATATTTGAAAAAATGTTGGGACTCGTGTTTTCCCCGCAGTTAAAAATGTTGGTACTTGTGTTTTCCCTGCAGTTAAAAATGTTGGTACTTGTGTTTTCCAGTGGGTTTTTTCTATTGCAAGAAGTTTTGAATCTTAGGACTTGCGACACCTTTCTCTCCTCTGCAAGGAAAACAGAAAAATGTTACTTTGTATATGTTCGCCCAGGCTCAATATTCCAAGGATGCGTTGTTTGGAACTGTGTTTTTCCTCTTCTGTACTGCAGAAACGCGTTGAGATTTATGCATTTTGCGCTTCTTGTACAAAAAGAAAATTGCGAGTGACTGAACATGGGTTGGAAGGAGTACATACATTTTTTTCCTCCGAGTTCGATATTGCGAGCTCTCGGTGCTTGGGGCTGTGAATTATTTTTCATCAGTTATCTTTATGGAAGAGTATAAGTGTTTGGGAGTTGATTTTGTTGTTGTTCTTCTTCTTCACTTTGAGGATTCTATTACATTCTTTCATTCGCTGCATTGCAAAACAAGAGTGTTTGGGACGTACGTTTCATTTTTCCCAGTTTGTGGGATTTAGTGTATTTTTGCCTTTTGTTGTACATTAAAAGTCTGAATGTAAAAGGACTTGGTACTGTTTTTGTGTATAGCAAGAACATTAAGTTTAATACTTTTTTTCTCTCCATTGCTTCAAAAATATTTGGAGTTTGTAACTAGCACAGACACACACACAACTTTGGAATACTAGATCAACAGGTTGTTGTGGTTGTTGTTCATTACTATAAGTCAGACATGGATTTTCATCTTGAAGTGTGTTTTTGTGCTTTTTTCAGACAGTTCATAAAGTTGTTTGGGAGAAAGTTTATAGAGAGTAAGAATACTCATATGATTTTTTAATTTGTTTAGAAAATATGAACAGGAGCAACCAGCAAAAATACCAGTGGTGGTTTGATAGTTGATTCAATGTTGGTCATACGGTGCTAATTGGAAATTATTGCGTTTTCTTTTCTATTGTGTTTTGATTGTGATTATATTGAAGCAGAAATTGGTCATGTTTGAAATCCATGGCCTAAATGATGTCCGTTGTGTATGTGATGGAAATAAAGCGATGTTTTTGTAATTTTTTTCAGGTTGGTTGTCTGTAAAGTCGTCTTCTTCTTCTTCTTTGCTCGCTCAAACAGTTTCCTGTCATATGAGCATAGATGCTTCATGCTGCCGTTATGCGCCTTACTAAGAAATAGTTAGGCCCAGCATGTCCGACTTCGGCTGAAGAAATCTTCGTTCAGAATTTATAGAAAAAAGGCAGGAGAATGGACCAGTAAGACAGAAATATAGCAGGTGACAGTAAGCAAAGGAAAAAGGCGGAGTCAAAGAGAGTGACAGAATTAGAGAGGAAGTTACAAGCACAGAACTTCCAGAAGGTGGGGGAACTATTTGTACAAAAGACCCCCGGTATCCCCACAGGGGAATTTGTAAAGTAAATACATGTAGGATGTCGTTGACGTGTGATTTTTACTGCGGTGACAGTCCTAAGAAAACCATTGCTGTTGACGGGACTATATGCAATGTAAAAAATATTAAAAAATAAATGATTTAAGTTGTGCAGTGCGTGTTGGTTATCTTTTAGATGCCAAAAAAGGTATTGTCTTCACAAAATCAGGCATGAAAGAATTCCGCATTTCGCGGCGCGATTTTGCAAAACTTCCGCGGGAAGAAAAAAAATGTCTGCGTAAAGGACCGATCTTGCCGTATTCTTATATCTACAAGTCTCTATTTGGCGATTCTCAAACTGGTTAACCGGAAGTCGCTTTAGCTCACTCGCTTCATTTGTGCGAAGGAAGGCGAAATGAGTAGCTCCCGCTCAACAAAAGTAGCGATGTTAGGAAAATGTGGGTGGAAGGCTACCGACCAAATTTTCGGAATAGATTATTCCCCCTCCTCGCTGAACAAAACTTGTGACGTGAGGTAGGTGAAAAGGTGGTTTGAAAAAAATTTGGGGCAACGTTGTGCACCACCACCACCCCCGTCAACAAAACATCGGACGTTAGGTGAAAATCCGGGTGGAAGGATTTTTCTCGGCTGAAAAAAAAATCTCATTCTTTGATGCCTGAAAGATGTTTGTGCTGGAAAAAATGTTTTGGGGAACGTTCTGGGCCCCTCCCCCCCCCCCCCCCCCCCCCCCCCCCCCCCCCCCAACAAAACTTCCGACGTTAGGTGAAAATCCGGGTGGAAGGATTTCTCGGCCGAAAAAATCTCCTTTTTTTATCTTCATCCACTTTCATGCCTGCAAAATGTATTGTCTTCACAAAAGGAAGAGACTGGTAGTATTTTGCATAAGAAAACTACACACGGCGTCACACAGCATTTTTAAGAAAGAGCAAAATATGTAACCCCAGACTTTTCTTTACCCCTAAAACTGCTTATGCGTACAATTGGGGTTAAAAAAACCACCTGTACAATCTGAATTGAAATGTGTACAATCGATATTGTGGTAAAAATCACGACGATATATTCAAAATAATAAACATTAGATCACAGTTAATTGTGAATACCTGTCTGATTCACTTTATTTTTATTTTATAAGATTCACTTTTATTTGGTATAAAATATCAGCTTTGCACATTATGACGTGAATTTTATTTTCAATTGATTCTGATGTCGATTTAAGCATAATGTATTTCTGCCTTTAAACACTAGAACAGTACAATATTGTCAGTGAAATTCAAAAACCTTGTATCTCAATTTTGGTAGTTTTGAGAAAAACGATATGAACTGTTTTGAAAATTAACTGCGTGATTAACTATGATGAATATGTTGTTCGAGACATTGCTAGTTTAGTCCTGCATTTTGTTAAAATTACTGAAAAGTTGGGTTTTTTTAAGACTTGAAAAGAACGAAGATACGAGGTTTTTGTCCTTAACTAGATCTGAATTTTACGAGTTTTTCGTCTATTTTCACAACCTCATTTACCCCAGATAGAAAGTCGTTCGAGATACGAGCTTTTGGTGGAAGGTGGCGGGGAAAAATTAGAATGCTGACTATGTATCTAACTAAAAATAAAATAAAAATTTAACCGATGATATACTAGAAATATTGTGGAATCTCCCTTTTTTTTTTTAACCTTTACTAGGTCTAATATGACCCATGTTGGGGCAAAGTAGTACAGACAAACCCCTATTTTACGACCACCTCTCATTTGAGACCGGATTTGTTGGCACGGATGCATTTTACTATGTAAACGACCTCTCTTAAACGACTTCCTCTAAAACGCGACTTACGACCGCCATTTTGTTGGTTTTTACGACCGTTGCTGTAGTCTGCATAGACTTTGAGCAAAGGGAAACAACCACGGTCAAGGGCCTGAAAGCGGAGTCGCTTCCCTTGTTGTAGAAAAGATGGCGGAGAGCGTAGGAAAAGCACGAAAACCACTGACTTTGAAAAAGAAAACCACTGACTTTGGACGAGAGTGGAGGTGATTAACAGAAGTCGGCAAAGTGAAACTAATATCGATTGCACAATCCTATGGAGTTGGAAAGACCCAAATCCAGTTTTAAAATGTCATTGTATGTGTGCATGAAGAAGAGAGTATGAACTGTGCTGAACTTTTTCTTTCTACGGCTGCCAGTGAAAACCTCCGTCATACGACCCCTCCAATTTACGACCGATTTTTCCGGACATTTTGGAAGTCTTAAAATAGAGGTTTGTCTGTAGAAGAGAAAGAGGCAACAGTAGTGATGCTTTACTCAAGCAATTAGTTGGGGGTTTTCTTCTCTTTTTTCCCATTCTTTAACCCCTTGACTTCCACTAACGTATTAGATACTGAGGTGCTGACATCACTGATGATGTCATCAGATGAAGAGGAACAACTCTGATATGCTGGTTTTTGCTCTAACATAGTGAAGAGAGTAATATCCCCAGACCATTTTGCCAGATTGGCTCTATCAGTTGTCTTTTTCATGGCATGATTTGTACAATGTTTTTGTCTTTGATTTTCTCTGGTAGTCAAGGGGTTAAAAGTATGTTGGCAAATATGAATCAAAATGTTGGGGTGGGGTGGGTGTGGACTAGCTCGACTAGACTACTGTTAGTAGCACTAGTAATACAGTGAAACCTCTGTCTCTGAGAAGTAGGTCTTATGTGGGAGGGAGTCTTATAAGGGAGGTTTCACTGTAGTAATTTAAGGCCCTTTACTCAAATGGCTTTTATCACTGGTTGACATCAGCCTGTAGAAAGGGCCAATACTAAATGAGAGCTGTATTATAAATAATATTCTACAGTATTGGAATATCATGCTACAGCTTAGCCTTAATAATAATAAATAATAAGGAAAATGTATATAGCGCCCATCCTACTATGTAGGCTACAAGGCGAAAATTGAAATGAAATAAAATAAAAACATGAAACAAAAATCCAATAACATCAGCAGACAAAAACAATACATGTATCAATCGGCAACAACAACTGCTGTGACTACCACTACCACTACTACCACCACCACTACTACTAGGCCTTATACACATATGCATTGTCACACAATTCACAAGCATGAAATAACAACATAATATTCACAACAACATACACACAAAAACAACACACACACACCCAGCACAAGCACGCACGCACACATACACACCATGCATGCATACTCATATAGGGGCCTACATGAACGCATCACACAACACAAACATGCGCATGCACACATACACCACACACGTGCGCACGCACACATACACAGACACACGCACGCGAGCACACACAGAACACGTGATGACACACATACACATAACAAGATGGACAGATAGAGTGGCTGGCAATATTTCTAAGTTTTATGTACTCTGCAGCTGCAGTTTGAAGTAGTGTGTTTTCAGAGCAGACTTAAACGTTGCATAGCATTTGGCATGACGAAGGCTGAAAGGGAGTGAGTTCTAGAGTAGCAGCTGAAACTGAAAATGCTCTGGAGCCGTGTTGTTTCCGATGGTAAGAGGGAATTTGAAAAATACGGTCATCAGAGGAAGAACGAAGGCTACGGGCAGGAACGTAGATCTGGAAAAGGTTGCAAAGGCAGGCTGGTGCGTCTTTTGTAACGATTTTGTAGCAGAGGCAGGCAGATTTGTATTTGATTCGGTATTCGATTTGGAGCCAGTGTAGTTTCATTAAAAGATCTAATGTATGGTGCCATTTTGGTACTCTGAATACAAGGTGTGCAGCAGAATTTTGAACACGTTGAAGAGGTTGGAGAGAGGTAGGTAGGCCTAGGAGGAGGGCATTGCAATAATCTAATCTAGACAGAATACAGGAAGTGACAAGTGTCTTTGTGGCATCTTCAGTCAGGAAGGGTCTAATTGAACATAGTCTTTCGTGGAAGACTATGACTCGAACGAGGAGGCCCTGGCACCGGCTCTGGTGCTGCAGCCAATGGGATTGCTTGGCCTTTGGGGACCTTCCCCAACGCCAGCAGTCCATATCCTTTTGGCCGAGAGTGGGGATGTACCCTGGGCAAGGCTTCTCCACTATAAACTTGCCCATCCCGCCGGAATAGTATCTGCCCCCCTCTGCTATCTGGCAGTCATGGTCAGAAACGACTAACTCGCAACAACAAATAGTAAGTTTGGGCCTCCCTGCAATCGAATGATAACGTCGGTTCTGCTCGCTTAACTTTTGCGCAATCTCTCTGTTTTGATATCCAGCTTCATTTTCATAAAGATCAAGAATGATGAGAAAACAGCCCGCTTACCACATAGTGCTGCTCGACTCAATGAATGCCAAGATTGAGTTAAAGCATCGATCAAATGAAATTTGATCACGTGCCAAATCCATGTGTGGGTGGGTCCGCAGTTTTCACTGTTCACAAGTTTGTAACCTTCACCGGACGAGTTTGGATAGTTTTCCACCTGTAATTTTACACATGTGCACAATGTGTGGGTCCGCAGTTTTCACTGTTCACAAGTTTGTAACCTTCACCGGACGAGTTTGGATAGTTTTCCACCTGTAATTTTACGCATGTGCACAACCTCTTTCATGCTGTTTGACACTAGAGCGGGCAACTTTTTCTCTGCACACAACCCAGTTAAAAAAATGGCAGACGTTCAAAACATGCACGCGAAAGTGGCCCCGAGAATGACAAGCTAAAGGAAAAAAAAGCGAGCATTAAGCTTAAAGCACCTCGCCGTTGTTTCCAACGAAATTTCGGCTTCACCTTCTCATCAAAGGGCACGTACTTTGCCGTCTGTAAATAGGATTTTCCTATCGGCTGCAGATAATATCTACTGAGTGTCTCTGTGTTCTTCGATTCCAAGTGTTTTATGTCTGTCATTGAGTCCTCAAACAGCACAACCTATAGTAAGCGGCTGTTTTTCATCAATCTCGATCTTTTTTTTCCAAATGAATTTTAACCCTTTCGCCGCCAGCCATTTTTCAGCAAAAATGTCCATTAAATTTACCTGGGTAGAGAAACAAATCTGTCGTAATATTGGGGATTCCTTTGTGACATATTTAAAGCGAGGCCTATCCTTACCTCCCCAAATTAAGATAATAGGGTCTTTGGATAAGACCCTGATTTGATGCCTTTTTAGTGACATGGGTGTTAAATCATTGTGGTGCAAAAATGCGACATTGGCGGTGAAAGGGTTAATATAAAAACAGGAAAGATTGAGTGAGTTTGCGCGGAAGTTAAACCAGTAGAGCTGATGGCATTTCGTTGCTAAATCCAATTTACTATTACTAGCATTTTGTATAGTGGACTAGTCCCTTCACCCCCACCCTACTGAACAATTTGATTCACATCTGCCAACAGACTTTTTTATGAAAAACAAATTTGTTTACAAGGGGTGGGATGTCTTTCCTATTGACCTCTGCAAGTAGTGTTATTAATGCCCTTGACGGCAAGAGTTAAGCCCTTGTTGATCCTCATGTTTCTTTTCAATCTGGGTGTTTTTTTGTGGGGCTGTATCTTTCCTATTATTTAAGAGCATTGATTCTTGGTATTGTTAATGTTGTCGTAACCTCAGCTTTAATGGTGAGGTTTGCTTTTCAATTGAAGAGTTGAACTATGAAAAGAAAAGGTAGGAATAACATTAACATGGGTGCAACTCCCCCAAATGAAAAAAACCCAAGTTCAGTTTCTGGTAAGATTAAAAATGGGTCTAGGCCACTTCTCCCCCGGACACTTCCCCCCTGGACATTTGCCCCCCAGTCCATTTCCCACTGGTACTTTTGCACCCCGTTCCTGGCGGACATTTCCCCCCTGGACCCCCCCGGACCCCCCGCCTGTGTGTACGTGTGTGTGTGTCGTGTAGGTGTGGTCTGTCTATGTCTCTGTCTACCTGTCCGTCTGTCTCTTTCTCACTCTCTCTTGCCCCTGAGTGTGTGTACGTATGTCTGTGAGCGCACGTGCATGCATGTGCGTGTGACTGTGTCCTCTGTCTCTGAGTCTCTCTTTATCTGTATCTCTCTATCTCTTCTCTCCCTCTCTACCATTTGAAATTTTTTAAAAATACATAGATGACAGATACAAACAAACGTGCAAAAAGACTAACAGAAGAAGAAAAGCAATAAAGTCTCTATCAGCATAATTATGGTCATGTAAAAGACAGATGACAGACTGACAAACACACACACACACACCCGGGGGGGGAAGTAAGAGATAGTGAGAGAGAGACAGACAGACAGGTAGAAAAAGACAGACATAGGCCGCACACAGGGGGGGGAGGGGAGGGGGTGTCCAGGGTGGAAATGTCCGCCAGGAACGGGGGTGGCAAATGGCCCGGGGGAAGTGTCCGGGAGCAAATGGCCGGGGGAGAAGTGGCCTGATACCTTCAAAATACTGAAATCGGTGTAAAAATGAAAGAGTAACACCCATGCATTAACCCTTTCACCGCCAAAATCGCATGTCACCTATGTCACTAAATGGCATCAAATTGAGGTCTATTATCCAAAGACCCTATTGTCTTAGTTTTGGGAAGTAAGGTTCGACCTTATAAGTTATTTTATATATGTCACAGAAGAATCCCCAATACTGTAGATGGATTTTGTTCTCTAACCACATAATTTAATGGAGATTTTTGGCTGGGTTCAATCGAAGTTGGTGGAAAATTAGGTCATCTCCTAAGAATGAAGTTCATCAATAGTTTTTGGTTATTGGGATTTTTATCCTTTTGATAACAGCGTAGCTGGTATGTAATGAACAGAGAGTTGGGTTGTTGTTTTTCTATGAAAGGCTAGGATATAAATTATGAACAGATTTTGCTGAAATTTTGTGAGTTTTAGACATCAATTGTGATTGCCATTGGGATACAGACCGCTTACAAAATGTAGATTTTCAGCAAAGACACTAATGGGAATAAGACAGACAAGCGGCCATCTCCCCCTATATTAGTGAGGACAGAAACCCTGATTATGCCCCCCTTGAACCATGAACATCAGCAGTAATCTAACACTGGTTGTTACGTTTCATAGATTTTCTGGTCGTATTTGCAGCTTTCTTACCTTTCTTTGTCTTCAGGAAAACAGAAAAGGGTTTGCCCAAGCACTCGAATTTGAATCTGGTATTTAAAACAACGTTGATTCAAATTCCAGTCTTTGGATAGAGCCGCCATTGTTAATGGGATCACGAACGATAACCCTATCAGCCCGGCTCGCCGTAACTCTCCAGTTGTCTGTCTTATTCCCATTACAGTGTCTGATTTCAGCTTGCTACGTGTTGCTTAAAACTCGCAAGGGATTGCATTCGTTGTCTTGGTCAATCACTGGACGTTCATGAACGGTTGTGATCATGAACAATATGTGATAGTGCATAATAAGTCAAACAGACATAATGGAGTTTTAGCACAAATTGAGATTTTGTTTTCACTAGATGTAGCAAAGATTCCTAGTCTAATGGCTACTGCAAAGAACACCTTTTGCAAGAGTGAATGCCCTTGGTGGGTGGGGGAAGATGGTTCTGATCAAACAAGGGCATAACTCTCACCAATAACCCTATTTGAGGCCACTAAATGGCTGCCTTTCGCAAGAGTGAATGCCCTTGTCAGCACTGACCAACAAGGGCTTCACTCTCACTGTCAAGGGTGTTAATAAGCCTAGTTGCAGAGGCCAATGCGCAGGAAACAGAATTCAAGTTATCTTGTGTGGTTTTGATTTTGTAGTCCTTTCAAATTTAACCCTTTCACCGCCAATGTCGCATTTTAGCACCAGTGATTTAACACCAATGTCACTAAATGGCATCAAATTGGGGTCCATTATACAAAGACTACTGTCTTAGTTTTGGGAAGTAAGGATAGACCTTATTTTATATATGTCACAGAAGAATCCCCAAAACTGCAGATGGATTTTGTTATCTACCCAGGTAAATTTAATTGACATTTTTGGCTGAAATATGGCTGGCGGTGAAAGGGTTAACATTCAATATAGATCATTTGCAGAAATCAGATCTAGAAGTCAGAATTTTGCCTCTGTTTCTTTTATTAAAAAAAAACCCAATCAATTAAATAAAGAAATAATTCAGAATGGTCTTTCGTGTTGTGGACACTGATAGAATACATAAAAACATACCATAAATATGCCATTAACCCTTTCGCCACCAGCCATTTTTCAGCCAAAAATTTCTACCAAACGTACCTAGGTAACAAAAAGTTAGCATCTGCAGCACTGTGAATCCCCCAATGACATGCATCAAATAAATCCTTTCCTTATCTCCCAAAAATAATAACATAAGGATATTGGATAACTGATTCAACTTCCATGCCTTTTAGTAGCAAGGGTGTTAAACCAGTGTGGTGCTAAAATGCGACATTGGCGGTGAAAGGGTTAAGATAAAATTGTTGAATTTGGGGGTTATTGACTATATTTGGCTTTTGCACAAAAATGTTCTGAGCGACTTGTGTCTCTTTTTCCCATGCACCGTCACATATCATTATTCCGTTCCATGCGTTAGAGTTGATGTGTTGGCATTTTTTGTTAGATTTTGTGTAATGCGTCATTGCTATGTTGTGTTAAGTTTATGATGATGAGATTACCGTCTTTTTCGGATCATTAGGCGCTGCTGTGTATAAGGCGAATAGGGCAATGCTCAAGAAAAATCTGAAAAAAATTAAAGCAAAAGGCGCCCTCGTTTATAAGGCTCACAAAAGAAAGTCCAACTTTGAAGCCCGTATGCGTCCTGTAAACACTTACCGACCTCCAATACTGATGTCATAAACGAGAGTTGGCTCCCCTTTCAAATAATCGAACTTCAGTTTGAGCTGGTTCCTGTTGTGTTTGGACTTTTCTTCGCAAAAAGATAGAATGGCATTTTAAGCTCTACAGCGATGCTTTTTACATCCAATGAAGGGTTATGGAATCTGTTGGACGGTATCTCGGACGATAATAGGGATTTTGAAGCATTTTAATGTGAGTATTTGTTTATCGGCAACTCGTGACCACTTTCGATGTCTGACTCACAGTAGACTGTACTGAACACGGCAATCGTTGCCTCTCTTCTCACGATTTTGTTC
>CM065690.1:13578039-13612816 GCA_017654935.2 Phymorhynchus buccinoides | reverse complement strand
ATGTCATTGACGATGTCATAACTTTGGATGTCTTAGTCCTGGAATGCTATGGTTTTTTTGTTTGTTTAGGCAAGTCAGGAAAAATATATCAAGAACGTTCTCTCCAAATAGGGCATTTGTCACGTGAGTGCGACCTTGAAATTCACTGAATTGAAATGAGAGAGTTGGATTAGAGGGGTCACCACAACCACAGGGAAAACATGCGGGCAATTTAGTAGTCTGATCATCTGTTCGAACTCCGTGGCAAATGTCCTATTGAGTCTAACAGGTCTCTTTTAAATTCTATATTGTATGATTAGGTACTTTATAGTCACAGAAGCATAGTCTGTGAAATTCGGGTTGCTCCCACCTGGAGAGCGTGTCGTAGCCAGAGGCGCGCCACCCGATTTAAAAAATAAATACATTTGCGTGCGATTTTTGTGTGATTGATGAGGAAGGAAAGGGGGTGGTAGTGGTGGTAAATTTTGACCAAATGACAACTTTATTTTTTGTTCCTACCAGAGGCAGCGCGCACAATGGAAGGCAACATCCACACCCTGTTGGACGCCGACCTGATTTTGGAGCGACTGCGCAAGGCCAAGGACCTCCCCTGCGTGGTCACCATCGACAGACCCCCCACTGCCGAGTCCGCCCAGTCCATCCAGTAAAGGGCTGGTCTTTCTTAGTTTACTTTGAAATAGTTTTCCCTGAATTGATGGTAGCTTCCATGATTGTAGATCTTATAATAAAGCAAAAGATTGTTAGAGAAAAACCCGGATATACGGGTATCTCCAAGTTGTTGGGACAGAAGAAGAAATAATGTTTTACGCCCTCATTGGCCTTTCGGCCATGTAGGTGGGGCATATTGTTGGGACAGAGATGATGTTGGCCAGTTTCATAATTTAAAAAAAAAAAAAAAGTTTTATTAACACACTTTTGCAGCAACAAAATATTATAGACAAGAGTACAACAAACCGAGGCTTATAAAAGTACTCAACACATAATTATAGACAGTACTAGCAACAGGCTGCGTCACACTTTACAATGGATGGGAAGATAAACTAAATAATGATCAATACAACTGACTTTCGGGGGAAAAGTGAACAATATAATCAAACATGGATATCAAGGTCATGAAAAATGATTCTAAGAACTAATAATTCATAAATAAAAACTGAAGAAAAGGGAATAAAAATTAGTTAAGTGGGGCAACTCAATATATCACTGTACCAAAATATCTATTTAAGCAGGAGCATGTTTTCTATATCACCAGGGACAAAACGGAAGGATAAAGACATAATATTAACCCTTTCGCCGCCAATGTCGCATTTTTGCACCACAATGGGTTTTTAACACCCACGTCACTAAAAGGCATCAAATCAGGGTCTGTTATTCAAAGACCCTATTTTCTTAATTTTGGGAGGTAAGGATAGGTCTAATGTTATATATATGTCACAGACAAATTTGCAATATTGCAGATTATTTTTTTCTCTACCCAGTATGGTATTTTTTGCCTGAAAAATGGTCGGCGGTGAAAGGGTTAATCTTGTAAACACAAATGATTTTTCCAACTACATGGAAGATTTCACAGTTTCATATTCTGAATAGCAAAGGGATTGAAGCGTTGGGTGAGATTTGTGTTTAATTATTTTATAAGTAATCACGGTTCAGAGCAATACTGGCAAATGTGGATTAAAGAATAGTCTGCCTGTGAAATATAAATAATTATTTAATGTGGCGGTACCATAGCCGATGAGGTTTAACCGAGGCATGGTTAACGCTACACCTATCTATATTGCAGGCATGGGAATTGTCAGCAAATTTTTTTTGGAAATTGTTACTAAATACTTCGTTTTTGTTACTTAAATACTTCAATTGGGGGGCTTTTCAGAGATTTTTGTCTGACAATTCCCCATGCCTGTATTGTTAAAAACTCGGGACTTTACTGGTGTTGCAACTGCCTCCGGGCATTGCCTCCAGGATCGTTCCCACCCATCTTTATATCTACTAATGTCCCATATGTGTGTTTCAGACCAGAGGACGTTAAATGGATTTTAATCACACCTGTGAAATATAATCATATTATTGTGTGTGTGTGGTGTTGTTTAGTTTTGACTTTTTTTTTATAGTGAGCATTTGAACAATAGTATTACACTATTTACAGACATTCTTCATGGTTAAAAAAACTGTACCTAACTAGTCTATATGTTTGTGGATGTTGCATGTTTATAGCACACGCTAAGCCCAGTGGCAACGAAAAAGCTGTCATTAATTTTGGTCTTCCTTCCTTCATCAGTCACACAAAAATCGCATGCAAAAAAAATAAAAAAATGGGTAGTGCGCCTCTGGCTGCGACGCACTCTCCAGGTGGGAGCAACCCGAATTTCACAGACGCCTCTGTGACTATAAAGTACCAAATACCAAAGTGGAGTCCGGGTAAAACGCATTTTAAGGGAACACAGACTCAGTTCGTTGTATCAGGATTTCGTTATGCATGTACATGTACAATGTATGTTGAAAACAAAAACAGTTCAAACACTCACCAATGATAACCGAAAACATAAACTTGACCAGTTTGGATCGTCTGTCTTAATCACGGGATGTACAAGGCTTGAAGAAGTTCAGCAGTGTTGTCTGACGCTGATCTGTTTTGGCACACTTTTCAACAAGTTTGTCCATTAAGTGACAACACATCACACAAATTTAGTTTGATATAGGCTTTCACGAACTTTTCGATCTTTATTTTGAGCGCGAATTGTAAAGCGACCTTGAGAAACCGAATGATCTGTAGGAAGCCTAGGCCTAGCAGAAGACCCAGTGTGAATCTAAATGAGTTCACGCATGCGCAGTTCATATTTTCCAACTTCCTTCCTCTTGACAACACGTTCTAGCTTGGAGTTTGAAGGCCTAGGTTTTTGCAGCGCATCGCACAGGCTGAGTTCGTTATAGGCTATTTTTCCAAGTAAATAAAATTATCCTGGGGCGTAGAACATGTGTTCGTAAAAAAGCGGATGTTCGTTATTTCAAAAGGATTCTTTGTTCGTTATGTCCATGGCTTTGCAAGTGACAAATAGAAGGGCATTTGCCGGGAAATTGAAGTCAGTTCGTTAATCTCGAAATTTCGTTAAAAGCGAGTTCGTTATAGTTGGACTCCACTGTATGTAACTTGAAAGACTATGCTTTTGTGTATATGACACTGTGCATTGTGCATCACATGGATGTGACCTTGCCTAAGATACAAGGCAGCGCCTGGTTTTGAAATGTTTGACCAAAAAAAAAAAAAATTGGTTCAAAGTACAAGGGGAAAGAAGTGTTGAATTCTCACTTTACAAGCCTGGAATCTATTCTATCATGTTACCGTTTCACTACGAATGAGTTATTCCTTCCAATTTGGAGCAAATGCCAATTTACCAAAGACCAAAAAGTTATAGTCTTAACAAGACTAGATTACTTCCCCTGGTCTACACAGCCAATACCACTAAGCTGCCGTGGATCCCACTCGCTATGTCACTTCCGGGGAGGCAACTTTAAATCATAATAAATTCAATAAGCTTCAAATTGAGTAAGATTTTGCTTTTTCTTCAGCTTCAGGGGGGCGTTACCCCACCCCTGTACCCTGCCAGGGGCCTGGGTGGCCCCTGTACCCCTGCCTTGCCTGTTTTTGGATTTTCTCCAGTTGCATCCATGGTTATATGAATGTGTATGTGTGTTCTACTGTTTAGTGCCTTTAACAAAACATGTCTAAGACCATTGTGCTTGTTGTGCAGATTTCACTCTGACACCAATTTGAAAGACCTTATCGGAACTTACGGAGAGATTGTGGCTCCAAACGCCGCTCAGTAAGTACAGACTGTTTTCACTCGCAAACAGACACGCTGTATTCATGATTGCGTTGCAGTTGGAGTGGAATGCATTGTGCATGAAAATGAACAAGCCATTAGAGCTGTCAAATCGAAATGTCTCGATTGATCTTCAGAATTTTCCCACAACGCAAACTCATTTTGTCTTCAGGTTGCTATCATTGAAGTACAAGAAGATATGTTTAGATGTTTGTTGTGTTGTCTTCTGAAGGCTTTCACTGAATAATGGCAAAAGTTTTGTTGTTGTTATTTTGTCTTTAGAAAGATCTAACTGAATTATTGCAAGAAATGGTTTGTCGTTTTGTCTTCAGAAAGCTGTATCTCTATTATATAAGACCCTCCTGTTTAAAGACATCATCTAATTTAAGACCGATTTGTTTTTGGAACGGATGCTGAACTCTTCCTATGAAAATGACCTCCGTTATAAGACCCCTTCCAATTTAAGATAGATTTTTCCTGACTTTTTGGAAGTCTTAAATAGAGGTCTGTCTGTACTAGCAAGATAATTTTTTGAATGCTCTGTTTCTAGAAAGCTAATACTGAATTACAGCAAGTGATATATACAGTGGAATCCGCTTAATCGGCCACTTTTGGGACCAGGAAAAATATGGCCGATAAAGCGAATCGGCCGATAAAACGAACATCGAGATACTGTATGACGCAATTATGCAAGTCAAAAGCAATGACGTCAAAATTAAATGTTGCAGTTCAAATTCAAATTCTTTCCCTTTTTGTGATGTGTGTGTGTGTTTATTAATCCTACAACTTGACAGAAGCACGAGTACAAAAGACAATGATTTTGTTTTCTTGAGTGATTTTAACGCCATGCAGGGTCTTTCAATTGACAACAGCTCACCTTCCAACTTCACACTCAACCATGTAAACGTCAAAAGCGTGTTGTCAGTTTGTCTGAGTCTGTTGTTCTCCCTCTCAAAAAGGGGTAAAGAGGAAAAATTAGAGAGAAAAAGTGGCCAATAAAGCGAAATTGAAGATTTCAGCTTTGGCCGTAAAAACGAACAAAATAACACATGCTTAAGAAGAAATAAATCCGTTCCAGAGGAAATTGGCCGATTAAGCGGCTTTGGCCGATTATCTGATGGCCAATTAAACAGATTCCACTGTATATCGATGTCCTGAATTTAGAAAACTCTTTCGCTTGAGATGATATATTTCGATGTTCTGTCTCCAAATAAGCTGTAGCTGAAGCAAGATACTGCAACATGCTATGACTATGACTGAATGACAAAAAGAAATGTTTCCTATCGCTTCGAGCACGGGTGCTACTCTTTCATTTTTTTACACTGATTTCAGTATTTTTTATTTTACCAGAAACTGAGCTTCAGGTTTTTTTTCCTTCCCCCCTCCCAAATTTTTTTGGGACCACAAGCGATTTGGGGCGTTTTGAACATAGTCTAGTTGTTCTATCTTGGAAGTTTACAAAGGCAATGTAATAATTTTGCAAGGCTTATGCAAAGATTTTGAATTATTCCAAAAACTCACAAATCACCCCAGCCATGCACACAACCAAAACATACATAAACAAAAGGAGAAATGAAAGAAGATTACAGGTTTTTACTTCACGTTTAGACATAGGGAAGTGGTAGATCAGACTTTTTTTTATATGTAGACTTTATGGGCCGGAACAACTTGAATGAGTTAACTGTCTGCCTCATTATATCTCTCTCTTAACTTGCCCCCCTGAATCGTCCGACTTGGGCTCTGCCCCTGTACCCTGCCGGGGGAGGTGGGGGGGTTGGACGGGTCGGCATGGGTCCCTGGACCCCTGCCTTTCATTTTTTTTTCATTTGGGGGAGTTGCACCCATGCGCGGCTTGTGTTCAGACTGTTCCCGCTGAGACACCCCAGGCCTGACGACCCCGCGCCCCCTGCCCACGAACTGCGCGCCGTGACCTTGCCCTCCAACGACACCGAATCAATGGCCGACTCCGCATCGGTTATCGTAGAAGGTAGTGTTTTTTAAATTTTTATTGATTCTTTTTTGTTGTTGAAGACATAATAGCATGTAAAGAACAAACAAATAAAACATAAAAGAATGAAAATAAATCAAATGTACAGGCATGGTAGACCTCCGCGAATCGCCGAAAATCCGCGAAACAGTTTGAAACAAAATTATTAAAAAATGCATTGAAATGGCATGAAAAAGTGAAAATTTCACTCTCATTTATTGAATTTTATTGAATTTTCTTCGGCCCCCTGGGACCCCCGGCCATTTTCCTTGAAAACCACTTTGCCCCCACTACCATGCCTGAAACTCTGTATCATCAATTATTTATAATCAAACATGTACTATCTTGTATTAGTATTAGGTACTTTATAGTCACAGAGGCGTCTCTGTGAAATTCGGGTTGCTCTCCACCCGGAGAGCGCGTCGCAGCCAGAGGCGCAGCCACCTAATTTTTTTTATTATTATTTTTTTTTTTTTGGCATGCGATTTTTGTCACTGATGAGGGAGAGAGGGGGGGGGGGGGTACATTTTTACCAAATGACAACTTTTTCGTTGCCACTGGGTTTAACACTGTGATAAGTCTATCGTCTCATCCGAAAGACTCCACGTTCAGACCGTTAAGGCCTAGTGCAGAATGAAAATGAGATCCCCGGTACCCAGGTTCGAACTCGGGTTTACTTGACACGAAGCGAACGCGATACCACTGTGCCACTCTACACCACATATCTAAGTAAATAAGCATAAGAAATAAACCTAGCAACAACAACCAAAAATACAATGATAGGAAAGATGAGAATGAGACAGAAAAAGAAAGAGAGGGAAATAAATAATGTGTGGGGAGCTAAAAGTTTTCCGACCAGGATGCAGAGCTAATTGTTGTTGTTTTTGTAGTTTCTTTTTGTTTGCTTTTTCTTTTTCTTTCATAGAAATATTGATTGTTGACTCTGTTGAAAGTGTCTCTCAATTCCCGGGTCTTCTTCTTCTTCTTCGATCGTTCAGACAGTTTTCTGTCAATTATGAGCTGCAGATGCGTCGTGCTGTCGTTATGCGCCTAAGAAAGTAGTTACAGCCCAGCATGTACGAATAAGGCTGGAGGAAATCTTTTTAAAACTGTTTCTTGAAAAAAAAAGGCAGGAGAAAGGACCGGAAAAGCAGAAAGATAGTAGATAACAGCAAGCCAAGGGGAAAAGGCAGAGTCAAAGAGAGTTTGACAGATTAGAGGAAGTTACAAGCGTATAGCTTCCAGAAGGTGAGGGATTTTTTTGCGCCGTTTGTGCGCACCCGTGCCGCGTTGGCCATCACTAGGTCATGCCAAAGACTGTACAGGGGAAGATAAACATCCGGTCTCTTTTCCCTATTATGAGTAGTGAGGACAGAAACACTGGTTATGTCCCTTTGAAACATGACACATTTTACACATTGATAGGCCAGTTGAATTCTCCGTTCAAGTTCCAGTCCGAGTTTTTGGATAGCCTCCACTGTGAATAGTGTACTGTCCGCACTAACGATAACTCTATCAGCCCGGTTCGCCGAGCTTTTAAGTAATCCATCTTACCCTTTTAGAATATCTTTGGTCATGCCATCCTGTCCCTAATGAACACATCCACATTAACTTGGCGTTGAGATGCGACTACGGAGTTCACTCTCACATTAGGGATGCACCGAGGCACCACAAGTGAGAGATCTTCACCGGGCAGGCAGTCTGGGATACTGGCACTTGTGCAGTTTTTCATGGACTTGGTTGATTCACTTTGCATGCTTAGTAGCTTAGAAAATATTTAGCGATTTGATTTTCTTGATTTGTTCTATTTGTTTCCGAGCTAAAAAAAAAGAAGAGTTTTTTTGTAGTGAGACTGTACCTGTAAACATGGCACACTAGTCTTCTTATTGTTAGTATATCGTCTTTTTTGGGAAAATCAAAAACCTCGTATCTCGATTTTTTTCGGGGGTTAGATACATAGTCAGCTTTCTAATTTTTCCCGCCACCTTCCACCAAAAGCTCGTATCTCTAACGACTTTCTATCTGGGGTAAATGAGGTTGTGTAAATAGAAGAAAAACTCATAAGTCCCAAATTCAGATCTACTTAACGACAAAAACCTCGTATCTTCCGGTTCTTTTCCAAGTCTAAAAAAAATTTTTATATATTAAGCAGTTTTTAACAAAATGCAGGACTAAACTCGCATTGTCTTGAACAACATATTCATCATAGTTAATCAATTGTGGTCAACGCAGTTAATTTTTAAAACAGTTTTTTTTCTTTTCATTTTTCTCAAAACTACCAAAATTGAGATACAAGGTTTTTGAATTTCACCGAAGATATAGTGTCTCTTGTTGACTTCTGAACACATGTGATTTTGATTGAAAGTTGATTGCTTTCATTGATCTTTTAACAATGTTGTAATTGGTCAATAATAGTGGATGTGATGGTTGACTCGGATTTGTTTTTTGTTTGTTTTTCTTCAGGGGATAAAGATGATTCGGAGAGCGTATCAGGGAGCATGACAGAGAGTGTGACATCGGAGGTGTCTGACCCGGCCCAGGCCCTGAGTCATCTGGTGGCTGGTCAGTGTGTCTGTCTGTCAGTGTGTCTGTCAGAGCTGTCTGTCTGTCTGACCCGGCCCAGGCCCTGAGTCATATGGTGGCTGGTCAGTGTCTGTCTGTCTGTCTGTCTGACCCGGCCCAGGCCACTGAGTCATATGGTGGCTGGGTCAGTTTGTGTCTGTCAGTCTGTCTGTCTGTCTGACCCGGCCCAGGCCCTGAGTCATCTGGTGGCTGGTCAGTGTGTGTGTCTGTCTGTCTGTCTGACCCGGCCCAGGCCCTGAGTCATCTGGTGGCTGGTCAGGGTGTCTGTCTGTCTGTCTGACCCGGCCCAGGCCCTGAGTCATCTGGTGGGTGGTCAGTGTGTCTGTCTATCTGTCTGTCTGTCTGACCCGGGCCCAGTCCCAGAGTCATCTGGTGGCTGGTCAGTGTGTCTGTCTGTCTGATCCGGCCCAGGCCCTGAATGACAAACCTGGAGGACGTCTGGTGGCTGGTCAGTGTGTCTGTCTGTCTGTCTCTGTGTGTGTGTCTGTCTGTCTGTCTGTCTGACCCGGCCCAGTCCCTGAACGACAAACCTGAACGACGTCTGGTGGCTGGTCAGTGTGTCTGTCTGTCTGTCTGTCTGACCTGGCCCAGTTCCTGAACGACAAACCTGGACGACATCTGGTGGCTGGTCAGTGTGTTTGTGTGGTTGTTGATTATTTTGGTGCGTTTTTGTGTCTTGTCAATTTGTGCTGCGTGTCGTTGTTTGATGTTTTTTCAAGTGTATTCGTTCTCGTAGCCCCTCATCTTCTCTTCTTGACTGTGCATGGCCACAATCAGCACTTTGATTATTTTGCATGCCACGGAACCGGGGAGGTTCTAGACCACTTTTGCCGGAAGAAAAGGCTCAAGGCCTGAGAAGAAATTAATAATACAACAGAGATGTTTGATTGAAATCGTGTGGGGTAAGGGACTGTATTCTAGAGTTTGTATCTTTGTAGTTTTTTTCCTAGATGGGGGTGTTTTTCTTTTTGTTTGTCTCCCTTGTTGGGATACCGGACGCTCTTTGTCTAGCGCTTTAGTTGTTTCTGCCTTTATTCTTTCTTTACTGGTGATCTGCTATTTTGTTTGTGCCTTTATGTGCCACATTTCGGCTGTAACTTATTTGTTTGTTTTTGTTTTTAACACTTTTTTTGATGGTTGGAGAGAATTGGGCTTAAGACTGTTGTGAGTCTTGAAAGCATCTAGAACATTTTTTTGGATTAACAAATGCAATTAAATTATTTCATATTCATTCAAGCTTGTGTATTTATTTTTTTAGCTTTATGGACTTGAATCCATAAAACTTTTGCTACGTCATATTCCACTATTGGTGTTTACTGCCTTCCGCTTAGAAATTTTGGTATACCGTAATTTTCGGGTTATAAGGCAATATTGTTTTCTCCAATTTCGACCTATGCGCCTAATAAACGAGGGCGCCCATATTTGTGAACAAAATCATGAGAAGAGAGACAATGATTGCCGTGCTCAGTTCAGTCTACTGTGAGTCAGACATCGAAAGTGGCAACGAGTCGCCAATACGACGAATACTCACGTTAAAATGCTTCAAAATCCCTATTATCGTCCGAGATACCGTCAAAACAGATGCCATAACCCTTCATTGGATTAAAAAGCATCATTGTAGAGCTTAAAATGCCATAATTCTGTCAGTTTTCGCGAAGAACTGTCCAAACTGTCAAAACACATCAACAGGAAGCAGCACAGACGGAAGTTCGATTATTTGAAAGGGGAGCCAACTCTCGTTTATGACAGCAGTAATGGCGGTCGGTAAGCCGTTTACAGGGTGCGTACAGGCTTCAAAGTTTGACTTTCTTTTGCGAGGTGTATCGCCTTATAAACGAGGGCGCCTTTTGCTTTAATTTTTTCAGATTTTTTCTTTTAAATTGCCTTATTCGCCTTATACACATCAGCGCCTAATGATCCGAAAAATATGGAAATTGTCTTTGCTGCTCAGTTCATAATGTTTCAGCTGGTTACTATTAGTGCACCTTAGACAGAGCATTGATTGTTAACGATTGTTTGCGTGAAAAAGAGTCTCGTCACTGGCGTCCACTGGCAGGTTCCTCGGAGAAGATCAACGTGACGCACATCCGCACCCCGGCGCAGTTCTACGTGCAGCTGCAGCTGAACCGCGGGGAGCTGGTGACCATGCAGCGCCGCATCAACCACCACTGCAACGCCCTGAGCCAGCAGGGGAAGGCCCACCCCCCTCAGTGTCTGGACCCTGGTCAGTCCTTAGTGTGTTTGGCATACTCAGTGTTCAGTATCACTGTGTGACTATGAATGAAAATCTGTTTAACGTCCTCCGGTCTTGAACAGACACATATGGGACATTAGTAAATATAAAGATGGTGGGAACGATACTGGAGGCAATGTGCCTGGAGGCAGTGCAACTCCAGGAAAGTCCCGAATTTTTAGCGATACAGATGTATAAAAGATACCTGTGTGACTTTCCTCAGGTATGGTAGACCTCCGCGATTCGCGGAAAATCCGAAAAAACAGTTTTTTTAAAAAATGCATGAAAATGGCATGAAAAAGTGGAAATCATTCATTGAATTTATTGAATTTTATTCGGATGGACCCCCGGCCATTTTCCTTGAAAACCACTTTGCCCCCACTACCATGCCTGGTGACTAGAACGGAGTGTTTTCATGTGTGTGTGTGTGGAATTGAGCCTCAAACAGCATTGCAACGCCTTGAGCCAGCAGGGCAAGGCCCCCACCCCCCTCAGTGTCTGGACCCTGGTCAGTCCTTAGTGTGTGTGGCATGCTCAGTGTCCAGTATCACTGTGTGACTAGAACGGAGTGTTCATGTATGTGTGTGTGGAATGAGCATCAACAATGAGCATACACAACACACACACACACACATGCGTGCACGCACACACACACATACATATATAACCCACAAACACACACACACACACACACATCGCACATGGAGCATGTGATGACGCATGTACACATAACAAGATGGACAAAGAGAATACTTGGTAATATTTCTAAGTTTTAGATGCACCCTGCAGCGGCAGTTTGAAGCAGTGGGTTTTCAGAGCTGATTTGAACCTTACAAAGGGTTTAGCACGACGAAGGCTGAAAGGGAGTGAGTTCCAGA
Organism: Phymorhynchus buccinoides; assembly: GCA_017654935.2. Taxonomy (NCBI): domain Eukaryota; kingdom Metazoa; phylum Mollusca; class Gastropoda; order Neogastropoda; family Raphitomidae; genus Phymorhynchus; species Phymorhynchus buccinoides. Next base: position 13,601,317 of record CM065690.1, on the reverse strand, counting down.
GTGTAGCAGCTGAAACGGAAAATCCTCTGGAGCCGTGTTGTTTCCGATGGTAAGAGGGAATTTGAAAAAAATACGGTCATCAGAGGAAGAACGAAGGCTACGGGCAGGAACGTAGATCTGGAAAAGGTTGCAAAGATAGGCTGGTGCGTCTTTTGTAGCAGAGTCAGGCAGATTTATATTTGATTCAGTATTCAGGTTTAGTACTTAGTTTAGTACTTTAGTACTTCTTCTTCTTTGATCGCTCAGACAGTTTCCTGTCAGTCATGAGCGCAGATGCGTCATTCTGCCATTATGCGCCTAACTAAGAAATAATTAGGCCCAGCAAGTCCGACTTCGGTTGGAGGAAATCTTTTCTGAAAGCCTTTTTTGCCTTTCTTGAAAAAAAAGGGCTGGAGAATGGACCGGTAAGGCAGAAAGATAGTAGATGACAGCAAGCAAAGGGAAAAGGCAAGAGGTCAAAGAGAGTGGCAGATTAGAGGAAGTTACAAGCACAGAACTTCCAGAAGGTGGAGGAACTATTTATGCAAAAGACTCTCCCCCCCCCCCGGTATCCCCACAGTGGGGGCTTTAGAGTTCTGACAACTGAACATGAATGTCATGGGGTCAGATACGTGGGTGCTGGCCCAGTTTTCCCACGACAAGCACTGGTACCGCGCCGTCATCACCAGAGCCCTGAAGGCGGAGAACGACGAGGGGAAGGAGGGGGAGAACGACGAGGGGAAGGAGGGGGAGACCAGCTACGACGTTTTCTTCGTGGACTACGGAAACTCCGAAATCCTCGCTGCTAACAAGTGGGTATCACCATCTTTTAGGCCGGGTTCACATTAGACGTGTCCCCCTGAAGACGGTGTGTGGCTGCCTACATGGCGGGGTAATCAAAACGGTCACACACATAATGTTCTCACCCCTAGCTGATAAACTTGTACCATAGTGTTCAAGTGCTTCAGCTGTTAGAATGATCCCTGGAGTCCTTTAGCCAGGGAACAAAAACAACATTAGACGTTTAAGTTCTGTACGGGAAACCCTAAATAAGTGGAAGAGAGAAGGATAAAAGTTTACGCATAATGGGGAAGTTCGGACATGTGCGCAAATCTTTTCCCTTCTTTGTTTCACTTATTTGTGGATTGCGCACGGGTTTCCGCATGGAATATCCGCTTGTGTGTGTACACGGCCTTACTTCTTCTAGCGGCATGGGCGAATACATTCGCCCCAGTACATCACATAAGCGGATATTCCATGCGGAAACCCGTGCGCAATCCATAAATAAGTGAAACAAAGAAGGGAAAAGATTTGCGCACGATTTTGTCAGAATTTCCCCTATATGCGTAAACTTTTATCCTTCTTTCTTCCACTTATTTAGGGTTTCCCGTACAGAACTTAAACGTCTAATGTTGTTTTTGTTTCCCTGGCTAAAAGACTCCAGGGATCATTCCAACAGCTGAAGCACCTGAACACTATGGTACAAATGCACCAGTTAGGGATGAGAGAACATGATGTGTGTGACCGTTTTTGGATACCCCGCCAATGTAGGCAGCCACACACCGTCTTCAGGGGGACACGTCTAATGTGAACCCGGCCTAAAAGATGGTGATACCCACTTGTTAGCAGCGAGGATTTCGGAGTTTCCGTAGTCCACGAAGAAAACGTCGTAGCTGGTCTCCCCCTCCTTCCCCTCGTCGTTCTCCCCCTCCTTCCCCTCGTCGTTCTCCGCCTTCAGGGCTCTGGTGATGACGGCGCGGTACCAGTGCTTGTCGTGGGAAAACTGGGCCAGCACCCACGTATCTGACCCCATGACATTCATGTTCAGTTGTCAGAACTCTAAAGCCCCCACTGTGGGGATACCGGGGGGTGGGGAGTGTCTTTTGCATAAATAGTTCCCCCCACCCTCTGGAAGTTTTCTGTGCTTGTAACTTCCTCTAATCTGCCACTCTCTTTGACTCTGCCTTTTCCCTTTGCTTGCTGTCACCTACTATCTTTCTGCCTTATATCGGTCCATTCTCCAGCCTTTTTTTTTCAAGAAAGTGGCACGAAAAGGGCTTAAAAAAAGATTTCCTCCAGCCCGAAGTCGGACTTGCTGGGCCCAATTATTTCTTACTTAGGCGCATAACGGCAGAATGACGCATCTGCGCTCATGACTGACAGGAAACTGTCTGAGCGATCAAAGAAGAAGAAGTACTAAAGTACTAAACTAAGTACTAAACCTGAATACTGAATCAAATATAAATCTGCCTGACTCTGCTACAAAAGACGCACCAGCCTATCTGTGCAACCTTTTCCAGATCTATGGTTCCTGCTCGTAGCCTTCGTTCTTCCTCTGACGACCGTATTTTTCAAATTCCCTCTTACCATCGGAAACAACACGGATCCAGAGCATTTTCTGTCTCAGCTGCTACACTCTGGAACTCACTCCCTTTCAGCCTTCATCATGCTAAATCCTTTGTAACGTTCAAATCAGCTCTGAAAACCCACTGCTTCAAACTGCCGCTGCAGGGTGCATCTAAAACTTAGAAATATTACCAAAAATATTATCTTTGTCCATCTTGTTATGTGTACGTGCGTCATCACATGCTCCATGTGCGAGTGTGTGTGTGTGTGTTGTTTGTGTGTGGTTATAATTTGTATGGGTGTGTGTTGACGTGCACGCATGTGTGTGTGTGTGTGTTGTGTATGCTCATTGTTGATGCTCATTCCACACACACATACATGAACACTCCGTTCTAGTCACACAGTGATACTGGACACTGAGCATGCCACACACACTAAGGACTGACCAGGGTCCAGACACTGAGGGGGGTGGGGGCCTTGCCCTGCTGGCTCAAGGCGTTGCAATGCTGTTGATGCTCATTCCACACACACACACATGAAGAACACTCCGTTCTAGTTCACCAGGCATGGTAGTGGGGGCAAAGTGGTTTTCAAGGAAAATGGCCGGGGGTCCAAGAAAAATCAATAAATGAGTGAAATTTTTCACTTTTTCATGCCATTTCAATGCATTTTTTTAATTTTTTTCAAACTGTTTCGCGGATTTTCCGCGAATCGCGGAGGTCTACCATACCTGAGTCACACAGGTATCTTTATACATCTGTATCGCTAAAAATTCGGGACTTTCCTGGAGTTGCACTGCCTCCAGGCATTGCCTCCAGGATCGTTCCCACCATCTTTATATTTACTAATGTCCCATATTTGTCTGTTTCAGACCGGAGGACCGTTTAAACAGATTTTCATCATAGGTCACACAGTGATACTGAACACTGAGTATGCCAAACACACTAAGGACTGACCAGGGTCCAGACACTGAGGGGGGTGGGCCTTCCCCTGCTGGCTCAGGGCGTTGCAGTGGTGGTTGATGCGGCGCTGCATGGTCACCAGCTCCCCGCGGTTCAGCTGCAGCTGCACGTAGAACTGCGCCGGGGTGCGGATGTGCGTCACGTTGATCTTCTCCGAGGAACCTGCCAGTGGACGCCAGTGACGAGACTCTTTTTCACGCAAACAATCGTTAACAATCAATGCTCTGTCTAAGGTGCACTAATAGTAACCAGCTGAAACATTATGAACTGAGCAGCAAAGACAATTTCCATATTTTTCGGATCATTAGGCGCTGATGTGTATAAGGCGAATAAGGCTATTTTAAAGAAAATCTGGAGAAAAAAAATAAAGCAAAAGGCGCCCTCGTTTATAAGCGATACGCATTTCGCAAAAGAAAGTCAAACTTTGAAGCATGTACGCGTCCTGTAAACGCTTACCGACCACCATTACTGCTGTCATAAACGAGAGGTTGGCTCCCCTTTCAAATAATCGAAATTCCGTCTGTGCTGATTCCTGTTGATGTGTTTGCAGTTTGGACAATTCTTCGCGAAAACTGACAGAATTATGGCATTTTAAGCTCTACAATGATGCTTTTTACATCCAATGAAGGGTTATGGCATCTGTTGGACGGTATCTCGGATGATAACATGGATTTTGAAGCATTTTAACGTGAGTATTCGTCGTATCGGCGACTCGTGACCACTTTCGATGTTCTGACTCACAGTAGACTGTACTGAGCACGGCAATCGTTGCCTCTCTTCTCATGATTTTGGTTCACTAATAGGGCGCCCTCGTTTATTAGGCGCATAGGTCGAAATTGGAGAAAAAAATATTGCCTTATAACCCGAAAATTACGGTATACCAAAATTTCTAAGCGGAAGGCAGTAAACACCAATAGTGGAATATGACGTAGCAAAAGTTTTATGGATTCAAGTCCATAAAGCTAAAAAAATAAATACACAAGCTTGAATGAATATGAAATAATTTAATTGCATTTGTTAATCCAAAAAAATGTTCTAGATGCTTTCAAGACTCACAACAGTCTTAAGCCCAATTCTCTCCAACCATCAAAAAAAGTGTTAAAAACAAAAACAAACAAATAAGTTACAGCCGAAATGTGGCACATAAAGGCACAAACAAAATAGCAGATCACCAGTAAAGAAAGAATAAAGGCAGAAACAACTAAAGCGCTAGACAAAGAGCGTCCGGTATCCCAACAAGGGAGACAAACAAAAAGAAAAACACCCCCATCTAGGAAAAAAACTACAAAGATACAAACTCTAGAATACAGTCCCTTACCCCACACGATTTCAATCAAACATCTCTGTTGTATTATTAATTTCTTCTCAGGCCTTGAGCCTTTTCTTCCGGCAAAAGTCGTCTAGAACCTCCCCGGTTCCGTGGCAAAATAATCAAAAATCAAAGTGTTGATTGTGGCCATGCACAGTCAAGAAGAGAAGATGAGGGGCTACGAGAACGAATACACTTGAAAAAACATCAAACAACGACACGCAGCACAAATTGACAAGACAGACACAAAAACGCACCAAAATAATCAACAACCACACAAACACACACAAACACACTGACCAGCCACCAGATGTCGTCCAGGTTGTCGTTCAGGAACTGGGGGCCATGTCAGACAGACAGACAGACAGACACACTGACCAGCCACCAGACGTCGTTCACGTTTGTCGTTCAGGGACTGGGACGGGTCAGACAGACAGACAGGACAGACACACACACAGAGACAGACTGACAGACACACTGACCAGCCACCAGACGTCCTCCAGGTTTGTCATTCAGGGCCTGGGCCGGATCAGACAGACAGACACACTGACCAGCCACCAGATGACTCAGGGACTGGGCCGGGTCAGACAGACAGACCAGATAGACAGACACACTAGACCAGCCACCAGATGACTCAGGGACTGGGCCGGGTCAGACAGACAGACAGACACACTGACCAGCCACCAGATGACTCAGGGACTGGGCCGGGTCAGACAGACAGACAGACACACACACTGACCAGCACACCAGATGACTCTGGGCCTGGGGCCGGGTCATCAGACAGACAGACTGACAGAACAGACTGACAGAAAAACAGACAGCCACCAGATGACTCAGGGGCCTGGGCAGGGTCAGAAAGACAGACAGACACACTGACCAGCCACCAGATGACTCAGGGCCTGGGCCGGGTCAGACAGACAGACAGACTGACAGACACACTGACAGACAGACACACTGACCAGCCACCAGATGACTCAGGGCCTGGGCCGGGTCAGACACCTCCGATGTCACACTCTCTGTCATGCTCCCTGATACGCTCTCCGAATCATCTTTATCCCCTGAAGAAAAACAAACAAAAAACAAATCCGAGTCAACCATCACATCCACTATTATTGACCAATTACAACATTGTTAAAAGATCAATGAAAGCAATCAACTTTCAATCAAAATCACATGTGTTCAGAAGTCAACAAGAGACACTATATCGTCGGTGAAATTCAAAAACCTTGTATCTCAATTTTGGTAGTTTTGAGAGGAAAAAAAAGAAAAAAAAATGTTTTAAAAAATTAACCGCATCGACCACAATTGATTAACTATGATGAATATGTTGTTCAAGACATTGCGAGTGTAGTCCTGCATTTTGCTAAAATGACTAATATATAAAATTGTTTTTTTAGACTTTGAAAAGAACGAAGATACGAGGTTTTTTGTCCTTAACTAGATCTGAATTTGGGACTTACGAGTTTTTCATCTATTTTCACAACCTCATTTACCCCAGATAGAAAGTCGTTAGAGATACGAGCTTTTGGTGGAAGGTGGCGGGGAAAATTAGAAAAACTCACTATGTATTTAACCCAAAAAATTGAGATACGAGGTTTTTTTTGATTTCCCGACGATATACTAACAATAAGAAGACTAGTGTGCCAAGTCTACAGGTACAGTCTCACTACAAAAAAACTCTTCTTTTTTTTAGCTCGGAAAACAAATAGAACAAATCAAGAAAATCAAATCGCTAAATATTTTCTAAGCTACTAAGCAGGCAAAGTGAATCAACCAAGTCCATGAAAAACTGCACAAGTGCCAGTATCCCAGACTGCCTGCCCGGTGAAGATCTATCACTTGTGGTGCCACGGTGCATGCCCTTAATGTGAGAGTGAACTCCGTAGTCGCATCTCAACGCCAAGTTAATGTGGGTGTGTTCATTAGGGGACAGGAGGGGGCTATGACCAAAGATATTCTAAAAGGGTAAGATGGATTACTTAAAAGCTCGGCGAACCGGGCTGATAGAGTTATCGTTAGTGGGGACATGTACACTATTCACAGTTGGAGGCTATCCAAAAACTCGTACTGGAACTGAACGGAGAATTCAACTGGCCTATCAATGTGTAAAATGTGTCACGTTTAAAAAAAGGGACATAACCAGTGTTTCTGTTCTCACTACTCATATAGGGAAAAGAGACCGGATGTTTATCTTCCCCTGTACAGTCTTTGGCAGGACCTAGTGATGGCCAACGCGGCACGGGTGCGCACAAACGGCGCAAAAAAATCCCTCACCTTCTGGAAGCTATACGCTTGTAACTTACTCTAATCTGTCACTCTCTTTGACTCTGCCTTGTCCCTTTGCTTGCTGTCATCTATCTTTCTGACTTTTCGGTCCATTCTCCTGCCTTTTTTTAAGAAATACTTTCAAAAAAGATTTCCTCCAGCTGAAGTTGGACATGCTGGGCCTAATTATTTCTTTCTTAGGCGCATAACAGCAGCATGAAGCATCTGCGCCTCATAATTGACAAGAAACTAGTCTGAAGCGATCGAAGAAGAAGAAGAAGACCCGGGAATTGAGAGACACTTTCAACAGAGTCAACAATCAATATTTCTATGAAAGAAAAAGAAAAAGCAAACAAAAAGAAACTACAAAAACAACAACAATTAGCTCTGCATCCTGGTCGGAAAACTTTTAGCTCCCCACACATTATTTATTTCCCTCTCTTTCTTTTTCTGTCTCATTCTCATCTTTCCTATCATTGTATTTTTGGTTGTTGTTGCTAGGTTTATTTCTTATGCTTATTTACTTAGATATGTGGTGTAGAGTGGCACAGTGGTATCGCGTTCGCTTCGTGTCAAGTAAACCCGAGTTCGAACCTGGGTACAGGGGATCCATTCACTTTGCACTAGGCCTTACGTCTGAACGTGGAGTCTTTCGGATGAGACGATAGGAAGACTTAGCACATGTTAAACCCAGTGGCAACGAAAAAGTTGTCATTTGGTAAAAAATGTACCCCCCCCCCCTCCTCACTCATCAGTGACAAAAATCGCATGCCTAAAAAAAAAAAAAAAAATATAAAAAATTAGGTGGCGCGCCTCTGGCTGCGACGCGCTCTCCGGGTGGGAGCAACCCGAATTTCACAGAGACGCCTCTGTGACTATAAAGTACCTAATACTAATACAAGATAGTACATGTTTGATTATAAATAATTGATGATACATTCAGGCATGGTAGTGGGGGCAAAGAGGCTTTCAAGGAAAATGGCCGGGGGTCCAGGGGGCCGAAGAAAATTCAATAAAATTCAATAAATGAGAGTGAAATGTTACTTTTTCATGCCATTTCAATGCATTTATTAATAAATTTTGTTTCAAACTGTTTCGCGGATTTTCCGCGAATCGTGGAGGTCTACCATGCCTGTACATTTGATTTATTTTCATTCTTTTATGTTTTATTTGTTTGTTCTTTACATGCTATTATGTCTTCAACAACAAAAAAGAATCAATAAAAATTAAAAAAACACTACCTTCTACGATAATCGATGCAGAGTCGGCCATTGATTCGGTGTCGTTGGAGGGCAAGGTCACGGCGCGCAGTTCGTGGGCAGGGGGCGCGGGGTCGTCAGGCCTGGGGTGTCTCAGCGGGAACAGTCTGAACACAAGCCGCGCATGGGTGTAACTTCCCCAAATGAAAAAAAAACCCTGAAAGGCAGGGTTCCAGGGACCCATGCCGACCCTCCAACCCCCCCACCTCCCCCGGCAGGGTACAGGGGCAGAGCCCCGTCGGACGATTCAGGGGGGCAACTTAAGAGAGAGATATAACGAGACAGACAGTTAACTCATTCAAGTTGTTTCCGGCCATAAAGTCTACATATAAAAAAAAGTCTGATCTACCACTTCCCTATGTCTAAACCTGAAGTAAAAACCTGTAATCTTCTTTCATTTCTCCTTTTGTTTATGTATGTTTTGGTTTGTGTGTATGGCTGGAGTGATTTGTGATGGGTTTTTTTTTTCAAAAATGCGAATAATTCAAAATCTTTGCATAAGCCTTGCAAAATTATTACATTGCTTTTGTAAACTTCCAAGATAGAACAACCAAGTTCAAAACGCCCCAAATCGCTTGTGGTCCCAAAAAAATTTGGGAGGGGGGAATTAAAAAAAACCTGAAGCTCAGTTTCTGGTAAAATAAAAAATACTGAAATCAGTGTAAAAAATGAAAGAGTAGCACCCGTGCTCGAAGCGATAGGAAACATTTCTTTTTGTCATTCAGTCATAGTCATAGCATGTTGCAGTATCTTGCTTCAGCTACAGCTTATTTGGAGACAGAACATCGAAATATATCATCTCAAGCGAAAGAGTTTTCTAAATTCAGGACATCGATATACAGTGGAATCTGTTTAATTGGCCATCAGATAATCGGCCAAAGCCGCTTAATCGGCCAATTCCTCTGGAACGGAATTTTTTCTTCTTAAGCATGTGTTATTTTGTTCGTTTTTACGGCCAAAGCTGAAATCTTCAATTTCGCTTTATTGGCCACTTTTTCTCTCTAATTTTTCCTCTTTACCCCTTTTTGAGAGGGAGAACAACAGAGGCAGACAAACTGACAACACGCTTTTGACACTTACATGGTTGAGTGTGAAGTTGGAAGGTGAGCTGTTGTCAATTGAAAGACCCTGCATGGCGTTAAAATCACTCAAGAAAACAAAATCATTGTCTTTTACTCGTGCTTCTGTCAAGTTGTAGGATTAATAAACACACACACACACACACATAAGAATTTGAATTTGAACTGCAACATTTAATTTTGACGTCATTGCTTTTGACTTGCATAATTGCGTCATACAGTATCTCGATGTTCGTTTTATCAGCCGATTCGCTTTATCTGCCATATTTTTCCTGGTCCCAAAAGTGGCCGATTAAGCGGATTCCACTGTATAATATCACTTGCGATAATTCAGTATTAGCTTTCTAGAAACAGAGCATTCAAAAAAATTATCTTGTCTGCACAGTCAAACCTCTATTTTAAGAACTTCGAAAAAGTCAGAAAAAATCAATCCTAATTTGGAGGAGGTCTTATAACAGAGGTTCAGTTTTGTAGGAAGGGTTCAGCATCCGTCCAAAAGAACAAATCGGTCTTAAATTAGATGATGTCTTTAAACACGGAGGGTCTTATCTAATAGAGATACAGCTTTCTGAAGACAAAACGACAAACCATTTCTTGCAATAATTCAGTTAGATCTTTCTAAAGACAAAATAACAACAACAAAACTTTTGCCATTATTCAGTGAAAGCCTTCAGAAGACTACAGAACACAACAAACATCTAAACATATCTTCTTGTACTTCAATGATAGCAACCTGAAGACAAAATGAGTTTGCGTTGTGGGAAAATTCTGAAGATCAATCGAGACATTTCGATTTGACAGCTCTAATGGCTTGTTCATTTTCATGCACAATGCATTCCACTCCAACTGCAACGCAATCATGAATACAGCGTGTCTGTTTGCGAGTGAAAACAGTCTGTACTTACTGAGCGGCGTTTGGAGCCACAATCTCTCCGTAAGTTCCGATAAGGTCTTTCAAATTGGTGTCAGAGTGAAATCTGCACAACAAGCACAATGGTCTTAGACATGTTTTGTTAAAGGCACTAAACAGTAGAACACACATACACATTCATATAACCATGGATGCAACTGGAGAAAATCCAAAAACAGGCAAGGCAGGGGTCCAGGGGCCGCCTAGGCCCCTGGCATGGTACAGGGGTGGGGTAACGTTGCCCCCCTGAAGCTGAAGAAAAAGCAAAATCTTACTCAATTTGAAGCTTATTGAATTTATTATGATTTAAAGTTGCCTCCCCGGAAGTGACATAGCGAGTGGGATCCACGGCAGCTTAGTGGTATTGGCTGTGTAGACCAAGGGAAGTAATCTAGTCTTGTTAAGACTATAACTTTTTGGTCTTTGGTAAATTGGCATTTGCTCCAAATTGGAAGGAATAACTCATTCGTAGTGAAACGGTAACATGATAGAATAGATTCCATCCAGGCTTGTAAAAGTGAGAATTCAACACTTCTTTCCCCTTGAACTTTGAACCAATTTTTTTTTTTTTTGGTCAAACATTTCAAAACCAGGCGCTGCCTTGTATCTTAGGCAAGGTCACATCCATGTGATGCACAATGCACAGTGTCATATACACAAAAGCATAGTCTTTCAAGTTACATACAGTGGAGTCCAACTATAACGAAACTCGCTTTTAACGAAATTTCGTGATTAACGAACTGACTAACTTCAATTTCCCGGCAAAATGCCTTTCTATTTGTCACTTGCAAAGCCATGGACATAACGAACAAAGAATCCTTTTGAAATAACGAACATCTATCCGCTTTTTTTTATGAACTCATGTTCTACGCCCCAGGATAATTTTATTTACTTTGAAAAATAGCCTATAACGAACTCAGCCTGTGCGATGCGCTGCAAAAACCTAGGCCTTCAAACTCCAAGCTAGAACGTGTTGTCAAGAGGAAGGAAGTTGGAAAATATGAACTGCGCATGCGTGAACTCATTTAGATTCACACTGGGTCGTCTGCTAGGCCTAGGCTTCCTACAGATCATTCGGTTTCTCAAGGACGCTTTACAATTCGCGCTCAAAATAAAGATCGAAAAGTTCGTGAAAGCCTATATCAAACTAAATTTGTGTGATGTGTTGTCACTTAATGGACAAACTTGTTGAAAAGTGTGCCAAAACAGATCAGCGTCAGACAACACTGCTGAACTTCTTCAAGCCTTGTACATCCCGTGATTAAGACAGACGATCCAAACTGGTCAAGTTTATGTTTTCGGTTATCATTGGTGAGTGTTTGAACTGATTTTGTTTTCAACATACATTGTACATGTACATGTATAACGAAATCCTGATACAACGAACTGAGTCTGTGTTCCGTTAAAATTCGTTTTACCCGACTAAGACTCCACTTCGGTATTTGGTACATTTATTAATTATTGCCACAGAGGCGTCTGTGAAATTCGGGTTGCTCCCACCTGGAGAGTTGCGTCGCAGCCAGAAGGCGACTATTAACGGGGAAATACCCATTTTATTATTTGCATGCGAATTTTGTTGTACTGATGAGGGAGGAAAGGTGTGAACCGAATGACAGCTTTTTTTTTTTTCGTTGTCCACTGGGGCTTATAGCGTGTGCTATAAACATGCAAACATCCACAAAAATATAGACTAGTTAGGTACAGTTTTTTTTAAAGCACATGAAGAATGTCTGTAAATAGATGTAATACTATTTGTTCAAATGCTCACTATATCAAAAAAGTCAAAACTTAAACAAGAACACCCCACCAACACACCACAATAATTATGACTATACTTTCACAGGTGTGATTAAATATCCATTTAAAAAAAAAAAACCCGTCCTCTGGTCTGAAACACACATATGGCGACATCTAGTAGCTATACCGAATAAAGATACCTGGAAATGGGGAACGATCCCCCTACGGCGGGACTTGCTTGGGGGGTAGGCGGCAAGCCCGGAGGCAGTGCAACACCCAGTAAAGTCCCGAGTATTTAACAATATCAGGCATGGGAATTGTCAGACAAAAATCTCTGAAAAGCCACCCCCAATAATTGAAGTATTTAGTAAACAAAAACGAAGTATTTAGTAACAATTTCAAAAAACAAAAAATTTGCTCGTGACAATTCCCATGCCTGCAATATAGATAGGTGTAGCGGTAACCATGCCTCGGTTAAACCTCATCGGCTATGGTACCGCCACATTAAATAATTATTTATATTTCACAGGCAGACTATTCTTTAATCCACATTTGCCAGTATTGCTCTGAACCGTGATTACTTATAAAATAATTAAACACAAATCTCACCCAACGCTTCAATCCCTTTGCTATTCAGAATATGAAACTGTGAAATCTTCCATGTAGTTGGAAAAATCATTTGTGTTTACAAGATTAACCCTTTCACCGCCCGACCATTTTTCAGGCAAAAAATATCATACTGGACTGGGTAGAGAAAAAAATAATCTGCAATATTGCAAATTTGTCTGTGAAATATATATAACATTAGACCTATCCTTACACCCCAAAGTTAAGAAAATAGAAGGGGTCCCCTTTGAAAATAACCGAAGACTTCCGATTTGATTGCCTTTTAAAGTGACGTGCGGTGTTAAAATCATTTGCGGTGCTAAAAATGCCGACTATTGGGGGGGGGGGGGGGACCGGCGAAAGGGGTTAATAATTAATGTCTTTAAATTAAATAATAAAAAAATTAAATATCCTTACTTTTTTGGGGGTGTCCCATGTGGGGATATAGAAAACCATGCTATCTCTGCTTAATTATAAATATCTTGTTATAGTGAATACATTGAGTTTTGCCCGACTTAAACTATAATTTGAATTACCCTTTTCTTCAGTTTTTATGATGAATTATTAGTTCTTAGGAATCATTTTTCATGACCTTGATATTCAATGTTTGAATTATATTGTTCACTTTTTCCCCCCCCCGAAAGGTCAGTTGTATTGATCATTATATTTAGTTTATCCTTTCCATACCATTGTATTTAAAAATGTGACAGAGCCAGAGCCTGTTGCTAGTACTGTCTGTATGTGTTGAGTATTTTTATAAGCCTCGGCTTGTTGTACTCTTGTCTATATTTTTTTTTTTTGCTGCAAAAGTGTGTTAATAAAACTTTTTTTTTTTTTTTAAATTATGAAACTGGCCACATCATCTCTGTCCCAACAATATGCCCCACATGGCCGAAAGGCCAAAGAGGGCGTAAAAACATTATTTCTTATTTCTTCTCTTGTCCCAACAACTTGGAGATACCCGTATATCCGGGTTTTTCTCTAACAATCTTTTGCTTTATTATAAGATCTACAATCATGGAAGCTACCATCAATTCAGGGAAAACTATTTCAAAGTAAACTAAGAAAGACCAGCCCTTTACTGGATGGACTGGGCGGACTCGGCAGTGGGGGGTCTGTCGATGGTGACCACGCAGGGGAGGTCCTTGGCCTTGCGCAGTCGCTCCAAAATCAGGTCGGCGTCCAACAGGGTGTGGATGTTGCCTTCCATTGTGCGCGCTGCCTCTGGTAGGAACAAAAAATAAAAAGTTGTCGTTTTGTCAAAATTTACCACCACCACTACCACCCCTTTCCTTCCTCAAATCAGTCACACAAAAATCGCATGCAAATGTATTTATTTTTTAAATCGGGTGGCGCGCCTCTGGCTACGACACGCTCTCCAGGTGGGAGCAGCCCGAATTTCACACAGACGCTTCTGTGACTATAAAGTACCTAATCATACAATATAGAATTTAAAAGAGACCTGTTAGACTCAATAGGACATTTGCCACGGAGTTCGAACAGATGATCAGACTACTAAATTGCCCGCATGTTTTCCCTGTGGTTGTGGTGACCCCTCTAATCCAACTCTCTCATTTCAATTCAGTGAATTTCAAGGTCGCACTCACGTGACAAATGCCCTATTTGGAGAGAACGTTCTTGATATATTTTTCCTGACTTGCCTAAACAAACAAAAAAACCATAGCATTCCAGGACTAAGACATCCAAAGTTATGACATCGTCAATGACATCACACACACCATAGTAGAAACGGAGCAGGCAGTGAAGGGGGTTCATCATAGCTGGCAACTTTCCAGAATCAAAATCTGGAAATATGGGGATTGGTGGAGTGGGGGGGGTTGGGGGGGGGGGTTGTGTGGGGGGGGGGGGGGGGGGGTCCCCCTCTCAAGAGGGCGGGCGAGCGGTGGGGTCAGTGGTGCACAGCCACCCTGAAGCTGAAGCATTGCTTTGTTGAAAAAAAAATAAAGAAGCAAAGTCTTCAATTTCCTGACATGAAAAACATTGTCTTACACAAGACCAAGACCGAATAAAACGGCATGCTTACCTCTCCACTGATTGTGCTGTTTTAGCATCCGAAGCACTGTATCATGACTACGTCATCGCAAAAAAAAGAAAAAAGTCGTTTTCACAACTGAAGACTTCTGCTTTCAGTTTGACGGTACAGGCTTCTCGTGAACAACGATGTTGTTCTAGATCCCTGTATGAAATTCTGAAGTTGTGTCGGCACACAGTGCAGAAAGCGTAACTATCCTCTTCGTGGGACACATCATTGATGGGAAATTGTTCTCTAATACCGAGGAACAAACTTCGGTAAACTCGACGCAACTTCGCGGTTTTGTTTGACGTCATGATTAGCAGAGCTTACCACACATGCGCAGATTATGCATGATTTCCAAGATAATAAATGTTGGATTGGAATTTGGAATGGCTGTGGAAATGGCATGCACGTTGATGACTTCCACTTGTGGATTTTACATTTTCCCGCTTTCTTCTTTTTTTTTTTTCCCTTGCGATTTCGAAATGTGGAATTTATATTGTCATAATCGGAAATGCAGAAGCGCGGTTGAATAACTGAAAAATTCCGGGAAGCTCAGAATGGTTAGCAGCTATAGGGGTTAATGCAGGGTGGGGGAGGAGAGAGGAGGGTCCTTAGTTTGCTTGAAATTTACCATATTTTTACGGACGGCTATAAGGCGAAATACTTTTCCAAGATTTGAGACCCCTGCGCCTTACAATATGACGAATAATACAGTAAGAAAATATAACAAAAGTCTGAATTGTGTGTAAAATTTGGGGTGGTAGGAAGGTGGTGCCTTATAATCCGTAAAATACAGCATGCTTTGACTCCATTCTCTAGGAGCTTTTTGTGTGGTTTTTGTTTATGGCTCAAGCACAAACCTACAACTCACTTTGTCAGTCGGTCGGGTCGGTTCTGTCTGTCAGTCGGTCGGTCCAAAATGTCGCACTTCGAATCGAGGCGCACGTCTGCACAAAATTCAAATTGAGGCTGCTCTTTAAAATGATGTATTTTTAAAAAAAAAGCGTAGCGAAAATAATAAACATATGTAATACCGACACTCGGAAGGACAACAGACACGACGAGTATGCGGTGCTTCTTTCGATGAGCATAAGTAGGATACATAGTTTTTAAATGTTTTCCAAAAGATATAAAAAGTTACGAAATGGGTGCAGAGATAACATTCTGGTTTACAGATTAAGATTATTGAAAAGCCAGGGGAGGTGACTCATGATTGGGGGGGGGAGTGGTAAAAATAGACGTCGCGTGCAACAAACTATTGCGATTCCTTCCGCGCTTTTTTTTTTGTGGTGGCACAAAGCCACAAACCTATAAAAAACTCACTTTGTCGGTCTGTTACGGAGTCCAAAAATTGTTCTCGCACTTCAACAAATCGGAGGCTGCACTTCAAATGATGAGGCTGCTCTTTAAAATGTTTCGTTTGTCCCACAATTGTCGCACAGGATGAAGCCACAAAAAAAACGATTGCGAATCCGCGCTTTGTTTTTCAAATCAGGCTTTCAAAATTCTCAATATAACCCCTTTCCAAACAAGCAAAAGACGAACAAACAAACAAAAACAAACATTAACCCTTTCACCGCCAATATCGCATTTTAGCACCACACTGATTTAACATCCACGCTACTAAAAGGCATGAAAGTTGGATCAGTTATCCAATATCCTTATGATGTTTATTTTTGGGAGATAAGGAAAGGGTTTATTTGATGCATGTCATTGGGGGATTCACAGTACTGCAGATCTATGCTAACTTTTCCTTTACCTAGGTAAGTTTGAGCAGAAAGTTTTGGATGAAAAAATGGCTGGCGGCGAAAGGGTTAGGATGCATTGACCAATCACAGGGACACTTTATAGTCACAGAGGTGTCTCTGTGTGAAATTCGGGTTGCTCCCCCACCTGGAGAGTGCGTCGCAGCCAAGAGGCGCGCCACCCAATTTTTTTTTTTTTTTTTTGCATGCGATTTTTGTCACTGATGGGGGGGGGGGGGGGGGTAAATTTTTTTTAAAAGAAAGATTACCAAATGACAACATTTTTTTTTTTTTTTTTTTTTTTTGAACTTTTTTTCGTATTTTTTTTCGTTGCCACTGCTTAAAACAAAAACGTGTGCTAAGCTAAGTGCAATGGGCACAGCACCGGGACTCTTCGTTTATAATCTTCGTCTCACCCGAAAGAAAGAATCCACGTTCAGACCGTTAAGAAGGCCTAGTGCAGAATGAGAGGAAAAAAAAAAAATCGCCCTACCCATGTAGTAGCCCCAGGTTCGAATCAGGTCCTGGGGTCTTTTATTTGAAACCGTGGGACATAGACGACAAGAAAGCGAACGGGTTACCACTGTGCCACTCTACACCACCTCTATGTACACATCACCTCTATGTACACATGAAGGGCGAAGTTCCCCCACCCCACCCCCCCTCCCCCCCACTCCCCCCCACCCCCCCCTCCCCCCCCACCCTCCACCCCCCCCCACCCCTCCCCCCCCCAGCGTTTCGGAGAAAAGGGATTCGTAGAGAGAAGACCAGCGAATAACCAAAGGACAACTGAAAGAAAAAGACAAGCATCCAGTCTCTTTTCCCCTATATGAGTAGTGAGGACAAAAAACACTATGGTTATGTCCCTTAAAAAAACAGGTACACATGTACGACTGTACCGTCGATAGGGCGCCCCCCCCCCCCCCCCTCCCCCCGTTTGAATATCCGTTCAACTCCAAGTATGAGTTTTTGGAATTAGCCGTCACTTTTGTTGAATGGGTGTACTGGTCGCCACTAACGGTAAAACTCTATTCAGCCCCGGTTCGCAACAGGGTAGGCTCTTAAGTAGTTCCATCATTAAAACTCCCCTTTAGAATTCTATTGAGACTATACAAAAATACCATACCCATAAGGTCCATTTCCAGAAGACACTTCTGATTTTGAAGGAATAATTTCTGCACACAGATATCGTACAACCGCCATCACAGTTTCTTCTTCTTCTGCGTTCCCAGGCCATATGCCATAATGGGTACGGTACGCATGTGTCAGGTTTTCAGTTTTCACTGGTCTCCACGCTGCGCACAGCTGACACATTCCGATTTCGTGAGGAGCTCAAAGGAGAATAATTATTTGGAAGATTTATCGGGAAAAAAAGGCAGGAGAATGGGCCAATAAGTCAGAAAGATAGTAGACGATAGAAAGCAAAGGGAAAAGGCAGAGTCAAAGAGAGTAATAGATTAGAAGCTACAAGCACAGAACTTCCAAGAAGGTGGGGGAACTATTTTTTACGAAAGAACCGCCCCCCGGTATCCCCACGGGGAGAGTTTCTTCTTCAAATGAAATCCTCACAATTTTTCTTCATGTTGTTGCTTGTATTGATAATGTGAACATTATGCATCTCCAGTACAAAACAAAATTTTTAGCCCGAGCCCGCCGGAATAGTAAGCTGCCACCCTCTGCTATCTGCAGTCATTGCCCAGAAACGACAGACGGCGCGAAATGGGTGTTTTACGTCCTCTTGTCCTGAATCAGACACATATGGGACATTTGTTAAATACAAATATGGTGGGAACAATACTAGATGCAATGCCCGTAAGGCAGTACGAAACTAGTAAAGTCCCGATTTGTTTTATACATATAGGTGTAGCGGTAACCACGCCTCGATGAGTGGTACGACAGACAGGCATGCATACATACAGAACATCTACTTTTTGTTATCCAGATTTCTTTCGTAACTTTTGGTTTGCTCCTTCCAAAAAAGATGATATATTGGCATTATCTTTGCAATTTGATTTAACCAGAGAGCTTATATATAGAGAGGGGGAACTTAACTCTTTTCCCTATTAGAGAAGTGAGGCCAACCGCCCTGGTTATCTTTCCCTGCAGGTATGAACCTGTAAGTAAGGAGGGCAACTCAAGTGTTCAAATTTCAATGTGAAACAGCCTCAAAGAGTTGTCTTTTCACGAGTCATTGCAGATCTGTAATTAGATCTAGATCAACGTGATCAAGTGGGCAATGATCACATTTCTTCCGCCAAGAACGATAATTTGTAGCAGAAAAGAACATAGCCCATTGTTTTTTTAGTCATCATATTATTGTTCTTGACGGGGGAAATTACCAAAAGAACAAGGATTCGCCCTGAAGAGAAGAAGATTTCTCGTTTGAGTTTCAACATGATATCGTATGTCAGATGTGCGCACATAAGCAGTTGATCTAAGACTGTTCGTCAATGTTTTATAGGCTTATATGCTCGATTTCCAGCTTCTTTACCTTTTTTTTTAATCTTGCTTAAATAGAAAGGGGGCTCTCCAACCACCCAAGTTTGAACATGTGGTTGGAACAGTCGCTTCGATTCAGAATCAAATTTGGATGGGGGCCGCCATTGTTCATACCTGTACGGAAAGATAACTCTTGTGGGTCATCCTCACCCTAGTTCAAGTTGGCTATCTCCCCTAAACTATCTCTGATTTAACTGAGAATCTAACTTTTATGCGTTCCTAATTCAATACTATTGTCATTATAATTTCTTTAAAAGTGAAGAATCATGTTTGTACTGGGGAAGAAACGCATTTAAAAAAAATTGTAAATAGAGCTTGCTTTTATCATGCTGCTTTGGTTTTGCACAGTACACAATAAACTGTTGCTATCATTATTAACGTTCAAAAGATTACACCAGCACAAAGCAAAACAAATAACAAGGACAAGCTGAATTAATGTACTTGTGGATACCGTATTTTTCGGACTATAAGGCGATATTTTTTTCTCCAATTTCGACCTATGCGCCTAATAAACGAGGGCGCCCTATTAGTGAACTAAATCGTGAGAAGAGAGTTACTCATTGTTCAGTACAGTCTACTGTGAGTCAACAACATCGAAAGTGGTAACGAGTCGCCGATACAAACAAATACTCACGTTAAAATGCTTAAAAATCCCTGTTATCGTCCGAAATACCGTCCAACAGATGCCACAACCCGTCATTGGATGTCAAAAGCATCGTTGTAGAGCTTAAATTGCCATAATTCTAACCAGTTTTCGCGAGAAAAAAAAGTCCAAACACAACAGCAGGAAGTCGCAAAAACGGAAGTTCAATTATTTGAGAAAGGGAGCCAACTCTCGTTAATGACAACAAAAATGGCGGTCGGTAATCATTTACAGGACGTGTACGAGCTTCAATGCTTCGACTGTCTGTTGCGAGGTGTGTATCGCCTTATAAATGAGGGCGCCTTTTACTTTAATTTTTTTCAGATTTTTCTTGAAAATTGGCCCTATTCGCCTTATACACACAGCCAGCGCCTAATGAGCCGAAAAATACGGTATAACTCGGAACAGGAGAACACCAGTCAGGGCCTAGTTCCGAGTATTCTCAGAACAGGAGAACGCCAGTCAGGGCCTAGTTCCAACAAGAGAACGCCAGTCAGGGCCTAATTCCGAGTATTCTCGGAACAGGAGATCGTCAGTCAGGGCCTAGTTCCGAGTATTCTCGGAACAGGAGAACACCAGTCAGGGCCTAGTTGTCCAACAGGAGAACTCCAGTCAGGGCCTCGTTCCAACAGGAGAACGCCAGTCAGGGCCTAGTTCCAACAGGAGAACGCCAGTCAGGGCCTAGTTCTGAGTAATTCTCGGAACAGGAGAACGCCAGTCAGGGCCTAGTAGTTCTGAGTATTCTCGGAACAGGAGAACGCCAGTCAGTGCCTAATTCCCAGTATTCTCTGAACTGGAGAACGCCAGTCAGGGCCTAGTTCCAACAGGAGAACGCCAGTCAGGGCCTAGTTCCGAGTATACTCTGAATAGGAGAACACCAGTCAGGGCCTAGGTTCCGAGTATTCTCGGAACAGCGATTTCTGGTTCTAAGACTAGTCTAAATCCATGTTTTAGTCATCCACACCACGCTTGTTTTTTAGTTACTTCTCTTCATCACTCTTCCAGTCTTCGTTTGATATAGGTTTGCCACTTCTTTTTCAGTTTTTAATATTAAAATGTCAAAAAAACGGTCCTAGACGAGCCTCAGAAATTACTCTGATATGTTTTTCATTAACAGTGATAGTAATGAGACTAATGATTCCGATTTTAATGCAAGTAACCACGGTTTCAAAGCGAAAAAATAAACTTGGATCAACCAGTAATGTCAAAACTGAATCATTGACAATATCAGTTTGGTTGCACTTCATATTAGTTTATTTTTTATATATATATTTTTTCTAGGCAGCCCCAGGCCAGTAATAATGTTTGTCTAAGGGCAAAGTGGTAGTGAGTGTGTAGTGAGTGATGTCATGAAAGGGTTAAAAACAAAAAGAACAAAACACAACACACATCATTTAATTCACCTTGACCAATTGACATCAGGCTATAACACCAAGGCTACCTCAAAATGTCGTTATGCTGTGCATATAAATTATGCGGGGATTGTCTTTAGCCAAGACAAGCTCCTAGCATAACTTCGTCAGTTTCTAAAATCCCCCGAAGACGGAGTACGGCTGCCCATGTGGCGGGACTAATCAAATACAGTCATGCACGTAACGTTCTCACCCCTTCTGTATTCGCACCATAGCGTTCAAGTGCTTTGGCTGATGTTTGGCGGTCAATCCCCTGGAGTCTTTTTTAGCAGCAGGGGTTTGTTTATTACGCCAACAAACATTAACACATACACAAAAATGCATTCACACACAGGAAGCAACAGGTTTACAGCATAAAAAAAAAACAAACCAAGCCCCCTTCCAATCAAAGAGTACATACCATGTCTTCTGAGCACTTGGTAGTCTTCTTCGCCGCCTCCTCCATCTCATCCATCAGCTGCTCCTCCCTGGAACGCAGGGATCAGCGTGGAAATTAGCGTCACAAAAGGCTGCATTGCCGCAACTCTAGGCCCTACGTCTGGAAACTCTTGGGCACCCATCCCACTCACTTTTGCTATCCAATATCTATTACCGAGTTAAAGAAGGTTACCGTATTTTTCGGATCATTAGGCGCTTGCTGTGTGTAAGGCAGATTAGGGTAATTTTCAAGAAAAAATCTGAAAAAAATAAAGTAAAGGCGCCGCCCACTCATTTATAAGGCGATACACACCTCACAAAAAGAAAAGTCGAAAGTCGAGTTTAAAGCCCAGTTACATGGACCTGTTGTTCGTAAACGCTTTACCGCCCGCCATTAATACTGTCATAAAACAAAGAGTTGGCTCCCTTCTCCAATAATCGAACTTTCCGTTTTTTTTTATCGACCTTTTCCTGGTGTTTTGTGTTTGGACCTTTTCTCTCGCGAAATGAAACTGGTGTAGAAATTTATGGCAATGTCCATTTTACGCCTCTACAACGTTTGCTTTTCACATCCAATGAAGGTTTGTGGCATCTGTTGGATGTTATCTCGTATGATAACAGGGATTTTTTTTAGCATTTTAACGTGAGTATTCGTCGTTATCGGCGACTCGTTACCACTTTCGATGTTGTGACTTACAGTAGACTGTACTGAAAACAGCAATTGTTGCCTCTCTTCTCACGACTTTGTTCGACTAATAGGACACCCTCGTTTATTTAGGCTGCATAGGTCAAAATTTGGAGAAGAAAAAAATCGCCTTATAGTCCGAAAATTTTACGGTATT
Source organism: Phymorhynchus buccinoides (assembly GCA_017654935.2). Classification (NCBI taxonomy): domain Eukaryota; kingdom Metazoa; phylum Mollusca; class Gastropoda; order Neogastropoda; family Raphitomidae; genus Phymorhynchus; species Phymorhynchus buccinoides. The sequence goes on along the minus strand of CM065690.1, from coordinate 13,579,269 downwards.
CTTTGCACGGGGTGCTCCTGGGAAATAAATAAAAAAAATCCTGCAAGCCCCCCCCCGGTGAAGTGCAGGGACAGTGCCCCCTCCTGGGGATTCCGGGGGACAATGCCCCATGGAAGCTGAAGGGAAGCAACAGTTTCCAATGTAACTGACAGGCTTCTCTTTGCACTTTCGCTTCTGGTTAAGCTTCATGACCTCTATCTAACCAGCAAAATGCATCTTCTCAAATTATTATAATCCGGCGACGCCAGCTCTAGGCAATAAAAAAAAAATCCTAAACTTCAGGACGTCCTGAAAGCAGGATCATCCATCCTTGTTCTGTGCCGATGTCTTTTCGAATGAATTGTTTTGACTTTTACAGTTATTTTGAAGTTACCATAATTTTCATACGATAAGGTGCATCCCCCCCCCCCCCCCCCCCCCCCCCCTGAAAATTTCACAACAAAAGTTTTGTTACAAATGTTTTTATTACTGGTTTTTTGTATTAAAGTCATTTATAAGGCGGCCGGGGTCTCAGGCGGGGTAAAAAAAAGCAATCGCATTAGAGTCAGGAAAATATGGTGGTTCTCAGTGGCTTCGGATATAGTAATAAATATTGTAACAGAATCTGAATGTTGTGTAACATGTGGGGGGTGCGCCTTACAATAACATGGCTCCCAATCGTCCCACAAAAAAAAGGGGTCCTAGGGACTCCTTCACTAGAGGGTCCCAGTGCTATTTCGAATGCCCAAAAGATTTTTCTAGTGCATCCCTGGGACCACCTGCACATTCTTTAGAGGGTCCTTTAGAATTTTAGTACTTCATAGACCCCCAAATGGGGGTCCCTGTGAGACCTGCAATAAAGTGCGCAGACCCTGCCAACCCCCTAACAGACCAAAGAGGAAATTTTAGCAGGAAAGAGGAATTTTTAGGAGCTGAGAGGAATTTTGATGTGCAAGGCATCTTACCTTCACGCGTAAAACATAATTTGAATCAAGGCAATTTCATCCTGTGAACGTGTCTTGTTAAAAACTAGTCTGGTCTGGAAGTGGTCACAACTATTCCTAAACAATAGAAGTTTTGGTTTGTTCTATGTCCTTTTTATTTGGGCAGACCAAGACAGTTGGTGCCATAGAGACTTAAAATAAGACCTTGGGAAGGAAAATAAGAATCAATTTAGTTCATTTTTTTCCTTTCCCTTCAGTTGCTTGAAAAAAGTCGCGGGTAACGTGGAATGAGAGGTCTGGGAGTTGC
>CM065690.1:13552913-13577539 GCA_017654935.2 Phymorhynchus buccinoides | reverse complement strand
CAGCTGGAGGAAATGTTTTTTGAAAAAGTGTTTTGTGAACAAAAGGCAGGAGAATGGTTTCCGGTAAGGCAGAAAGACAGTTAGATGACAGTAAGCAAAGGGAACAGGCAGAGTCAAAGATAGTGACTGATTAGTAGGAGGTTACAGCCAGAACTTTCCAGAAGGTGGGGGAACTATTTATTCAAAAAGACTCCTCAGTATCCTCACGGGGGGCTAACATAATAAAATGAAAGTTTTCATTTTATTTCTATCGCAGAAAGAAAACGAAGGGAGCTCCCCGTCTCCCTCCAGGAGCAACACCAGCACCCTCAGCAGCCACAGCAGAAACAGCCAGGCCGGCGCCAGCACCCCCAAAGGAGCCATCCGCCTGAAAAACCTCCACCAAGGAGGACCCGCAGCAGCAGGGGCCAAAGACGCGGCTGAGGACAGGGGGCTGGAAGAGAGGGGGGAGTTCATGAGGGGACTGAAGAGCGTGGGGGTGGAGGTGGTGGTGACGGGTTACCGAAGCCCGTCCCACTTCTTTATTCAGCTGAAGGAGCGGCAGGCTGCGCTTTCCAAGTGAGTTTGGTGGGGGTTTATTTCGTGTTTCTGTCACGTGCGTTTGCGTGTGCGTACATATTTATTTGTTTGTATGGTGTGTATGCCTGTACGTTCGGGTTGCCTGAGTTTTCTGGGGGGTGGGGTGGGATTTTCACACACCAGGGGTCACGGGGGTGTGGAGGGGGGGGGGGCGGGGACGTGTAAAACATCAGATTTTCGTGTAACCGGATTTAAATTGGAAAAGTTGAGGGCTTACGGCACTCAGTCTGATAAAATGGTATAGAGATATATACTTTCCTGACTTGTCTAGTTCAAAAAACAACGCTCATTCATCATGGGATATGACGCTTATCAAAAGTTATGACATCAATGATTACTGCCGCACAATAAGGATGTGAGTAGATACGGCTCTTGAGGTATCGGAAGAAACAATCAACAAGAAGCTCAACATTTGTCAACATTTCGATTCATTAATCTTTGTCAAAGCAAAGCTATGAGCTATCATTACTACTCAAGACTTGTGTAGGGTAAACAGGTCTGCATTTTGCTGCGTTTGTGTGGTGTGCGCGCGCGCTCAGACTGAATGACGGAGCTGTCCTCCTACAAGGCAGAAGCGGCGGCGGAGCGTGACTGGAAGGTGGGCGAGTGCTGCGTGGCCATCCAGTCCTTCACCGGGGTCTGTCACAGGGCCAACGTCACCGCCGTGCTGGATGGGGGCAGATATCAGGTCAGTACTGCTGCTGCTGTAGGCAAGGCTTCTCCACACCATGAACAAATTTAAGTCGAGCTTTCCGCTGGGATCTGTCACAGGGCCAACGGCAGTGCTGGATGGGGGCAGATATCAGGTCAGTACTGCTGCTGCTGTAGGCAAGGCTTCTCCACACCATGAACAAATTTAAGTCGAGCTTTCCGCTGGGATCTGTCACAGGGCCAACGGCAGTGCTGGATGGGGGCAGATATCAGGTCAGTACTGCTGCTGCTGTAGGCAAGGCTGCTCCACACCATGAACAAATTTAAGTCGAGCTTTCCGCTGGGACCTGTCACAGGGCCAACGGCAGTGCTGGATGGGTTCAGATATGAGGTGGGGACTGCTACTGCTGTAGGCAAAGCATCTCCACACCATGAACAAATTTAAAAGTCCCGAGCCTTTTTTCCGCTGGGATTCTCTGTACACAGGGCCAACGGCAAAGCTGGATGCTTGGATGGGGGTGCTGATAAATCAGGTCCCAGTTAACTTAGGCTGCCTCTCTGCTATGAGTGCGTGGACGTACCTTAGGCAACCCATCTCCACGTTCTAAATAAATTACAGTCCGAGCCTTTTCCGCTGGGATCTGCCACAAGGGCCAACGTCACTGCCGTGCTGGAATGGGTGGCGATATCAGGTCAGTATTATTGCTGCTGCTGCTAGAGTGGGTGGACGTACCTTAGGCAAGGCGTCTCAGTTCTATAGGAAAATTTTCCGCTGGGATCTTCCACAGGGCCAACGTCACCGCGGTGCTGGATGGGGGTGGATATCAGGTCAGTATTATTGCTGTTTGTTTGGCTGCTGCTCCTAGAGTGCGTGGACGTAACCTTAGGCAAGGCGTCTCAGTTCTATAAGAGGGTTTTTCGCTGGGATCTGCCACAGGGCCAACGTCACCGCGGTGCTGGATGGGGGTGGATATCAGGTCAGTATTATTGCTGCTGCTGCTAGAGTGCGTGGACGTACCTTAGGCAAGGCGTCTCAGTTCTATAAGAAAATTTTCCGCTGGGATCTGCCACAGGGCCAACGTCACCGCGGTGCTGGATGGGGGTGGATATCAGGTCAGTATTATTGCTGCTGCTGCTAGAGTGCGTGGACGTACCTTAGGCAAGGCGTCTCAGTTCTATAAGAAAATTTTCCGCTGGGATCTGCCACAGGGCCAACGTCACCGCGGTGCTGGATGGGGGTGGATATCAGGTCAGTATTATTGCTGCTGCTGCTAGAGTGCGTGGACGTACCTTAGGCAAGGCGTCTCAGTTCTATAAGAACATTTTCCGCTGGGATCTGCCACAGTGCCAAAGTCACTGCAGTGCTGGATAGGGGCGATATCAGGTCAGTACTACTGCTGCTGCTGCTGCTAGAGTGGAGACGTACCTTAGGCAAGGTTAGAGCTATAGGCTGTGTACACACATAAGCGGATAATCCATGCGGAAACCCGTGCGCAATCCGTAATAAATAAGTGAAACAAAAGAAGGGAAAAGATTTACGCACGTGTCCGAATTTTCCCCTGTATGCGTAAACTTTTATCCTTCTTTCTTCCACTTATTTAGGGTTTTTCCGTACGGAAACTTACGCGTCTAATGTGAACCCGGAGCCTAAAGGTGAAGCCCTATATAAATGTTCTTAAATAGGAAGGCATCTCCACGCTATAAAGATTTCAGCCGAGCTTTTTCACTGGGATCTGCCTCAGGGCCAACGTCACCGCAGTGCTGGATGGCACATATAGTTACTTCCGTCTTGTCGGGTGAGATGCAACGGACAGCCAAGAATGTCAAAAAATACAAGGCAAATTGAAGAGCTTAATCGTCAAGGGTCATGGTGACCCCTAATTGCAGAAAATTATGGGTCAATTTCTAAAATGATGGGCCAGTAATGTGTCACTGTAAGTGTTAACCTTTTCACCGCCCTGTCGTATCCCGGCATCACAATGACTTAAGGCAATGTCATTGAAAGGCATCAAATGAGTGCCTGGTATGCCCCTTTTTCTAAATTTTGGGAAGTAAGGATATGTCCTCTTTTATGCATGTCACAGAGGAATCCCAAATATTGCAGACAGAATCTTTTCTCTACCCAGGTAAGTGTAATGGAAAGTTTTAGCTGAAAAATGGCTGGCATTTGAAAGGGGTTAAGCTTCTTCTTCTTCTGCGTTCCCGGGCCATAAGCCACAATGGGTACGTATGTGTCCGTTTTTCCAGTTTTTCCTGGTCTCCCCGCTGCGCACAGCCGAAACACATTCCAGTTTTCGGAGGAGCTCAAAGGAGAAAATTGTATTTGGAAGATTTTTTTTTTTTTAAAAGGCAGGAGAATGGACCAAAAGTCAGACAGAAAGTCAGAAAGATAGATGACAGTAAGCAAAGGAAAAAGGCAGAGTCAAAGAGCTAGTGGGCAGACTAGAGGAATTTACAAGCACAGAACTTCCAGAAGGTGGGGAAACTATTTTTACGAAAGACACTCCCCGGTATCCCCACGGGGAGAGACTTAGAGGGGGGCCGTGGTCGTCCAGCTCCCCGTATGGAAGCATGAGGCATCCATCCACCCACTGCCCCAATTTAGTATATCTAAACATGTTTACACTTCCATGTCTGTGAGCTTAAAGGTGAACGAACCCTGACAGATGAGTTTTTGCAAAAGGAACACGTCGAGATCACCAGAAAAGACAGCCTTTTCAAGGATCTGAACACTCGCTTTGCTCTGGTTTCCTATAAATCAAACCGTCAAAACGGCGATTCCTCCTTGGCTGGCGGAGAGAGTAGCCATTTTGGATGGGGTGGGTGGAGGTCAATCCCATTGTGGTTGAAGCTTTTTTTTCTTTGTTGTAGTGCAGTCCAAAAAAAAATGAAGCTATTTGCTTTGTTGTGAGCGAAACTCCTTTTAGATAAAACTGTATAACATTTAAAAAAAAAAAAAAAAAAAAAAGGTTTGTATTGCGAACATTTTGTGCAAACAATTTGACCTAAATGCAAGGCGGACATTGGAAAAGAAACGGCACACACCTTCTCTTTGGGTGAAAAATTTGACTTCCAGCACCTATGCCAAGGAGGAATCGTAAAATTTGATGATTTCTAGGAAACCAGAGCAAAGTGAGTGTTGCGATCTCTGTAAAGGGTGTTTTCCTGGTGATCTTGCACGCGTTTCTTGCAAAAACTCATCCCGTCAGGGTGAACCATGGCTTTGGCTAACATTTTGGTGGTTTGTTGATGCATATGAAAATTGCAGGTGAACCTGATGGACTATGGGCTGAGCGACGAGGTGCCGCCCGGCGCCTTGCGGGCGCTGAAGCAGGTGCACGGGCAGGTGGAGTGCTTCGCCGAGCGGTGCCACCTGGCCCACCTGGCGCCCTTCGACCCCTCCCAGGGTGTGGATCAGTGGTCGCCCCCCGCCGTCCAGTTCATGGCCAGAGAGATCAAGGACCGGAGGCTCTTCGTCAAAGTGGAGGTAACTTTGGCGATTTGGACGAGATGCTGAGCACTGTCGAAATGGAGGCGGCTCCGAGGTTGTGTTTTTATATATACTATTACGTTTCGATACTGACAAAGTAATAAGTTGTTACTGTCAAAATAGGAATGACTTGATGGTCACGCAAACTGACAAAGTGTTAGAGGTGTTTACTGCGATTTTCTGAAAGTTCTATTTTATAATTTTTTTAAAAAGTATTATTGGGTATTAGGTAATTTATAGTCACAGAGGCGTCTCCGTGAAATTCGGATTGCTCCCACCTGAAGAGCGCGTCGCAGCCAGAGGCGCGCCACCCACTTAAAAAAAAAATGATGCGATTTTTGTGTGACTGATGAGGGGGGGGGGGGGGGGGGAGGGGGGGTGGGGGGTAAATTTTGACCAAATGACAATTTTTTCGTTGCCATTGGGATTAATGTGTGCTAAGTGCATGGGCACACGTGACCTCTGTTTATCGTCGCATCTGAAAGACTCCACATTCAGACCATAAGGCCTAGTGCAAAGTGAGAGGAAGCATCCCCTGTACCCAGGTTCGAACTCGGGTTTACTTGACACAAGGCGAACGCATTGCCTCTGTGCCACTCTACACCTAAGGTTATTTTCTGACACTTTCTTCACCAGTGAAAGGAAGGTGTTAAACGGGTGTGTTCTCCGATGTGTTCAGGGAGAGAAGAGCGGCGACCTGGGCCTGTCTGTGGATATCCTGGTGGAGGTGACGGTGGCCGAGACCGCCCTTGATCCCCTGCGCTACAAGTACAACTCCCTGGTCCGGCGACTGGTTGACCGCGGCATGGCCCGATCCTTGAAGCCAGCACCCAGGTATGTACACCACAATGCATAGGTATAATACTGAATATAACGGCCCTCGACCCCCTGCGCTACAAGTACTGGTCCAGCGACTGGTTGACCGCGGCATTGCCCGATCCTTGAAGCCAGCCCCCAGGTATGTACACCACAATGCATAGGTATAATACTGAATATAACGGCCCTCGACCCCCTGCGCTACAAGTACTGGTCCAGCGACTGGTTGACCGCGGCATGGCCCGATCCTTGAAGCCAGCCCCCAGGTATGTACACCGCAATGCATAGGTATAATACTGAATATAACGGCCCTCGACCTCCTACGCTACAAGTACTGCTCCCTGCTACAACAACTGATTGACTGATTATGTATATTTAAATAAAAAAACGAATAAAAATGTTTAATACAACAACAAAAAACTGATTGACCGCACGCGGCATTGCCCCGATCCTTGAAGCCAGCACCTAGGTATGTACGCCATTTGTTCTTCTTCTTCAATCCTCAGACACATTATGAGCGCAGTACTGGTCCAGCGACTGGTTGACCCGCGGCAGGGAAATGGCCCGATCCTTGAAGGTGAGCCATGCCCCCAGGTATGTACACCGCAATGCATAGGTATAATACTACAAATTGATAATCCTTGAAGGCCCTCGATGCCTCCTCGAACGCTACAAGTAGTTCTGCTCCCTGCTATCCTTGAACAACTGCAATTGACTGATTAGCGTGGTAAGGCCCTAAGTTAGTAGATGACAGTAAAGCAAAAGGGATAAGGCAGAGTCAAAGAGAGTGATAGAATTAAGTTAAGCACAAAAAAAAAACGAATAAAAATGTTTAATACAACAACAAAAAACTGATTGACCGCCCACGACGGCATTGCTCCGATCCTTGAAGTCAGCACCCAGGTATGTATGTACACCACAATACGTAGGTGTAATACTAAATATAATCGCCCTGCACCCCCTACGCTACAAGTACTGCTCCCTGGTCCAGCGACTGTACCAGTCAGCCTCAACAAGTCTCTCATCCCAACGATTCAGAAAACGTTTCCACAGACATGAAGACTCTGTCTCACAGGAGGAAGATGAAGACCGCAGCATATGGCAGTGGGATCTGTGCTCTCTCTCTCTCTGGCTCTCTCTCTCTCTCTCTGACTCTCTCTCTCAGCGACTCCCTCCTCTCTCTCTCTCTCCCTCCACTCCTCCTCTCCTCCTCCCCTAGCTATGGCTCTGGCTCAGTCTCTCTCTCCTCTTTCCTCCATTCTCTCTCTAAAATCTCTGTATTCTTTTCTGATTTTCTCCTCAGCCTCAAGCAAGGCTCGCACGCTCCTCCTAGGGAATCTCTGACCTTTTCCCCTTCAAGAAAATCTCTGATTCTTTTCTGATTTTCAGCCAGCCTCAGCAAGGCTCGCACTCCAGGGAATCGGAAGACCTATCCACGGACGACGAGGACAAAGACGATGAAGACTACTCGGCCTCACAGGAGGGGGAGAAGGAGGAGGAGGAGGAAGACCGCAGCGCGTGGCAGTTGGGGTCTGTGGGACCCGGAGAAGGAGGAGGAAGAGCCCATCGACCAGTACCCCCCATCTGGGTGGACCCCCACCCTCCCCCCGCCGCCTCCACCTTCGCCGTCATGCCCACCCACGTGGACGCCCAGGGGGTCATCTATGCTCACGATCTTCAGAACGGTGAGACAGACGGAGGAGAAAGACAGTTAGGGACAGATAGACAGAGACAAAGAGAAAGACAGGCAAGAAAAAGAGAGGGGGGGTAGAAAAAGAGAGATGAAAGTAATGGGCGATTGGAAAATTGCTGTATGGGGTGTTTTTCATTTTAACCCTTTCATGGCCACTGTCGCCTCTTGGCACCACAAATGATTTAACACCCATGTCACTAAAAGGCATCAAATGAGGGTCTAGTATCCATGCCACAGAGGAATTCCCCAATATTGCAGACGAAATCTTTTTCTCTACCCGGGTAAGTTTAATGGTAAATTTTGGCTGAGGAATGGCTAGCGTTGAAAAGGGTTAAGCTTTTGTGCTTTGCTTATGTTTTTGTGTATGCAAAGAAATGTGGGATTCTGTGAGCTGTTAACATGCGTCATTAAACAAACCTGGGCCTGTATTCACGTTGAGATAGCATGAGACTTAGCATCATGCTAACTTAGAAGCTCTTCCAAAAGTCATATTAAATCCTATAGGACATTGGAAGAGCTTCTAAGTTAGTATCATGCTAAGTCTCATGCTATCTCAACATGAATACAGGCCCTGGTTACTCTACACATTATAAGCAGTGTTCTACACAATTTTGACTTCAGCTACACTTCAACACTGGTAATTAGGAAATCCCCCCTATTTATGCATTTCAATTCATAATTGCTACACATTTTCGATGAACATTTTTCTTGATGGCTTTGAAGATTTGAACTACCATATTTTTCAGACGATGGGGCGATACTTTTTTCAGAGAGTCAGACCCCTGCACCTTATTAGGTATTATGGGTGATTAGGTACTTTATGGTCACAGAGGCATCTCTGTGAAAACCGGGCTGCTCCCACCCGGAGAGCGCATCGCAACCAGAGGCGCACCACCCAATTTTATTTTTTGCATGCGCTTTTTGTGTGACTGGTGAGGGAGGGGGGGGTAAATTTTGACCAAAACTTTATGACAACTTTTTTCTTGCCACTGGGTTTAACGTGTGCTTATAGTGCATGGGTACGGTCTTGGGGACTCGCGGCGTCGGTTTATCGTCTCATTCGAAAGACTCCATGTTCAGACTGTGAGGCCTAGTGCAAAGTGAGAGGGAAAAATCCGCTGTACCCAGGTTTCGAACTCGGGGTTTACTTGGACACGAGGTGAACGCGATACCACTGTGCCACTCTGCACCACTCTGTAATATGACTACTAATATACATGGGGGGGGGGGTTGCCCATAACACACACTTGTGCGTCCCTGAAGCGCCAAAATCAGGAAGGGACTCTTTAATTTCAGCACTGCGCATCCCAAAGACGCACACGTTTTTTTCACAGACCAAGTTTAATCTCTCTCCTCTTGGTTGTGTGTGTGGGCATGCGCAAAGTGTTATGCATGACAAGGCGTTTATGTAGCTTATGTGTTTTGCATTTTCAACTTCATTGAAGTAGGTTTTTAAGTGTTGATTGGGGACCCTTAAAAATTTCAAAAGGACCCTTAAAATTTTGCACAGGGGGTCCCTGGGACCCTCACATTTGATCCTTATGGGAAACACTGTCATATAGTAAGAAAATATAATAACAAAATCTGAATTTTTGTAACATTTTTGGGGGTGTGCCTTACAATAAGGTGCGCTTTATACAGTGGAACCTCCCATATAAGACCTCCCATTATAAGACTCCCTCCCATATATAAGACCTACTTCTCTAAGACATTGCCCTTCTTTGTAAGTAATTAACATTACCTCTCTTAGAAGACCCCTCCCTTAGAAGACCCTCCTTTTGGATGACTTTTGAAGGTCTTATAATAATAATAATAATAATAATATAATAAAGCGGACATTTGTATAGCGCTTTTTATCGAGCACAAAGCGCTTTGCAATCAGCATTGAAACACATCACATACACTACGCACACGACACAACAGACAACACAGGCAAAACGTACGTGCAACGCACGTACTTGCACGCGGCACGAGCGAGAACGCGTTCTTGCACAAGACATGCACACACAGACCCACACAACATTTTCATACAAACACACAGAAAACACATTCTAACTGAAACGCACACAAACTTACTCAAGCATACACTTGTATAAAACAAACATGCGCACGCGGCACGCACACACATACCCACACGCGCACTCCGACATAACAAGCACCTCAACGTTACTCACGAATCACATACATAATTACACTCAGAACCACACTCCTCCAACTATCTATCGCACGGGTCAAAAGGAGGAACTCCTCTCTCCCCCCCCACACTAGTGAACACAATTTCTCCTGCGCACGGCATCCACTCATACGGGAGTTTCCACTGTAGTCCGAATAATATGGTACACATTTCAAGCAGCAACAACAACAAAACACATTCCAGCTATGGAGACTTGACCCATCTTGAGTTAGGGGTGGTAACCATGCGTGTCGTTCAGAGAAAGAGACGGCGGCGTACATGGATCAGCTGGACAGCTACGGCAAGTGGACGGCGGCGCGCAGCATGCTGAACCCCAGAGTGGGCCAGGTGTGTCTGTGCCTGTACCGCCCCGACAAGGCCTTCTACAGGGTTGAAGTCATGGAGGACAGGGACCCCCTTGTAGTGGTGAGTTGAATTAAGGTGTGTCTGTGCCTGTACCACCCCGACAAGGCCTTCTACAGGGTTGAAGTCATGGAGGACAGGGACCCCCTTGTAGTGGTGAGTTGAATTAAGGTGTGTCTGTGCCTGTACCACCCCGACAAGGCCTTCTACAGGGTTGAAGTCATGGAGGACAGGGACCCCCATGTAAAGGTGGGTTGAATTAAGGTGTGTCTGTGCCTATACCACCCCCACAAGGCCTTCTACAGGGTTGAAGTCATGGAGGACAGGGACCCCCTGTGTAGTGGTGAGTTGAATTAAGGTGTGTCTGTGCCTGTACCGCCCCGACAAGGCCTTCTACAGGGTTGAAGTCATGGAGGACAGGGACCCCCATGTAAAGGTGAGTTGAATTAAGGTGTGTCTGTGCCTGTACCACCCCCACAAGGCTTTCTACAGGGTTGAAGTCATGGAGGACAGGGACCCCCTTGTAGTGGTGAGTTGAATTAAGGTGTGTCTGTGCCTGTACCACCCCGACAAGGCCTTCTACAGGGTTGAAGTCATGGAGGACAGGGACCCCCTTGTAGTGGTGAGTTGAATTAAGGTGTGTCTGTGCCTGTACCACCCTGACAAGGCTTTCTACAGGTGATGGAGGACACAGACTCCCATGTAAAGGTGGGTTGAATTAAGGTGTGTCTGTGCCTGTACCACCCCCACAAGGCCTTCTACAGGTGATGGAGGACACGGACTCCCATGTAAAGGTGAGTTGAATTAAGGTGTGTCTGTGCCTGTACCACCCCCACAAGGCTTTCTACAGGTGATGGAGGACACAGACTCCCATGTAAAGGTGGGTTGAATTAAGGTGTGTCTGTGCCTGTACCACCCCCACAAGGCTTTCTACAGGTGATGGAGGACACAGACTCCCTGTGTAAAGGTGGGTTGAATTAAGGTGTCTGTGCCTGTACCACTACCAAACTCAGCGACGCACCACCCCGACAAGAAGTAAGGCTTTCTACATGGTGATAGGAGGACAACAGAACGTCCCATGTAAAAAGGTGGGGTTTGAATTGAGAGTGTGCTGGTGGTGCCTGGGTGCCCTGTAGCCACCCCCACACCACTGACAAGGGCTATTCTTTCTCTTTCCTATTTCTACAGGTGATGGAGGACACAGACTCCCATGTAAAGGTGGGTTGAATTAAGGTGTGTCTGTGCCTGTACCACCCCCACAAGGCTTTCTACAGGTGATGGAGGACACAGACTCCTGTGTAAAGGTGGGTTGAATTAAGGTGTGTCTGTGCCTGTACCACCCCCACAAGGCTTTCTACAGGTGATGGAGGACACAGACTCCTGTGTAAAGGTGGGTTGAATTAAGGTGTGTCTGTGCCTGTACCACCCTGACAAGGCTTTCTACAGGTGATGGAGGACACAGACTCCCATGTAAAGGTGGGTTGAATTAAGGTGTGTCTGTGCCTGTACCACCCCCTGACAAGGCTTTCTACAGGTGATGGAGGACACAGACTCCCTGTGTAAAGGTGGGTTGAATTGAAGTTGTGTGTCTGTGCCTGTACCACCCCGACATTGGCCTTCTACAGGTGGATGGAGGTTCACAGACTCCCATGTAAAGGTGGGTTGAATTAAGCGCTGTGTCTGTGCCTGCACCACCCCCGAACAGCGCTTTCTGTCAGGTGATGGAGGACACATTACTATATTTGTGAAAGGATGGGTTGAATTAGGGCTGCTGTCTGTGCCTTTACCACCCTGACAAGGCTTTCTAGAGGTGATGGAGGACACAGGCTCCCATGTAAAGGTGGGTTGAATTAAGGTGTGTCTTGTGCCTGTCACCACCCTGACAAGGCTTTCTACAGGTGATTACTTTTTTAGGCTCCCATGTAAAGGTGGGTTGAATTTTTTTAATTTTCCCCGAAAAGAGCATGGGAAATGTTTGGAAAAGTACAAAACAAAAGCTGAAAAGCTGAGTACAAGGTCCCTAGCGGGGTCCAGTCCAGGGGGTAACGGCTGAAGCTTTTTTAAAAATATTGCATCCTAAAACAGCATTAAGAACAGCTACTTTGAGTTATTCTGTTTTTTTTTTTCGGCGGACAGACTTTTTTTCCGGCGGAAAATCAATGTCATTTGTAACAGAAATTTGCTGTTAAGCGGACAATTCCTGTGCCTAGGTTAATACTGCAGGGATGCAAATCTTGCCTCGGAACATTCAAAGGCGTGCTGGTTTAAAAAAAAATTAAATTTCAAGGTGGGTTGAATTAAGTGTTGAAATTCTCCTGCCTTTACAAGCCCTGGAATCAAGGCCTTCAACAGAGTAATGGAGTTGCTTTTCTCCCAGCTTCAGGTGGGGTGAATTAAGCCGCCACTCTGCAGCCACCCTACCTCCAACCCCACGACGACCCCCAGCAGGGGCCCCCTGGCCCCCGACCATGGACTCCCATGTAAAGGCCTGTTGAATTAAGGATTTTCTCCCTGTTGCATCCGTGACACTGCTTTGTACAGGTGTCTGCAGGCGCACTTCATCGACTACGGCAACACAGAGGTTGTGGATTAAGCATCTGCTGAGACTGCCTGACGCCGGAGATGGGCGACAGGCTTTCTAAACGTTATGGAGGACACAGACTCCCATATAAAGGGCCTTCCCACCAAGGCACATCACAACCTGTCCAACATGTCAGTGAGCAAAGGCTTTGTTGCGGGCTTTTTGTTTTTAAACAGAAAAACTAATTCAAAGTCGTTCTGGGTGTATTATGAGTTTGTGTCAGGATGTGGGGGGGGGGGATTGGTTTCTTTGTTTTCTCTACATCTTTGTAAAGCGCTGTGGGATGGCAAACCATCGAACAGCGCTGATATGTCATTTTATTATTTATTTTATTATGTGCGCTGCTTTTTGTTTTAGTACCGTCAATAGAAGGTTTATCCACAGACACTAATTTTGGCTGTATCATTTCTCGTTTTTCATGCATTGATGTTAAAAAGATTTTTTTTTTTCTTTACTTTTTTTCTGGCAGTCCAGGGGTTAATCAGAGGCATGGAAATTGGAAAAGTAAAAAACAAAAGCTGAAAAGCGGAAGTACAGGTCCCTAGCAGGGGTCCAGGGGGTCGCAGAAGCTTTTTTTTTTTTTTTTAAAAAAATTGAATCCCTAAAACAGCATTAGAATAGAACGGCTAATTTTGAGTTATTCTGTTTTGTTTTTTCAGCGTACAGTAACTTTTTTTCCGGCAGAAAACATGTCATTTTTTAACAGAAATTTGCTGTTTTGGGGCGGACAATTCCATCCCTGGTTTAATACTGCGGGATGCAATCTTTGCCTCGGTAACTACATTCAAAGTCGGTGCATGGTTTTTTTTAAATTCAATTTCAGGGGCAAGAAAGTGTTGAATGCTCACTTTAACAAAGCCTGGAAATAAATTTCAAATTGAGTATGATTTTGCTTTTTCCTTTCTTCACTTGCGTGGGGTGTTGCCCCCTCCCCCTCCCCCTCCCCCCTCCCCCGCCACAGGTCCGCCCTCCCTGGACATCCCTGCACTCGCCTGCTGTTTGTTCTCCAGGTTGCATCCCCGTGTTACTGTTGTGTCTGTCAGGCGCACTCAATCGACTACGTCAACCAGAGGTTGTTGACAACACCTTTCTAAAACCAATGTCCCGCGGCCTAATTCGGGCGCAGACTCCCTCGGCTCTTAGAAGAGGAATATCACAAGAAAAAGTTTGCGGGAGAGCCATCTAAACTTTTTGCATTTTTTTTTTTTGTTGGTTTGTGGGTGGGGTGGGGGAACCGCCACCAAATTAACGGACCGGACGGTGGTTTGGCATTTTTTTTTTTTTATTTGTTTTCTTTTTTTTTTTATTTTTTTTTTTGTTTTTTTTTTTCTTATTTATTTTCTTCTTTTTTTTTTTTTTACTTTTTTAATTTTTTTTTTTTTATATCTTTTTTTTTTTTTTTTTTTTTTCCTTTTTTTTTTTTTCTTTTATTTTTTTTTTTTTTTGTTTTTTTTTTTTTTTTTTTCTTCTCGGATTGTCTAGTTGGGCGGTTATGTTTGTTATCCACGCTAGTGAGAGGGAGGGAGAGAGAGATGCCGAGATGGAGAATATAAGGCCCCTTTTTCTTTGACTGCCCCCTGTTTTTTTTTTTCTTTTTCGACGTTAGAGAGTTGACGATTAAGAGCCAGAGCTTTTCAATTTGAGAGAGAGCTTCAAGAGAGAGAGATGAGAAAGAGATGTAGAGAGAGAGAGAAAGATTTGAGTTTCTTCTATTTTCGATTTCAGAGAGCCCTTCTAGAGATCACAAGAAAGAGAGAGAAGGGAGAGTTGTTGGGAGAGAGAAGAGAGAGAAAAAGAGGCCGAGAGAGAGAGCAAGTTTTCTAGATGAAAGAGAGAAAAAAAAAGATGGTAGAGAAGAAAGTCAGAGAGGAGAAGACGAGAAGAGAGAGAAAAAAAAAGTCTTATAGAGAAAAAAAAGTCCTGTCTAAGACTACCAGACACCTTTTTCCAGATGTTTAAAGCTGAAGTAAAAACCCCGTAAATCTTCTTTTGTCTTCATTTCATTTCTATTTTTCTTTTTTTTTGTTTATGAATGTTTTGTTTGTGAGCATGGCTGGAGATGATTTGAGGTTTCTTTAATAATTCAAAATCGTCGAGATGCGAATGAGTTCAGCAAGTGTAGCTTTTACTTTGCCAGAAAAGAAGCACCTAGCTGTAACTTCTGTAGGGGTTTGTGAAGAAATTCCAGAGAGAGAGACGAGAGAGAGAGAGAGAGAGAGAGAGTACGGACTTAGCGGACTATACGAGGCGAGATACTTTTTTTTCTCCAAGATTCCGAGCAGAGAGAGAGTCCATGCGCCTTATAACGTGAGAGAGGAGAAGAAAGAGAGAGACTAGAGAGAGAGAAAAAAAGAAGAGAGAAGATAGAGAGAGAGAGAGAGAGAGAAAGAGAGAGAAATGGAGAGGAAGAGAGAGGAGAGAGAGAAGAGAGAGAGAGAGATGATTGAGAGAGGAGAGAGGAGAGAGAGAGGAGAGGAGCGAGTCAGAGAGAGAGAGAGAGACAGAAAGACTTCTTGTAAAAAAAGAGAGTTCAGAGAGAGAGAAAGATGAGAGATGACGAGACGAGAGAGAGAGATAGAGAGAGAGAGAGAGAGAGAGGAAAGAGAGAGAGAAAGATGAGAGAGAGAGAGAGAAAGAGAGATGGAGAGGGAGAGAAAGAAGAAGAAGAAGAGAGAGAGAACAGACACCTGACAGAGAAGATAGCATAGTTTTTTGAGAGAAGAGAGAGAGAGAGTAGAGAAAGAGTTTAGAGATGTAGAAAGCCTGATTAGAGAGACTTTAGAAAGAGTTTATTAGAGAGATGGAGAGAGTAGAACAGCAGAGAGAGAAAAGAGAGAGAGAGAGCTTTAAAGAGAGAGTTAAAACAGACAGACAGACAGAAAGAGAGAGATCAGAGAGATAAAAAGAGGAGAATAGAGAGAGAGAGAAAGAGTCAATGTTGGAGAGAATGGGTGCGTCGCTTACAGAGAGAGAGAGAGAGGAGACGAGAGATGTTGAGAGAGAGAGAGTTTCCCTCTAGTTCGAGAGAGAGAGAGGTAGTGGTTGAGAGAGAAAGCTTGAGCTTGGCTTTCAGAGATTGAAGAGAGAGACGAGAGAGAGAGTAGACGGAGAGGGTCTAGAGAGAGATGTAGTTTTTTTGGCAGAGAGAGATATATATAGGAGAGGAGGGAGAGAAGAGCGAGAAGGGATGTGAAAGGAAGCTCGTTGGAGCGAGAGAGAAGTATGCAGAGATTAAGGAACAAGGAGAAAGAGAGAGAGAAGGTCGGGAATTTTTGAAAGAGAGAGAGAGAGAAAGATGGAGAGAGAGAGAGAGAGAGAGCGAGAGAGTAGAAAGAGCGAGAGAGCGCGATCGTCAGAGAGAGAGAGAGATCAGGGAGACTTTGATAAGAGAGAGAGAGAGAGCTTAGAGAAAAAAGATAGAGTAGATAAGAAAAAAAAAGAGAGAGAGATCTCTCTCTTTCACGCACGCACGCTCGCCACGCACGAGAATACTGCAGAGACCAGAGAGAGAGCAGAAAGAGAGAGACACACGGCAGGAGAGAGAGCGCACAAGATACGAGATATTAAAGAGAGAGTGGTTGATAGAGAGAGAAAGACCGAGAGAGAGCAGAGAAACAAGGCATGAGAGAGAGATAGAGAGAAAGAGAGACGAAGACGAGAGGAACTAAGTTAGTAGAGAGCCAAGAAAGAGATTAGAGAGAGGATTATGTTATGTAACTTATGCCCCATGTCATAGAGATCACCTCTTTTTCAACTCTTTACCTAACAGATTTTTTTAAAAGATAATGAGAGATGTTAGATTGATGAGGAGAGAGAGAGTTGTTTTTCATTCTTCTTGAAGGAGAATAGAGAGAGCCCTCGTGGGGAGAGACGACTCTAAGTCTTTTTGTTATTTCGGATGAGATTATAAGAGAGAGAGTCCCCCGAGAGAAAGAGAGAGAGAGAAAGCGAGGAGAGGAGAGAGAAGAGAGAGAGAAAGAGAGAGAGAAAAAAATTTGGGACAGAGAGCCCCCCCCCCCTTCCTTTCCTGAGAGCGAGAGAGATGAGAGAAAGAGCAAGAGAGAGAAAGAGAAAAGAGAGGAGAAAGAGCCTCGAGAGAGAGACGCGAGTCTCCAGAGAGAGAGAGACGGAGAGAGAAGAGAGAGATTCATCTTATATGCTCAGAGAGTACCTAAGAGCGAGTACAGAGAGAGTCCCTCTTGATATAGAGAGAAAGAGAGAAAGAGAGAAAGACTTGAGAGAGTGAGGGAGAGATGAGATGGAGAGAGAGAAGAGAGAGATCATGGAGAGGAGAGAAAAGAGAGAGAGAAGTCAGAGAGAGAGAGAGAGCTTTTTCTGAAGACTCTAGGAGAGAGAGAAAGAGAGAGAGAGAGAGAGAGGAGAGCAGAGAGAGAGAAAAAAGAGAGAGAGAGCGAGTCAGCGAGAGCATGAGTATGTAAGAGATGAGAGAACGAGAGAGAGATTAGATTTCACAAGAGTGAGACCAAGAGAGAGCCGAGAGAGTTAAGTAGAGACGAGAGAGCAGAACTAGAGAGAGATAAAGAGGGAGAGATAGATTAGAGAAGAGATTGGAGAGAAAGAGAGAGAAATGAGGGAGAGAGAGAGAGAGAGAGTCGGGGAAAGAGAGAGAGAGAGACGGAGAGAGAGAGAGAGGCAAAGAGACAAAGATGGTTTAGAGAGAGATGAGGAGTAGCGAGAGAGAGAGAAGAAGAAAGCGAGAGAGAGCAGAGAGAGGAGGAAAGAAGAGAGAGAGAGAGCATCATGGAGAGAGAGAGAGAGAGAGAGAGAGGAGAGAAAGAGAGGAGATTTTTGAGAGAGAGAGAGAGAGAAGAGAGAGAGAGAGACGAGAAAAGAGAGAGAGAGAGGAGAAAGAGAAGAGTGAGGTATACTTGTATTTCCAACACTCAAAACACTGCAGTAGCCTAAAAACACCTTGGAATCTCGGTTACCTCGCACATAGCTAAATACGCACGTCGCGTCCAAGTGGCATGGCTATCTGCATACCGCGGCGTAGATAGAGGGATGACTCCCACTTACATCCGGAGGTTATGAGACGCGCACGCCGTACGTGGCGCCGGATATGACATTACTTAATTTTCCCAGCCTAGCTTTCGTCAGTGGGCCGCTCTACTCGGGCCTTGGAATTGAGTTCCTTTAACATAGCCTTGTTGTTTTGCACTCGTGTTTTAGTGGGAGTTGTACTGGTTAGCCCTCCCGTGCTCGAATCTCTTTTTCTTGTCGTTCGGTTTGTTGTGGAAGTTAGCTTTGTATACATTTACGGTGGGCAACTGTGATGCAGATGTAAAAACCCTTCCATTTCATCTGCTGTTCTTTATCATGTTTTTCAGTCTTGCCTTTCTAACAAACGAAACAACTGTTTTTTTTATACAGGGTCTATGAGATAAGCATTAGCGCTTTTTTACACTCAGCCCTGTGGCCAAAACAAGAAAACTAAGCAGACCAACACATAAGTATGCAACAAACATAAGTAAGCATAGCATCAAAGCCAATCCTTCAAACCATCATGAAGAATTAGCCATATTACAACTTTACAGCTATCCAGTAACATCATCTACTACATTAATTTTAAAATATCGGAGACTTATCACATTGAGCATTATACGTCACTCGCCTATCCCAAGGGCATTGCCAGATACGTTCCAACCACTATTCTGGTCATTTACAATGTCCCTATGTATCTGTTCAGACAAGAGGACGTGAAAACTCAATTTTCCTCGTCAAATCAAACAATATATACACAATAGCAAGTAAGAGGGATCCAAAGTTAAGGACAACAAGACAGACAATATAACACGGACATATTGAAACAAGCTACATGAGAGAGACGAGAGGCGAGAGACAAGAGCGAGAGAGATGCGGATACTGGGGGGGATACTGGGACCAGCTCGACAGGTGCTTGGCACGACATCACTTAGAGCAGACTATGACGGATGGCAGTATCCTAATCAAATGCAATCAACTTCACTTTATTATCTCCCACGAGAAATTTTGTCATGTCCAGAATACACAAAGACATCGGACATTCAAGACAATCCATGAATAGAAGCAAAACAGTGTAACACATAATCCACTTAGAAGAATACACCATATATATGTTGGAATGCATCAGCCATCTCAAGGATACAAGCATGGCATAGTTTCGTTTAATCACAGAGTGAAACACACATTTAGAACTAAAAGTGATCGTGAGTTTTAGGAGGTGCGAATGATCTGGGATGACAGGATTTTCTCTTGTGGCCCTGGTAGTTGGG
The DNA here is from genome assembly GCA_017654935.2 of Phymorhynchus buccinoides. NCBI lineage: Eukaryota > Metazoa > Mollusca > Gastropoda > Neogastropoda > Raphitomidae > Phymorhynchus > Phymorhynchus buccinoides. Next base: position 13,558,921 of record CM065690.1, on the reverse strand, counting down.
AACATATTAAAAGTGTTTTGTGAGGCTGACGTTCTCAGAATGTAATAGTTCGTAGTGTTTCGTTCAAAACACATTGAGAAGTGTCATTTACAATTTTCCTGGCTTTATGCATGGTTACGTCTTTCGTACATCTTCATTCAAACACCATCTCTCTCTTTCCCAACACTTTACTACACACAGTATCCACCACATCATCCAACACACAATGAAACGCTTGTTCTTCAAACACAGATCTTGCCAAGCCAACACATAAAGGTGAAAACACGTAAGCAAGACCTCAATGCCTGGCTCTATAACGATATGTTACGACGTACGTAATATGTTATATACAGGCATGTGTCCTGTGTAATATTGATACCGGCATGTGATATGTATGTAACGTATATACAGGCATGTTTCATGTGTAATGATAAACTAATTTTAAAAATCAGTTTGTGATAATGTAATCCTTTCGAATGTTTTCATGAAAGATGGATGACTAGTATATTTGTTTTAAATACAAGAAAACACCCGTTGTAAGAATCTTAACTTCAGTTGAGCCTTAAACCTCTATAAATACCGTTTTCCCTTTTCTGTGTTTAACGTCAATTTATCACCCTGATTTACACATCAAAAATACGCAGTCCTATTGAAGAATTGACACTAAAGGCGAAGACTGACCATGAACCAAGATTGCGCGACAGTGGGAGTTGTGGATTTCTGCATTTTTACCTCCCCCACCCCCCCCCCCCCCAAAAAAAAAAAATTAAATTAAAAATTCTCCTTTCATCCACACACTACTAACAGGGTCGACTAGAGCAGAAGTCCCTTGGAGGATGAATTTCCAGATGAAATGACGGAAGAACTGACGGAGCTGGGGACTAGGTGCAGACGGGGGTCGCCGCACAAGGTCAACGAGCTGGAGGAACATCTTATCAGCGCGCCACGGGTGTGGGGGGGAGCCGGACTGACAGTGTTATTGCAGGTTGCTGAGGTTGATTGTTTACTAAGGCTTGGGACATTTTTGTTACGCATTAAGGAGTGGCGTACAGTAGTGGTAAGTTAAGGTTAGCGCGTTCGTGTCAAGAACCCGAGCAACGATTTAACGTTGAGTTCGAACCTAGGGTCAGCTAGGGGATTTATTCCCTCTCACTTTGCACAAGGTCCTATAGCGGGTGTTTCTTGAACGTGGACTATTTTGGATGAGACGATAAACAAAGGTTCCGTGTGCCCATGCACTTAGTACTCGTTAATCCGAGTGGCAATGAAAAAGTTGTCATTGGTCAAAATTTACCACCACCACCCACTCTCCTTCCTCATCAGTCACACACAAAAATCGCAATCAAAAAAAAAATGGTGGGCGCCTCTGGCTGCGACTCTCTCTAAAGGTGGGAGCCACCCGAATGTCATAGAGGCGCCTCTGTGGACTATAAGTACCTAATACCTAAGAAAATGCTTATTACCTAATACATTTGGCCAAAGGCGGTAGTACTGTTAGATTACCGTATTTTACGTGACTATAAGCATACTTTTTTTTTCGTAACTGAGACCCCTGCGCCTTATTTTCGTAGACTGGAGACCCCCTGACTATGATAATTATAGTAAGGAAACAGAGTCACAAAACTGAAGTTGAGTCCAAAAATGTGGGGGGTGGGCGCCTTATCAAGCAGGTGCGCCATTGTAGTCCGCAAAAACATGGTATATCACACCTTTGCCCTTGTCATGTTTGGTTTGAACCTGGAACATAGTTTCCTGAACTCTCATTAACTCTGTCAAGTCGTTCTGGGACATAAATGTCCGGAATTAATAGATAGCTGATCAATTTGACGCAGTGGCTTCGAGGAGGTCTGCTTGGTGCGCACTTGGTGCGCGGGATGTGCGGTTTCTATCGGATCTCTCTAAGCGTAAGTAGGTAGGGTCGTGGCGGAGGGACGGTGGAGGGTGAGCTCTTAATGAGGGTAGGAAGGATCAAATCAAGACCTTGGGGCCTTCTGAACTCGCTTTCGCGCACCTTATGACTCACGTCGTGGCGGGTAGTGGGTGTCGCGCATATGCTGGGATTTTGTATGGGGTTGCTGAGCGGTACCAATCGTGTAGAAGAGTTTTTTCTATGTAAGTCTATAACTATCTATATTCCGATATAAAAAAAAGTCTGATCCTACCACTTCCCCTATTTAGGGTTTGGGCCTGAAGTAAAAACCTGTAATCTCTTTCATTTCTCCGTTGGTGTGTGGGTTGCTGGAGTGATTTGTGAGGTTTTTTTAAATTTTGTCGATGCGAATGTTAAAGATCAAAGCTCGCGGCCAAGGGCCTGTTGAGTTTGTGGTAGGTTGTATGTGAACTGTGGCGAAGCCAGATCTGGTTTATCTGCTTGTCGTCGTCTGTGTCTTGCGGGTTCATACAGTCTTTGAAAGTCTTTGAGAAATGGAGTGTCATTTTCAAGTCTATGAAAATTTCGCTTTGAAGGTCTTGAAAATTGTTGAAATGGTTGTGAAAAACTAATTGATGCTTAAAAAAAGTCATTGACTCCATAAAAGTTTGTGTTTATTGATGATACTTACTGATTAGTAAGCGCATATTGCTGTACATCAATGGAAAGAGCACAGACTTGAACTTTACTCTGGATCATTTTCAAAGATACTATGATAACTATCACACCACAGTTGTATTGAAATAACATAACCAAAGACAACGAAAATGTTTTTGTGCGCATAGGGGCCTACTAGCAGGTGTGGTGTGTGTGTGAGAGAGCGAGAGAGAGAGGGCATCGTCTCGCTCTACTGTCGTTAGTACACTTTGTGTAGGCTGTAGCGAATTGTCTGTGTGTGTGCCGAGAGAAGAGAGGAGTGCACAAGCACGTCCCACTCTGCTACATGTGTATACGGAATGCGTCTTATGGCTGGCTGTTGTACTGTAAGTGTGTGCGAGAATGGTAATCCGAAAACACTGGCCACTTTGTTTTTGTTCGCGGGCACATTCTTTTGTTTCATTATTAAAATACAGGGTAGGTCATTCTCTAACTTCAAATAAATAGCTGCTTGTCTCATCTGAAACTTGTTTCCCCGACCACTGAGACAGGCTACTTCCTTCTTACGCGGCAGTAGAGACACCGAGATATTTGTTTTAAAGTTCCAACCGTTACATGTAAACCGATCGGGAACAGAACCGACGCTAGCCATCGGCTTACTGGCATCCGATTAGGCGCAAGTCACAAATCGCTACCCGGCAACTGAGTAGGCGCCACAAGGTTACTAAAGAGCAATTTAATTTGCTAATTTCTGACATCCACGGTCCGCGATCTAGTTCTGTCTATCGACTTCTTGATTTGTCAGGATTAATTTCCTTCGCTATATCTGTGTCTTTTGGCTATCTGGACTTGAGTGATCGTGATCGAAGCTTTTTCGAAGCAAAGAAGTTGAAAAGCAGGCACTGCCCATTTCCACGAGAAGGGCTAGAAAGACAAGCCGAGTACAAGAAGTGGCTGCGAAAGCTCGCTGCTGACAAAAAACAGGCGTTCTACACTCGTGCCCCAACAAATTGAGGAGGTCTTTGAAAAATAGGATAGGGTCTTTGAATGTTGTTGACTTTTTGGTATGAAAATCTGTACGAACCCTTTACTTTGTTTATAGACTAGTTAGCACAGAATAGACTTTGTGTCTTTCTGTTCAATCTGTTCCATGTTCTTCTTCTGGTTTTTGTTTGTTGTTTGTTGTGTGTGTGTGGTGGTTTTATTTTTTTGTATCCTTTGTTTCTTAAATACATTCTGCCTTTATTAATTTTTTTCAAGAAATACGTTGGTTTAACTTTTTCGCAACACGCCTCTAGAATACTAGCAATGCCCCAGTTATACGGCTGCCAGTATTTTAGCAACCAGGCAAAATGCCCCTGGCCCGACCAGTGATGTGGCCTGCTTTCAACTCATTCAGTTAAACAGCAATAACGAATTGTTTTCAATTTTTATATCATAGAGATTAAGATGCAATCGAAAGCACGAAAAAAAAAATTTTTTGGTGCCCCCAAAACAAAAAAAAAAATTTTTTTTTAAAAAAAAGGGGGTCACTGTGATTTCCGATTTTTAAAGAGAATTTATTGAACAAGGCCCCAAATCGGTCTCCTAAAGGAAATTTCTACTCCCTGACTGCAGGGTCCCTAAGGGAAAGTGAGAGGGGTTGTGTTTAACATGTTCATTTTCTTTTGTTTTCGTTTCTTTGATTTTTTGCATTTTCTCCTGTCTCCTTGTTTTCTTATGACAACGCAACAGTGCTTTCCTTCTATCGTTTTTCTTCTGTGTGTTTTTTGTGTGTGGTTTTTTGTTTTGCTTATTAAGAATAGAACAATTTTACTGACTTTGCAGCACTCCAACCTTTACTTCCCCCTGAAGCTGGGAGCCTAAACTCGGGACTATGCTGACGGCGCTGGTCACTCACATGGACTACCCAACGTGGTGAGAGTTTACATACTTCTATTTATAAATGTAATACAACCATATTTTTTCGACTATAAGGCCGATACTTTTTTCCCGAACTGTGACCCCTGCGCCTTATAATGTGACTGATGAAACTCGTATGAAATATAGTAACACAATCTGAAAATTTTTATGTAAATTTGGGGGGTGCACTTATAGTCTAAAAATATGGTAAATTGTAATAATGTTATTACAATAATGTAATTGAGTATGCTTAACTTTTAAATCATTTGGGGGGGGGGGGGGGGGGGGAATTCTGAGCCTATTGTGTAGTGTTCGCATATCGTTGGGTCAGGGGACACCATCTCACTCACGCGTCCCCGAACTGTCCAGTAATACCTTAAATACACATTAATAATCAGTTTGTTTGTTTTTTCGGGTTTCCCCACTTAAAACGTTCTGGCTGGGGGCCCGACCCAGTGCTATTGAACATTTTTTTTGGGCATGGTCTATGGGTGAGCAGATTACGTGGTATGGCTGCTTTTTAAAGGGTCCACGCCACTTGGGCGGCCATACTCCGCCTAACTCCCGACTTCAGGTGACGCCACATAACTAAAGTCTAAATGTCGTCTGAATCTATTTGTTTTTGTTTCAATTAATTTTTTTAATGTCCTTTTTTAGTTTTTATGTCCTCCGAAATAAATTGGCAATGATGTGCGTTCGGCTGAAATGCAAGCGGAGAGTGGACCAGTGAAAAACTGAAAAAACGAACTTCATTCTTCTTCTGCGTTCCCAAGGCCATATGGGACATAATGGGTAAGGCTTTCATTTTCACTGGTCATCACAGCTCTTGCGTACAGCCGACACATTCCGATTTCGGAGGAGCTCAAGGAGAAAAATTATTTTGCAATTTTTTTTTTTTTTTAACAGAGGCAGAGAATTGGACCAATAAGGTCAAAAAGAATAGATATAGAAAGCAAAAGGAAAAGGCAAAGAGGTCAAAGGTGGCGATTAAAGGATGTTACAAGCACAGAACTTCCAGAATGTGGTAGAACTATTTTTGCAAAAGACCCACGGTATCCCCCCACATGGAAAGAAAAACGGACACAAGAAGGGTATACGTTCCTCCTCGCCCGATTATGGCTATGTGAAGTACTATTCCTTATAATCCTTAACTGTTGGTTATTCCCCCTGTCTACACACAGAGGTGTACATTCAGTCATCGCGCGCTGTTGTGATGAGGGTTGGCGCTGGGAGGGGTGGGCCGGTTGCCCCTTCCCGCAGTGATGGTCGAACGTACAAACTGAACGACGACAGCAGCAGCTTCCTGAGAGGACCTGGCCACGTTCTCCCGCATGAGACCAGCTGAAGCGAACACCCGACCCCGGCCCGCCGGTCCCCCACAGGTACTTCAGGATGGTTTTACATTCAGCTTCGTTCTTCTACTTCTGCGTTCCCTATGACCAATATGGTCCAATAATTGGGTAAAGTACGTAGTTTCCCGTTTTCAGTTTTTTCACTGGATCCACTGCTCTCCACTCCATCCCCCGCTGCGTTACAGCCGAACGGTTCCGATTTCGGATGAACTCAAAGGTAGGAAAAAATTATTTGGATAAAAAAAAAA
>CM065690.1:13488902-13552413 GCA_017654935.2 Phymorhynchus buccinoides | reverse complement strand
CTGGGTTTAATAATCTTACCCCCCCCCCCAATAAGGATCGATGAATATCAGTAATGTTAGTTAATTACATCAATCAGTTTGGAAGGCAAAAATCAATAATTCGGAACTTTTTTTTTTTTTTCTTTTTTAGACCCTTTGTGTGTTCTCCCCTCAATGGGGATACGGGGGGGGCGTGGGGGGGGGTTGTCTTTCAGTTAAATTGGGGGGTTGTCTTTCACGGGTGCTGGGGCTATTTTCAGTACAAATAGTTCCCCCACCTTCTGGAAGTTCGTGTATCCAACTTCCTATAATCATCACTCCGTTACTTTTCCTTTTCTTACTAATTTGTACTATTTTCTGATTATGTGTGTTTCATGTTCTCACACAGAAATTTGTTTCCAAATAATTACTTTGTTTGAGCTCCTTCCGAAATCAGGTAGTTAACTGACATGCATGCGAATGAAAAATGGAGGACCGGGTAAAAAATTGTAAAACAGAACATATCAAATCCCATTAGGCCATACGGCATGGGAATGCAGAAGAATATGTATTTTTCCTTTACCCTTTTTTATTTTTCTTTTTTATCTCAAACGTGTTAATACGGCACGGCCAACGGGGTTATTCGCTTTTTATAAAAATCTCGGTAGAGGTAAAGATTGTGCCCCCCCTGCATTTCTCGGTTTAATGTATTTTTCCGTTGTGCCCTTGTCTGATCCATACATAAAGGTGTAATTTTTAGGAACATTTTTGCTAACTTACCGTTTTTGGAATAATAAACCCTAAACCCTAGCCCTAAACTAACCCCTACCCCCACTATGTTCACTGCAGGACACCAGCGATTGTTTGGTCAACAGTTGGGTTTCGTTGCTGTTTCCGTTTTTTATAGGAGTGGGGGGTAGCGGGTAGGGTTAGTTTAGTGCTTCTTATGCGTTAGTATTTTCAAAAAGTTTATGAGCAAAAACAATTGTTCCTTAAAATACAGCTTTTAGTATGGTAAAAAGAAAGCAAAACAAACAAACGGAAAAATAAATAATTACAATTTAACCGAGAAATGTAGGGGGGGTTGGCCACCGGCTTGGCAAATCATTGACCTTTACCAAAAATTCTCTTTAGTTGATATGGCCCATGATCTCATTTAACAAGTCAACTGGTTATTCTTTTCCCTTGTTCCTGTCATTTATGGTTATCATTTTCACCAAAGCTACCCGTAATTTTATTTCGGGCGATTTTACTAAGGCGCATTATAATTATGACTAACGAGTGGAACCTCCCGTAGATAAGACCTCCCCATTATAAGACTCCCCTCCCACATAAGACCCTAATGCTTCTGAGACATTGCCTTCGGTTGTAAGTATTAAAATTAACATCTCCTTTGATAAGTTTAAGACCCCTCCCTTCCTAAGACCTAATTTGGAATTGATTTTTGTGAGGGTTCGTATGAGGCGAGGTTCCACTGTACTTTAAAATAGAAAGAAATATACAGTACAGTGGAACCTCCCTTTAAGACCTTCAAATAATAATGCCTCCAAAATGAGGTCTTAGAAGGGACGGGGTCTTATAAGGGAGGTAATTTTAATACATTACAAAGAAGGGCAATATCTCATAGAAGTAGGTCTTATACGGGAGGGAGAGTCTTATTTTGGGAGAGGTTCAGTACTTATAAGGGGGATCACACTGGAACAAAATCTGAATTTTGGGTTAAATTTGGGGGGTGCGCCTTATAAATCAGGTGCGCCTTATAGTCCGAAAAAATATGGTGTAGTGCTTTTTTGTTTTTTTGGGTTTTTTATCCAAGCTTAGCGTTTTTATAAGTGTTCACGAGTAGCTTGTCCACATTTTCAAATGAACATTATAGCAAACTACAGCGTTAAGGATGGTTACTAATTTGATGTGTTTTATTTTCAGCATGTTCAGTATCTACACGTTTTCTGTTTCTTCCCCACTAATGTTACATTAAACCCCCTTTCACTTCACTGCCCCATGACGGATATTTCCGTCAATCTTTCTTGCAGGAATGTCCCACTGAAAGCTTCCATGCATACAGGGATGTAGCACTGAATTCGGGTCTGTTAAAGACCCGCCACGTGGTCACGTGTCAAAATCACGGTGTTTCCACGTGTTTTTGCAGCCTCTTATCGCTGTTAAGAAATCCTTCAAGAAATCGCTCCCAGCATAAGAGGCGAATGTGACACGTGATGTGGGGCGGGGGTCTTTATAATAACATTTTTGAATGTCTAGTTTGGTCCGTTATATTTAATATAGTATCACAGTTTAGGTCATTAAGTATTAGGTAACTTTAGGGTCCACAAAGGCGTTTTCCGTGTCTGTGGAAATTCGGGTTGCCTCCCACCGGATGAGCGCGTTCGCCAGCCAGAGTGTTTTTTTTTTTTTTTTTTTTTTTTTGCATGCGATTCTTGTCAATGGATGGGAGGGGGGGGGTGGGGGCGTGGGGGGTCGGGGGGGGAGTGTAAATGTTTACCAAATGGACAACTTTTATTCTGTTGCCACATGGGTGTGTATTTAAACAGTATGTTTCGGTATGTAATGTGCGACATCAATGCTCTCCCTATGGGCACACGGGACCTCGATTTATCGTCTCTTCCGAAAGACTCCACGTTCAGACCGTTAAGGCCTAGTGCAGAATGAGAGGAAAAAATCCCCTGTACCCAGGTTCGACACTCGGGTTTACCTGACACGAAAGGAACAAGCGCTACCCATATGTCACTGGGCTCTCACTCTACACCCACAGTGAGGATACTGAAAATCTAATTTGATGCTTTAGGATTTGTTAATCTGATTTTATAATAGTAACCGTAACCCCCATCTATGGAATTCAAAATGGATCGTACGTGCAGGGTGAAGGGGTTAGTTCTATTAAGAAGTAAGAAGTACAGTGGAAACCTCCCATTATAAGGATCCCCCTCCCACATAAGACCTACTTTCTTTGCCCTTCCTTCAGTCAGTATTGAAATTACCCAATTATAAGGACCCCTCCCTTATTGGGGTCTGCAACGAGCACCTTTTGCAAGAGGTGAATGCCCTTCTGTGGTGGGTTTTGGTGGGTGGGAGAAGATGTTTCAGTACTGACCAAACAAGGGGGATAAGTCTCGCCAATAACCCCTATTTGATGCCACTAAATGGCTGCCTTTCGCAAGAGTGAATGCACTTGTCAGTACTGACCACCAAAAAGGGCATACAAATGGGCAATCACTCTCGCGGTGATTAAGGCGCGTTAATAACCCTTGTTTGCAGAGCCTTATAAGACATCATTTTGGATGATTTTCTTTTGGAAGCCGTCGAAACAAAGCTTACTTGTGGCGGGTGGGTGAGTTTATGGTTCATAGCCGCCATGAGGGTTTTTTAACGAGGCGTTGGTTACAGGCTTTAATCTGTATTATATTAAAAAAAATCGGTACTTACTTTATGGTTTCGTATACTGCCTCCGGGCATTGCATCCAGTATTGTTCCAACCATATTTGTATTTAAAAATGTCCCATATGTGTCTGATTCAGACCTTAATTGATGACGTTCTAAAACTTCCATTTTTCTCTCTCTTTTTTGAAGGTCTTAGCCGTCCTTATAAGGACGGTCCAACTGTATTTTAAAAGTTTGCTTAAATATGAAGTGCCTTATATTTTGTTATGCCATATTTTCCCAGATTTCTTACTCATTTTTTTTCTTGTTTTTTTTTATGTTACTTTTTTTTTCGATTTTATCAAGTCAAATTAGTCACAAACACGTAAACAAAAACATGTAACGCACGCTACACATTACTTACACACACACACACACACACACACCACACACACACACACAACACACAAACACAAACATCCACACACACACACCCACAAACCCACACACATCACACACACATTATTATACCTGTGGTCATAACCACAAACAATTCAAATTTTACGTCACTTTCAACCAGAGAGTACAGTCAGTACATTCAAATTAACGCAAAAGAGATAAATATGGATGCCATCGTGTGAAAAAAAACTTCTTGTGACATTTCAAAACCAAAAATACCAAAAATACATTTCTCAATTTCATATCTCTTTTTTTAAAATATGGGATAAATTGTTCACACTGTAGGAGTTTTCCTTCACATCTGCATTTATATAATAAAACAATTTGCCAACAGCAAAATAGGATCAAACTTTTTCCCCATTTCAACCCCCCCCGGATGGTGTATAATTTATAATCTTTGTTGTATGTGGTGTTTTGGCGTTATTCTGATGCATTTTGTCCAATGCTGTGCTATATTGCCACTTGGCTTTGCTGTTTGTCATCATTTTTTTTCTTTTCTTTTTCATTTTACTTATTATTATTCCCTTTTCATCCGCAAGTGTATAATTGAGGGTGGGTGCTAGGGCGGTGGTGGGGTGTTTTTTTTTAGGATATGGTAACGGTTGCATGTTCTTATTACACACTCACGATAGCTGTTACGCACCAATCCGTTTTTTTTTTTTGTTGGACAAATTGCGCCCTCAATTCATGACATGGGCACCAAAATGACACTGCCACCGTGGTTCATGAAATAGCCAAATTTTGCAGTTCATTTAGCATACACAGATTGAGATCAAGAATTGGTTCAAGCGCCCAAACAAGTAATCTCGGCTATGAGTGTTCAAATTCTTTGATTCAGAATTAATTTGATCAAACGTTATCCAGTTGCACACATACGTGCCACCCAGGCATGCCCCACAGTAGCAATGTAGTCGAGTTTAGTTTGGGGGGGCAGAAGAGCAGCAGGGGGTAGTGGGGGCCAGCAGGATAGGGGGTGCGCTGCAAACGCAGTGATAGAAAAAGTGTGATCGTGATATGTTGCTACTGTGTGTTGAACAACCTTAGTCAATTACCTGTGTGTACTTATGGGGATTCCACAAAAACATGTTGATATACATTGTCCATTTCTTGAATTGGGCAAAGTCTTCTGCAGGTTTTTTGCAGAAATAGGCAGTAGTTCAAGGACTTGGTAGTAGCGTCCGGAACCCGTCAATCATAAATACCTTAACTGCGTAGGGCTCTGTCGGTGTGTTACTTCTATCTTCAAGATGGAATGGTGTCAGGAAATCTTGCCTACATGATGTTTTAAAAAGTCAAAGTCAAAAGTCAAATAATAATTTATTATCCCACTTTAGGCTCGACAATTACATTGTGGTCTGGTCGTACAAGCACAATGCAAGCAAGGGACAATGCATTTGCATGCAATTAGTATCATATCTATTAAAACAATGGAAAACAAAACTAAGGGAAAAACGGACCACAAGAAACATCATCCATGCTTCGCAAGAAGAAAGAAGAAGTTGGACATAGTTAATTAGTTAGGGTCGATACAAGCGACTATCAAAAACATTATGAACTGCCCTCTTTCCCACCATTGCTATCCTCGCATTCATTTATTCACCCCACACCTCCACCCTCTCCAATTCACCCCAACCTTTCACATATTTTGGGCCACTGCCCATTTTGATTTACAGAGATCAATCTTGTCACAGGACATCATAACATTCATAGGTCATTTGACCAGTTTGAACAAAATGTAACTAGACTACATTTTCCTGATGAAACAATAGAAGTCATAATATTTGTTAAAAAAAGAAAAAAAAAATAAATAATTCTTAGGCACACACTCTTGTCTCTGTTGCAATCAAGCACATAGGTTCACAGACAGCCATGTTCAAAACATTAATTAAGGAAAGTTAGTATGCAGTGTCAAAGTAATAACAGAACAGTTATTTATAGTACTTCGTTTCACCAAAAAGTCACAGCACAAATCAAACTCCTTTAAAGTTACTGACAGACATGAGGTAAGCTTAAAGGGGCACCCTGACAGATGAATTTTTACAAGAAACACGTTGAGATCACCAAGAAAACACCCTTTTACAGAGATTGCAAACCTCACTTTGCTCTGGTTTCCTATAAAAACAAACCGTCAAAATGGCCATTCCTCCTTGACGGAGATGCTGGGGAAGGAAAAGCCAAAGAGATAGCTGACCAGATTCTGTCAGTGAAAGAGAGAAGCATTTTTAAGAAAATTATTTGGAAACCATATTAAAATTATTTGAATTCCTTTTATGACGCGATAAGTATGGTTAAAGAGCGACGAAAGTAACAATAATTCAAAAAATTGATGTATTTTTATTTTGTTAAAATTAAGATTTTGTGACTTTGCAAAGCCTGTTGTAGAGAAACTTATCCCAAGCGACTAAAGTCCCTTCCGCCGTTGTGCGGGTCAACATACCGTGTATGGGTGGCACATTACGTACATCAATATTAACACTGGCTGTTCCTGAATCTATCCATCTGGGACCGTTTCCTGGGCTTCTTGACAATGCATGTCTTTTTGTAAACCATTTATGAATATGTTGGAATCTATCTGTTTTAGTTCTAAACATTGTCATTATATGTCATGAAAATCATGTATGTCCTAACTGGTGGGCTTTTGTCTCCTTAAAATGTGTTTATTATTTATAGCGTCCTCCTAATAACATCCAAGTGCCATTCTCATAGCCATTATTATGTCCTTCCTTAACCCTTCTTGACTACTGCATATAAGAAACGTTGTATTGTAAATACAAGGTAACGCGTATAATGATTTTGAAAACAGCTAGAGGACATCAACCGGTTACTTCCTGTTTCACTTTTCGATCTCTCATATAAACCATTTGACTGGGGGAAAATATACACGTTTAGAAAGAAGAAAGCTTGAATTTTGCAATGAAAAGTAAAGAAAAGAAAAGAAAAACAACTTGCTTGAATGTCATGGTGACAAAGTGTTGTACAGCAGTAATCCAGGGTAAAAGCACTTTCACAGTGGCTTGCAAAGCATTTGAATAACAGTAACTGCCACAGCTCGGTCAGACATCACAAATACCATGCCAGTTTGAACCCTTTATCCTTCATCTTTGCGCAAACAAAAAATTACAAGCATAAATACCTTTCATAGTCTCCATCAGGAGTAGCTATCGCAACCAGCGATCATACCTATCGGTGGTGTCATGCTCGATCCTCCAACACATACATTCATCACTCATTTTTCACCACACCAAAAAAAGATGCAAACCAAAGTCAAAATGGCCAGAGTCAGACAGCCGGAACTCGAATACGAGTGCTCAGAAAAAGCTTTCTGATTGGTTTAGCTGTATTCGCTATTCGGATTTGGCCCCAAAAGTTCATCGCGATTTGAACTGAGCCCCGCTGGTTGGATCATCGTGCTTCGACACAAGGACAGACACGAGCGTGGTGGCTCATCGTGATAAGAGGTGGGGTTAACTGTTTAAGCGTCCCTTAAGTGCAGTCTTCGTTAACTCACTTCGGGATCTGGTACCAGACCGAACCCCCACCGAAATATTTCCCCTGTTGTTCGTGGGGGATCTGTGCATTTGACTAGAGTTCGGTAAAAAATCACCAAACCAAAGTTATGAAGAGTGTAGGCATCAATATTGTCAGAAAGATTTTTTTTTTTTTTTTAGCAAACCACCAATCCAATAAGCGATCGTTTTAAAAATAGTAGATTCCTTACTTCGCGTTTGTTGTCTACCTATTGACGAGAAAACAGGTGAAGCCATAGAACGAAGGAATATTTTCAATTTCCGGATTTTGACCCCCCCCTCTCACAACAAAGCTCAATATGATTGGTTGATTTCAAGAGTAGACAGGCAAGGGTTCTCACAAAAAAAAACTCCAAAGAGGGTTAATGACATCGCAACCGGACATAGGGGGATTACACACGCCCAGAAGAAAATCAAAACCTCTTGAACACAGTATGAGCCGGATCTACCGGGCCATTCGTCCTCCTAATACACGGTTGTATGAGCCGGATCTAGATCATTCGTCGCTGATGTGTCGTTAAGATCATTATATCTATATGCTACCTATGTGTCCCTAACCCGCGTGGGCTTGTCCTTACTAGAACCAAACTGGAACACAAAGTTGTGGCTGAGGACTTTTGTGTCTTGTTTCTCGTGTGTTTGCAGGTTCCCATTCCGACCTGCCAGTTCGCCAATAATTATCCTAATGGGTACCTCTCTCCTCTCTTTTTTTTTTTCTCTCTCTCTATTCTTATTTGACATACTCATTCACTTCCTTAAGATCAAAAACCTAAACTCACAACTTTCACCACATTCACACAATCCCCTTCCACCTATTCAGTCTCTCCCTCCATACCCCCCCTCCTTCACACCCTCGTTTTGTGTTTTTTGCGTTGTTTTTTTTTGCGGTTAACTTTAACCCTTTTGACTGCTGCAAGGTGTGTTCACTCTTCTTTAAATGGTCGAACATATGGGATAATTTGTCACGCCAGAGGGCAGTTATGAGTAAGTTGCAACTTAGGGGTTAGTCCACGCGATTTTCTTAGTTGGGAGTGAGTTATTTATAGTGAGAGAGAGCGAGAGAATGGTAGTGACTACTCACTGCTTCTCTCATGTTTCTTGATCCCCAATAAAGAATTATAGAGGAGGTGATAGCCCACACCACACGAGCGTCATGCCCCCTCGGCGTGAAAAAAGAAAAATCCCACATTAAGTCCTCATTTTGCAATAATATATCACTGTTAGTAGTAGACTGCACTTTTTTTTTCTTTTTTTTTAGAGTGGTTTGTGTCGAACTCGTTTAGATTAACAATCATGTTTTTGTTTTACCCCGGGGGTTTTGTTCCAAAACGGTTTAAGGGGTTTTTGTTTTTACTGGGCGGTGTATGTTTTTCTTGAAAAATATGTATGTGAAACATTAGGTTCATAATCCCGAGTCCAAACATGAGGAATTGGGATGGGAGATTTTGTATTTATTTTGGTTGGTAAGGGTTTTCTGGCTGGTGTGGACTGTATTTTCATGGCTGTCTGAGATGTATGGCAATGGTTCTTTTTAAGCTTACATCATGGCAATTTTGGATTTTTGTTTGTGCTAGGAATAAGGTAAATAGACAGAACCGTGCATAATGATTTTTTTCTTGAGAGGGGGTCAATCTGTGGCATGTTGGATCTTTCATTCATCACTACAGTAATAAAATAAGGCTAATCAGCAGATGTGATGATTTTTAGTGAAAAATGAAAGTTCTTAAAATGCAGATGAGAGAAAATGCTTTTTTTTTTTGCAGAGAAAGCGGAAAGGTGATAGTAGAAAGAAAGGCAGTATAGTTTGAGAAGAAATAATGCAATTATCTTCCTCTTACCTTGTTTTCTTTGACACTTCTGCTTCTTCTGCGCCGAATCGGGCAAAAGTCATAATAATCTTTAGTAAGGTAAGTCTCTGCAAGGCGTTATTAAAAAGGTCTGCAGATTTCTTGCCTTCGGGGTCGGGAGCTTTTTCAACATTGAAAAAGCCTTTAAATTATCTTGCAAAACAGAAATTAGAGGAGCAACTCCTATTGAAGCTTAAGGACATCTAGCATTTAGCAAACGTAATTGAGAAGAATCGCAGAACTGCGCAATAGTCCCAATATTGTTACTTTATTAAATGTCGTCCTCCTGTCTATGAATTTTATTAAAGGTGCTACAGATTTTGGCGATGGGAGCTTTTCAACATCTAATAAATATTTTAAAATTATTTTACAAGAGCAGACATAGAGGAGCAACTCGATATTGAAGGCTTAAAGACATATTAGAATTTAGGCAAACTTAAATGACAATATTTATTGCAGAATTGATGCAAGTCCTAATGCCAGCACTTATTAAAAAGGTAATTCTTTTCTCTACTCCTTATACGTTATTACCAAAATATCTACAGAATTTGCGGGTGGGCTTTGCAACATCGAAAAACCCGTTCATCGTACAAGAATAGAATAGTTAGGAGCAGAATTTGTGCAAGTCCCGAGTCCTCGTCATACCACGTTTATTCAAGGCTTCTTCCTCTGCCACTTATTCTTATTTAAAGTTTCTACCATATTTGGCAGGGAGCTTTTTCAACATTTGAAAAAATTCCTTTAAATTAGTCTCACAAGAATCGAATGAGAGAGAGTTAACTTTATTGAATCTTTGAAGACATCTGGAATTGCTAGAATTTGGCAAACTTAATTAGATTAATTCCCAGAATTGTTACCAAGTCGTTAATGCACACCCTTATTACAAGGTCAGCTTTTCTCTACGCCCTTTCTATTTAAAAGTATAAGTTTATTTTTGCAGGGGAGCTTTTTTATCAACATCGAAAAACCCTTCATCTTACAAGAACAGAATCGAGAGCACAATTGTGCAAGTCCTAATAGCACTTTATTCAAGGTCTTCCTCATCTATGATTTTATTAAAGTTCTACAGATTGTGCGGGGGTCGGCCGGGGCGGGACGGGGGGAGGGGGGAAGCCTTTTTTCAAACATTGAAAAATTCCGTTTAAGATTATCTTTACAAGAACAGGAATAGGAGAGCAACTCTATTGGAAACTTAAGGACATCATTGAATTTGGCCAAACTTCTTGTGATTCGAATTTTGCTAGAAGTTGGCCCAAACTTGTAGTGTGTTGTTTAAAGGGGTAAAGTGGGGTTTTTTTTTTTTTAAAAACAAACGAAAAAAGGGGGAGTGGAGCATTAGGGAGCGAGGGAGATTTGGTAGGGGAAGACCTTAGTACGATTGTTTTACGAAGAAAGTCATATAGGTTTTGGAGTTTTTAAACGTCCATCTCGACCTGGAAAGTTTTCTATTAATGGAAACCATTTCCCCGCCTGCTTTTGACACAAACTTTTTTTTTCCAAAGTTCATGTTATGGGATTGTCACGAGAACCGCTTTATCCCCCTTTCATAGAGAGGGGGACTTCTGTATGATCTGCCCATACTTTGGTTACATTTTTTCTGTTGGTATAGTCGCTTCGTTTTGGGGTCTTTTACACATTCTTTGTTTTTTCAGTTTCACATTTCCTACCCTGTTTTTTTCCATGTTTAGATGGGTGTTTTGGCCATTCCTGTTTGTAGCACTCGAGTGTGATTGAACCCCGCCATATGTTTGTGTTTATCAATAGCAAGTCCATTAATAAGACACAAGGGAAGAGTAACGATCACAGCTCCCAGAGCTCCTCTTAGTGTGTGGCGCCGATCCGTATTATAATTTCACTTACTTCACTCACCATGTATTTAGTAGTTTTGTACACTACATAGTCGCACAAAACAATAGACTGTTAACCACTCACACAGACACCTACATGACAACTTCTTTACAAGTGCATACGCCAGCCACAGCCGGCGCGTTCACACAACTGTCATGCCTCTTCCTGCATCTATACGGCCGAGCATTACATATACTCACCCAGAAAAGCGGAGATACCATATGTATGTACCCACACCCAGACACATCATGACAACTTCATAAACATATGTGAACATGCACATACACAGCACAGGTGCATGCACTAACAATAACTAACATGTACATACAAACACGTAATCAAAAACATCTACGAATGCACGTAAACTGAAAGATTGTTTTTTTTTAAAAAAATCATTAATTATATGTGAGCCTGCACATGTTTCGGACCCGTGATTTTGGAGCGCGACCGCGATGTACAAAATGCGCACACGCGCCCCGGTCCACACATAAAAAAAAATTCAAAAAAATGTACGCACCCCTGTGGGTTTTAGACAACGCACACGCACACATGAAAATGTTTTTCTTTTTTTGTCGCAAACACAACTTGCGGTTAAAATGACATGCAAAAACTTTCGCGACGGATATTTAAGCCACATGCGTTAGGGGTGCTGTTGCGGATCATTTTGAAACCTCATACTTTTAGTTTTAATCCTTGATTGTTTTGACTAACTTTCATCAGTTGGATAGCCTCGCCATCCCCCCCCCCCCGCCCCCCCCCAAAAAAAAAAAATAAATTAACACTATACTTTATAGGCAAAAAAACGCCAGCCGCCGCGACTAGCTTTTTTAACTCTAAATTTACCTACCTGTCAGGACTCAGACGGCAGACAATTTTTTTGGGAATCATTACATGTCCGGACTGTGGGTCACTTGACACTTTTAGTGTGTGTATGTGACACTAGTGTGTGTGACACTTTTGGTGTGTGAAAATTGTGTGTTTACAAATTTGTCTGTGTGTGTGTCACTGTGTGTGTGTGACACTGTGTGTGTGTGTCGTGCGCAACACGCATGTTGGTCTACACCTGTGTGTGTGTGACACTCTGTCCTGTGTGCTCGTTGTGTTGTGTGTGGACATGTGTGCCGAGACGTGTCTGTGTGACATTGGGTGTTGTGACGACAAAAATTCTGTACAGATTTTTTTGGAAGACAATAGCCATCACAAGTTTCATTTACAATTATGAACGAATTTTCTTGTTTGGGGTTTCTCTTTGTTTGTTGTTGTTGTTGTTGTTGTTTTCTTTTAAGCATATCTTTTATTCCATCCTCTGTATAAAAAGATTTTCTTTGTCATTTTTTTTTCATACCGTCTTCTGTGCAGGAATGATTTCTTGTATAACATACACACACACACAAGACAGCGTCACACACAACACACATCTAAAGTAACATTTATGGTAGGAGAACAAGATGAAACAGACTGATAAACATGATAAATACCACACGATTCATATCCTGACAGCTAAGGCGTACGCACAAACATCAGACAACTGCGCGCAAAATCATCATGAACAGGCTAGGCTCATGAGGGGCATGCGCAAACATTAATGGCAACGTAAACAAACAATAGGAATGAGTGCAATCTCATCTCTCTCTCTCCCCTGTGTCTCTCTCTCTCTCTCTCTTCTCTACTCTCCTCTCTCCTCTCTCTCTCATCCTTTCTCTCTCTTTTTAGGCATGTACATGATGCAAACACAACACCACACCGGCTCTGGTGGGGAGGGGGGGGACTCAGAGCTTCAGAGGGGCCCCGCAGAGCTTCAGAGGGGCCCCGCAGAGCTTCAGATTGTTTTTAAGCTTCAAGGGTCCTATGGCCCCCTAATTGCCTGAAAATGATGGGTCCAAATTTTCCAAAATAAAGGGCCAGCAATAACTGTAGTATTAAACTTCAATCTCATTGCAGACTTCGGTGGGTCAGACGACCCCCTGGCTGCGCAAAATGAGGGGTCAAAAGCGCCGTTAATGTGGGTCAATGACTCGGGGCCCGACGACAATTTGAAGCTCTGGGGGGTGTTTCAAGTACAAGATGGCCTTAAATGTCATCTTGTCATTGCAAAGTACATCCTAGCAGATCAACCATTTTTGTCTCAAGAAGGCACAGAATTTGTTCATTAAAGGTGGACCCTGACGGATGAGTTTTTGTAAAAAAACATTGTTGAGATCACCAGGAAAACCACCCTTCACAGAGATTGCCAACACTCGCTTTGCTCTGGTTTTCCTAGAAATCAAAACCGTCAAATCGGCGATTGTCTCCTTGGCGGAGGATGCTGGAAGTCAGATTCGTTTCACCAAATGAGAAGGCGTATGTGCCTTTAGTTCTCTTTTATAATGGCCCGCCAAGTCCTTTGCAAGAAATTTTCGACAATACAAGCCTTTTTTTCTTTTCTTTTTTCAATTCCTAAAAAATGTTATACAGTTTATCTAAAGGAGTTTCGCTCACAACAAAGGAAACAGCTACTTTTTTTTTTTTACTGCACTACAAAAAGAGAAAACGCTTTCAACCACAATGAGTGACCTCCACCACCTCATCCACAAATGGCTACTCTCTCTGGCATCTCCGCCACAGGGGTGGATAGGGGTTAAATCAATCAATCGATCAATCAATCACTATTTATTATCCCATTAAAATGAACAAGGAAATTTTGTTTGCTGTCACATTAAAACATACAATAAAACGCAATGCACACGAGAAGTAACATATCACAGATATAAAATTATGAGTAAAGCTTATACATGTACCACGACACACACACACACACAACTATCTCTCTGCTCTCTCTTCTCTCTGCTCTCTCTCTTCTCTCTCTCTCTACTCTCTCTCTCTCTCTCTCTCTCTCTCTCTCTCTCGCTCCTCATATAACACTGCACACACCCGCCTAAGCCGCACATTGCAACTGCACCCATATTATGCACACGCACGCTTCTGCATCGTTTGTGAGCACCACTTGCATAGTTATGAAATGTACATATAAATACCCCAATTGTTAACACCCCACCTCCCCCCTCGCCCCAACACACACACCCTCACCCAATTCCATCCACTTCCACCCATCACCACAAATGAATCCAGATCATCATCGACACAAGGCATAGATGAAGAAATAAATCCCCCCCCCCCCCCCCCCCCCCCCCCCCCCCAATACATAATCAAGGGGAATGCATCAATAAACAAAACAAAAAGAGACAATAGGGTCATAAAAAAGAATAAAAGACGTTTTGACGGTTTGATTTCTAGGAAACCAGAAGCAAAGCGAGTGTTCCGATCCTTAAAAAAAAGGCTGTCTTTCTGGTGACATCAACGTGTTTCTTGCAAAAACTCATCCATCAGGGGCCACCCTTAAAATGAGGGGGCCAAGGGTACCAGTGTAACAGAAACACAAGTAACGGTTACAGTGGAAACCCCCTGATAAGACCTCATTTTGGCATGATTTTTGAAGGTCTTATAAGGAGGTTCCACTGTATTAGAAATTACTACCTCTTAAGACCCCTCCTTTATAAGACCTCATTTGGATGATTTTGTAAGGTCTTATAAGGGAGGTTCCACTATTAATATTACCTACCTTATAAGACCCCCTCCCTTTAAGACCTCATTTGGATGATTTTGAAGGTATTATAAGGGAGGTTTCACTGTTACTGTACTTGGGTTTCTGTTACTGTACACTTGGCCTCATTTGATTGAATTGAAGGTCTTATAAGGGAGGGGTTTATAAAGGAGGTGGTTTTAGTGTTACAAAGAAATTTTTTTTGGGCAGTGTTGCAACGAGAAGTAGGGTCTTAATTTGTAAGGGAGGGAGTCTTGTAAGGGAGGTTCCATTGTAGTAACACTTTGAGTTTGCATCTGTTATTAATCAACGCATGCTTCATCGTTGTCTGTGATGTATCTAGTTTGATGTGTGTTTTTGTGTTTTTTTTGCATTCGTTTTTTAACTGTTGGTTTCACGTTTCCGAAACGTGATCGAGGCCCACTGAGAAATGAAGTTTTGGGGGTGGTTGTGTTTTAGGATTGCCGTACTTTAATGACTATAGGCGCACCCCTCAAATTCTACACAAACTGATTTTTCTTGTTATTAGTTTCTTACCACATCATGGAAGGCTCCTGTTTCAGGGATGTCCTGAAATGCAGCATTTGTTTTTTTTATTGCCTCTCGCCGGATTTATAGAGAATTTCGAAGCTACAAATTTTACTATCATAAACGTTTTGCTCGGTTTTCTCGCATGTGTAGAATATAAAATAAATGAATACAGCTGAATATTACATACCAGGAACTTGATATTTATGATTTTTTTTTGGTAAGTTGTGAGTGGCGCGAACCCCCTGCCTGCAGGATTTTGTGAATTTCCCAGAGAACCCATGCCTACGTTGTTAGTCAGTTATGAGGGCAGGGGTCTCGTCTAGGGGGAAAGTTCGCCTTATAGTCCGTAAAATACGGTGCTTTCTTGTGCTCTTAGCTTTACTCGGTAGTTACTGTTTTGGTTCGTTTTTATCTATTATTTTGTGATGCCAAGTTTGTTTCCTGTTCTCTTACATCATGTCAACACGCACGCGCTAAAAGGTTTACCCTGTTACTAAGTTTATTGCAGCGTGTCAGTATGTTATATTGATATTTTATTATAGTAGTGTGTTTCCTCTTTCCTTATATATTATTGCAGAGTATTTTTCCTCATGTCTCGTCTCCTCTCCCCCAGTTTGTATGTAAAGTATTTCAGGCAAGGCACTTTTCAGCGAATTCTCTGAATTAATAGAAAAGTGAATGTTAAAAAAACTTTTTAAAAAGTGCAAATGCCGAAATGGGTGTCGCAGACCTGCCTTCACTATGGTTTGACCGTAGAAAACTACACATTTTTGGCCACATTACTCAGCTTGACATTGTTGAGTGTGACTATGTATTTTGTAGTGTGCTGACTACTCATTTATCAAACTGAAAAATTCCTTTTCCTGACTAAATTGACAGTCAATGAACCATGAACTAAGCCATGATGAGAGTTGGCTTTGTTCAGAAAGAAGAAAAACGAACCATATGGCCTCTGTGCTTTTATGCACCATGTTATGACGGTTAATTTGCAATATGTCACAACATTGTCGCATATCATTTATGTGACTAAATGACGCTAAAGATTCTTACCCTGAACTACACGCTTTAAAACTACTCATTTTGAAGTCGAAACTACTCATTTCGAGTTCTGAAGATAGGCAGGTCTGGTACTGTTAAGCTTAAAGGGGCGTTAAACTTGAATAGATGTCAAGTTTTGTGTCTTCATCTTTAACTCTTTTGCAACACGCTGCTAGAATAAGTAGCAACGCCTGAGTTTAGCCATGCCGACACGCCGCTAGCGTGTTAGCAACAGGCAAAACATGTCTCTGTGACTGACAGTGATGTGGCTGTTTTCGACTCGTTTGTTTAAGCACGAAACTAACGATTTGGTTTTCAAAATTTTATATAATTGAAAAGATTAACCCTTTCACCACCGCCAGCCATATTTCAGCAAAAACATTTCCATTAAATTTACCTGGGTAGAGAACAAAATCCATCTGCAGTATTGGGGGATTCTTCTGTGACATATCTACAAGGGTATATCCTTGCTTCACAAAACTAAGACTATTAATAGGGTCATTGGATAATAGACCCCAATTTGATGCCTTTTAGTGACATAGGTGCTAAATCACTGTGGTGCTAAAATGCGACTTTGGCGGTGAAAGGGTTACAGGTAAATCTAGACCACTGCAGTCTCAAAATTTGTCAAGAGAATTCCTTGAAAAGGGCCAAAATTGGGTGTCCTGGTGGAATTTCTACTCCTTGACAGCGGAGTGCTGAGGGTCCACAGAGAGCAGCGAGAGGGGTTGTGTTGAAAGTGTTTAGAGGAATTTCCCCCTGCTTACTATAAAGGGCTCTCTTTACCAGCTCGAAGACTACCCTTTTTCTCCTTTGAGCTCCTCCAAAATCAGAATGTGTTGGCTGTACGCAGCGGGGAGACCAGTGAAAACTGAAAAAAACCCGGACACATACGTACCTTACCAATTATGGCCATATGGCCTGGGAACGCAGAAAAAGAACCTCTTGACCACACCAAGAGACAGCATTTACTCTTAATTAATCCCTCAAATATTTTCAGAGAAATAATGTTTGTTCCCCCCCCCCACCCCCCCCCCCGCCCCCCCCCCCCCCCACCCCCCAAGCCACCCCATGTTCCTGTACTAATTTGTATCACTAAAGACTCATTGTAGTCCAGCTGGTTATTTACACGTGGTGTGCTCTGTGTCGTGTCAGTGGATTTAGTTTTTAACAATGCTTGCATATATATATTTCCATGGTGTGTGTGTGTGTGTCTTATTGATTGTTTTTCTGTTGCCCAGTTTGCGTCTAGATCAGACAAAGTGAGACAGTTGAACTATGAGGTACAGGTACCGTCGTTTTTTTGCACACGCAATCCTACACTGTCTCGTCTTGTTTTTTGGCCCCCTGTTCTTTAGTTCACTCATTCTCTCACACACCTTAGCCTCTTCTTTTTTTTTTTCTTTTTCTTTCCGCCTTTACCTTTTCCAAAGTCTGTATCTCCACCCCACCCCACCCCCCTCCCTCCCCTTAGGGCCTTGTATCACACTACACGCGGCGGATGTTCCGCGCGGAAAACCCCGTAAAGAAGTAAAATAAAGAAGCGGGGAAAAAGTTATACGCACGTATCAGAATCCCCCTCCAAAAAGTTGTTTCAGAGCCTCCCCCTCATGATTGATTATTCCGCACCGGATGTACACATCCAGGCGAACACTGTTCCTAGGCTGCGTGTTTTGTAAGGTTCATGATCCGTTGGAAAAACTATAACTCCACCGTCCCCCCCCCCATTTCCCCATGATCCGTTTCTTGTTTTCCCCCCCTTACCCCCCCCCCCCCATCTGGATCCCCCCCTAAATTGATTTGGGGGGGTCAACCGGAAAATCCGGATGTACTGTGTACCCTGCCTTAGTGTGTGCCTTAGTGCCCCCCCCCCCCCCCCCCCCCCCCCCCCCCATGTCCGTGCCGGTTTTGGTACCCACCCCCCCCCCCCTCCTCCCCCCCCCCTCCCCCCCCTGGTTGTCCCCCCCCCCATCATTTCTGTTGTTGGTTTTCCCCATCTTTGATCTTGTTCGTTATTAACTTCACACTCTCCCTACCTGTGTCATTTCCAACGCTCTGACAGAGCTGGTTTTTTGACCCTTTTGCCACCAGTCATTTTGTCAGCCCCCCCCCCCCCCCCCCCCCCCCCCCCCCCCCCCCCCCCCCCCCCACCCCAAAAGGACAATTAAGCTTAACTGGTTAGAGAGAAAAAAACTATCTGCAATATTGGGGGGGGATGGAAGTTCAGTTTAACGTCGCGTATCGGCTTTCGCCATGTGCGACGGGCTGAACAAACCAGCCAGGGTGTAAACAAAAATGTATGTTCCTGAATCACTGTCTTAGCCAAAAGGCCGAGAAGCGATCAGGATTATTTTGATGCAATATTGGGTATCGTAAATTTTGAGGCTTTACGTCCTCTTGACCTGGGAAGGCACATATGGGACATATGCAATATTGGGGAATTCCTCAGTGACCTTTATACATTAGCCCTATCCCTTACCTCCCAAACTTAAGAACAATAGGTTATTCGGATAACAGGCCCTGATTTGATGCCCTTTTAGTGACTTGGGTGTTTAACCCTTTCACCGCCAGTGTCGTATTTATGCACCACAATGGTTGTAACACCCACATGTCACTAAAAGGCATGGAATCAGGGCCTGTTATTCGAAGACCCTATTTTTTTAATTTTGGGAGGTAAGGATAGGCCTAATGTTATAAATGTCACTGAGGAATTCCCAATATCGCATCTCAACTAACAAATGTCCCATATGTGCCTTCCCAGGTCGAGAGGACGTAAAATTTCAAATTTCATTCCAATATCGCAGATTTTTTTTGTTCTCTACCCAGTTAAGTTTAATGGATTTTTTGGGGCTGAAAAAATGGCTGGCGGCGTGAAAGGGTTTTAAGCCACTGTGGTGCATATAGATTGGCGGTGAAAGGGTTAATTAATAGCAGTTGTTGTTGTTTTAAAGTGTTTACTGCAGCTGTTGCACTTCCTTGTGTCGCATCACTTTTTGTTTCCATTGTGTTGTAATGTATGCAACGGTACTGTTTCACATTATGTCCGCCCAAAGGAGACAACTATTCTCATTGGTCCGTCAGTCTGTTCATATAAATCCGTCCATCTCTGCGTCTTGCTTTGTTGAATGGTTTCGTTAGGATAAGCAACATGCCAAAACAAAAACAAACAGAAATACTGTACCGTGAATGAGCAACTTAAAACGATGATTTGACCGCCAGGGGGGAGGCAATCAAAGCAGTAGGGGCTTAGCGCGTGATATTCTTAGTTGGGCGTAGTGAGAGAGAGAGAAGGGGGGAGATGTGTCCCCTCCCTCTCTCTCTCTTTCAGTGTTCAGTGTTCACTACGCCCAACTAAGAACATCACGCGCTAAGCCCCTACTGGTTTGATTGCCCCACACTGGCGGTCAAATCACCGTCCTAAGTTGACCATTGGTTTCAATGACTGAATGAGATTTGCGTAGAGATTTTGAGTATTAACTGACTCCCACCAAACATACATGCGGAGGAGATTCCGTGCGGAAACCCCGTGCGCAGTCCGTAAATAAGTCGAAGAATAAAGGGGAGAAGGTCCGAATTTCCCCTAATCCGTCAATTTTTACCCTTCTTTCTTCCACTTATTTACGCACATGAAGTGTGTAGGAGGCCTAGCAGCCCCCTCCCCCCTTCTCCTCCACCCCCTCCCACCCCCTCATGGTCTACTTTATTGTCTTGGGTCTGTTTCAGCTCTGTTTCATTGTCTGTTTCAGAACTGTTTCATTGTCTGTTGCAGCACTGTTTCATTGTCTGATGTCTATTTCAGCACTGTTTCATTGTCTGATGCAGAACTGTTTCATTGTATGATGTCTGTTTCAGAACTGTTTCATTGTCTGTTGCAGCACTGTTTCATTGTCTGATGTCTATTTCAGCACTGTTTCATTGTCTATTTCAGTACTGTTTCATTGTCTGATGCAGAACTGTTTCAGCACTGTTTCATTGTCTGTTGTAGCACTGTTTCATTGTCTGATGCAGAACTGTTTCATTGTCTGTTGCAGCATTGTTTCATTGTCTGTTGTAGAGTGTTTCATTGTCTGTTTCAGAACTGTTTCATTGTCTGTTGCAGAACTGTTTCATTGCATGATGTCTGTTGCAGTACTGTTTCATTGTCTGTTGTAGCAGTGTTTCATTGTTGCAGCACTGTTTCATTTTCTGTTGCAGCAGTTTCATTGTTACAGCATTGTTTCATTGTCTGTTGCAGAGCTGTTTCAGAGCTGTTTCATTGTCGCAGCACTGTTTCATTGTCTGTTTCAGAGCTGTTTCATTGTCTGTTTCAGAACTGTTTCATTGTCTGTCGCAGCACTGTTTCATTGTCTGTCGCAGCACTGTTTCATTGTCCGATGTCTGTTTCCGAACTGTTTCATTGTCTGATGTCTGTTTCATTGTCTGTTTCAGAACTGTTTCATTGTTTGATGTCTGTTTCAGAAC
Source organism: Phymorhynchus buccinoides (assembly GCA_017654935.2). NCBI lineage: Eukaryota > Metazoa > Mollusca > Gastropoda > Neogastropoda > Raphitomidae > Phymorhynchus > Phymorhynchus buccinoides. The sequence goes on along the minus strand of CM065690.1, from coordinate 13,531,789 downwards.
TGTTTCATTGTCTGTTGCAGCACTGTTTCATTGTCTGATGTCTGTTTCAGAACTGTTTCATTGTCTGATGTCTGTTTCAGAACTGTTTCATTGTCTGATGTCTGTTTCATTGTCTGATGTCTGTTGCAGCATTGTTTCATTGTCTGTTTCAGCACAGTTTCATTGTCTGTTCCCAGCAATGTTTTTATTTGTCTGTTGCAGCACTGTTTCATTGTCTGTTGCACAACTGTTTTATTGTCTGTTGCAGCAGTGTTTCATTGTCTGTTGCAGCGCTGTTTCATTGTCTGTTGCAGCACTGTTTTATTGTCTGTTTCATTGTCTGATGTCTGTTGCAGCAGTTTCATTGTCTGTTGCAGTAATGTTTGATTGTCTGTTGCAGCACTGTTTCATTGTCTGTTGCAGAACTGTTTCATTTTCTTATGTATGTTGCAGCACTGTTAAGTTGTCTGTTTCAGAACTGTTTCATTGTCTGTTGCAGAACTGTTTCATTTTCTTATGTCTGTTGCAGCACTGTTTCATTGTCTGTTGCAGCGCTGTTTCATTGTCTGTTGCAGCACTGTTTTGTTATGATCTGTTTCATTGTCTGTGGTCTGTTTCATAACTGTTTCATTGTCTGTTATCTGTTTCATTGTCTGTGGCCTGTTGCAGTACTATTTGTGTGTTTCATTGTGGTCTGTTTCATTGTCTGTATTCTGTTTCATTGTGAGCCATCTTAACTGTTTTGTGTCTGTTTCACTGTCTAATGTCTGTTTCATTGGCTATTTGTGTCTGTTTCACTGTATAATGTCTGTTTCATTGGCCATCGTTTCACTGTCTAATGTCTGTTTCACTGGCTATTTGTGTCTGTTTCATTGGCCATTTGTGTCTGTTTCACTGGTTAATTGTCTGTTTCATTGGCTATTTGTGTCTGTTTCACTGGATATTGTCTGTTTCATTGGCCATTTGTGTCTTTCACTGTATAATGTCTGTTTCATTGGCTATTTGTGTCTGTTTCACTGTATAATGTCTGTTTCATTGGCCATCGTTTCACTGTCTAATGTCTGTTTCACTGGCTATTTGTGTCTGTTTCATTGGCTATTTGTGTCTGTTTCACTGTCTAATGTCTGTTTCATTGGCTATTTGTGTCTGTTTCACTGGTTATTTGTGTGTTTCATTGGCTATTTGTGTGTTTCACTGTCTAATGTCTATTTCATTGGCTATTTGTGTCTGTTTCACTGTCTAATGTCTGTTTGATTATCGGTAGTCTGTTCTATTGTCCGTGGTCTCTGGCTGCAACATTGTCCGATATGTGTTTCATCGTCTGTGGTGTTGTGTGTTGTTGTTTTCATTGTGTGTGGGTCTGATACATTGTCTCATCGTGGTCTGTTTGCTGCACGGTTTGATCATCTGTGGTCCGTTTTCACTGTGGTCTGTGTGTTTTTCTGTGTGTGTGTTTTTCAGCACGTGCACAACATGCAGGCGGGCAACCAGCAGCAGAACCTGCCCTTCTCCTCCGCCTCCACCTCCCACACCTCCACCAGCCGCATCCTCTCCAGGACCTCCTCCAGCCGCTCAGCCTTTGGACTCGCGCATCATCATTTGATGGGAGGGCCAACGCATAATGCACATGGCTGCACCACACAGCAGCATGTTGCGCACGATATATGGCACACATGCTCCTCACACACCACGATAAATGCTGCTGCGGCATAATGACACATCACATGCACACAGCACACATTTACAGGCACACCCCGCATGGTCTGCGCAACATACACACACATGCTTGCTGAGGGGCATCACACATACAGTACACACACAGGCAAGTCCTGACACTGTCAGCCTAGGTCGCTTAATTGGGCATGTTGGTGTGTTTCTTACTGGTTTCCAGCTCCGTACGCTTACGAAGGTAAGGGCACAAGCCTACACATTCCACAGCACACATAATTAGCTATGACATACACAAACACACCACACGTGCACATAAACACACACGCTCGCACACACACCACACAAGCTCCTGACCTGTACCCCAATCCTTAGATGTTGGTCGGCTTTGTTAATGGTTTCGCCTTACGAATAAGAATGAACCTACACGCACACGCACACAAACACATACACACACCACACGCTTTGTACACACACTCACACACTGTGTGTTCGTGTCTGCTGTACTCCGGTGCAGGATCATGAGAGAAACTAAGTGAGCCAGAATATGTTGGAGTTGGACTTGAGCGAGAGAAACTGGATGAATCATCGGATTATACGGGATATTTGGTAGAATGTGGGAGAAGAAACTTGCGTTAAAAAACAAATGACAGGATTGTAGTTTGGGGACTGTGAGAGAAAGTTGCACACAAAAATATGAGAGAGAGGAGAGAGACTGGCAAATCCGCTTGGCGAGAGAAACTCGAAAAAAAAAGTGCTCAAGGAGTTTGGGCTGTGCGCCAGAAGTGTGAGAGAGAAGTGGTGGTATCTTGTAAATTGAACTGTTGTGAGGAGCATAGAGACAGTCTGGACTTGTTTGTGAGAGAATAAAACTGGATGAATCCTTTGGCAGGTTCATAGGGGGCCTACCAGTCTTAAAGTCTTGACAAATTGAAATCTCCAAGTAAGGCATTTACAAGTGCTTAAGTACTTTCAAGGTCTTACAAGTCCTGACAGCTGCAATAAAAAACTGCCCTGAGCAGCAAAACCATACTCAAATAGATGCAGAACAGCGATTTTACACTTGAGAAACATCGCTCAGCACCTACTCCACCTTACCCCACTCCCCACCTTCACGTTTCAACTGACCGATTAGCAGTACGAAAAAGATGTACCGCGAGTGGTCAAAGAGAAATTGGGACTGAAATTCTCGTTCTTTATCCATTGTGTCGGTTTTTTTGCAGGAAAACTGTATGTATGTCTGTGTCAGCCATAGTTTTTCAAGTCTGTCTTAGACATTGTTCACGAATGCTGGGGAAAGTTGTTCCTTTCAAGATGCTTTGGTAAGTAAAGTATGGAGATTATCCTTAGGTGGCCTACAGGTCCTTACAAGGTCGCTTACTTACTGGGGGGGGGGGGGATAGGTCTGAAAGGCCCTGGGAAGGGGCCCTGTCTGGGATTTTAGCGGACTTGTCTAGCGAGATTTAATTGGTAGAATTTGGTGGAGAAGAGGGGGGGGGTGGGGGAGAGTGGACTCGCTCGCGTGAGAAAAACTGGCGGGATTGTAGTTTGTGTTATTGTGAGAGAATTTCGCACACACAAAATATGAAAGAGAGAGAGACTGGCAGAATCTGCTTGGGAGAGAAACTCGGAAAAAAAAAGTGCTGAAGAGTTTGGGCTTGTGCGAGAGAAACTGACAGAATGTGTGAGAGAGAAAGTGGTGGTATCTTATTAAACTTTGAACTTGTTGTGAGAGCATAGAGAGACAGTCTGGACTTGTGTGAGAGAAACTCATCGCTCCCCAGTCGTCCCCGTCCCCAAAACAAGAAGTCCCAGGGACTCCTTCAGTTACAGCATACAGAAAAGAAGGTCCTAGAGGGCGGGATAGAGGGTCCAAATGACAGTTGTGAATGCTAAAAACTAAGACTTTTTATAGTGCATCCCTGGGACTCAACCCTCCACCCCTCGCCTTGAGACATTCTTTTGGGTGCCCTTAGACTTTGCACTGGCTTCATGACCCCCCATGCACTGGTGATATCGCTTGTTGAAACTGGGCAGAACTCCTTCTGGGATGGATTTTACTTGGATTTGTTTTAGAGATCATGTTGTTTATGAATGGGAGATTGGACCAGTATGAGATGAAACTCGCAGATCATGCTTTTTTTTGTATTTGATAAGAGAGGGAGAAGAATAAAGCAACTGGCACGAAATACTTTGAGTGGAATTGTTTTGACAGAATTTGACAGAATGTGTGAGTAGAACATGGCAGATTCTTGTTTACGAAACACGCATTTCGTCCCGTCCATCAGCCTTTTTCAGCCAACAAATAATCGCATTAAGGGCTTAACAGGATAGAAGAAAATTTTTTTGCAATATTGTGAATTCGAATTCTTCTGTGACATGTATGGCATTAGGCCTGATGTTTACCTCCCCAAAATTTAGTGACATTTGTGGTGCATAAATGAGACATTGGCGACGAAAAGGGTTAAACTTTATTCGCGGGTTAAACTTTAAGCACACAAACCTGACGAAACATCTGTATTTCTCTAATCTGACAAAATATCCGATACAGAGAAATACAGATATTTCGGCAGATTTGTGTGTACGGGGATCTACAATTTATAATGGTGAACGAAACAGGATTTCTATCAGATTTGTGTAGTCAGTAGGATTTCATAAGATTCATGACTCACAAATGTCGCAGTTGGATAGTCGTTCGACTGCAGTTGGACGTGTGGATTGTCCCCTTTTTAGTGTGACAGGCTTGAGGACCTTTCAACCAGTCAGCAGGTGTTTCTTTAAAGGGGGGGGGGGGGGGGGGGAGTGTGGAGCTCAGCTTTTAAAGATACACTGACGCACCAGATTAAGTCCTTGGGTTTTTTCTGGGTAAGCTGTGACCGCATGCACATGCCCCCAACTTCAAATTGAGTCTGAAACCTCGATGCTAAGCTTCGATGATGAAACCCTCTGAACCGCCTCGTCATCTAAAAAGTACGCCCACGATCAAGTGATGATTCTAACCGGCTTTAAGACACGCATCGCATAATATATGACAACACGAGAACGACAAGACTATCGTAAATTATTCAGACATAACGACAAAACACCGCTCAAATACTATGGACACCGCAGCGGTTCTTCTCCACCAACAGCAAACTGGCGGTCCTTTAAAGGGAGAGCGCGTTACACTAACGATAATGGACTCAATGTAGTAGGATATTTTGCGTCCAGTAATGGGACATGATTAAATTGGTGCTGCAAATTATTTGTATATGTTTTTACGGTTTTTTTTTTTTGTTTTTTTTTTTTTTTTTTTTTTTTTTTTTTTTTTTTTTTGTTATTATCAAACAATAGTTGCGCTTTTTCCAATATCGTAGGTTAAGTGATACTATATGTAAAGACGGGACAGTACTGTAAAGAGCATACATATAGATGTTGTCAATGATATCTCCTGGTTTTCTCCGCCATTAGACACGTTGTGCGGTTAGTTAGAGTGTTAGTTCCGCAAAGATGCTATACTTCCCACAAATAATATCATAGATGCATGTGATCTTATTCTGGTCATATTTTGTTATCTGACGTAGAAAGGAGAACTCAGGGGTTTATTGCCTTAGACGCTTTATGAGCATAACATAATAAATAGTCCATAAGATCTGATTGACGTCGTGAACCTAAATTGATTAAATAGAGGTGCGTGTGATATTGTTCTGGTAGTCATGTTGACAAATGAATGGCGTCTTAACCATTCAACAAGGCCGATTGCTCCCTTTACAACCATTTCCAAGCAACAAATGTATAGGCCTATAGAGTGATTAACCATAGTCACAACTATACAACCCGACGCGAGGCCTGGAAACCCAAACTGTATGAAGCGTCCTCTACGGTCCCTAATAGTTCAACCACTGAAATCACGTCTATTTTAGTATACTGCAATGATGAAAAAGAGTCACTAACCTCTCTCTTCGTCTTCTTTGTCATGCTCTTTGTTTAAAATCTGTAGTAATAAAATTGTTACTTTGGAATTGTAACATATGCTAGCTTTATTATTATAAACAATACCGCAAATTTTTTTAAAAACTTGCGGTTAAGCATCATTTTTTAATAATTCTAGTAAGATGACAAACCTGCCTAGTGGGAACGTTTGTGCGCGGCATGTACGCTATGGCGTACATTCTCGTTGAGAGACCGATTGAATTTTCAATTTATGATAATTACTTGTAGTGGTGCCATAGCCGATGAGTTTAACACGAGGCTGTGGTCACAGCCTACAGCTGATCTGTATTATAAAAAAGTCGGGGACTTTACTGGTTTCGTACTGCCTCCGGGCATTGCCTGCCAGTATGTTCCCACCATATTGGTATTTACATAATGTCCCATATGTGTCTGTCAGAACAACGAGGACGTTAAAACTCCCTTTTCTCTCTCTTAGTGTTGAGAGAGAGGTCAACTACTTGTGGCGGTGCCATAGCCGATGAGTTTAGCGTGAGGCGGTCACCGCTACAGCTATCTGTTATTATTTAAAAATCGGACTTTACTGTTGCGTTAATGCCTCCGGGCATTGCTCCAGTATTGTTCCACGATGACGGTAAAAACTCCATTCTCCATTCCATACGTGTTGAGTAGAGTAAGTAGATAGCCACACAGATGTATAACTCGGTGCATTTCCTTGTTAACCCTTTCACGCCAGGCCATTTTTCAGCCAAATATCTCCCATTAAACTAGAGGGTTTGACTAGCTGGGTAGACAAAACATTTATCTGCAATAAGGGAATCTTCTGTGAATAACACGAGGCTTATCCTACCTTACAAAGTAAGAAACTGGTTTGGATAACGGGGCCTGGATGTGAGGCTTTTAGTGACATGGGTGTTCAAAAATAATTAAACCGTTGGCGGTACATAAAGCGACATTGGCGGCGACGAAAGGGTTATGAAACTGGCAACATTTTCCTACTGAAGTCTTGAGAGTAATGTTTTTGATAAATGCTAGAGGAAATATTTCAATGTTTGAGGACTTTTTTAAATTTTAATTTTTTTCCCCCTGACCTGTATAAAGCAATAGTTTGTATGGCCCCATATATTAAAAAAAAAAGAAGATAAATGCTGTTATAGATGGACGAATGATAACTCAAAAACGGTACTCAAAACACTGGAAAATCAAATAATTTTGGGGTCCCAGTTATTAATATAATCACTATGTTAAGAGTCATTTTATCTCAAAATATTTCAGTCCCTTCATTTGACTTAAGCGATTTTTACTGTAATAATATTATCAGATCTTTATTTCTTTTGTATTGTGGCAAGGCCAAGTCCCCAATAAGCAAGCAAACAAAACCCAAAACACTACAAGTAAAATATTTTGTTTAGTGGAACTATTTTATTCGGAAACATTTGTTATGGGTCCCAGCCGAAGAATGAATGTCAGCTCTGTTGTCTGTTAGGCTATCTTCCACAAAATACTTACTGAAAAGCGCTGACATAACCCGGGCTTTGGCTAGGGAAGGTTACTTAAGCAACTCTGATGATAAGTCATGCAACAGGTCAATGTTAATGTCCCCGTGGGGCCGGGCCGTCGCCGGAGGGGGGGCCCGGGTGTCCGGTTTACGCTAGATTCTTAAAATTCTTTATGAAAAGCACAAAGATTAAAAGGTACCGCGTTGATCCGGTCTTTGGGTGTGTGGGGTTTTGCCATTATTTTTTTATCTCTCTCTCTGCACTTGTTTCTTGAATGTCAAGATTCTTCTTCTTCTTCTGCGTTCCCATTCTATAAGTCCATTAGGGGCCATAATGGGAGTAAGGTTACATATGTGTCCGGGTTTTTCAGTTTTCATCTGGTCTCCCCCGCTCTCTTCGCTCCGCTCCGCTTGGCGTTACCAGCCCGACACGTTCCGATTTCGGAGAGGAGGGACGGGGAGCTCAAAAAGGAGAAATATTAATTTGGAAGAAGTGATTTTTTTTTGTTATTTCACAAAGGACAGGAGAAGAGAACGGGCCACCAATTTAACGGTCAGCAAAGATAGTAGATGACAGAAAGCAAAGGAAAAAGGCAGAGGCAAAGACAGTGGTGCGGATTAGAGGAAGATACAAGAACAGCACTTCCAAGAAGGTGGTGGAAACTATTTTCACGAAAGATCCCCATGGGGACATCAAGATTCAATTGACTGTATAAAAGTGTACCATATTTTAGTAACGGACTACAAGGCGCACCGATGATTATAAGGCGCATCCACAAAATTTTGATTTTGTAGTTTTTTTACTATATTATTAGTCACATTATAAGGCCCAGGGATCTCTGTCTTGGAAAAAAAAAAAAGTATTGCCGTATAGTCCGTAAAATACGGTATTTATATTTGCATTGTTCTTGGGTTGATACAAAAAAAAAAACACCTCTGCTGAATCGTATAGTTAGTGGGGGGGGGGGTTTTTTTTTGTGTACTATATGAGAGACTTTAGTTGCGGATTTTGCTCACGCCAGAGGGCAATGGACGCTCGTGTGGATGTTGTGCCGGTTGTTTGGGGCTAACTCTCTCTATATTATTAGTGGGGGATAAAGAAAGAGAGAGAGACAGACCAGTGAGGGGTCCTAATCCATCACTCTCTCTCTCCATACGCCCAAGTAAGGAAAAAACGCGTGATCGCGTGATAAGCGTGATAAGCCCCTAGTGCATTGATTGCCCTCTGGCGTGAAAAAATATCGCCATAGGTTTTGACAATTTGCAACATCAAAAATAAAAAAAAGAGACCAAGAAGAGATAAAGAGAGACCAACAAAAACATGAATGATATGAACTTGAAGAGATTATTGATGGAACGAAAAGGGGATGTTGTGGGGGTGTAGGGGGTGATGGTGGGTGATAGTTGGGTGATAGATAACAGCTTGCTGTTTAGACAAAGATGGGGGTTTTGTTGTTTATATTTCTTGTACTGCTTCTTTTCTTTTCCATTTAACACAGCTGACACCAAAACTAAGAGACAAAACATTAACAAACTTGAAGATTATTTATGGAACAAAGGGTGCGGGGTTGATAGATAACAGCTTGCTGTTTCTAAAGGCAAAGATAAGGGTATTGTTGTTTATTTTTCTTGTACTGCTTTTTTGTTTGTGGCTCAAGCCACAAAAACCTATAACTCACTTTGTCTGTCGGTCCAAAATTGTCGCACATTTTTGACCAAAATTGTCGCACTTCAAATCGCGGCGGCACTTCAAATTGAGGCCGCTCTTTTAAAAATGATGTATTTTAAAAGCGTACAAAAAATAATTCTAAACATACGTATTACAGACACTACAGTACAACAGACACGATGAGTATGCTGTGCTTTCTTTCGATGAGTATAAGTAGGATAGCTAGTTTTAAATGTTTTTTCAAAAGATATAAAAAGTTACGAAATGGTGCAGAGATAACATTCTGGTTTACAGATTAAAATTATTGAAAAGGCCAGGGGAGGTGGAGGTTGACTCATGACTCATAGTTGAGTCGGTTTAAAAATAGACCTGGTGCGTGCCACTGCCACAAACTATTGCGATTTCGCGCTTGTTTTCTTTTCATTTTAACACAGCTGACACCAACAAAATAAACACCCAATCTTCATAAACAAAATTAGGCTTGTGCGGAAGCGTTTACCTAAAAAGCGTTGGCCAAGCTGTTGTGTTGGAATATTGATCATTACGCTTATTATTGAATTTTTGCCACAACTTAGGTTTCTTGCTGTTATAGTCTCGTGTATTGCGTATATTAGACCAGTGGGATTTGGGGGGGGGGGGGGGGGGGGGGGGGGGGCGGGGGAGAGGTAAAAGAATAGTTTACATAGAACAGATCTTCATGGCAGCCAGGCCTAGTTCGCGGCCTCGACTTGATGTGCCCTTTCTTTTGATTGTTTGTTTTAGTCAGGTCAGGTCAGGTAGGGTACGGTTAAGTTAGTTTTAGTGGGTGTTATAAGTTAGTATAGGTTAGTTAGGTTAGTTAGTAGAGTTTCGTTGGACATTTATGGGCCTCGCAGGCCTCCTCCCCTCTCTTTCACTCTTCACTGTCCTGTCAATTTTTTTGTTGAACTTTTGCACAGCTGAGAGGTTTTTGGATTTTGTTTTCGGCAATCTGCCTTTTAGTCATACTCATATTGAAGTTTTGATTTTTCAAGCAATTCAATCAATACAACTTTATTCATCCATGTGTGGAAATTAAATTGTGCGATCACAGGCTCGATAAACAATTCTAAAAACATTCAGATTACATCAATCGAAACAATAAACAATAAAATGCATATAACATCATCAAAGAATTAAATAAAAGAGGGAGAGGGAGGAGGGAGAAATTTGAGAAGAGAATTTGATTAGAATTTGAAATTTTTACGAATTATGTGAAAAAGAAGAAACGGAAAAAAAGGGGAAAAACACCATTTATTGAAGAAGAACGTAACACTCATATTTCAAAAAAACCTACTAATATTTACCTGCCCTGAAATAGATGTAGTGATGAACTTGAACCAATTAAAGAGAATTTTAAGATTAAGATTAGGATTTATAAGGATATAGTTTGTGTATATCCACCCAAGGAGATGTTTTGATTTGAATTGTGGTGTGTTTAGATTCTGTGCTCGTTTAATTAATGTTGTGCAGGGGAAAGAGGAAAAGAAAGAGGGTAAAAAAGAGATTCCAAAACTTTGTGTACTTTGCTCTGTCGTTAGGAAAATTAAAAAATTTTCTAACTATTAGTTACCAGGTCCTATAGCTGCGTTTAGTAATCTTTTACATCACTTGTTAGCTGGGTTTTTCTTGAGTCAGTGTTAGCTGGAACAGGGAACTAAGCTTAGCTGGAAGAAATATTTATTAGTATTGTTATTACTGTGAATTTTTTTGTATGTGTTTATCTGATCCCCATGAATTTTTCTGTATTTCAGAGATGGTAATTTCAACTTTCTTAGTCTGTGTTCATAATCAAGGTGACCAACACATTCAACTAATTTTGTTGCTCGTCTTTGGACCCTTTCTAATGCCGCTGAAAAAAAATTAGTGATTTTGCTTTTCTCTTTTTGCAGGATTTCTTCACAGTTGACTTTCAATACACACAAAAACTAGCTTTGGAAGTGGTTTGTCATTTTATTCAGTGTACAGTAGTATTGTATTCTGTCATTCTTCTTCTTGCACGATCTCTCAAGGAGTAGAACGTTTCCTGTCGATTATGACCGTAGATGCGTCATGCTGCCGTGTTATGCGCCCAATTAAGAAAATGGTTATGGCCCAGCGAGTCCCAACTTCGGACTGGAAGAAATTGTTGTTGAAGAGACAGTTTGCTTTGAAAAAAAAAGCAAGGGCTCATGGGAATTGTTCGCGAAATCGAGACGGGAATTTATCTTTTCTTTCTGAGGATCGAGAAAAAATTGAAATTGTTTACTAAATACTGTCGTATTTTTGTTACTTATAATACTTCCAATTGTTGAGTGGGCTTTTCAGGAGTTTTTTTGTCTCTGAACGCCTTCCCGATTGCCTGAAAAAGTCTTGAAAATGGACCGGTACGGTAGACCGTACGGGCAGAAAGATAGTAGATGCAGTAAGCAAAGGGAAAAGGCAGAGGCAAAGAGAGTAACAGATTAGAGGGAAGCTACAAGCACATAGCTTCCAGAATGCGGGGGAAACTATTTATGCAAAAGATCCCCGGTGCATGCATCCCACGGAGGATAGATTGTATGCTCAAAAGCATGCGCGTATTGATCCTGCCTGTTGATTGTAATAATGATTGGAAAGCATCTGTTGTTTCGAATTTTAACCCTTTCACACCAAAGTCCAAATTAGCACACAGTGATGTACACTATCGTCACTAAAGACATCAAATGGTCTATATCCAAAGATCCCTATGTTTAGTTTGGGAAGTAAGGGTAGACTTTATTTTTCTTGTATATCTGTCACAGAAGAATCCCCAATCCTGCAGATGGAATTGTTCTCGACCAAGTAATTTAATGAGAATGTTTGGCTGAAATATGGCTGGCCGGTTGAAAGGTTAATTGCAGAGTGTTTTTTTTTTTAAAAAAATCAAAAATGGATAATATGAATAAAGTCATGCTGTTGCAGTTCTTGATATATAATCATCATGTCATTGCTGCAAAAGGGTCCATAATTATAAGCATTTACCAGGACACACAACAAACAGAGGATTCACATTGTTATAAGATGGTGTGAGGAAAGAAAGTCAAAAAAAAGAGCACAGTAATGTAAAGATTGTTCATTTTTTTGACTTTTTTTAATTAATTCTTAAACATCCTTTTCTCATCGAGAGTGTTGTCGTGACACGGTTGAATGATGACGGATGGTGTGAGATTTTGAGGAAAAAATTGCATGAAATAAATAGACGGTACCAACATTACTTGTGATGTTATTGGTCTGTTGGTGTATACGTACGACTATGCGTTGTGGTTTTGCATACTTTATTTTTCAGTGGGGAGGGGATGTGGGGATGTGTGGGGCGGTTTTTTTGCTTTCAGTTTTCATCTGATCTCATCACAAGCGACAACTACACCCTTCTGTTCGTTAGACTCTCTCACCAGCAGTGACCCTAAGTCTCACAGAATTATTATAATTTTCAGTAGCAAAAAAAGTAGTTCATGCATTTATTGTTTTTTGCTACGTTTTGCTAAATTTGTGGTATTTCTGTTTGTCAATTAAGTTCTAAGTAGGTTTTGGGGCTCAAATTATCTGTCTTGCCCCATTTGCTCAAATAATCGAAGAACAATGGATCTTCTCCTTTCTTTTTTCCTCTCTTCTTTCTTCTGCGTTCCCATGCTATGGCCACCTGCAACGACCACCTTTTTACAGAGTAAATGGCCAGAATGGCATCCAATAAGAAGGCCAGAACTAGAGATAACAGTAACAAAAGCAAGGGCTCCATCGCAGCAGCCCCGCCAGCGCAGCATCCATCACGCCAGGCGGTTCATCACCTTCGGGGCCTGCATCAAGCAGAGTTAAAATTAGGATAGGGGAACATAGGCCCAAAGTAAGTGCAAATGAAAGGCAGGAGCTTTGCCGGTCGGGGTCCGCCCCGGTGAGCGGCTTCGCCTAGCCGGAATTGGTCCAGCCGGATACTATGAAAAGCCTAGACAATGTAATATAACTGTCAGATACACAGACAGTTTACTTCTTTTTTCTTTAATCATTTAAGTTCAAACTCTCATTTGCGATCTCCCAGTTTCCGTCCAGATTTTAGCCTTCATAGGCTCTCGACGTACAGATCCATATCCTACTCCAGATCCAAAACGTAGTTTTTTATTAAGATACTACGATACACAGACAGACAGACACCACAAACCGATCGCACTAACCTGGCTCTGGCGGGTATTTGCAAAAGGGCCAATGGCAAAGAACTGATAGAGGAAATTTCTCAAAGGTGGGGAAATATTTTGTAACTGACAGATCCCCCGGGTATCCCCCCGGGGGGGGGGGGGGGGGGGGGGGGGGGGGGGGGGGGGGGGGGGACGATGGATCATTGTCTATTAGCAACAGCTGTAGTATACGCGTAGGTTGAATGGGGGAAAAAACTGAAACAGACTATGATGGGTTGCATGGGCCCACCATGGGAACATCATTCATATCGGCTGTGATAATATTACGCTCCAATTAACAGGACGGTATTCAATGTCGAAAGGAATGCATGAACTTAGCATGATGCTAACATTTAGAAGCTCTTCCAATGTCCTATTAGGATTTAATAGGACTTTTGGAAGAGCTTCTAAGTTAGCAGCATGGGCTAAGTCTCATACTATCCGACATGAATTCACCGTCCCTGGTGTATTGTGGCCATTATGTTTGTCTGTGATTGTGTTTAATGCCCCACCCCAGACAGTGATCAATATCGATTAACGTTAGTGTTTAACTAGTATCTACAAATTTGTTCCCGTAAAAAATGATTGTTGTAGGCTGACAATATTGGTACTCCCTCGAACAAACTAGAGACTGGGTATACATGCAGAAGATGTTGGTCAAAAGTCCTGTTAAACTACCACACACAAACGCACGCACGCACACAACAGTGGGATAATAGTAACAGTAAACACCAGGGTAGTGGCAATTTAAAATTTTCGGTTGTAACCCTTTTTCACCGCCAATCGCATTTTAGCACCACAGTTTTTAAACACCTATGTCACTAAAGGCATCCAAATTGGGGTTCTGTATCGAAAAGACCCCGTGTGTCTTAGTTGGGGAAGTAAGGATGACCTTATTTTATATATATTTCCAGAATAATCCCCAATACGTGAGGGACAGAGGGATTTTGTTCTCTATCCAGGTAATGTAATTGGACTTTTGGGCTGAAATATGGTTGGGCGGTGAAAGGGTTAATGTTAAAAACCTTTGTCGATAAAACCAAGGACTGATAAAGTCTACGCGAAGGCTGTGCCTTGTTAATGCCCTTTGTTGTCAGCGAAATCGACCACTCACCACACCCACGACTATCACATACATTTACCAGAAGTTTAAATTGAATATGTGTTCCATGTTTTTTTTGTTTGTGGCTCAAGCCACAAACGCTATACTCACTTTGTCGGTCGGTCGTCATGTCGTTCCAAACATTGTCGCCTTCAAATCGAGGCTACCTGAATGAATGAAATTTGGAATTTTTACGTCCCTCTCTCCTCGACCTGGGAAGGCACATTTGTGAGATCGAGGATAACCTTTTCAAAATTATTGAGGCCGCCTCTTTTAAAATGATGTATTTTAAAAGCGTACAAAGTAAATAACCATACGTAAATCAGACACTACACAGACACACGAAAGTATGCGGGTGCTTCTTTTGATGAGCATAAGTAGGATACATATTTTAATGTTTTCCAAAAGATATAAAAAGTTACGAAAGGGTGCAGAGTAACATTCTAGGAACGGTATTCATGTCGAGATAGCATGAGACTTAGCATGATGCTACCTAGAAGCTCTTCAATGTCCTATAGGATTTAATTAGGACTTTTTGAAGAGCTCTAAGTTAGCATCAGGCGAAGCCTCATGCTATCTCGACATGAATACCGTCCCCTGGTTTTACAGATTAAAATATATTGAAAAGCCCGGGGGGTGACTCCTGATTGGAGTGGTAAAAATAAGACCGGCGCGCCACAAACTTTGCGATTTTGCGCGTTGTTAATTAATAGTTTCATTTTGATATAGTCTCATTATGCTACACAGTGCTGGAAGAGAGTTTTCCATGTGCGTTGTGCATGTCAATGGACAAACTTACGATACATGGACTTTTTGACAACGGTTGCGCATACTTTGCATGCAGCCCAGATGTTTTAAACACACATCCCAACTTAAATGCCAAAAACACACACACACACAACACACGCACATTTCAATACTTAAAGTTACAGCAATATCCCCTATGGCGCAATAACTAAGTTACAGGACCGTCAAACATTAATATTCGCACAGCACACATTCTTATCACTCGGGACGCTATCTGTGCACTATGCACCATCTGTGCACATGCATCATTATTTCAGGCATACAACACACTTGTGCGAATTTCCAAATAGCAAGCTTATTCCGGGCCTTATAGAAGTATGCTAATAGAGGTTGTGTTATGTTTGTTTGATTGTTTTTTTTGATTGCTACACATACAATTAGAGTTGAGAACCGGTTCAAAATCACAAACCGTTTTAAACACGATTTCCCCTCTTCGAACCGGTTTTACCACCGGTTTCTTTTTTTAAACCAGTACTCGCATCACTAGTTTTCACCTATGCAAACATATTTATTTGTCAGAATATTCACACACACCACGCACAGACGCACCACATACACCAATAAAGAAACTTAATATTTTTATTATGATACACACAACACACTCAACTCACACTCAAGCCATCACACCACCACAACTAGAAACAGGCTACTCTTGGTTTACAACACCCAATCTGGGCTGAAGAATCAGTGTTTGTTCTTCAAAAAGAATGCGGCTAATTCAGTTTGCATTTTAAAAAACCGGTTTTCACAGCAACTCGAATCGGTTTTTTCGAACCGCAAAAGTTCAGCACCGCTTTTTCGGTTCGAATACAATATTCAGGTACGCATTAAACGTTTGCATTTAAGTACGGGAACTGCAGCATATTCGAGGCACCATTAACTTTAAAGCTCCATTATTCAGAAAACGTCACCACAGAATTTTACGAATACTAGGCAACGCCTAGTACTGGCAATGCACCGTACTGGTAACGCCTATTCAACGTAAACCAAGTACTGGTAATCGCTGAGTACAGCAAACTTTTGAAGCGATTCGGTTAAGAAAACGGAAAACGCCGGAGTTACGAGGCCCCGTTTCACGTTGGCGCTGCTGTGAGAGTGACGCGCTCTCCCCGATTGTCTCCAATTTGCTGCTAGGGTTTTTTGTTTTTTTGCCCGGGCCATAGCAGCTGACAGCCAATTTGAGGCGATTCGGTTAAGAAACTGCGGAGTTATTGTGAAAAGGTAAGGCAGCGTATAGCGCACAGCGTTTTGAACCGATCGTCGCTTCCGGTTTGGCACGAGCACCGTAGTCACCGTCACCGGTCATGTACCTGCCACATTTTGAAGGCAATGGGTCCAGAAACTCCGGAGATACGGGCGCACGAGAGGGCCGGCGGATGCGCGTTTGGGCGCATTTGCGAAACGCGCGCAAATGATCCGGGCCGCCTCGGTTGCCGGTTGCCATCGCCCCCGTGAGGGCTCACAGCAATTTGAGCGAATTCGGGGTCGAAACGGCGGAGTTTATAAGGCCCGTTCGTGTTTCGACAGAAACACACACCACACAGACACGGGATTCCATACTATATAATCATCCCAGACTTTTTATTTTTTTGTTTTTTTTTTTTTTTTTTTTTTTTTTTTTTTTTTTTTTTTTTTTTTTTTTTTTTTTTTTTTTTTTTTTTTTTTTTTTTTTTTTTATTTTTTTTTTTTTTTTTTATTTTTTTTATTTTTTTTTTTTTTTTTTTTTTTTTTTATTTTTTTTTTTTTTTATTTTTGTGTTTTGTTTTTTTTTTTTTTTTTTTTAATTTTATTTTTTTTTTCTGGCATTTTTCTTTTTTTTTTTTTAGATGAGTTTTTTTTTTTTTTTTTATTTTTTTTTGATCATATAGTAATTTGGCAAGTCCCGTGTCTGTGTGCGTGTGTGTCTGTCTGAAACACGAAACGGGCCTTATATTTTATAACTCCGCCGTTTTTCGACCGAATCGCTTCAAATTTGCTGTGAGCCCTAACGGGGCGTTTGCAACGGCAACCGAGGCGGCCGTGTCGGATTTTGCGCGGTTTCGCAAATGCGCCAAACGCGCATCCGCCGGCCTCTCGGCGCGCTTATCTCCAGCGTTTCTGGGCCGATTGACTTCGAATTTGGCAGATACATGACCGGGTACGGTGACTATCGGTGTGCCAAACCGGAAGCGAATCGGTTCAAAAACGCGTGCGCTATACGCCGCTTCACATTTTCACAAATAACACCGCCGTTTCTAAACCGAATTGCTTTAAATTTGCTGTCAGGCTTGCTATGGCCCGGGCAAAGCCTAGCAGCAAATTGGAGAAATGTTTTTTTTCTTTTCTTGGGGGTGGGAGAGTGCGTCACTCTCACAGCAGCGCCAACGGGAAACGGAGCCTTACAATAACTCCGCTGTTGCTTAACCGATTCGCTTCAAATTTGCTGTACTCAGCGTTACCAGTACTCGGCGTTACCGTTACTAGGCGTTACCGGTACTAGGCATTACCAGTACTAGGCGTTGCGCTAGTATTCGTAAAATTCTGTGGTGACGTTTTCTGAATAATGGAGCTTAAAGTTAAGGTGCTCGAATATGCTGCAGTTCCCGTACTTAAATGCAAACGTTTAATGCGTACCTGAATATTTGTATTCGAACCGAAAAAGCGGTGCTGAACTTTCGTTTGCGGTTCGAAAAACCAGTTCCAGTTGCTGTGACGCGGTTTTTTAACTGCAAACTAAAAGTTAGTTTGTCTTAGAATAACGCATTCTTTTTGAAGAACAACACTGATTCTCAGCGCAGATTGGGTGTTTGTAAAACCAAGAATAGCTGTTTTCTAGTTGGTGGTGGTGTATGGCTTTGAGTGTTGAGTTGAGTGTGTGTGTGTCATAATTAAAATTATTAAGTTTCTTTTCTTGTGTGTATGTGTTGCGTGTGCGCGTGGTGTGTGAATATTCTGACCAAATAAATATGTTTGCATAGGTGAAACTAGTGATGCGAGTACTGGTTTAAAAAAACCTGTTCGGTAAAACCGGTTCGAAGATGGGAAACCGGTTTAAAAACCGGTTCGGTTTTTTGAACCGGGTCTCAACTCTAATTGTGTGTAGCAATCAAAAAAACAATCAAACAAACATAACACAAAACCCTCTATTAGCCTACTTCTATAAGGCACGGAATAAGCTTGCTATTTGGAAATTCGCACAAGTGTGTGTATGCCTGAAATAATGATTGCATGTGCACAGATCGGTGCATGTGCACAGATAGCGTCCGCGTGCATAAGAATGTGTGTGTGCGAATATTAATGTTTGACGTCCTGTAACTTTAGTTATTGCGCCATAGGGGATATTGCTGTAACTTTAGTTATTGAAATGTGCGTGTGTGTGTGTGTGGTAAGTGTTTTGTTTGGCATTTAAGTGGGATGTTGTGTAAAACATCTGTGCTGCATGCAAGTATGCGCACGTGTGTCATAAGTCATGTATCTTAATTGTCCATTGACATTGCACAACGCACATGGAAACTTCTCTTCCACCTGTGTAAGACATAATGAGATAAGATATATCAAAAATGAAAATATTAAGTTAACAAGCGCAAAATCGCAATAGTTTTGTGGCGCTCACGCGGTCTATTTTTACCACTCCAATCAGGAGTCACCTCCCCTGGCTTTACAATAATACATTTTAATCTGTAAACCAGGGAACCGGTATTCACGTCGAGATAGCATGAGACTTAGCATGATGCTAACTTAGAAAGCTCTTCCAAAAGTCCTATTAAATCCGTATAGGACATTGCGAAGAGCTTCTAAGTTAGTCATCAGTGCTAAGTCTCAATGCTATCTCGACATGAATACCGTTCCAGAATGTTATCTCTGCACCCTTTCGTAACTTTTTATATATCTTTTGGAAAACATTTAAAATTATGTATCCTACTTATACTCATCAAAAGAAGCACCGCATACTCGTCGTGTCTGTTGTTAGTGTCTGTATTACGTATGTTTATTATTTTGTACGCTTTTAAAATACATCATTTTAAAGAGCGGCCTCAATTAATTTTGAAAGGTAGCCTCGATTCTCACAAATGTGCCTTCCCAGGTCGAGAGGACGTAAAATTCCAAATTTCATTCATTCAGAGTAGCCTCGATTTGAAGTGCGACAATTTTGGAA
Source organism: Phymorhynchus buccinoides (assembly GCA_017654935.2). Taxonomy (NCBI): domain Eukaryota; kingdom Metazoa; phylum Mollusca; class Gastropoda; order Neogastropoda; family Raphitomidae; genus Phymorhynchus; species Phymorhynchus buccinoides. Next base: position 13,512,817 of record CM065690.1, on the reverse strand, counting down.
CGACAGACACGACCGACCGACAAAGTGAGTTATAGGTTTTTGTGGCTTGAGCCACAAACAAAAAAACATGGAACACATATTTACATTTAAACTTGCTTGTAAATGTATGTGCATAGTCGTGTGTGTGAGTGAGTGGTGATTTCTGCTGACAACAAAGAGCATAAAAAGGCACAGCCATTCGCTTTCTTTAGCAGTTCTTGGTTTTATCGACAAAGGTTTTAACATTAACCCTTTCACCGCCACCATATTTCAGCCCAAAATGTCCATTACATTTACCTGGATAGAGAACAAAATCCATCTGCAGTATTGGGGATTCTTCTGTGAAATATATAAAAAATAAGGTCTATCCTTACTTCCCAAAACTAAGACAATAGGGTCTTTGGATAATAGACCCCAATTTGATGCCTTTTAGTGACATAGGTGTTAAATCACTGTGGTGCTAAAATGCGACTTTGGCGGTGAAAGGAGTTAAACCGAAAATTTTAAATCAGCACTACCTGGGTGTTTTACTGTTCCTTTATCTCCATGTGTGTGTGCGTGCGTGCGTGTGTGTGTGTGGTTTACAGGAACTTTTGACCAAACATTCATTCTGCCATGTATACCCAGTCTCTAGTTTGTTCGAGGGAGTACAATATTGTAGCCTACAACAACATTTTTTTTACGGACAAATTGGTAGATACTAGTTAAACACTAACGTTATATCGATATTGATCACTGTCTGGGGGGGGCATTAAAACAATCACAGCCAAACATAATGCCACAATACACCAGGAACGGTATTCATGCAGAGATAACATTCTGGACTTAGCATCATGCTAACTTAGAAGCTCTTCCAAAAGTCCTATAGGATTTAATAGGACAATGGTAGAGCTTCTAAGTTAGCATCAGGCTAAGGCTCATGCTATCTCGACCGGAATACCGTCCCTGCTTAATTGGAGCGTTAATATTAATCACAGCCGATATTGAATGATGTTCCCATGGTGGGCCCATTCAACCCATCCTAGTCTGTTTCAGTTTTTTTCCCCCATCCTACGCGTACACTACAGCTGTTGCTAATAGTACAATTGATCCCATCGTCCCCCCCCCCCCCCCCCCCCACCCCCCCCCGGGGATACCGGGGGGGGGGGGGGGGGGGGATCTTTCAGTTTACAAAAATATTTCCCCACCTTCTGGAAATTTCCTCTATCAGTTCTTTGACACTTGCCTTTTCAATACCCGGCCAGAGGCCGAGGTATTGCGATCAGTGTGTGTGTCTGTCTGTCTGTGTATCGATTATCTTAAAAACTACTGTTTGGATCTGGATCTGGATCTGGATCTGTACGTCGAAGGAGCCTATGAAGGCTATAAACTCGACGGAAACTGGGAGAGGGCAAATGAGAGTTTGAACTTAATGATTTAAAAGAAAAAAGAAGTAAACTGTCTGGTGGTATTGACAGCCATATTACAGTTAGCCATAGGCTTTTTCGTAGTATCCAGGCTGGACCCCCCAATCCGGCTAGCGAAGCGCTCACCGGGGCGGACCCCGACCGGCACAGCTCCTGCCTTTCATTTACCACTACTTTGGCCTATGGCCCCTATCCCTAATTTTAATCTTGGGTTGATGCAGGCCCCGAAGGTGAACCGCCTGGCGCTGATGGTGCTGCGCTGGCGGGGCCTGCTGCGATGGATGCCCTTGTTTTCTTACTGTCATCTACTATTTTCTGGCCTTATTGGGCCATTCTGGCCATTCACTCTTGTAAAAAGGTGGTCGTTGCAGTGGCCATAAGCATGGCCAACGCAGAAGAAGAAGAAGAGGAAAAAAGAAGAAGATCCCATTGTCTTCGATTATCTGATGCAGTTGGGGGCAAGACCAGATAAATTTGAGCACCATAGACCTACTTAGAACTTAATTTGACAAACAGAAATCCACAAATTTAGCAAAACGTTAGCAAATTAAATGCATGAAATACTTTTTTTGCTTACTTAAAATTATAATAATTCTGTGAGACTTAGGGTCACTGCTGGTGAGAGAGTCGTAACAGAACAGAAGGGTGTAGTTGTGATGAGATCAGATGAAACTGAAAGCAAAAAAACAGCCCCACACCATCCCCCATCCTCCTCCCCACTGAAAAATAAGTATGCAACACACACACGCATAGTCGTACGTATACACCAACAGACCAATAACATCACAAGTAATGTTGGTACCGTCTATTTATTTCATGCAATTTTTTTCTCAAAATCTCACACCATCCGTCATCATTCAACCGTGTCACAACACTCTCGGATGAGAAATAGGATGTTTAAGAATTAAAACCCCCCAAAAAGTCAAGAAAAATGACAATCATTTACATTACAGTGCTCTTTACCCACTTTTCTTTACACCATCTTAGAACAATGTGAATCCTACATGTATTGTATGTGTGTACTGGTAAATGCGTTAATAAATTATGGACCATTTTGCAGCAATGACACGATTGATTTATAATATCAAGAACTGCAACAGCATGATTATTATTCATATTATCCATGTTCATTTTTTAAAAAACACTCATTCAATTAACCCTTTCACCTGCGCCGCCAGCCATATTTCAGCCAAACATTTTCATTAATAAATTTACCTGGGTAGAGAATAAAAAATCCATCTGCAGTATTGGGGATTCTTCTGTGACAGATATAAAATAAGGTCTATCCCTTACTTCCCAAAACTAAGACAACATGGTATTTGGATAATAGACCCCAATTTGATGTATTTTAGTGACATAGGTGTTAAATCACTGTGGTGCTAAAATTAAAACTGACTTTGGTGGTGAAAGGGTTAAAATCGAAGACAACAGATGCTTCCAATCACATACATCAACAGGCAAGATCAATACGCGCATGCTTTTGACATACAATCTATCCCTCCGTGGGGATGCAGTGCACACGGGGAGTCTTTTGCATAAATAGTTCCCCCACCTTCTGGAAGCTATGTGCTTGTAGCTTCCTCTAATCTGTTACTCTCTTTGACTCTGCCTTTTCCCTTTGCTTACTGTCATCTACTATCTTTATGCCGTACCGGTCCATTTTCCAGACTTTTTCAGGCATGGGAATTGTCAGAGACAAAAAACTCTGAAAAGCCCCCCCAATTGAAGTATTTAGTAACAAAAACGAAGTATTTAGTAACAATTTCAATTTTTCTCTCTCGCAGAAATCCGCGATTTCGCGGACAATTCCCAATGCCTGCTTTTTTCAAGGAAACGCTTTTCAACAAAATTTCTTCCAGCCGAAGTCTGGACTTGCTGGGCCTAGGCTATTTCATAGTTAGGCGCATAACGGCAGCATGACGGCATCTACGGTCATAATCGACAGGAAACTGTCTGAGCGATCGAAGAGGAGAAGAAGACATACAATCTACACTGAATAAAATTACAACCACTCAAAGCTAGTTTTTGTGTGTATTGAAAGTCAACTGTGAAGAAATCCTGCAAAGCAAAATCACTATTTTTTCAGCATTAGAAAGGGTCCAAAGACGAGCAAACAAAATTGATTAAAGGCGTTAGTCACCTTGATTACGAACACAGACTAAGAAAGTTGAAATTACCATCTCTGAAATACAGAAGAATTCGTGGGGATCTGATAAACACATACAAAAATTTTCACAGTGATAACAATACTAATAAATCTTTGTTCCAGCTAACAACTGACTCAAGAACCCGTAACAGTGATTTAAAAATACTAACCCAGTATAGCCGAACTAATATTATAAATTTTTTATTTTCTAACAGAGTAACAAAGTTTTGGAATACTCTTCCTGCACATATTAAACGAGCACAGAATCTAACACAATTCAAAAAACCTCCTTGGTGGATACACCAACATATCCTTGTAATCTTAATCTTAATCTTAATTGGTTCATCTATTTTAGGTAAATATTAGTAGTTTTTATATGAGTGTACGTTCTTCATGTTTTTCACATAATTCTAATCAAATTCTCTCCCTCTTTTATTTAATTCCTTGATGATGTTATATGCATTTTATTGTCTTATTGTTTCGATTGATGTAATCTGAATGTTTTTAGTATTGTTTATCGAGCCTGTGATTCGCACAATTTAATTTCCACACAAGGATGAATAAAGTTGTATTGAATTGAATTGAATTTGAATCAAAACTACAATACGAGCATGACTAAAAGGCAGATTTGCCGAAAAACAAAATCCAAAAACCTCTCAGCTGTGCAAAAGTTCAAACAAAAATGACAGGACAGTGAAGAGGCCGCGAGGCCTAATGTCCTAACTACCTGACCTGACCTGAAAACGAACAATCAAAAGAAGGGCACATCAAGTCGAGGCCGCGAACTAGGCCTGGCTGCCATGAAGATCTGTTCTATGTAAACTATTTACCCCCCCCCCCCCCACACACACACACAAATCCCACTGTCCAATACGCATACACGAGACTATAACAGCAAGAAACCTAAGTTGTGGCAAAAATTCAATAATAAGCGTAATGATCAATATTCCAACACAACAGCTTGGCCAACGCTTTTTAGGTAAACGCTTCCGCACAAGCCTAATTTTGTTTATGAAGGTTGGGTGTTAATTTTGGTGTCAGCTGTGTTAAATGAAAAGAAAACAAGCGCGAAATCGCAATAGTTTGTGGCACGCGGTCTATTTTTACCACTCCAATCAGGAGTCACCTCCCCTTGGCTTTTCAATAATTTTAATCTGTAAACCAGAATGTTATCTCTGCACCATTTCGTAACTTTTTATATCTTTTGGAAAAAATTTAAAACTATGTATCCTACTTATACTCATCAAAAGAAGCACCGCATACTCGTCGTGTCTGTTGTAGTGTCTGTATTACGTATGTTTATTATTTTTTACGCTTTTAAAATACATAATTTTAAAGAGCGGCCTCAATTTGAAGTGTAGCGTCGATTTGAAGTGCGACAATTTTGTCAAAATGTGCGACAATTTTGGACCGACCGACCAGACAGACAAAGTGAGTTATAGGTTTGTGGCTTGAGCCACAAACAAAAAAGCAGTACAAGAAAAATAAACAACAATACCCTTATCTTTGGCTTTAGAAACAGCAAGCTGTTATCTATCAACCCCGCACCCTTTGTTCCATAAATAATCTTCAAGTTCATTAATGTTTTGTCTCTTAGTTTTGGTGTCAGCTGTGTTAAATGGAAAAGAAAAGAAGCAGTACAAGAAATATAAACAACAAAAGCCCCATCTTTGTCTAAACAGCAAGCTGTTATCTATCACCCCCACACCCTTCGTTCCATCAATAATCTTCAAGTTCATTAATGTTTTCTCTTTATTTTTGTCGTTGCAATGGTCAACCTATGGCGATATTTTTCACGCCAGAGGGCAGTCAATGCACTAGGGGCTTATCACGCGATTTTCTTACTTGGGCGTAGTGAGAGAGAGGGTGATGGTAGGACCACTCACTGTCTCTCTCTCTTTCTTTATCCCCAACTAATAATATAGAGAGGATTAGCCCCACACGAGCGTCATGCCCTCTGGCGTGAGAAAAATCGTACTGTCTCTCATTAGTACACAAAAAAACAACACTAAATACGATTCAGCAGTTGTTGTTTTTTTGTATCAACACAAGAACAATGCAAAATATAAATTACCATATTTTTCAAACTATAAGGCGATACTTTTTTTCATAGACAGCGATCCCTGGGCCTCATAATGTGACTAATAATATAGTAAAAAAACTACAAAATCTAAAATTTTGGGGTGTGCGCCTTATAATCAGGTGTGCCTTGTACTTGTAGTCCGTTACTAAAATATGGTACACTTTTAATAATAATAGTTTTATACAGTCAATTGAATTTTGACGTCCCCATGGGGATCTTTCGTTAAAAATAGTTCCCCCACCTTCTCGAAGTTCTGTGCTTGTAACTTCCTCTAATCTGTCCCTCTCTTTGACTCTGCCTTTTTCCCTTTGCTTTTCTGTCATCTACTGTCTTTCTGACTTACATCTGGCCCATTCTCCTGCCTTTTTTAAATTAAAGAAAAAAAATCTTCCAAATAATTTTCTCCTTTGAGCTCCTCCGAAATCGGAATGTGTCGGCTGTACACAGCGGGGAGACCAGTGAAAACTGAAAAACCGGACACATATGTACCTTACTCATTATGGCCATATGGCTTTGGAACGCAGAAGAAGAAGAAGAATCTTGACATTCAAGAAACAAGTGCAGAGAGAGAGATAAAAAAATAATGGCAAAACCCCACACACGCGGTACCTTTTTATCTTTGTGCTTTTCATAAGAATTTAAGATCAGCGTAAACCGGCCCCACGGGGACATTAACATTGACCTGTTGCATGACTTATCATCAGAGTTGCTTAAGTAACCTTCCCTAGCCAAAGCCCGGGTTATGTCAGCGCTTTTCAGTAAGTATTTTGTAGAAGATAGCCCTAAGCAAGACAACAGAGCTGACAGTCATTCTTGGCTGGTAACCATAACAAAATGTTCCGAATAAAATAGTTCCAGCTAAACAAAAATATTTACTTGTAGTGTTTTTTGTTTTGTTTGCTTTCTGATTGGTGACTTGCCAACAATACAAAAAGAAAATAAAGATCTGATATTATTACAGTAAAAATCGCTTAAGTCAAAATTGAAGGGACTGAAATTTTATTTTGAGTTAAAAAGACTTTTCAACATAGAGATTATTATACTGGGACCCCAAAATTATTGTGAGTTATCCAGTGTTTTTGAGTTATCCGTTTTGAGTTATCAGTTCTCCACTATAACAGCATTTTATCTCTTCTTTTTTTTTTAAATATATGGGGCCATACAAACTATTGCTTTATACAGGTCAGGGGAAAAAAAAAAAAAGAAAAAAAAGTCCCCTCAAACATTGAAATATTTCCTCTAGAAATTTATCAAAAACATTACGCTCAAGACTTCAGTAGGAAAATGTTGGCCAGTGTCAATAACCCTTTTTGCTGCCAATGTCGCATTTATGCACACCACAACGGTTGAAGTATTTTTGAACACCCATGTCACTAAAAGCCATCACATCCAGGCCCGTTATCCAAAGACCCAATTTCTTAACTTTGGGAGGCAAGGATAAGCCTAGTGTTATGTCACAGAAGAATTCCTATTATTGCAGATAAAATGTTTTGTCTACCCAGCTAAGCTTAATGGAATATTTTGGCTGAAAAATGTCTGGCAGTGAAAGGGTTAAACAAGGAAATGCACAGAGTTATACATCTGTTGTGGATATCTACTTTAACTCTCTCAACACTAATGGAATGGAGAATGGAGTTTTACGTCCTCGGTGGGAACGATCACTGGAGGCAATGCCCGGAGGCAGTACGTAAACCAGTAAAGTCCCGATTTTTTAAATTAATACAGATAGCTGTAGCGGTGACCACGCCTCGGTTAAACCTCATCGGCTATGGCACCGCCACAAGTAGTATGACTCTCTCTCAACACTAATGAATGACGAAAATGGAGTTTTACGTCATCTTGGTCTGAATCAGACACATATGGGACATTTGTAAATACAAATATGGTGGGAACAATACTGGAGGCAATGCCCGGAGGCAGTACTTTTTTTTCCAACCAGTAAAGTCCCGACTTTTTATTAATAACAGATAGCTGTAGCGGTGACCACGCCTTGGGTTAAACCTCATCGGCTATGGCACCACTACAAGTAATTAGTATAAATGAAATTCAATCTGTCTCTCAACACTAATGTACGCCATAGCGTACATGCCGCGCACAAACGTTCCACACTAGGCAGGTTTGAATCATTACATAGAAATTATTAAAAAAATAATGCTTAACCGCAGTTTTAAAAATTTGCGGTATTGTTTATAGTAATAAAAGCTAGCATATGTTATAATTCCAAAGTAAAATTTTTATTATTAGCAGATTTTAAAAAAGAGCATGACAAAGAAGACGAAGAGAGGGGTAGTGACTCATTTTCATTCATTGCCGTACTAAAAATAGACTAGAAGTGATTTCATTGGTTGAAAACTATTAAGGGACCATAGAGGAACGCTTCTATACCAGTTTGGGTTGCCAGGCATCGCGGGGTTGTGAATTGTGAATGGTTAAACACTATGTACGCTATAGCGTACATTCGTGTTGAACGGTTGTAAAGGGAAGTAATCAGCCAGTGTTGAATGAGTCAAGAAGCCATTCATTTTGAAAAGGTATACGAACATACTACCAGAAAAAACACCACCTGTATTAATCATTAGGTTCACACGTCAACAGACAGGACATTTTAATCGCTTATCTCATAAACGATCAGAGGCAATAAACCCCTGAGTTCTTTTCTACGTTCAGAACAAAAAATGACCAGAATAAGATCCACAATGCATCCATAATATTGTGGAAGAAGAGCATCTTTCGAATTCTTAAATCAAGCTAAAACCACAGCGTCAATAAAAAACCCTAAGATATCATTGAACCCATAGATGTTTAGTTAACCTCGTCAACAAAGTAACACAACACAGTAATGCAAGCCAAATATTGTTTTCAGCCGTATTAAGTTTAGCACAATAGTAATATATATGTCCATTTATTGAGCGGCAAAAAACCCACACACCCAAGTTGTTAAAGACCCCCCCACGTCATGTGTCACATTCCCTCGTATGCTTTGGAAGATTTCTTAAGAATTTCTTACCAGCTATATAACAGGGAAAACCCACGTGAAAACCGTGAGTTTTGACACGTGACGTGGTGGGGTCTTTAAAAAGAAATAGTTAAAGGACCCACCACGATCACGTGTCAAACTCACGGTTTTCACGTGGTTTCCCTCTTATAGCTGGTAAGAAATCTTAAGAAATCTTCCAACCATAAGAGGGAATGTGACACGTGACATGGGGGGGTCTTTAAACTTGGGTGTGTGGGTTTTTTGCGCTCAGTAAATGGACATGTATATTACTATTGTGCTAAACTTAATACGGCTGAAAACAATATTTGGCTTGCATTACTGTGTTGTGTTACTTTGTTGACGAGGTTAACTAAACATCTATGATTTCAATGATATCTTAGGTTTTTTTATTGACGCTGTGGTTTTAGCTTGATTTAAGAATTCGAAAGATGCTCTTCTTCCACAATATTATAGATGCATTGTGGATCTTATTCTGGTCATTTTTTGTTCTGAACGTAGAAAAGAACTCAGGGGTTTATTGCCTCTGATCGTTTATGAGATAAGCGATTAAAATGTCCTGTCTGTTGACGTGTGAACCTAATGATTAATACAGGTGGTGTTTTTCTGGTAGTATGTTCGTATACCTTTCAAAATGAATGGCTTCTTGACTCATTCAACACTGGCCGATTGCTTCCCTTTACAACCATTCAACACAAATGTATGCTATAGAGTTTAACCATTCACAATTCACAACCCCGCGAAGCCTGGCAACCCAAACTGGTATAGAAGCGTTCCTCTACGGTCCCTTAATAGTTTTCAACCAATGAAATCACGTCTATTTTTAGTACTGCAATGAATGAAAACGAGTCACTACCTCTCTCTTCGTCTTCTTTGTCATGCTCTTTTTTAAAATCTGCTAATAATAAAAAATTTTACTTTGGAATTGTAACATATGCTAGCTTTTATTATTATAAACAATACCGCAAATTTTAAAAACTGCAGGTTAAGCATTATTTTTAAAATAATTTCTATGTAATGATGCAAACCTGCCTAGTGTTGAACGTTTGTGCGCGGCATGTACGCTATGGCGTACATTAGTGTTGAGAGACAGATTGAATTTCAATTTATGCTAATTACTTGTAGTGGTGCCATAGCCGATGATGTTTAACCGAGGCGTGGTTCACCGCTACAGCTATCTGTATTAATTTTAAAAAATCGGGACTTTACTGGTTTCGTACTGCCTCCGGGCATTGCCTCCAGTATTGTTCCCACCATATTTGTATTTACAAATGTCCCATATGTGTCTGATTCAGACCAAGAGGACGTAAAAAACTCCATTTTCTCTCTCTTAGTGTTGAGAGAGAGTCACTACTTGTGGCGGTGCCATAGCCGATGAGGTTTAAAACCGAGGCGTGGTCACCGCTACAGCTATCTGTATTAATTTAAAAAATCGGGACTTTACTGGTTTCGTACTGCCTCCAGGCATTGCCTCCAGTATTGTTCCCACCCGAGGACGTAAAACTCCATTCTCCATTCCATTAGTGTTGAGAGAGTTAAAGTAGATATCCACAACAGATGTATAACTCTGTGCATTTCCTTGTTTTAACCCTTTCACTGCCAGCCATTTTTCAGCCAAAATATTCCATTAAACTTAGCTTTTGACTTAGCTGGTAGACAAAACATTTTATCTGCAATAATAGGAATTCTTCTGTGACATAACACTAGGCTTATCCTTACCTCCCAAAGTTAAGAAAATAGGGTCTTTGGATAACAGGCCCTGGATGTGATGGCTTTTAGTGACATGGGTGTTCAAAAATACTTAAACCGTTGTGGTACATAAATGCGACATTGGCGGCGAAAGGGTTATTGACACTGGCCAACATTTTCCTACTGAAGTCTTGAGCGTAATGTTTTTGATAAATTTCTAGAGGAAATATTTCAATGTTTGAGGGGACTTTTTTTTTAAATTTTAATTTCCCCCTGACCTGTATAAAGCAATAGTTTGTATGGCCCCATATATTTAAAAAAAAAAGAAGATAAATGCTGTTATAGTGGAGAACTGATAACTCAAAAACGGATAACTCAAAAACACTGGATAACTCACAATAATTTTGGGGTCCCAGTGTAATAATCACTATGTTTAAGAGTCATTTTATCTCAAAATAATTTCAGTCCCTTCAATTTTGACTTAAGCGATTTTTACTGTAATAATATTATCAGATCTTTATTTTCTTTTTGTATTGTTGGCAAGGCCCAAGTCACCAATCAGAAAGCAAACAAAACCCAAAACACTACAAGTAAATATTTTTGTTTAGCTGGAACTATTTTATTCGGAACATTTTGTTATGGTTACCAGCCAAGAATGACTGTCAGCTCTGTTGTCTTGCTTAGGGCTATCTTCCACAAAATACTTACTGAAAAGCGCTGACATAACCCGGGCTTTGGCTAGGGAAGGTTACTTAAGCAACTCTGATGATAAGTCATGCAACAGGTCAATGTTAATGTCCCCGTGGGGCCGGTTTACGCTGATCTTAAATTCTTATGAAAAGCACAAAGATAAAAGGTACCGCGTGTGTGGGGTTTTGCCATTATTTTTTTATCTCTCTCTCTGCACTTGTTTCTTGAATGTCAAGATTCTTCTTCTTCTTCTGCGTTCCCAGTCCATATGGCCATAATGAGTAAGGTACATATGTGTCCGGTTTTCAGTTTTCACTGGTCTCCCCGCTGCGTACAGCCGACACGTTCCGATTTCGGAGGAGCTCAAAAGAAAAATTATTTGGAAGATTTTTGTTTCAAAAGACAGGAGAACGGACCAATAAGTCAGAAAGATAGTAGATGACAGAAAGCAAAGGAAAAAGGCAGAGTCAAAGAGAGTGGCAGATTAGAGGAGGTTACAAGCACAGAACTTCCAGAAGGTGTGGGAACTATTTTCACTAAAGATCCCCATGGGGACATCAAGATTCAATTGACTGTATAAAAGTGTACCATATTTTAGTAACGGACTACAAGGCGCACCTGATTATAAGGCGCATCCACAAAATTTTGATTTTGTAGTTTTTTTACTATATTATTAGTCACAATTATAAGGCCCAGGGATCTCGCTGTCTATGGAAAAAAAGTATTGCCTTATAGTCCGCAAAATATGGTATTTATATTTTGCATTGTTCTTGTGTTGATACAAAAAAAAAACACCTGCTGAATCGTATTTAGTGGGGGGTTTTTGTGTACTAATGAGAGACTTAGTGCGATTTTTCTCACGCCAGAGGGCATGACGCTCGTGTGGGGCTAATCCTCTCTATATTATTAGTTGGGGATAAAGAAAGAGAGAGAGACAGTGAGTGGTCCTACCATCACTCTCTCTCTCTCACTACGCCCAAGTAAGAAAATCGCGTGATAAGCCCCTAGTGCATTGACTGCCCTCTGGCGTGAAAAATATCGCCATAGGTTGACCATTGCAACATCAAAAATAAAGAGACAAAACATGAATGAACTTGAAGATTATTGATGGAACGAAGGGTGTGGGGGTGATAGATAACAGCTTGCTGTTTAGACAAAGATGGGGCTTTTGTTGTTTATATTTCTTGTACTGCTTCTTTTCTTTTCCATTTAACACAGCTGACACCAAAACTAAGAGACAAAACATTAATGAAACTTGAAGATTATTTATGGAACAAAGGGTGCGGGGTTGATAGATAACAGCTTGCTGTTTCTAAAGCCAAAGATAAGGGTATTGTTGTTTATTTTTCTTGTACTGCTTTTTTGTTTGTGGCTCAAGCCACAAACCTATAACTCACTTTGTCGGTCGGTCCAAAATTGTCGCACATTTTGACAAAATTGTCGCACTTCAAATCGAGGCTACACTTCAAATTGAGGCCGCTCTTTAAAATAATGTATTTTAAAAGCGTACAAAATAATAAACATACGTAATACAGACACTACAACAGACACGACGAGTATGCGGTGCTTCTTTTGATGAGTATAAGTAGGATACATAGTTTTAAATGTTTTCCAAAAGATATAAAAAGTTACGAAATGGTGCAGAGATAACATTCTGGTTTACAGATTAAAATTATTGAAAAGCCAGGGGAGGTGACTCATGATTGGAGTGGTAAAAATAGACCGCGTGCCACAAACTATTGCGATTTCGCGCTTGTTTTCTTTTCATTTAACACAGCTGACACCAAAATTAACACCCAATCTTCATAAACAAAATTAGGCTTGTGCGGAAGCGTTTACCTAAAAAGCGTTGGCCAAGCTGTTGTGTTGGAATATTGATCATTACGCTTATTATTGAATTTTTGCCACAACTTAGGTTTCTTGCTGTTATAGTCTCGTGTATGCGTATTAGACAGTGGGATTTGGGGGGGTGGGGGGGGGGGGGGGGGGAGTAAATAGTTTTACATAGAACAGATCTTCATGGCAGCCAGGCCTAGTTCGCGGCCTCGACTTGATGTGCCCTTTCTTTTGATTGTTTGTTTTAGTCAGGTCAGGTCAGGTAGTTAGGACATTAGGCCTCGCGGCCTCTTCACTGTCCTGTCATTTTTGTTTGAACTTTTGCACAGCTGAGAGGTTTTTGGATTTTGTTTTCGGCAAATCTGCCTTTTAGTCATGCTCGTATTGTAGTTTTGATTCAATTCAATTCAATTCAATACAACTTTATTCATCCTTGTGTGGAAATTAAATTGTGCGATCACAGGCTCGATAAACAATACTAAAAACATTCAGATTACATAAATCGAAACACCACAGTTAAGACAATAAAATGCATATAACATCATCAAGGAATTAAATAAAAGAGGGAGAGAATTTGATTAGAATTATGTGAAAAACATGAAGAACGTACACTCATATAAAAACTACTAATATTGACCTAAAATAGATGAACCAATTAAGATTAAGATTAAGATTACAAGGATATGTTGGTGTATCCACCAAGGAGGTTTTTGAATTGTGTTAGATTCTGTGCTCGTTTAATATGTGCAGGAAGAGTATTCCAAAACTTTGTTACTCTGTTAGAAAATAAAAAAATTATAATATTAGTTCGGCTATACTGGGTTAGTATTTTTAAATCACTGTTACGGGTTCTTGAGTCAGTTGTTAGCTGGAACAAAGATTTATTAGTATTGTTATCACTGTGAAAAATTTGGTATGTATTTATCAGATCCCCACGAATTCTTCTGTATTTCAGAGATGGTAATTTCAACTTTCTTAGTCTGTGTTCGTAATCAAGGTGACTAACGCCTTTAACTAATTTTGTTGCTCGTCTTTGGACCCTTTCTAATGCTGAAAAAATAGTGATTTTGCTTTGCAGGATTTCTTCACAGTTGACTTTCAATACACACAAAAACTAGCTTTGAGTGGTTGTAATTTTATTCAGTGTAGATTGTATGTCTTCTTCTTCCTCTTCGATCGCTCAGACAGTTTCCTGTCAATTATGAGCGCAGATGCGTCATGCTGCCGTTATGCGCCTAACTATGAAATAGCTAGGCCCAGCAAGTCCAGACTTCGGCTGGAAGAAATTTTGTTGAAAGCGTTTCTTGAAAAAAGCAGGCATGGCAATTGTCCGCAAAATCGCGGATTTCTGCGAGAGAGAAAAAATTGAAATTGTTACTAAATACTTCGTTTTTGTTACTAAATACTTCAATTGGGGGGCTTTTCAGAGTTTTTTGGTCTCTGACAATTCCCATGCCTGAAAAAGGCTGGAAAATGGACCGGTACGGCAGAAAGATAGTAGATGACAGTAAGCAAAGGGAAAAGGCAGAGTCAAAGAGAGTAACAGATTAGAGGAAGCTACAAGCACATAGCTTCCAGAAGGCGGGGGAACTATTTATGCAAAAGATCCCCCGGTGCATGCATCCCCACGGAGGGATAGATTGTATGTCAAAAGCATGCGCGTATTGATCTTGCCTGTTGATGTATGTGATTGGAAGCATCTGTTGTCTTCGATTTTAACCCTTTCACCACCAAAGTCACATTTTAGCACCACAGTGATTTAACACCTATGTCACTAAAAGACATCAAATTGGGTCTATTATCCAAAGACCCTATTGTCTTAGTTTTGGGAAGTAAGGGTAGACTTTATTTTATATCTGTCACAGAAGAATCCCCAATACTGCAGATGGATTTTGTTCTCTACCCAGGTAAATTTAATGAGAATGTTTGGCTGAAATATGGCTGGCGGTGAAAGGGTTAATTGAATGAGTGTTTTTAAAAAAATCAACATGGATAATATGAATAATAGTCATGCTGTTGCAGTTCTTGATATTATAAATCAATCATGTCATTGCTGCAAAATGGTCCATAATTTATTAACGCATTTACCAGTACACACATACAATACATGTAGGATTCACATTGTTCTAAGATGGTGTGAAGGAAAGAAAGTCAAAAAAGAGCACAGTAATGTAAATGATTGTCATTTTTCTTGACTTTTTTTAAATTTAATTCTTAAACATCCTTTTTCTCATCCGAGAGTGTTGTCGTGACACGGTTGAATGATGACGGATGGTGTGAGATTTTGAGGAAAAAATTGCATGAAATAAATAGACGGTACCAACATTACTTGTGATGTTATTGGTCTGTTGGTGTATACGTACGACTATGCGTGTGTGTGTTGCATACTTATTTTTCAGTGGGGAGGAGGATGGGGGATGGTGTGGGGCTGTTTTTTTGCTTTCAGTTTCATCTGATCTCATCACAACTACACCCTTCTGTTACAACTCTCTCACCAGCAGTGACCCTAAGTCTCACAGAATTATTATAATTTTAAGTAAGCAAAAAAAGTATTTCATGCATTTAATTTGCTAACGTTTTGCTAAATTTGTGGATTTCTGTTTGTCAAATTAAGTTCTAAGTAGGTCTATGGTGCTCAAATTTATCTGGTCTTGCCCCCAACTGCATCAGATAATCGAAGACAATGGGATCTTCTTCTTTTTTCCTCTTCTTCTTCTTCTGCGTTCCCATGCTATGGCCACTGCAACGACCACTTTTTACAAGAGTGAATGCCCAGAATGGCCCAATAAGGCCAGAAAATAGTAGATGACAGTAAGAAAACAAGGGCATCCATCGCAGCAGGCCCCGCCAGCGCAGCAGCATCAGCGCCAGGCGGTTCACCTTCGGGGCCTGCATCAACCCAAGATTAAAATTAGGGATAGGGGCCATAGGCCAAAGTAGTGGCAAATGAAAGGCAGGAGCTGTGCCGGTCGGGGTCCGCCCCGGTGAGCGCTTCGCTAGCCGGATTGGTCCAGCCTGGATACTATGAAAAAGCCTATGGACAAATGTAATATACTGTCAATACCACCAGACAGTTTACTTCTTTTTTCTTTTAAATCATTAAGTTCAAACTCTCATTTGCGCTCTCCCAGTTTCCGTCGAGTTTATAGCCTTCATAGGCTCCTTCGACGTACAGATCCAGATCCAAACAGTAGTTTTTAAGATAATCGATACACAGACAGACAGACACACAAACCGATCGCAATACCTTGGCCTCTGGCCGGCTAATGAAAAGGCAAGTGTCAAAGAACTGATAGAGGAAATTTCCAGAAGGTGGGGAAATATTTTTGTAACTGAAAGATCCCCCGGTATCCCCACGGGGGGGGGGGGGGGGGGGGGGGGGGGGGGGGATGGGATCAATTGTCTATTAGCAACAGCTGTAGTGTACGCGTAGGATGGGGGAAAAAAACTGAAACAGACTAGGATGGGTTGAATGGGCCCACCATGGGAACATCATTCAATATCGGCTGTGATTAATATTAACGCTCCAATTAAGCAGGGACGGTATTCATGTCGAGATAGCATGAGACTTAGCATGATGCTAACTTAGAAGCTCTTCCAATGTCCTATAGGATTTAATAGGACTTTTGGAAGAGCTTCTAAGTTAGCATCATGCTAAGTCTCATGCTATCTCGACATGAATACCGTCCCTGGTGTATTGTGGCATTATGTTTGGCTGTGATTGTTTTAATGCCCCCCCCAGACAGTGATCAATATCGATATAACGTTAGTGTTTAACTAGTATCTACCAATTTGTCCGTAAAAAAAATGTTGTTATAGGCTTGTAGGCTACAATATTGTACTCCCTCGAACAAACTAGAGACTGGGTATACATGCAGAATGATGTTGGTCAAAAGTTCCTGTAAACACACACACACACGCACGCACACAGTGGGATAAAGAGAACAGTAAACACCCAGGTAGTGGCAATTTAAAATTTTCGGTTTAACCCTTTCACCGCCAAAGTCGCATTTTAGCACCACAGTGGTTTAACACCTATGTCACTAAAAGGCATCAAATTGGGGTCTGTTATCCAAAGACCCTATTGTCTTAGTTTTGGGAAGTAAGGATAGACCTTATTTTATATATATGTCACAGAAGAATCCCCAATACTGCAGAGGGATTTTGTTCTCTATCCAGGTAAATGTAATGGACATTTTGGGCTGAAATATGGTTGGCGGTGAAAGGGTTAATGTTAAAACCTTTGTCGATAAAACCAAGGACTGCTAAAGAAAGCGAATGGCTGTGCCTTTTTACGCCCTTTGTTGTCAGCAGAAATCACCACTCACTCACACACACGACTATGCACATACATTTACAAGCAAGTTTAAATGTAAATATGTGTTCCATGTTTTTTTGTTTGTGGCTCAAGCCACAAACCTATAACTCACTTTGTCGGTCGGTCGGTCTGTCGTTCCAAAATTGTCGCACTTCAAATCGAGGCTACCTGAATGAATGAAATTTGGAATTTTACGTCCTCTCGACCTGGGAAGGCACATTTGTGAGAATCGAGGCTACCTTTCAAAATTAATTGAGGCCGCTCTTTAAAATGATGTATTTTAAAAGCGTACAAAGTAATAAACATACGTAATACAGACACTACAACAGACACGACGAGTATGCGGTGCTTCTTTTGATGAGCATAAGTAGGATACATAGTTTTAAATGTTTTCCAAAAGATATAAAAAGTTACGAAATGGTGCAGAGATAACATTCTGGTTTACAGATTAAAATTATTGAAAAGCCAGGGGAGGTGACTCCTGATTGGAGTGGTAAAAATAGACCGCGCGCCACAAACTATTGCGATTTTGCGCTTGTTAATTAATATTTTCATTTTGATATATCTCATTATGTTACACAGGTGGAAGAGAAGTTTCCATGTGCGTTGTGCAATGTCAATGGACAATTAAGACACATGACTTATGACACACGTGCGCATACTGGCATGCAGCACAGATGTTTTACACACATCCCACTTAAATGCCAACAAACACACACACACACACACACACACACACACACACACACACGCACATTTCAATAACTAAAGTTACAACAATATCCCCTATGGCGCAATAACTAAAGTTACAGCAATGTCCCGTATGGCCTTTGGCCGAGAGGACGTCAAACATTAATATTCGCACACACACATTCTTATGCACGCGGACGCTATCTGTGCACATGCACCGATCTGTGCACATGCAATCATTATTTCAGGCATACACACACTTGTGCGAATTTCCAAATAGCAAGCTTATTCCGTGCCTTATAGAAGTAGGCTAATAGAGGGTTGTGTTATGTTTGTTTGATTGTTTTTTTATTGCTACACACAATTAGAGTTGAGAACCGGTTCAAAAATCCAAACCGGTTTTAAACCGATTTCCCCTCTTCGAACCGGTTTTACCGAACCGGTTTTTTAAACCAGTACTCGCATCACTAGTTTCACCTATGCAAACATATTTATTTGTCAGAATATTCACACACACGCACGCACACGCACACATACACACAATAAAGAAACTTAATATTTTAATTATGACACACACACACTCAACTCAACACTCAAAGCCATACACCACCACAAACTAGAAACAGCTACTCTTGGTTTACAAACACCCAATCTGCGCTGAGAATCAGTGTTGTTCTTCAAAAAGAATGCGCTATTCAGTTTGCAGTTAAAAAACCGGTTCACAGCAACTCGAATCGGTTTTTCGAACCGCGAAAGTTCAGCACCGCTTTTTCGGTTCGAATACAAATATTCAGGTACGCATTAAACGTTTGCATTTAAGTACGGGAACTGCAGCATATTCGAGCACCTTAACTTTAAGCTCCATTATTCAGAAAACGTCACCACAGAATTTTACGAATACTAGCGCAACGCCTAGTACTGGCAATGCACCGTACTGGTAACGCCTAGTAACGGTAAAACCAAGTACTGGTAACGCTGAGTACAGCAAATTTGAAGCGATTCGGTTAAGAAACGGCGGAGTTATAAGGCCCCGTTTCACGTTGGCGCTGCTGTGAGAGTGACGCGCTCTCCCGATTGTCTTCCAATTTGCTGCTAGGCTTTGCCCGGGCCATAGCAAGGCTGACAGCCAATTTGAGGCGATTCGGTTAAGAAACGGCGGAGTTATTGGTGAAAAGGTAAAGCAGCGTATAGCGCACGCGTTTTGAACCGATTCGCTTCCGGTTTGGCACACCGATAGTCACCGTACCCGGTCATGTACCTGCCACATTTGAAGGCAATGGGTCCAGAAACGCCGGAGATACGGGCGCCGAGAGGCCGGCGGATGCGCGTTTGGCGCATTTGCGAAACCGCGCAAATGACACGGCCGCCTCGGTTGCCGTTGCCATCGCCCCGTGAGGGCTCACAGCAAATTTGAAGCGATTCGGTCGAAAAACGGCGGAGTTATAAGGCCCGTTTCGTGTTTCAGACAGACACACACACACACACAGACACACACACGGGACTTGCCAAATTACTATATGATCATCCCAGCAAGTCAGAAACAGCAAATACTTCATTTTCAAAACATTTATTTTGTAATCAAGTGAAAGATAACCAAAATAATGCAACTTATATGATTTACAAACACTGCTCAAATTAGCATCTCCTGAAGCAATATTGAGCACCGATGTTTTAAATATGAGCAGGGGTACTCAATATTGCTGTATGTTCTGTGTGGTTTTAACGGAACATTGCAGGCTTTAATAGATACATGATATGTTGCTTTGTTTGGAAACAATAACTGTTTGTTACAAATCACAGCATCAAAACGTGTGTCACAGCAAGTCTGTGGCCCGAATTTTACATCAAAAGTGGTAACAAGTGATTAAAATCTGTCTAAAATACTTACCCCCAAAACAGCAGCTGGAAACGTCTGCGGTAGAGCAAGTAGAGGAAATGCATTCCAGTGCGAGGCTTTAAAACACATGGCTCGTGCTTAGCTGTCTAAAACAATGGGGTGCTCATATTTCCAACATGCTCAAATATGCTGCAGTTCCCCTACTACTTGGGCTGAATATATTTTACTTTCAAATCTCGAACCACAGGACAACAAATAAAAGAGTAATATGAACAACATCTTCATCTGCAGCACAACACAGTCTACACATGATATTACTTATTCTATATTGTTACTGTACCTAAATCGATGTGAGGCAATATCTAAAACTCCAAATCCCTAGTAAGTGTACTTTTTAGGCTATATGCCTGTATATCAATCAGTGTCAAGATATGGCTCAAAGCAATTTGTTGTCTTAAGACCCACCACGTCACGTGTCAAAATCACGGTTTTTACGTGTTTTCCCTCTATATAGCTGGTAGGAAATCTTAAGAAATCTTCCAAGCATACGAGGGAATGTGACACGTGACGTGGGTGGTCTTTAAAGGATCTATATATATATTCGCTGAAACGATCACGCCAGTCCTGCCATATACAGTCTATTACACGTTGTTTCAGTGAAACATTCAATGGAGCATTTTCAACGCCTTGATTGCCCTATACCAAGTTTCAAGTTTCAAGTTTGGTTTATTCCAAAAATACCCCCCTGTGGGCACATGGAAATAAATATAAGTAACAAAAATGCTATAAACAACATATTTAACAAGGGCGTCGCCGAGCGGCAGACATGTCCGTCACCAGCAATGCCACGCACTTGCGACACCCCGTAGAGTGTCACATCCTGACACAAAATTGGAAGGGATTCTGTCTTCTAGTTCACGAGATACAGCTTGAAGAAGAAACATATAGCGCAAAGAAGGAAATTTCGGTTTTCAAGGTCACACTTCAAGGTCAAGGTCAGCATGGTGATAATTTATGCTCGGATGTTTTCTCTCTAGGGTATACAGTACCACACACAATCTGAAGCGCTTCTGTCAAGTACCAATGTGGAAAATATGGCTTAAAACCCAATGTGTAGACCCCTACCACTTTCAAGGCCTACGGATCGCCCGGACCGTGACCTTGACCTTGATCGGTATGCCACCATCAGAACGGGCATAAGCCAAAGTACCTTCATGCCAAATTTGAAGACTCTAACACTAACGGTGTGGGAGTTATGGCCCCTGAAAGATTTTCGGTTTTCAAGGTCGTACGCCAAGGTCAAGGTCACAACGGCAATATGGTTTGCGCGGATGCCTTCCTCTCATGGTGACACACCAGCACACACAATTTGACGTGATTCTGTCAACCCGTTCGAAAGATATCCTTGGGACAGACAGAAGGAGAAAAAAATGACCCTCCGATTTTCAGGCTCCAGCGATCTTTTTGACCTTGACCTTGACCTTGATCGGTATGCCATCATCAGAACGGGCATAAGCCAAACCACCTTCATACCAAGTTTCAACATCCTATGTTGATCGGTGCCCGAGATATGGCTAAAAATAGATTTTCGGTTTTCAAGGTCGTACGTCAAGGTCAAGGTCACGACGGCAAAATGGTTTGCGCCGATCTCTTCCTATTAAGGAGGCACACCTTCACACAAAATTTGACGCGATTCGGTCAAGCGGTTCGGGAGATATCCTTGGGACAGACAGAAAGAAAAAAACACACACAAAAAAAAAAAAAAAAAAAAACCAGCCCATCGCAATAGTCCGTCTTGGTGACGGACTAATTAAGAAAAGGAAACAAAAATGCACATAAAGCAGCTAAACACGGTACATAGAGCGACAAAAATCACGTCAAAATCGATCAACCATTAGGTACCAGAAGAATTAACAATGATTACTATACCGTAAAACCAAACCGGCCATACGAATTTAGACATTTTTGAACATTTGCAACCCATGGGCTTTTTTCACAGTGACATAAAGATTATACAAAATATTATATGCTTTGAAAGTTAACTTATTCACTCTGTATCGTTAAAAATTCGGGACTTTTCCCGAGTTGCACTGCCTCCGGTCATTGCCTCCAATATTGTTCCCACCATCTTTGTATCTACAAATGTCCCATATGTGTCTGTTCCAGATCGAGAGGACGTAAAACACCATTTTTCATTCATTTATTCATTCATTCAAGTTAACTTAGTAGTTCTCCCCGTGGCCAGGAATGTCCTATATGTGCCTGCCCGGCCGAGAGGACGTAAAACACAACTTTCACCCCATGGCCAGGATACCGGGGGTCTTTCGTAAAAATAGATCCCACACCTTCTTGAATTCGGGACTTTCCTCAGTCAGTGGTGTTGCACTGCCTCCGGGCATTGTCTCCAGGATCGTTCCCACCATATCTACTAATGTCCCATATGTGTCTGTTCCAGACCGGAGGACGTTAAGCAGAATTTCATCATCGAAGTTCGATCTGTGCTTGTACTGAATTTCCTTTAATCTGCCACTCTCTCTTTGACTCTGCCTTTTCGCTTCGCTTTGCTTTCTATCATCTACTATCTTTCTGAATTAGGGGAAGACGGGGTAAAAAGCGGATGGGCGGGTAAGAAGCCCACCCCAATTATCTCATGAAATGAAGCAAATTTCAGTCTCATTTTGCCCATGAGACGAGCGTTAATGTCTAGCATTCGTCTCATGGGCAAATTTGACTGAAATTTTCTTTATTTCATGAGATAATTGGGGTGGGCTTCTTACCCGCCCATGCGCTTTTTACCCCGTCTTCCCCTATTGCCCCATTCTCCTGCCTTTAAAAAAAACCCGTATTCCAAATATTTTTTCTCCTGAATGTGTCGGCTGTACACAGCGGGGAGACAAGTGAAAACTGTAAAACGGACACATGACATACGTACCTTACCCATTATGACCATGGCCTGGGAACGCAGAACAAGAAGAAGGAGAAACCTAGTTGTTTTCCATCCTTGTTAACTTTAAATGCAAGACATTTAACATACATTTTTAAATATATCGGGTACCTTTCTAATTCAGTCTCCATAAACTAAATCATTTGGAGTGCGGTTATTAACGTTTTAAAGCATAACAAATGGGATTTTTCGGATAATATCTTCCCTTTGAAAATCTGAGAGAGAGAGAGAGAGAGAGAGAGAGAGAGAGAGAGAGAGAGAGAGAGAGAGAGATAGAGAGAGAGAGAGAGAGAGAGAGAGAGAGAGAGAGAGAGAGAGAGAGAGAGAGAGAGAGAGAGAGAGCGAGCGAGCAAGCATGCGATATCAGTAAGCCACATGACAAGAAACTGCACATGTCCACTTCAACTTCCCGTCCTAATCTGTCCCCTTCCCAACTTAGCACATGACTTGTGCACATGATTTGATGTGTGTGTGTGTGTGTTGGGGGGGGGGGGGGGTGTAGCCGGGTGGTGGGAGGGGTGCCCGGTGGGCTAGTGGTATGAATCATGCACCCATGTCACATGTATTGTGTGAATCTCACGACCCCTCCAAGCTATGTTCAGTGAGGCTATAGCTATCATCTGAAGTCGGAGTGTGGCTGCCCACGTGGTGGGGTAATCACTCAAAAACGGTCAAACGCGTCCTGTTCTAGGCCTAATCCCTGCCGGGCCTCGGCAGTAGCTGGCGCGTTTGTACCATAGTGTTCAAGTGCTTCGATCGGCTGTTGGGATGATCCCTGGAGTCTTTTAGCCAGGGTACGACAACAGTCTAGCTGGTTGATTGTACCACAAGTCGTCTTCAAAAAGTCTAGAACGGAATCGGATAGTGCCGGTTTTGGCTCGAAACTCATCTTTTTATACTTGTAACTGATTTATATTATAATCAAAATCAATGTTGGGTTTTTGGGACAAAAACAACCAATGCAGGTAGACCTCATTGTCTTTCAAATACTGGGGACAATTCTGCGAATTTTCGTTAAGATTGATACAGTAGTTTAGGTTGAAGGAGGTGGCACGCAATCAGTAGTAAGTCAATCAGACTGAGAGTCACATGAATGAATGTCAATGACCAAACTTCGCTCACATGAGTGATAACAAATATTTAAAAGCTTTAAAACTATTTCTTGTTGTTGTTGTTGTTTTTGTTCTGTTCATAGCAGACGACGTTCCATTATAGGTGTTATTTTTTTGTGGCGCGGAAAGCGGCCAGTGCGCCTGTGCACAGCCCACCACACGTGTTGCATACAAATCCCTCCGCACATTT
>CM065690.1:13342366-13488402 GCA_017654935.2 Phymorhynchus buccinoides | reverse complement strand
GCGTAAAGAAACTTTTCCCTTCTTTGTTTCACTTATTTATGGATTGCGCACGAGTTTCCGCATGGAATATCCGCTTATGTGTGTACACAGCCTAAATCTCATCATATTAACGTTATAACACCATAAGTTATAACACTACTTTCTTTACTATCAGGTTTCTATCATTAGAACTGAGTTTTTGTTTTTTTAAGTTTTGTGTTTCTTCTGTAGCTTCATATTCTTTTGTTTATATAGTCGAAACAGCTGTCCTCGGCTTGGGTTCTGCCATTGCCTCCCTAATAAGGAGGACAAACTAAGCTAGCACTCTTTATTTATTTTTATTTTTTATTATTATTTTTTAATTTTAAGAACATAATCAAACACCAAGTTATTTTAACTGGTTTTGATTTTAAATGTTCACATCAAAGACATAGGGACAAAAACGTTTTCTATAATTCTATTATCATTGCATTTCAAATGCTCTAACTTCTGAGTCCCGTAGGCTGGGGGAACGGTGCCAGCAGTATACTGAAATTTTTGGATAAAAAAAAAAAAAAAAAAGAAGCAATTTGAGCAGACGATGCAAGGGAAACAACCATTGCACTCTCACTTGGCGTAGTCAAGGACCGTTACTCGCGCAGACTTTCGTGATCAACATCCGCCAACACAATGGCGGGCACAAGGCACGCGATTGCCATTTCTATGTTTAAATGCGATCATGCAGACGCAGTCAAAATCGTCCCTCGTTCAAATCGGTCGCCCGCTATTATGAGAGTGTGTATTTGCGACACTGAGCATGAACTACAAATTTCACTTTTTTCTGTAAAATTATGAAATATGAACGATTGGAGTACGGAAAAATGGTTCAAGTAAAGAAAGAGTGAAATTTGTCGTTCATGCTCAATGTCGCAAATACACACTCTCATAGAGGCGGGCGACCGATTTGAACGAGCGACGATTTTGACTGCGACAACATGTTTCAGCAAATACGGCAAAAATCTTGCACCGCGAAGAAACCCCCCCCCAAAGAAAACCTACCTACCTACCTACCCTATTTTTTTGGGCCATGTTCCCAGAAACAGACATATTTTTTTTGCTTAGTTTGTCCTATCACTTTTCAATCCTTGGTACAACACTGTGTGTGTGTGTCTAAGCTACACCTTTGCCTCAAACTCACTCACCATCCCCATCAGAGTTCTTCCGCCGTCTCTTCTGACCGTGAATGACGGTGACAGCGGAGGCGGCGCAAGCTCCTTCCACCTCGTCTTCCAAGCTGACAGCGATAATCTCCTCCTCCTCTTCCGCATCCTCCATCTTGTTAACGAACAGATTATCATCCACGCTGCTGGGCGCCGCCTCGGAGGCAGTGGATGCCGCGCTAAGGTGGCGACTCCTGCCCGCAGAGGAGTACCCGCTTCTGCTGGGGGACACGCTGACGTCTCTGCTCCGCGTCGGAGATCTAGGGGTGTAGCTGTAGCCGATCAGCAGGCGTTTCTTGTCGAAGAGGTGACCCATGTGCTTGTGGATATATGGGTACTGTTGGGCCGGGTCTGTGGCGGTGTCTAAGGAGGAGGAGGAGGTGGGGGTCATTGTGGTGGTGGTGGAGGCTGCAGGGGGAACTTCCACGTCGTCTCGTCCGCTGACCTCCTTGATGAGCGCTTCTTGGATTTCGTCGTAGATGGATCGGTTCATGGCTGAGGTTGGTGACCCTGCGTCTTTAAAAAAAAAAAAAAATCTTGAAGATTGCTAGAATTTGTAAGTAACTTAGAAAATTTAAGAAAATACCGTCACAAGGCAGAATAAAGTTATTTAACCCCCTGACTGCCAGAGAAAATTAAACAAAAATTAATTGTACAAATCATGCTATGAAAAGACAACTGATAGAGCCAATCTGGCAAAATGGTCTGGGGAAATAACTCTCTTGACTCTGTTAAAGCAAAAGCCAGCATATCAGAGTTATTCCTCTTCATCTGATGATGTCATCAAGTCAGTACATATGTTATATGGCAGTCAAGGGGTTAATTGAATATATCAAGCCACTTAAAACATACCTATTAATAAATGAAACAGGTTAACTTGTATCCAACCTGAGTGAAAGAACTTCTCGTTTTGATTATTTTCACTTACATCATGTTAATACCGATTTATTAATTTAAAAAAAAAGTATTTGTCAATATTCTTGTTTGTGAAGTGATACCCCTAACCTTACTCACACATTGTTGCACTGTGCATTTATAAGAAACTGGCACTTTCTTATTATTTCTAATTCTATAAACAAAAAAGTGCTTTCAAGAATCAATCTTATCCATCCTAGCCCGAAGGCATCAGTGCCGTATTTTTCCAAGACTCAGACCCCTGCGTCTTATAATATGACCATTAAATTAGTAAGAAACTGTCATTAAAAAAATCTGGATTTGGGGGGTACTAAGACTAAGTTATAGTCTGAAAAATACTGTACATGTCAACCCCTACACTATCTCCAACACTGAAGGTACTACATGTCAACCTCTCCAACTCCTAGCTGAGCACTCTTACCTTGCTGATTGTCACAGGAGTTACTGGAAACCCGTCTTTTCGGCCAAGCCGACACTGCAGCCTGTTGGGCAGTGGCATTGTGGGAGGAGCTGTGAGGAGACGAAGCAGTGTTTGTCGAATCGTCACCCCTGTGGCGCCCAGCACCACTGGCGGACGACAATGAGCTGGCCAGAGTGACGTTTTCGTGGAGAGGTGAGGGGGTGATGGCGCACGCCAGTGTGTAAGGGCTCGTACCCTTGCCATTCTGTTACAGAGTTAACAAATAAAGTTTATTCTGTTACAGAATATCAGTGATGTCCCGAGGTTCCGGTCATTGGCCACTGACCTATTAAAATTGAAAATGTCCTGTAGTGTTCTCCCCTGCCAGGACAAATGTCTGATTAATTTTTTTAACACTGGCATGCTATGTATTTTTGATTTCTGCAAGAGCCAAAGCATCGTCCTATTGATTTCTCTTATCTCAGGACAGTTTGTCTTATCATATTTCGATCATCGACTACATCACAGGAATATAAATAAAGTTGAAATCGCAGCGGTTTTGTTTTTAACTGAAATCTAGGCAAGAATAGAAGATGAGATGGAGTGACATAAATGATAAAATTAATTATCAGTAATATGTACCGTATTTTACAGACTATAAGGCAATACTTTTTTTTCCTAGACTGAGACCCCTGCCCTGCGCTTATTATGTGACTGATAATATAGTAAGAAAAAATATCTATAATATATTGCGCTAAGGATCCGAGGAGAGACCCCTAAAAACTTGAGAACCGCGTAAATGTCGGACTTTTGCTTGCGACGCGGGTCAAGATACGCGCTTCGTCTAATCGTGTTCTAATTATTCTTGATTATTGATTAAAATATATTGTCTATGTATATTTTGACGAGAATAGAGGGTGGGGTGGCGGAGAGGTGGAGGGAGGGAGGAGATGGGGGAGAGCGTGTGTGTGTCCAATTAACTTGTTTCCCTGTGGTACAAGTATTTTTGATTTCTGATATATTATTTATTGTTGATTGCATGCCATGTATATATATCCCAATGTTTATCTATTGATTGTAATGTGTTGTTGTAAGGCGCTTTGAGCTGTATTTATCAGGAGATTGCGCCATATAAATAATATTCATTATTATTATTATTATTATTATTATTTATTCTGATATGTCGGATTAAAAATGTTGCTTTTGAAAGTTGATTTGGAAGGCAAAATGTTTCTCGCGTGTCAATTGGCATTATTTTGAAGCAGTGTCATCTGGTCCGACTGACTGCTTTCCCTTCTTCCTCTTATAATGAAATTTTTACATTGACTTTCGACGAAGCCTTAATAGCTCGATAGGTAGAACGCGGCGGCGCAAATCCGTAGGTCGCGGGTTCGAGTCTGCCCCTCACCACCATTTTTTTTTTTTTTTTTTTTGGGGGGGGGGGGGCATCTCTTTTTTTTTTAAAGGAGAGGGGAGCGGGCGGAAGGGAGGGGGGGCATACCCCGGGGAGGGGGAAAGCTGGGGTAGTGGTGGGGGGGGGGGGGGGGAACAGGGGGAGGAGGAAAGCAGGATAGGGGAAACCCCAAGGAAGGAGAAGAGGGAGGCGAGTAGGGCTTTTGTACAAGCTTTGTGTTTGGTCTAACCATATTTGCTTTGAAAGGTGCATAACGGAGAGTAACGCATCTGCGCTCATGAATTGACAGGAAACCGAGCAAGCAATGATGAAGTGTGTGTTATCTACTACAGTGTGTGTGTGTGTGTGTGTGTGTGTGTGTGTGTGTGTGTGTGTGTGTGTGTGTGTGTGTGTGTGTGTGTGAGTGTGTGTGTGTGTGTGTGTGTGTGTGTGTGTGTGTGTATGTCTAACATACTATACAGTAAAATAAATGCTCCTCCCACTTTTCACAACATTTAGGCCTCTACTTTTCTCAAAGCGACAAAACCCAAGCCTGTAAGCCAAGCTTACAATTGCTGTCATGACATCCCGAGCGGAGCACGGGTTTTGCTATATTCAATAATGTAGATGCTTCATGCTGCCGTGCGGAGCACAGGTTTATCTAGTAAATTATAATACCAAAATCTGAATTTTTTGCAAAACTTGGCAGGTGCACCTTATAATCAGGTGTGCCTTGTAGTCCGTAAAATACGGTAAATTAATATTTGTGGTTGAATTTTTTTAAAAACAGCAATAAAACACAATGAATGATCCTTAAAGAAGCTCAAACATACATGCACACACACATGTACACCCACACACAGAGTTAATAGATGGTAGCAATGAATAATAGCTGTTAGCAAATTGCACATTTTGACTACATCAGTCTAGTCACAAAATATGAAGTGTACAATGAGACTTTTTTCTGAGGGAACAGAAGCTCAATCAATGATACTTTTGATAGTTATGACTGTGATACAACCATGACTAGACTCACCGAATGAACATCCAGGTATAACGATGAGAACTTCCCCTCTGATCTCTGACCCTGTGAAGACGAACCGGAGTTGCTCCTGACCTCTCTGTTGACAGCCCCAGCCCCCCTGCGGTTTGACGGAGGGGTGCGGGCGGGAGAAAATGGGGCAGGGGATGGGGGACACATGGGAACATTGTGGGAAATAGAGATATCCTCAATACTGTCATTGTCGCTGTCATTATCGTTTACATCGCACACACATACATCATTCCTGTTCATCTGTACATCTTGCGAAAGCTGATGCGCGCTGTGGTGGTGGTGAGTTTTCTCAAAAGCACAAGCAGGCTGCTGTATGCAGCAAGCCGCCCCCGAATCATCCACGCTGAAGTTGTTCAGGTGCGCGTCAGCCGGACTACCGTTCACCGCATCCTCTTGAATCACGCAGGCTCCTTGCGAAGTGTGAACGGTGGACGCGGTCTGTGCCCGATGACGAATCCATCCCGGGCAGTTATCCACGCAGCCGGCACCGCTGACGTGGGAATTGCTGTTGACAGCCGAGACGCCCGACAAGGGCTGCGCCGAAGCCGACGACAGCTCGGACATCAAACATTGGGCAGCGGAGGACGTGCTGACCACATGCTGCTGACAAACTTCCGCAGTGCCTGTGACAGAGGGAGCGGAAGCCGAGCTGGAAGGGAATCTGCTGGCGGGGTAGTTAGGGGACGGGTGCTGGGGGTGGGCGTTTCTGGCTGGGTTCTGGGCCTGCACCGCCCCCTGGACGTCCTCATCGTCCGACATGCAGGAAGCAGAGTCTGATGAAATGGTTGAGTCCTCCGAGACCTCAGGAGATAGATCAGCCGTCAATCTGTCGAGGGAAGGTTTTGATTTAGAAATTATGCTTAAAACGATAACACCAATGTTATGCTAATCCCTCCCTGTAAACATAAGACCAATGGAACTTGATCTTCTAAGACTAGAGTAAGAGAGTGCTTGTAGTTTTGAAGCAATTTATCTATTTATTTAATAAAAGATTTATATAGTGCATACCTTTAAGCTCTATGCGCTTTGCAATATCACTAGAAAATTAAACATGAATATAACATACATGCACACAAGCACACACATACAAGCACACAAGCACACACATACACACACGCAAACGCACACACATGCACAAGCGCAAGCAAAACACATGCAGAACAAAACAATAGACATTATAATTTATATACATATCATTGAATGCAATGGCTGATTTAACTTCTTTTAGTTGAACTCTGACATAAAAATGACTGAAGCAAAATTTGTAACATTCGCCTTTTGCCAAACACTGTAAATCCTGCGTTTATAACATTCCATTTTAAATCATAAATAAAATGAAATTGCTATGTTTAGTTTATTATGAAAATTATGAGTGTATTTCTGCAGTGCCATTCCTGTTTTGTAAAGTAGAAATCTATTTAAGTAAATATGCAAAGATGTTTCTGTCAGTGAGCAGTTTCTCTCTCTCTCCAGGGGTGGATCTGAGGGGGGTTTCCTGGTTACTGGACCCCCCCCCCCCCCCCCCCCCCCCCCCCCCCCCCCCCTCTGCCTCAAGAGTTTTGCCATAACAATCACTAAATTACAAAATGTTTCCGGGGGCTTTGCCCCCTGGGCCCCAAAAGGGCATTTCCCCATAACCTGGTACGTATGCAGCTCCCTGGACCCCTGGATGTTCATCAACACACAGACTGTAGCATGTAGAACCAGACCTTATCCTGGCAGAACGCCCCCCCCCCCCCCCCCCTTACGAATCATTTGGTCCGTCCCTGCTCTGTGTGTATGTGTTTCAAACAGTCTGAGCATTGTCAACCAAATTATTTTAGGTAGACTTTAGTTCCCCTTTGACATTGCATTCTATAGCAAAAACAACATTTGCTATTTGATACAGTGGCAAGTGTTACCTTTTCATTCTTTTCTCTTTCCCCCTCCCTTTCTGTCTGCCATGAATCATGATTTCAATGTAAAAGCTATTTCATTCAAACTGATTCATAGATTCCTGATTGCTAATATTTGTTTTTTCTTATTCATATACCTATTCATGAGAACATTGTCATTCATGTAGGCTACAGTCAAGGAGGAAGAAATCTAACCCATCCCATGGCAGCTGTGACTTATTAGTCATTGTACATATGTATGATGATTTTGCTGTACGAGTACCTAGGTAAACAATCACACTGACAGTTACTGACAAAGGACCAAGAAAAACAACCATTGCCATAACAAATAAAATATGTACACTCAAAAACTGTAGATTATTATTGTTAAATAACTGCTTATGGGGAACCTCGAAAACGTCCATAATTACCCCACTAACATTGTTTTCCCATCAAGAGAAATCTATGAGAAACAAGTTAAACAACAGAACAGTACTACTGAATACATCCACTTCATGTTTTATTTCATTTAGCACAAAGGTTTTAAGTCATTAGATCTAGTGGTTATCAGTATCATAATGCTGGTAGTTATAGTAAGGGCCATACTGCCCATACTATGCCGGGGGGCCATACTAGCCATTCATTCATTGTGTTCAGCCCACATAATTTATACAAACATTGAAACAATACGTACCTAAACTTCATGTCAGGACAAACAGGCTGATACACCTTCATCATGGTCAGTCTTCTTGAAGTTTTTCCTTGATCAAACCCCAACAAAACATACGGTCTCTTTCTCAAATCCTTTTCCGCTATCTCTCTCTCTTCACAGACGATATCACAACCAGCAGACTTCACTCTGTAGAACCAGACCTCCTCCAGCCATGTTGTCGGTATTGACCAATGAAAATCTCTGCAACACTGCGATGTTCCTTGCCGCATAAATTATGAAATGTCGTCTGCGTCAAGTCGATCTCCCCATGTGACGTAGGCATGTGTGTCTGGGGATCGCACGCGCACAACTGAACAATATCGATCTCTTCTGTCTCTGGCAATATTGCTGACAATGAGTGGAACTACAGCGAAGGTTAATACACTACCCTAAAAGGGGAAAGTGTTGCCAACGTAGGCGTATAGCATGAACCGGGGTGTAAATTAGTGTGGGTGTTTGACAGAAGGAAGACGTACCATGGGGTAGATCTATTATTGTACAGAATGTCAAGTCTGTCGAGGGCCCCAAGTAGATCTATCTCTCTCTCAGCCCCAGGGCTGGGTGTAAAAATTGCATGTAACTTGCTTATCTCATGTTCCCTGGTTAAATGTTTTCGTTCTCTCTCTCTCTCTCTCTCTCTCTCTCTCTCTCTCTCTCTCTCTCTCTCTCTCTCTCTCTCTCTCTCTCTCTCTCTCACACACACACACACACACACACAATGCATGTTAGAGAATGAGAGAGAGACGCACACAGATTATCCATTCCTGCTGTGTTGTGTTTCTGTAAGTGTAACAGTGTTCTTTGTGCAGTGTGTGTGTGCGCGCGCGCGTGCGTGTTTGTCGCTGTGTTCTTCGTTTGATCTTCCACCTTCATAGGAGGCCTACTGAAGATTCACTAGGAACTAGAAGAGGCTTACTAGAAGAGAGAAGAGAGATAGATTGTGTATGCCATCCCGGGCCTTGCCTTGGGAACACCACACTTTCATTCTCAGACAAAGATTGTGTGTTGTGGGTGGTCTCCAAAGGCCAACCAATCCCCAAGGCTACAGCACAACGAGCCCAGAGCAACTGTCCTGTAAGTTTGTGTCATAGTCAAGACAACAGGTTATAAAATGTGTCTTTTCTCCAAAGCTCCAATAGAAAATCTGCCACAATTTTCACTGGGGTGGGCTTCCCCCCCGCCCCCCCACTTTATAAAGACATCTCCAGCCAAAGACGCACTTCCCCGTTAGGTGCGTAACGGCAGCATGACGCATCTCATAATTGACAGGAAACTAGAAGAGGCGATGATGAAGAAGGGATAAAAGACGGGGTAAAAAGAATGCATGGTTTATTATGCGTGAAGAGTAGCGTTGGGACCCCCCCCCCCCCCCCACCCCCTACGAGTCTCTCCCCGGGGATGGGGTGGGGGTCTTTTTTGTAAAAATAGTTCCCCCACCTTCTTGAAGTTCTGTGCTTGTAACTTTCTCTAATCTGCCACTCTCTTTAACTCTGCCTTTTCCATTTGCTTTCTGTCATCTGCTATCTTTCTGACTTATTAGCCCATTCTCCTGCCTTTTTCCAAAATAATCTTCCAAACCATTTTTCTCCTTTGAGCTCCTCCGAAATCGAAATGTGTCGGCTGTACGCAGCAGCAAGGGAGACTAGTGAAAACTGAAAACCGGACACATACGTACTTACCCATTATGTCCATATGGCCTGGGAATGCAGAAGATGAATGAAGAAGAAATACAAGGGAGAGAAAATGGCGGTGAAGTGTCAGTGGTAAGAACTATAAGAAAAGGTAAAAGACCCCATGGGCAGGGTAAGAATTATACAAACTTCTGCTCCACTGAACCAAGAAAGATCCTTTCATATACAAATTTCCCCCGAAGACGAATGTGACATTAACACTGGCGGTCTCATGGGTCAAAACGTGAGACTGACCCCTAGCTTTGCATTCATTTCATGAGATAATAAGTGGGTGGTTGTTCTTACCCGCCCATGAGCTTTTTACCAGGGTACTTCCCCTGAACAACATATTCACGGTCAGAAAGGTATAGTGGACCCCAACCATAAGACTCTTTCTGATACAAACTCTCTTGCCCCAACTGAAGTTGGGGATCGATCCTATTATATCACCGGTCTTCGAAGACCAGTGTGGCTGCACAGGATGCGTGCTATCAAAAAAATTCGTGTCATCCATCCCACCGGCACACACGGCCTAGCTGATGC
Organism: Phymorhynchus buccinoides; assembly: GCA_017654935.2. Taxonomy (NCBI): domain Eukaryota; kingdom Metazoa; phylum Mollusca; class Gastropoda; order Neogastropoda; family Raphitomidae; genus Phymorhynchus; species Phymorhynchus buccinoides. Next base: position 13,478,663 of record CM065690.1, on the reverse strand, counting down.
AATTGTGGAATAGTGTTTAACGTGCGCGCAAGTTCTTGATGATCCCTGGAGCTTTTAGCCGGGGAAACGAAAACTTAGCATACGTCCTCACGGTCGTAGCCAACAGGGACAGTGGACTTTTTATTTAGTTGGGGAAGTGCGTCTCGCACATTGCCCTTCTTCTCTTTTAGGTCTAGTCCGGGGACCAGGAAATCCTGCCCCGCACTCACCGGTCTTCATTAGGACCATTAATAGCGCACAGGAGGCGTGCTATGTGAATTCGTGTCATCCATCCACGGACCTACATTACAATGTAAGTTCGTGCATCCATCCCACCGGCACACACGGCCTACTCGTGCCAAATAGTGGAATGGGCTTTAACGTGTGCGCAAGATCTTGTGCGTGCGTTCGCACACCGGACCTCGGTTTTAGGTCTCATCCGAAGGACCAGGAAATAGGAGTAAAGTATCTTTCCCAAGGATACAACACCGTCACCAGCCGGGTTCAGTCGAACCCACCGCACCCGCAAACCTGTTGGATTACGAGCGGCGACTCTAACACACCGGCCACGGCGCCTCCTTTATAACTATTAAAATTACCCCCCTTATACAATTCCCTCCCACTTAAGACCGTAGGCAAAATGAGACTGACATTTGCTTCATTTCATGAGATAATTGGGGTGGGCTTCTTACCCGCCCATGCGCTTTTTACCCCGTCTTCCTCTACTTTGGATTTAAGGGAGGTTCCACTGTACATATAATGAGTGCAGTGGGGCCTGTGAAAATATTCACCCAGATTAGGTCGGACCCATCCCTTGGGATCGGGATCGTTTGGTGTGGAAAGGGTTAGAATGTGATGTCACAATAGAAGTCGGCCAGCAAGCCCATGGCAAGGACATAATGAACGAGAGCTTCTGGTTTCACCACGGGAGATCACTGATCACTTTACTGGCTTTTGAATTTTACTTGCCTTTGTCAAGTAGAAGGCAAATATAGTTTTGCTGTGAATGAGTGAGAGAGAGAGAGAGAGTGTGGGGAGGGGGGGAAGAGAGAGAACACTGAACAACTGTATTTGAGAGAGAGAGAGAGAGAGAGAGAGAGAGAGAGAGAGAGAGAGAGAGAGAGAGAGAGAGAGAGAGAGAGAGAGAGAGAGAGAGTTAGAGCAAGTAGGCTTACACACGTGTATAGAGAGAGAAAAGAGAGAGAGAGTAAAATGAGAGAGAGAGAGAGAGAGAGAGAGAGAGAGAGAGAGAGAGAGAGAGAGAGAGAGAGAGAGAGAGAGAGAGAGAGAGAGAGAGAGATCAAATATGTTTTAATGTTAGACCTCCGGCCTTTAACATTTGGGGTGCGCAAGTAGGCTTACACACGTGTATATGAAAAACAAGAAAACGGTAATGAATATTCTTTCATTTGACACTAGCATGTTACCTAATAATAATAAAGTAAAATAGATATAAAGTAAAAGAGAGAGAGAGAGAGAGAGAGAGATCAAATATGTTTTAATGTTAGACCTCCGGCCTTTAGAGAGTAGCTTACACACGTGTAGAAACAGTAATGCATATTCTTTCATTTGACACTAGCATGTTACCTAATAAGAGAGAGAGAGAGAGAGAGAGAGAGAGAGAGAGAGAGAGAGAGAGAGAGAGAGAGCAAACTAACATTTTATTTATACAAGGTAATGAGATAATATAAATACTTTTTTACACTCAGCCCTGAGAGGGAAAGTTTACCATTATTGCTTCTTTTTGTTAAACTGCCTCCAAATGACACACCACCTTGTGTCAAGGGCTAAGGACCACAAGTCCACCTAAACAGCTCAATGTCGAGATGAAGGTCGACATATAGGTCGTGGTGTATGGACCTGCAGCCTTGGGGATGAGCTGACCTTTGGGCACCCTCTCCAAGGCCAACCGTCCTGAAGTCATCTGGGCAGAGAAAGTGGGAATAACCCCAGGGCAGGGCTTCTCCAGAATAAACAAATTGCTGCCCAGCCCAGCCCTACTACAGAGCAGCAGTCTCCTCCGCTGCTTGGTATTAGTATTTGGTACTTTGTAGTCACAGAGGCGTCTCTGTGAAATTCGGGTTGCTCCCACCTGGAGAGCGTGTCGCAGCCAGAGGCATGCCACCCTTCTTTTTTTTTTGGCATGCGATTTTTGTGTGCCTGATGAGGAAGGAGGGGGGGGGGGGGGGGAGGGTGTAAATTTCTACCAAATGACAACTTTTTCGTTGCCACTGGGATTAATGTGTGCTAGGTGCATGGGCACACAGGACCTCGGTTTATCGTCTCATCCGAAAGACTCATGCATTTTCAGACCGTAAGGCCTAGTACAGAGTGAGGAAAAATCCCCTGTACCCAGGTTTGAACTAGGGTTTATTGTAATAAAAAATAAATAACTGCAGGATTTCACAATGTCTTAGGAAAAATTAAAAATAAAGTGGGTTGGGGAAATCCAAAACACTAAACAACAACAACAAAATAATAAATAGTGTAACAATTATTGCATACGAGGCGAACGCGTTACCTCTGTGCCACTCTACACTTATCTGGAAGTCGTAGTATGATTTGTCGATTGGCATCTGTGGTGAAAGGTCTGTGCCACTCTACACTTATCTGGAAGTCGTAGTATGATTTGTCAATTGGCATCTGTGGTGAAAGGTCTGTGCCACTCTACACTTATCTGGAAGTCGTAGTATGATTTGTCGATTGGCATCTGTGGTGAAAGGTCTGTGCCACTCTACACTTATCTGGAAGTCGTAGTATGATTTGTCAATTGGCATCTGTGGTGAAAGGTCTGTGCCACTCTACACTTATCTGGAAGTCGTAGTATGATTTGTCAATTGGCATCTGTGGTGAAAGGTCTGTGCCACTCTACACTTATCTGGAAGTCGTAGTATGATTTGTCGATTGGCATCTGTGGTGAAAGGTCTGTGCCACTCTACACTTATCTGGAAGTCGTAGTATGATTTGTCGATTGGCATCTGTGGTGAAAGGTCTGTGCCACTCTACACTTATCTGGAAGTCGTAGTATGATTTGTCAATTGGCACCTGTGGTGAAAGGTCTGTGCCACTCTACACTTATCTGGAAGTCGTGGTATGATTTGTCGATTGGCATCTGTGGTGAAAGGTCTGTGCCACTCTACACTTATCTGGAAGTCGTAGTATGATTTGTCGATTGGCATCTGTGGTGAAAGGTCTGTGCCACTCTACACTTATCTGGAAGTCGTAGTATGATTTGTCGATTGGCATCTGTGGTGAAAGGTCTGTGCCACTCTACACTTATCTGGAAGTCGTGGTATGATTTGTCAATTGGCACCTGTGGTGGTCTGTGCCACTCTACACTTATCTGGAAGTCGTAGTATGATTTGTCAATTGGCATCTGTGGTGAAAGGTCTGTGCCACTCTACACTTATCTGGAAGTCGTGGTATGATTTGTCAATTGGCACCTGTGGTGGTCTGTGCCACTCTACACTTATCTGGAAGTCGTAGTATGATTTGTCGATTGGCATCTGTGGTGAAGGGTCTGTGCCACTCTACACTAGTTATCTGGAAGTCGTAGTATGATTTGTCGATTGGAATCTGTGGTGAAAGGTCTGTGCCACTTATCTGGAAGTCGTAGTATGATTTGTCAATTGGCACCTGTGAATTTAGAGTTGCCATGTGTTTTTCAGTTTGGACAGATCACACATACAGTCGAACCCCGCTTAATAACGGGCCGGCTACACTGCATACAATTCGATTCACTACAATCTGATTCTGACATTGTGAGGCATGATTGACGTGAAATTCTACCGTCTAAATAAATCTGATGAAATCCTACGAGTTATGTTCACTATATTTGTAGTCTCCCGTACACAAATTTTCGGATAAAATATCTTATTTTTGTATGACATTTTTTTAAATTTGTGTATTTCGGTCTACATGAGTATAGTGAACAAAAATAGGAATTAATGTCCTTCGACCTGGAACACGTACATGTGAGACATTAATTTGTATCAATAAAGATAATGGGACGATTCTGGAGGTACTGCAATACTAAGAACGTCCCGATGTTATTGAGTAATAAAAAAATTAGACATAAAATTACTTAAAACTGCCACCACATTGCTGATATACCCATGCTGTGGCTTTAAAGGAGTAGTAGGGTTTACAAGGGGGCATAGATACATAAAGTAGCAGGCGCCAGTCTTCTTCTTCTTCCTATTACTGGACTGGGCCTCACGGCGTTTAAAGTCCAACTCCTACGCGACTGACAGGCGGCGTGTGCTCTCAACGCCTAATTTTAAAAACTTGAATAATAATTTGGGATCCATCCCTAAAACTTGAGGTTAAAACTATATACACTGGTCCGCTGGGAGATCAGCAGACGGAGGCCTGGTGGATGATGTAAATGCCACCTAGGCCGGCCCTGAATGCATCGGGACAGATGGTTTCAGTCAGGCTTGTGGGGAGCATGTTCCACTCTCTGAGCGTTTGTCAGAGGAAAGAGTGGTAGAGCAGAGCCTGTAGAGGACTGGGTGGGCTGTCCTTTCTTGATAAAATCTCTGGGCTCCTCTCGTTCTGGGGCGCAGATACTGGCTTGCGTTCAAATCAACCAGGGCCTGTATTCACGTTGAGATAGCTTGAGACTTAGCATCATGCTAACTTAGAAGCTCTTCCAAAAGTCCTATTAAATCCTATAGGACATTGGAAGAGCTTCTAAGTTAGCATCATGCTAAGTCTCATGCTATCTCAACGTGAATACGATTCCTGGCTGTTGTTAATAGTCTCTGTGACTAGAATATACCGAATACCAAAGTTTCTTTATTATGTGTCCGGCAGAAAGATAGGAATCAGGTTCCTCAAATTCTGGCAAAAGTCAGGTACTTATGACGGGCAGTGAAATGAAAATTAATTGTCTGATAATCCATGGAATTGATTTTTTCTCTGAGTGACAGTAGTGATGTGATGTATGTGTGTGTAGTGTGAAGGGGGGGTGGGGGGGGGGGGAGGAGAAAGAGAGAGATGACTATCGGAAGGAAAAGAAAGGTCCAATTCACACAATCAATGCCATTTCGTAGTACAGTAGAACCTCCCTTATAAGACCTCCCATTATAAGACTCCCTCCCATATAAGACCTACCTCTCTGAGACATTGCCCTTCTTTGTAAGCATTAAAATCACCTCCCTTATAAGACCCCTCCCTTATAAGACCCCTCCCTTATAAGATTTTGGATGATTTTTGAAGGTCTTGTAAGGGAGGTTCCACTGTATTTGCCATGGACACAGAAAGAAGCAAAACTGTTGACGGGAATGGGAAAAACAACAACAATCTAACGTTTTGATTACTCTGCAGGGCTCCCAGGGACCCCCATTTGGGGTTCTATGAAGTACTAAAATTCTACAGGACCCTCTAAAAGAATGTGCAGGGGGTCCCAGGGATGTACTAGAAAACTTCTTTTTAGCATTCACTATGCCACTGAGACCCTCTATCCCGCCTCTAGGACCCTCTATAATTAATGTAAGTGAAGGAGTCACTAGGACCCCTTGTTTTGCGGGACGGTTGGGAGCCCTGCAGTCTCTTCTCATCTTTCTTTTAACTCTTCTTAACTTTTTTTTTCTACTCCTGACAGCTGTCATTCGTCTTTCTTCCATTCTAAAACATGCAACACAAACACCGAGTTAAAAAGAAGTTTATTGTTTAACTTAAGGCATTGTTAACATTGCACATACAAGTATCAGTTCTTTTAAAGTAAAGAAAAATACATGAAAAAAAAAAATTAACTAAAAAAAAACCTCCACTGATTTTTTTCAACTTGATTTGATTAATAGTTTAACAGCAGTAAACGAGTTATCTAGAAACAATCACTAACAAAACTGGAACTAAAGCCAGAGAAAGAAAAAGTTGAGATATTTTTTAAGAGGTCAGTGAGGAGGGAAGGATGAGAGGAGAGAAAGCGCTACTTCTATACGATATTGTTGCAACCTCATACCCATAGCTCCTCCAAAGTCTGAGTGTGGCTGCCCACGTGGCGGGGTAACCCAAAACGGTCACACACGTAATGTTCTCATCCCTAGCTGGTGCATTTGTACCATAGTGTTCAAGTGCTTCTGTTTTTGGGATGATCCCTGGAGTCTTTAAGCCAGGGTACAACAACATACTCATAGCTACCACTTAAATTGAAACCGATTCCCTTTTAGATCGATCATGCCACCCTTTTATTATCACCGTCTGCAGAATTTCCACATATTAGAATGTCAAAAAAACCAAAACTGTTGAGGATAAGTTCCAAATTTCAATGAAGTTGACTGCTACAAGCTTAGTAGAGTGGACCAGGTGACCCTGATCAGGCTGAGAACTGGCCACAACCAGGCATGGTAGTAGGGGCAAAGTGGTTTTCAAGGAAAATGACCGGGGGTCCAGGTGACCGAAGAAAATTCAATAAAATTCAATAAATTTCCACTTTTTCATGCCATTTCAATGCATTTAAAAAAAAAAAATTTTGTTTCAAACTGTTTCACGGATTTTCCGCGATTCGTGGAGGTCTACCATGCCTGCACAACAGTCTACGAGCCCACATGTTCAGCAAATTCAGGACAGGAGAGAGACTGAAGCATGCCCATGCGGAGCAGATATTATGGACACGGAGCACACGCTTCAACATTGCGGACTCCACGATACCCCCAGGAAACGCAATGCAGCCTCAAGAAAAAACACAGTGGGGAAAGCTCTACGGCAACCTGAGGGATCTTCAGACGACCTGCAGCTTTGGTGCGGGCGACCGGTGTCTCCATCTAAACAGGCATGAAAGTGGATGAAGAAAAAGAGGAGATTTTTTCAGCCGAGAAATCCTTCCACCCGGATTTTCACCTCACATCAGGAATTTTGTTAAGGGGGGGGGGGGGGGGGAGGGGGGGCCACGAACGTTACAGTAAGCTATATGCAGTCTGGACTCCAGCTACTTTAAGCAATTTCTTTGGATAACAAGCGGCCATTTTGTCTTGACTTTTCGTTTTCATTTCTAACCCTAACCCCAACCCTAATCCTAACCCTATCCCTTTCCCGGGCGTTATATCCTAACCCTATCCCTGTCTAACCTTATCCCGACCTGCAGAAAGGGATAGGAGAAGCAGTGAGTTCAAAACTTGAAAAGACTTTCATTTTGGCTCTTCTGAAACTATTAATATAGTCCAATGAAAATTGGAGCCCAGACTGCGGTTAGGTACTTGTCGAACGTTCCCCAAAATTTTTCTCTTCAGCCGAGTTTTCAGCTAACTAACGTCAGAAGTTTTGTTCAGCGGGAAGGGGGGCTAATCTATTCCAAATATCCTTCCACCCACATTTTCAGCTAACATCGCTACTTTTGTTGAGCGGGAGGTACTCATTTCGCCTTCCTTCGCACAAATGAAGCGAGTGAGCTAAAGCGACTTCCGGTTAACCAGTTTGAGAATCGCCAAATAGAGACTTGTAGATATAAGAATACGGCAACATCGGTCCTTTACTTCTATACAAACATGTTTTGAAAAGAACTTTTTTTTTCCGGCGGAAGTTTTGAAAACATTCCGCAGATTTTCCGCGAAAAGCGGAATTCTTTCATGCCTGCTAAAGTGATCGACCGGGAAGAAGAAGAAGACATAATAAACTGATCCACCCATGAAACCGTGCGGCAACCACAGTCATGACTATTGCAATGTAAAGGCAATATTTTATTATGACTATTGAGGCTGGTTTAGAGTGCAGTGTGACTATGAGGCCAGTCTACAGAGTCAAGTATAAAAACATATCATATGGAAGATCTTCACAACATGCCAATGAAAAGCTTGTCTTAGCCCTTTCACCGCCAGCCATTTTTGAGCCAAAAATGTCCATTAAACTTACTTGGCTACAGAAAAGATTTCATCTGCAATATTGTGTGATTTCTTTGTGACACATTTAGAATAGTGTCAATCCTTACTGCTCAAATTTAGGAACACAATATCATTGAATAATAGACCCTGATTTCAAGGGTTTTAATGACATCGGTGTTGAATCATTGTGGTGTACAAATGCGACACTTGCGGCGAACGGGTTACAACTCTAAGTTCACGAGGAGCTTAAGGATATCGATGACTGTACATTTACCAACATTAAATAGTTTGGCTTCAAGGCACTCTTCTTTGATGAAACAGTTTTGTTCTTATGCGTCTTTGACAATTCAATTAAAACATCAGATACAAGCAGGTAAATTGTAGGTAAATGCATCCTCAGAATCATAAGACTAGACAATACGCAATTAAATAAGCAGCAATTCATGTCATGATAACATCTGAACCAATAAATGGCCATGATCAAACATTCCACCAAGAATAAACTGGGGGAAGAGGAGGATGGGCGGAGAAAATAAGTGATCAGAAAAAGACAGAGATTCTCTTTCACTCAAAGTACACATGGTGGAGGAAGTTTTATTTACGGCCCTTTCAATAAATTCAACTGGGAAAATTCAGTTATGGTACTTCAGAAACATAATAGCATGTATGAAATATTTTTGTGGGTGGTAAAAGAAATATATTGTTGTTGTCCGACGCCAACCGTGCATCTGCAAAATCAGTGATTTTACAGGAGCATCAAAAAACATGTTGTCATCTGCTACAAGGTCATTCCCCATTTGATATACGCTTGACTCTTCTTCTTTACCGATGAGTAAACATGAGACACATAAAAGTTGCCTAACACCTAAAGTTGTCGTGATAATTCAGTTACACGCTTAGCGCCGGAGTTGCAAACAATGGGAGATTGACAGCTTCAATCTCTGTACCGGCAGCTACATGCAGACCTGTTTACCCCCTACACAAGTCTTGAGTAGTCTGGATAGCTGAAATGAGTAGTTTTGGTGTGAAATGAGTAGTCCTCTTCATTAAACCATCAAATAATGTTCACTGAAAATGAGTAATTAAAGCATTATTTTCAATTTTGAAGAGTGGTAGAGGTCCAAATTGAGTAGAACACTACTCGAAAAGAGGAGAGTAAACAGGTCTGTACACGGTTAGCATGTCAAGACTGTAGGACTTCCAGTAGATCATGTGACAAATTTGAACATTTCCATTGGTCGCAGATGCAAGATATTTTCAGACCTGTGTGAGGTCATTAGAAGGTGTTTCAGTGAAAAATCTATTTTTGTCAAATTTTGCAGATACACGGTTAGCGTCGGACAGCGACGATATACACATTTCACAGAACAAAAGCTATGCATAATTTTCTTTTTGTCACATCCAGAGGATCTGCGTGTGAACAAGTGCATCAGTCATTGTTCTTACAGTGGGGAAAAAATAAGAAAAGACAAGAAATTTTAATGAAATTTTGTTTGATACATTCATGCATGATCTACGATAGCAAGGAAATGTTATTTCTTCTCCGTTCACAGGATAAATCTTTCCATAACAAAAGGAGAGCGAGAGAACAGGCCAGATAAATACTCATTAACACAATTTTTTTAAAGTTGATACATTAGATACGAGTATTTTGTAAAACTTCAATGTTGAACCTTTTAATACTGTGCAGATAATATAGCATGTCACAAACCATTGATAAGACAGCAGCTCACAACTAATTTTCATCAGCATAATATTAATGAACAAACGTGCAGTATAAATAGATGTACAAAATTTAAAAAATCAGTAATATAATAGCATTTATTAGAATTTATTTTTACCCGAATTAGCAAAAGAGAACTAAAAGAGAACTCAAATGGACATTTAACGAAAACCTGAAGACCATGTATTGTGCCAGATAAAAATGCCAGTCAAGCCCCATCTAATTTTGATAATCTTCTTCTTCTCTTCCACTGCGTTCCCAGGCCATATGGCCATTAATGGGTAAGGTACGTATGTGTCCGGGTTTTCAGTTTTCACTGGTCTCATCACTGCGTAGAGCCGACACATTCCGATTTCGGAGGAGCTCAAAGGAAAAAAATATTTGGAAGATTTTTTGGGGAAAAAAGGTAGGAGAACGGGCCAATAAGTCAGAAAGATAGCAGATGATAGAAAGCAAAGGGAAAATGCAGTCAAAGAGAGTGGCAGATTAGGGGAAGTTACAAGCACAGAACTTCCAGAAGGTAGGGGAACTATTTTTTACAAAAGAACCCCCAGTATCCCCATGGGGGGACCTAATTTTGATCAAGTCATAAACTTTTTAACTTGCACTTTTATTATTACCACCACCACCACTACAATAATGCCCTCTTTACGTCCGTTAACCAATGCCCAAATGGAATAGCAGCATTTCCAATGAGAATGAGAGAAAACACTGATTCACATGCTCTTGGAAGATGCTGGGTAAATCACGAACCTTGAAACTAGGGCTGTCTTCACTTCGGCCAAGTTGGAAAAAACCCAAGTCACAAATTCTCTTTTTTTTTCTCCTATTTCCTGTGTCTTAAACTCTTGGCATTTAATGCCATACCACTTCTTAGCGTTAAGTTTTGGGAAAGAAAAACCAAAAAGGGGAGAGCAGCAGTGATTATAGAACCGAAATTCTGTTTAGTAACAACAACCAAAAAGGTGATTATTTAGAATTTATTAGATACAAAAACGCACACTCTAGATTCCCAAAAGACCACTTATCTAGGCTTGCGCACGATGTACCCACACAGGATCTTGTGCTTCCTCCTCCCTTTGCTGGAACGCCACATACACACAGACGACACAACACGCAGACAGACGTACAACGGAAAAAACTCAACCCACCACCACAAACAAAAATCCCACGCCGTCATTCTTCGTGGTGTGCAGTTAGGCCCCTGGAGCTTGCGAGGCCGAGAACAGATACAAGCGCCTCGAAAGGCGAGCGCGCCTTTTCGGGGCGGTTTCTCGGCAAGCTCCGTAGCGCGCGGCCCGCTGCACACAATCTCCTAAATGACGGGCGGGGCGAAGGAGGACGCAGCCTTGGGGCTGTGCTTGGCCGACACCCTGGAGAACTGGTTGTAGGTCAGGGTGTAGTTCTTGAAGAGGCACAGGTGGTGGTCGTTGCGCGCGTAGCCCTTGATCTGCTCCTGGTGCTCCAGGGTCTTGTGGGTGTCGCGGGCGATGGACGCCTGCGGGGGGGATGGGGGTGGGGTCGACAACAACGAGCGAAAGTGAAACATTCTCTCAATCCATGAAAAATGGACACGTTTCAATGTCCTCTGAATCTTTCCCAATCCTGAAGTGGTGTCCCCATTAAAAACAATTTCCAGTGTGTGTGTGTGTGTGTGTGTCTGTGCTTACAGAATGGGTGGGGGTGGTCTTAGAATTGCATGTCTATCATTTTGTTTTAGTCTGCCATCAATGGCAGAAATGTCTGATTTTATAAGACCATGGATCCCGATGACAAGATGGTCAATCCTGAAGACTCTTTCTATCAGCTTTTCCAATCCTGATTTCAAGGAGCACTCCTGAACTACTTTCACCCACATGATAATACAAAAAACAGTGGTGCCGCAGAATACATGGGTGCTCCTAGTAAATTTAAAAAATACTGCAACTTTATTGCAAGGCAGGGGTCCAAGGGCCGCCCAGTTAACAACTTGACTTAAACAATCCTAAACATATAAAGTTCCTGGTAAAGGCATGTAAATATTGATCTATTTCTTTTATATTCTACACAGGCGAGAAACCGACAAAACGTTTATAAATAGGAAATTCGTTGCTTCTCAAATTCTCATAATCCAGCGATGCTGGCTCCCAGGCAATAAAAAAAAAAATCCTGCATTTCAGGACATCCTGAAAGCTATAGCTAAAAGCCCACGACAGCAATAGTTACTTGATGGGACAAGTCAGCTTCAGGCAATACAGTGGAACCTCCTTATAAGACCTCCCATTATAAGACTCCCTCCCTTATAAGACCTATTTCTCCGAGACATTGCCCTTCTTTGTAAGTATTAAGATTACCTCCCTTATAAGACCCCTTCCTTATAGGCCTCTGCAACTAGGGTTATTAACGCCCTTGACAGTGAGAGTGATGCCCTTGCTGGTCAGTACTGACAAGGGCATTCACTCTTGCGAAAGGCAGCTATTTAGTGGCATCAAATAGGGTTATTGGCGAGAGTTATCCCCCTGTTTGGTCAGTACTGAACCATCTTCCCCCACCCTCCAAGGGCATTCACTCTTGCAAAAGGTGTTCGTTGCAGACCCCAATAAGACCTCATTTTGGATGATTTTTAAAGGTCTTATAAGGGAGGTTCCACTGTAATCCTCAAAACCATTTGAAACGATTCTGTGCAGCAGTCCACAAGATATTGTGCAGAAAAGACGACAAGAAGAAACAAACAAAAACAAATGGTCGTTGTACCCCACTGCTCCGTAAGGATAATCAAACAAATCCAAAATCAGCCTCATCTAGAAAGCATACCCCATACTTAGATGAGAGATGCAGCCCTCTTTTTTTTTCTAATTGGACTAAATAAATTTGATGGCTTGGAGTCAAAACGATAGATAGTCCATTGACGTATTATTGAACATATTGCGAAAACTAATAACTTGTATAAAAAAAAGACTGCGGAGATATAAAAAGCATAATCCCCATTTTATATTATTTCTTTTTAATAAAAGTTCTTAGTTTTTGCAATAACATCAATATTAAGTCAATGGACTATCTAAAGGCAGTCCGTTTTGACTCTAAGCCATCGCTATGTATTACTTTTACTCATCATCCATATTTTGCTTTGATACAAGTTTGCACATCTAGGAACCAAATACCTGTTCTTTGGTCTTGTTGCGTACATTTTGATTTTTTAGACAGCCAGCCTTATGATCAAATGCAAATTCATGCACACACGTTCCGCTACGTACATTTTGATTTTTAGCCAGCCAGCCTTATTATCAAATGCAAATTCATGCACAAACATTCCATCCTTTACCAAATCCTGAACGCACATTCGCAAAGTTTTAAACTTCAACAATCTTATTGCCCTGGAAATTCGATTACTTCCGGGCTCAGAAATAAGCTAAGAGTTTGCTGAACACACGTTGTTGTTGTTGTTATTGTTGTCGTACCCTGGCTAAAAGACTCCAGGGATCATCCCAACAGCCGAAGCACTTGGACACTATGGTACAAATGCACCAGCTAGGGATGAGAACATTACGTGTGTGACAGTTTTTTTATTACCCCACCACGTGGGCAGCCACACTCCGACTTCGGAGGATTTTGGAGACTGATTATCTTATGCTAGGAGCGCCATGGCTAAAGACAATCCCTGCATAACTATGCAGAGCATAACATTTTGATGTAGCCTTGGTGTTCTAGCCTATGTCAATTGGTCTGACACAGCCCTATTAAACGAAGGCGGATGCTGGACACATGAACTGACCTTGTTGGCAAAGATGGTCATCTGGAAGTGACCTGGACTGAAGATGTCCAGCAGCTTCTCCAGAAGCTCGTGGTACGTCTCCTGAAACAGTGAACCACACATATAAACTCGATGGAGTCACATACAAAATGACGTAGCTTCTCCCTCAGATCGCATTACTGTAGGCCATTTTCTAAAAATCACAAAAAATCAAATGCACATCATACAACATGTACCGAGTGATAGATAAATTAGTATATTTTTTTCAAACTTCTTACTGTGAACGAGTGAGCCGCATATATTTTAGGATGCAAATAATCTGATGAAATGCGCCTTGTCAGGAAAACAAAAACTTTCTCACTCGAAGGGCTGACCACTTTGTTATGATCTTGATCTATTATCACAGAAGATTTGATAGACTTGGTTTAGTAGATAAATTAAAAAAATGATTGTAAAAAGCATAATATAATAAAAATAATGTAAAAAGCGCTTATTCTCCTTACTAAGCGCTTCACAAAGAAGCTAAAAATCTGAGCAAAAACAACAACAAAACGCACTTATCTTAAGGAACAACCCGAAAGAAAATCATGATAACTACATTTACGTCACCCCCCCCCCCCCCCCCCCCCCTCACACTCCCCTAGAATCCAAACCATTACAAATAGCGTTTTCCACGCAAAAGGCATTCCCCCCCCCCCCTCACATTCACCATCCCTCTTAATAGACCTGAAGCTGACCTACTTTTCATAGATCTCCCAGCACGCATATAAACATAAACATTTCTTTAATTAATGTTTGAATAAAGTGAGCTATGTGGTCGCCGCCATACTGGAATGAAGCAATTTCCGAAGATGATAAGTACTTCAATTCAAAGTTGTTAAAAAACGAAAACAGGAGACACTAGAGATGGTCTAAGGGAAGCAACTACAAGAAGAAGGTCTGAGAATCCATAGGAACAGCGAGTTATTTCCCTCTTATTGGTTTACACAATATTATTCTTCTTCTTCTGCGTTCCCAGGCCAAAAGGCCACAATGGGTACGCATGTGTCCGTTTTCCAGTTTTCACTGGTCTCCTCGCTGCATTCAGCCAACACATTCCGATTTCGGAGGAGCTCAAAGGAGAAAACTAAAGGGAAGATTGTTTTGGAAAAAAGGCAGGAGAATGGGCCAAAAAGTCAGAAAGATACTAGATGACACAAAGCAAGGAAAAGGGCAAAGTCAAAGAGAGACAGATTAGAGGAAGTTACAAGCACAGAACTTCAAGAAGGTGGGGGAACTATTTTTACGAAAGACTCCCCGGTATCCCCACGGGGAGAGACTCGTGGAGGGGGCGAGGGCGTCCAGCTCCACATATGGAGGCACGAGGCATCCACCCACTGCCCCAACGGCACAAAACAAAGAGCAAGGTTTTACAGCAAAAAAACAAACCAAAAACCTTTCTGACCAAACATCAAAATTATAGAGCAACTTTTACATTCAATATGAGGAGTAGATAGGGAAATAAAAATAAGAAAGAAAATGTCCCCCCAAAAAAAACCCAACACCCCACAACCTTACTGTGAAACAAAATTATAGAGCAACTTTTACAGTCAATATTATAAGTAGATAGTAAAACAAAAACAAAAAAGAAAGTAGTTTTTTTTTACAAAAGAAAGAAAACCTGGACTGGATAAAACAAATGAAATCGCTTGATTATAATACCATATTTTTCGGACTATAAGGCAATACTTTTTTTTCCCAGACTAAGACTCCTGCGCCTTATATGACTAAGAAAATATAGTGACAAAATCCAAGCTTTGTGTCCAATTTTTGGGTGTACGCCTTATATTAAAGGCGCGGCTTATAGTCAAAACAAGCGCAAAATCGCAATAGTTTGTGGCACGCGGTCTATTTTTACCACTCCAACCATGAGTCACCTCCCCTGGCTTTTCAATCATTTTAATCTGTAAACCAGAATGTTATCTCTGCACCATTTCGTAACTTTTTATATCTTTTGGAAAACATTTAAAACTATGTATCCTACTTATACTCATCGAAAGAAGCACCGCATACTCGTCGTGTCTGTTGTAGTGTCTGTTTTACGTATGTTTATTATTTTGTACGCTTTTAAAATACATCATGTTAAAGAGCGGCCTCAATTTGAAGCGTAGCCTCGATTTGAAGTGCGACATTTTGTCAAAATGTGCGACAATTTTGGACCGACCGACAGACAGATCGACCGACCGACAAAGTGAGTTATAGGTTTGTGGCTTGAGCCACAAACAAAAATATGGCTAAAAAAAAACCCGAAGCAACTGGACTGGATTGAACGAGTGAAATGGTTTCATTATTATAAGAGCACCAACCTGTGGGACGTTGCTCTCAAAGCTCACGTAGCTGCAGTGCGGTTCAGGAGTCACGTGGATGGTGATGTAACAGCCCTGCCACACACACACAAAAAGTATTCTGTGATTTCATCATCTTCAAAACATAATCTTTCTCCTCCTCCTGCAAAGGTTATCCATTGAGTCATGTGTGCGCGTGTGCGTGTGTGTGTGTGTTTTGTTGGTGTGTGTGTGTGTGTGTGTTTGACCTCAAGTTCGTGAGTGTTTTGTGTGTTGTCTAGCTTTTCATTTTGTTAGTATTGTTTTTATCATGATTGTAAGCACTTAGGGCTTTTGTTAAGATTAAGCGACCTAAATATTCATTATTACTATTATTATTATAAAGCCTCCCGTGGGGATACCAGGGGGGTCTTTTGTATAAATAGTCCCCCCACCTTCTGGAAGTCCTGTGCTTGTAACTTCCTCTAATCTGTCACTCTCTTTGACTCTGCCTTTTCCCCTTGCTTGCTGTCATCTACTATCTTTCTGCCTTACCGGTCCATTCTCCTGCCTTTTTTTCAAGAAACAATTTCCAAAAGATTTCCTCCAGCCGAAGTCGGACATGCTGGGCCTAATTATTTCTTACTTGGGCGCATAACGGCAGCATGATGCATCTGCGCTCATAATTGACAGGAAACTGTCTGAGCGATCGAAGAAGAAGAATAATACACAGTGGAGAGAGAGAGAGCATGAAGTCTCTTCTATACAAAAAGAGTTGTTCCTCATAAACATTGGACAACCACTGCATCATTCGCAATTTACAAGAGCTTTTAAAATAAAGAGGAACGTGGCCACAAACTCTTTGAATATGTACTTTTTAAGATAACTTCTCAGGAACTTGAGTGAATAAACACCATCACTTCAGCATGGGTCTCCTGGGAAAGTTCAAAAATCCTGCAAGGGGGCGGCCCTGGCGGAGTGCAGAGGCACACACACACACACACACATTTACTGCTCTTTTTTCACCCCTCCAGACTAGTACAAGCGCTACATTCCTTTGAATATAGCAAATGCTTATATAGGCCCTTTTCATTGTACAAGTGTGTGTGTGTAAGAAAATCGTTGCTTCTCAAATTCTCATAATCCAGAGACGCTGGCTCTAGGCAATTTAAAAATCCTACAATTCAGGACATTGTGCAATAACCCATGACTGGTAGAAAAAAAAAGGAGAAAACATTTATGAAAAAAACATTAAAAAATTGAGAAATTTGAGAATTTTTAAAGATAAAAACATTAAAAAAAATTACAATGAAAAAGAGAACTGTTGAGAGTTAGGCCGGTTCACATTAGACGTGTAAGTTCTGTACGGAAAACCCTAAATAAGTGGAAGAAAGAAGGATAAAAGTTGACGCATAATGGGGAAATTCGGACACGTGCGCAAATCTTTTCCCTTCTTTGTTTCACTTATTTATGGATTGCACACAGGTTTCCGCATGGGATATCCGCTTATGTGTGTACACGGCCTTAATCTGTCAAAATATAAACCCTTCCCCTCTGATCGTTTTAAAGAAAAAAAGAAAAACAGAACTCCAGTCATTCCCTCTTCACTGAGTGACATCATCAGAGATGTTACCAAGCCCGCCCAAGTGATGCGGCAGTCAAAGGGTTAATCTCGCTCCAAGCTGTGACGCGCAGAGACAAGAAAGGAAAATTATTGATCAGCTTACGCCAGGCAGCAGTCCGTTCATGGAGTAGCCACAAGGGTCGAAAAGGAAATCGTCGATCTTCATTCCAGGGATGATGTTCACTATCCCAGATTTCTGCACACACAAAAAAAACAAAAAAAATTAAAGTAGAACCCCGCTTAAAGGGAAAACTACCGATCCCAGGGATCGGGTATAGACTGCTAGCCTAGTCGCTGCGAAGTTCTGCCTCGCAGTGGCTCGGGCAACAGGGAAAAAAGAACGGTTGAACCGTCTCTGTCGCGAGCAGCGATGAGAATGATGGCGCGCGCCTCGCATGAACGCTTTATATATGCCGGCTGTGGGTTTAAATAATTCAAGTCATTCCAGCCATGTATGTCCGGGATTTATAGATAGCTGTCAATTTGATGCAATTGCTTCAAGGGAAGTAAATCTGTGACCACACCATACTTTGGTCACTTCTAAACTCGCTTCGCTCCCTTAGACCACAATTTTGCCTCTGACTTTGCTTTTGTAGTGGTTTGTTGTGGGGAAACCCAATCGGTGTAGAGTTCTTCTATATAAAGTCTATATACAGTGGAACCTCCCTTATAAAACCTCCCATTATAAGACTCCCTCCCATATTATAAGACCTACTTCTCTGAGACATTGTCCTCCTTTGTAAGTATTAAAATGACCTCCCTTATAAGACCTCTTTTTGCCTGATTTTTGAAGGTCTTATAAAGGAGGTTCCACTGTATTAAAAAGCCTGATCTACCACTTCCTTATGTCTAAACCTGAAGTAAACTGAAGTAAAAACCTGCAATCTTCTTTTATTTCTCTTTTTTGTTTATGTATGTTTTGTTTGTGTGTGTGGCTGGAGTGATTTGTGAGCTTTTGGAATGATTCGAAATCGGTGCGATGCGAATGAGTTAATGGGGCACCTCAGTATCGCGGCGGACACCTCGGTAATCCAGACAGTTTTGCTCAGTCTCTTCCCTTCTTATTCATTACTAAAAGAGTCTTCAGAATAGCGACCGCCTCGCAATTACGGACAGTCTTGGACAGTCTGTAGGGTGGTCGCTATACTGAGGTTCCACTGCACTTTGAAAAAGCCATCTTAATGCCTCTTATATTTGAACAACTGTGTGTGTGTGTGTCCTTCTGTTTGTTCGCCCTGTAACTCACGAACCAGTGTACAGAATCGCTTCAAATTTTGCGTGCTGATGTATTATGGTGCCAGGAGGGTCCCGTAGAAAATGTTTAACCGTGGTGACCTTGACCCTGGAGTTTGACCTTGAAAACCGGTCAGAAGTAGGAGTACTAAAGGGTAGCAATTAGGGAATGACTGGCTGGACTGGTTTACACTGGTTACTTCCCTTGCATCATAAATCTGAGTGATAGAGGGGGAGAGGCAAAAGAGAGAGAGTGTGTGAGAGAGAGAGAGAGAGACGGTGTGTGTGTGCATGCATGCGAAGCGAGCAGGACTGCTAGTCTTCATATAAATGCACACACACCCCTACTGACAATGAAGGAAAACACAACAAGGCATTTAGGAGGTTAGACCAAAAAACAAAATCAACAACAATAACAAAACAGCACACCCACTGCATATTTTCATATGTAACAAACCAAAGCCAGCTTTTTTTTTTTTTTTTAAATTTCTACCCGGATTTTAAAAAAAGAGCCCACAATGAGTATGAAAAAACAACATACACACACATGCATGTGTGAGTGTGTGTGTGTGTGTGTGTGTGTGTGAGAGAGAGAGAGAGAGAGAGAGAGAGAGAGAGAGAGAGAGAGAGAGAGAGAGAGAGAGAGAGAGAGAGAGAGAGAGAGAGAGAGTGTGTGTGTGTGTATGTATGTATGTATGTATGTATGTATGATAGAGAGAGAGAAAGAGAGATAAAGTGTGTGTGTAAGAGAGAGAGAGAGAGAGAGAGAGAGAGAGAGAGAGAGAGAGAGAGAGAGAGAGAGAGAGAGAGAGAGAGAGAGAGAGAGAGAGAGAGAGAGAGAGAGAGAATTGAATTGAATTGAACCTTTATTTTACAACGGTAAAAGTATTGGCATACAGTAGCCATTTTTCATACTTGCCGTTAACATACACAAACAGAGAGAGAGAGAGAGAGAGAGAGAGAATTGAATTGAATTGAATTGAACCTTTATTTTACAACGGTAAAAGTATTGGCATACAGTAGCCATTTTTCATACTTGCCGTTAACATACACAAACAAAGAGAGAGAGAGAGAGAGAGAGAGAGAGAGAGAGAGAGAGAGAGAGAGAGAGAGAGAGAGAGAGAGAGAGAGAGAGAGAGAGAGAGAGAAAATTGAATTGAATTGAATTGAACCTTTATTTTACAACGGTAAAAGTATTGGCATACAGTAGCCATTTTTCATACTTGCCGTTAACATACACAAAGAAAGAGAGAGAGAGAGAGAGAGAGAGAGAGAGAGAGAGAGAGAGAGAGAGAGAGAGAGAGAGAGAGAGAAAGAATTGAATTGAATTGAATTGAACCTTTATTTTACAACGGTAAAAGTATTGGCATACAGTAGCCATTTTTCATACTTGCCGTTAACATACACAAAGAGAGAGAGAGAGAGAGAGAGAGAGAGAGAGAGAGAGAGAGAGAGGTTGTGAGGTTGTGTGTGTGTGTGTGTGTGTGTGTGTGTACATGTGCGTGCTTGGAGAACCTGGAAGTCTGTGTGTGCATGTATGTTTCCTTAACCCTTTCACCGCCAACGTCGCATTTGTACACCACAATGGTTTAACACCCATGTCACTAAAAAGCATCAAACCAGGGCCTGTTATCTGAAGACCCTATTTTCGTAATTTTGGGAGGTAAGGACAGGCCTAATGCTATACATGTTACAGAGGAAATTGCAATATTGCAGATCTTTTTTTCTCTCTATTCAGATAAGTTTAATCGTATTTTAGGGATGAAAAATAGCTGGCAGGGAAAGGGTTAAGGGAATTAATTTTGTGTGCATGAGTGGGTGCGTGTCTGAGCAAGGTGGTCATGAAAATATAATTATGGAAGTAAAAGGGAAGCCACTGAAATTGATAACTGAAATAAATCTTATGCCTCATTATATTAATTTTTATATCATTTTCATTTACATTCCTTTGTCTTAATCATTGTATGTATTTCAATATTGCTTAGTTGATTATTCTTTTAATGACTTAATTATTATTTTATATCATATTTGCATGTTTTTTATTGATGTTCTCTTGTCTTAATTAAAAAGTACTGTGTGTGTGTGCGTGTGTGTGTGTGCGTGTGCACGTACGTGTGTGTGTTTGTGTGTGTGTGCGTGTGTGTGTGGGGTTATGGAGTGTGGTGTGGTGTGTGTTTTTGTGTGTGTGTGGTGTGGTGTGTGTGTGTGGGGGGGGGGGGAGGGTTATGGAGTGTGGTGTGGTGTGGTGTGTTTTGCTGTGTTGTGTTGTGTGTGTGAGTGTGTGTGTGTGAATGTGTGTGAATGTGTGTGCGTGCGCGTGCATTTTACATCTTTCTTCTTGGTTTGTATTGTTTTATACTCTTACCCTTAATTAAGAATGTCAGTAGGGGGTTGCTTAGTTGATTATTCTTTTAATGACTTAATTATCATTTTATATCATATTTGAATGGGTTTTTTTTTTATTGATGTTCTGTGTGTGTGTGTGTGTGTGTGTGTGTGTGTGTGTGTGTAGGTGTGTGTGTGTTAATTTATGTGTATGCTTTCGTGCGTGTATGCGTGTACATGTTTGTGCCCGCATGCGCACGTGCATGTATGTGTGTCCGTGTGTGATTGTACGTGTGTGGGGGGGTAGGAGGGGGCATGCGTGCAAGTTAGTCCGTATATAATTTTGCTATTTCTATGAATAATTTAATGATTAAATTTCTGTGCAATTTGTCTTTTATTCCTTTTTTTATTAGCCTATTCTCTCTTCTTTATTTATTTATTGATGCCTTCCCCATGATTATTTATTGATTTATTTATTTATGTATACCTTGTGTCGATGATGATTTGGATACATTTGTGGTGGAGGTGGATGGTATGGAATTGGGTGAGGGTGTGTGTGTTGGGGAAGGTGTGTGTAACAATTGGGGTATTTATATGTACAGTCCATAAGTATGCAAGTGGTGTTCACAAACTATGCGGAAGCATGCGTGTGCATATGGGTGCAGTTGTAACTTGTATGTGCGTGTTAGAGGGTGTGTGTAGTGTATATGACAGAGAGAGAGAGAGAGAGAGAGAGAGAGAGAGAGAGAGAGAGAGAGAGAGAGAGAGAGAGAGAGAGACTGTCGTTGTGCATGCATAAGCTTTACTCATAATCTTATATCTGTGATATGTTACTTCTTGTGTGCATTGCGTTTTATTGTATGTTTTAATGTGACAGCAAACAAAAATTTCTTTGTTCATTTTAATGGGGATAATAAAAAATAAAAATAAAATTTATTATTTTTGCTGTCCCATCTTCTGGGCCGTACAGTGGCATTGCACCCACGCCGCTCATTCCGAATCCCAATTCGCAGCCACACCCCGGTTTGTTCAAGCTGCAGAATCCGAGACTAGCAGTTCAAGGGGAGCGAATCTATGTTAGGCCGTCAGGAGGCAACCAACCGAGGAGACACTGCACTGCTGCTGAGTCACCTCGGTGGAGCTTATTCTCTTAGTCGCGGAGCCAGCGTGAGTGAGGTCCTCCTCCGAGGGCGCCACCACGACCGTCCACTGACAGCTCCCAAGAACACACTGATCCCCATGACTTTGACCCGAACGCACCAAGGCATAGACTGGATTGGAAACCGAAACTGAGGTCACCATGAGAGCAGGGCATGCAAAGCCACAGAATTTGAGACTTTCTTTGTTTTAATGATTGATGGAAAATGAGGCGAATGACAACGATGATGATGATGCTATGGAGTTCCGTATCGGTCTGAGACTGCATGACAGGGCTGTATTCTACGCTTCCTTTCATAATTATATCCTGGCGTTAACCAGGCCCGAGAACTACAGACACCTGCAGTGTTGGTCTTAAAATTAAAGCAACACTCTCAGAATCGCATCCGTTAAGCGGATGAAGCTCGACTGTGTGGTTTCAGTCTTCCCATTGAGCCCATAGCCACTTACTCTGGGTAGGAGTCGGTCCAGGACCGAAAAAACCCTCGCCTCTGATGGGATTCGAACCCAAGACCTCCCAGCCAGTAGTCTGCGACGCTAACCACTACACCACGGCGGCTGGTTTGGGGGGATAATAAATATTGATTGACTGACTGAAAAATATCCTACCCATGAAAAAACAACATACACAAAAACAAACAACAAAAATGACACTAAAGTCACTTACTTTGCATTTCATGCTAATCAATCACTGCTGAGCACAATCATTGAAAGAAACATTATTTCCAGTCAATGTGTTGCCTCGTTCAGAGCTGATTCTAGGATAGGGCATTCCCACCCTAAGAATGAAAAAAGGAGGGCAGGTCCAGTGGATACGAGGGGAAGGGGGGGGGGGGGGGGGAGGCGGCCGATTCAATCTTCGCTAGCCACTCGTCTTGGAACCGGTGTTCCCTCGCACTAGTGCCGTTATCTTCGGGCTGCTTCTCCGAGACTGTTGATGCAGTAGCTGTTTCTGCAACATCTTCTGCACACTCGTTTGGTAGAAGATTTTTTTTTTTTTACTTTGCCGCCACAAAAATCAAATCGAAGAGCGTCGTTGTCCGCTTCATTTTGAAGAAAATTCAACATGGCGGGTAGGACTCTCGCAACTTCTTGTCGGTAAAACGAGATGAATGCGATTGGTTGATTTACACTAACATTGTAAAGGAACCAATGAAATGTCGAGACCTCATTCATTCCTGCTCGATGCTTTCGGTTTGTGCAGGCGACGGATTTTTTGGGTTTTTTTTGGTTTTGCTGTCCCATCTTCTGGGCCGTACAGTGGCGTTGTTCCCACGCCGCTCGTTCCGAGTCCCAATTCGCAGCTACACCCCGGTTTGTTCAAGTCGCAGAATCCGAGACCAGCAGTCCAAGGGGAGCGAATCTATGCTAGGCCGTCAGGAGGCAACCAACCGTAGAGACACTGCATTGCTGCTGAGTCACTTCGGTGGAGTTCAGTGGAGCCTATTCAGGACACCACCTACTAAGCCCCCTACTGACGACACTATTATCTTAGTCGCGGAGCCAGTGTGAGTGAGGTTCTCCTCCGAGGGCATAGGCGACGGATTTAGCAGATGACGAAGGAATTCCCGCAGCGATCGGTAAAAAGTGCGGGCAGTTCTGCAAATATGCGGGCGTCGGCCTGCGTTTAGACCCGATTATTACAGGAAGGAACAGATTTTGAGGGAATTGTACCAATCCCGCACCCTAGAATCAGCTCTGTCGTGTAGTCTCCTGCTAACTGCCATACCCACCCATACCCATTTAATTTCCTGCCCTCTGTACCCATCTCCTTCCTTGTAAAAACAAACACACAACAGACAAAGAGCAATTAAAAGAAAATGTTCACCTCTGAAGCGTCCTTGCCATCCTTGCAGACGCCCTGAGTGAAGACCTTCATTTTTTCCTGGCACATGTCCCACATCAGCAGCTGTGCACACACACACACACGCATCAAACACATGTACAGTGGAGTCCAACTATAACGAACTCGCTTTTAACGAAATTTCGCGATTAACGAACTGACTTCAATTTCCCGGCAAATGCCCTTCTATTTGTCACTTGCAAAGCCATGGGTATAACGAACAAAAAATCCTTTTGAAATAACGAATATCCGCTTTTTACGAACACATGTTCTACGCCCCAGGATAATTTTATTTACTTGGAAAAATAGCCTATAACGAACTCAGCCTGTGCGATGCGCTGCAAAAACCTAGGCCTTCAAACTCCAAGCTAGAACGTGTTGTCAAGAGGAAGGAAGTTGGAAAATATGAACTGCGCATGCGTGAACTCATTTAGATTCACACTGGGTCGTCTGCTAGGCCTAGGCCTCCTACAGATCATTCGGTTTCTCAAGGTCGCTTTACAATTCGCGCTCAAAATAAAGATCGAAAAGTTCGTGAAAGCCTATAACAAACTAAATTTGTGTGATGTGTTGTCACTTAATGGACAAACTTGTTGAAAAGTGTGCCAAAACAGATCAGCGTCAGACAACACTGCTGAACTTCTTCAAGCCTTGTACATCCCGTGATTAAGACAGACGATCCAAACTGGTCAAGTTTATGTTTTCGGTTATCATTGGTGAGTGTTTGAACTGTTTTTGTTTTCAACATACATTGTACATGTATATGTATAACGAAATCCTGATACAACGAACTGAGTCTGTGTTCCGTTAAAATTCGTTTTACCCGGACTCCACTGTACGTGGATGTGCAGAGATGCCTATCCAATTTCATGGGTGCAACTACACAAATACAAAAAAACCTGAAAAGCCGGGGTCTAGGGGTAATGTCCCCCTGCAGCTAAAGAAAAATTGATTTATGAAGGTATTTTAGTTTGCCTTTTCCACAATTCATACAAATGCTTATTTTAAAGTGTTTGAAAAATACAGTAGACACACAAAGATCTTGTTTGACAAATCTTAAAGGGGCACCTTGACGGATGAGTTTTTGTAAGAAACACGTCGAGATCACCAGGAAAAAACCCTTTACAGAGATTGCAACACTCACTTTGCTCTGGTTTCCTATAAATAAACCGTCAAATCGGCGATTCCTCTTTGGCGGAGGTGCTGGAAGTCAAATTCTTTCACCCAAAGAGAATGTGTGTGCCGTCTCTTTTCTAATGGCCGCTTGAGTTTAGACCAAATCGTTTGCACGAAATTTTCGCAATACAAGCCTTTTTAATTTTTATTTTTTTTTTTTAATACAGTTTATCTAAAGCCAGTAAAGGAGTTCACTCACAACAAAGGAAATAGCTCCACATTTCTTTTTACTGCACTACAAAAAAAGAAAAAGCTTCAACCACAATGAGTGACCTCCACCCACCCCATCCAAAATGGCTACTCTCTCTGGCATCTCAGCCAAGGAGGAATCGTCGTTTTGACGGTTTTATTTCTAGGAAACCAGAGCAAAGTGAGTGTTCCGATCCTTGAAAAGGCTGTCTTTCTTGTGATCTCGACGTGTTTCTTGCAAAAACTCATCCGTCAGGGTCCACCTTTAATGCCTTGTCGAGCTAAATCGTGTAAAGAAAGTAGAGTAAAAAGGGCACTGTAGATTATTATTATTATTATTAGAACATTTAGGACGCCTAATCAATTTAATGCCCTAGGCGTTTACAATATAAAAATATAATATAGACATATAACACCACATATAATAATATTTAACATATAGCATAAAGAATGGGAAATAAAAATTACACAAACACCCAAAGACGGTCAGACAAACAAACAGACATAGAATTACACACGCGTGCGTGCAAGCGCACGCACACCACACACCCACAAATAATTATATGCGCTCACCAAGCACAGACGTTCACTCTCAGACATGCACACACCAAGTCATGAAGGAAGGGATTAGTAGTTATTTAGGAAACAGATGAGTTTTGAGATGGCGTTTGAATGTGGGCAGAGAGGATGAGTATCTGAGAGAGCGAGGCAACTGATTCCAAGTAACAGGAGCTTGATAGGAGAAAGAGCGTTGACCATAGGTTTTAGTGCGGACAGTGGGGATACAATAGAGACGGGTGTCAGATGAGGACGAGTCTGAAAACCAATGATAACAGATGCCTGTGACAGTAGTTTTTTTTAAAGTTTTTTTCACTTTCTCTACTGTTTGTAAACAGACAAGCACAATGTGCAGCTGTACCTCCTCTGTGCTCAGTCCACTGATTCCAGAGCTTAATCTAGGATTTCTGAAAAAGGGGGGCAGTCCCCCCCTCATATCAAAAAAAGGGGGGCACTCCCCCCTATCCAACCCCACATCACATGCATAAGAACCAGTACCTCCCCCACCCTCGTACACAGACTTTAATTTTTCTTTGTCAGCCACGGCCACTTTTTCGACCAAACAATTTGGAACCTATGTTCCTTTGCACTGCCACTGTTGTCATTCTTTTCCGATGTTTTAGATGTAGAAGCCTTTTCTTCGAGGTCTTCACAATCACTTGGAACAGGATTTTTTTGTTTTGACTTTGCCTCCGCGAAAATCCAAAATCAAACAGGGTCCCTGCCCGCTTCATTTTGAAAAACTTTCAAGATGGCGGCCGAAACTCTCGCAACTTCCTGTCGGTAGAACGAGAAGAACGCGATTGGTTGATTAACACTAACATTTTGTCAAGAACCAATGAAATGTCGAGAAATCCTTCACTCCTGCTCGATACTTTCAGTTAGTCCAGACGACGGGTTTAGCAGACGACGAAGGTCTTCCCGCATCGATCGGTAAAAACTGCGGGCCGTTCTGCAAATGTGCGGGACTCGGCCCGCTCCCCGCGCCGATTATTGCGGGAAGGAACAACATTTTGGGGGATTTGACCAATCCCGCGCTCTAGATTAAGCTCTGTGGTTCATGTAACTTCAGAGTCCAATCCGCGGACGAACAACACTCGCCATGACTCGGAGTCGACATCGAGTTGGACCCCACAAAACTCTAGTCCGTAGTCGGCATCATTGCGATCATTCGCTACCCGATTTCTCGCGGAAAAGTTCAAAGTTCTCACATCATCGTAGTCTCCCGCGATCATATCATCTAAATCGACTCATTTAAAACCCAAATCACAATCACTGTCATCAAAACAAACTCTGAAACAGTGAAAGTAAGAGTCTAGAGAGCTCTAAACTCGGAAGAAAAAACAAAATGGCCGCGGTTTTTCGTTTCCGAAGGCGCAGTATGAAAACAAACCGTGTAAGAATACCATTTGAGAATAAGATTGCGCTGCCTCATGAAGTACAAACCGCAGCCGGCAGTGCCAAAACCGCGGCTAGTGGCTACCAAAACCACAGAAATCCGCAGATCCGCGGACCGTTCTGATGCCTGAACTTACTCGATGATACTCTCTCTCTCTCTCTCCCCCCATCCCCCTCTCTCTCTCTCCCTCTCTGATTGTAGCTAACCCACCTCAAAAGTCTGGTCAGGCCCGCTCACTCCTTCATCCTCCAGGGTATAGAGGTGCCTGCGTTGAAAACAGAACCACCATAATTTTTGGACTATAAGGCGATATTTTTTTCTCCCAATTTCGCCTAATAAACGAGGGCGCCCTATTAGTGAACAAAATCGTGAGAAGAGAGGCAACGATTGCCGTACTCAGTACAGTCTACTGTGAGTCACAACATCGAAAGTGGCAACGAGTCGCCGATATGACGAATACTCACGTTAAAATGCTTCAAAATCCCTATTATCATCCAAGATACCGTCCAACAGATGCCACAACCCTTCATTGGATGCAAAAAGCATCGTTGTAAAGCTTAAAATGCCATAATTCTACCAGTTTTCGCGAAGAAAAGTCCAAACGCAACAACCAGAAGTCGCAAAAACGGAAGTTCGATTATTTGAGAAGGGAGCCAACTCTCGTTTATGACAGCAGTAATGGCTGTCGGTAAGCGTTTACAGGACGTGTACGGGCTTCAAAGTTTGACTTTCTTTTGCGAGGTGCCTTATAAACGAGGGCGCCTATTACTTTAATTTTTTCAGATTTTTCTTGAAAATTGCCCTATTCGCCTTGTTATACACAGCAGCGCCTAATGATCCGAAAAATGTGGTGCACACATCAACACTGTGGCATGCTGTAGAGTAATGATGAGTACAGGAGCCTATACAGTTGAACTTCCCATTATAAGACTCCCTCCCACATAAGACCTACTCCTCTGAGACATTGCCCTTCTTTGTAAGTATTAAAATTACCTCCCTCATAAGACCCCTCCCATATAAGACCTCCCATTATAAGACTCCCTCCCACATAAGACCTACTTCTCTGAGACATTGCCCTTCTTTGTAAGCATTAAAATTACCTCCCTTACAAGACCCCTCCCATATAAGACCTCCCATTATAAGACTCCCTCCCACATAAGACCTACTTCTCTGAGACATTGCCCTTCTTTGTAAGCATTAAAATTACCTCTCTCATAAGACCCCTCCCATATAAGACCTCCCATTATAAGACTCCCTCCCACATAAGACCTACTTCTCTGAGACATTGCCCTTCTTTGTAAGCATTAAAATTACCTCCCTTACAAGACCCCTCCCATATAAGACCTCCCATTATAAGACTCACTCCCACATAAGACCTACTTATCTGAGACATTGCCCTTCTTTGTAAGTATTAAAATTACCTCTCTCATTATAAGACCCCTCCCATATAAGACCTCCCATTATAAGACTCCCTCCCACATAAGACCTACTTTCTCTGAGACATTGCCCTTCTTTGTAAGTATTAAAATTACCTCTCTCATAAGACCTCCCATTATAAGACTCCCTCCCACATAAGACCTACTTCTCTGAGACATTGCCCTTCTTTGTAAGTATTAAAATTACCTCTCTCTTATAAGACCCCTCCCTTATAAGACCTCCCTCCCACATAAGACCTACTTCTCTGAGACATTGCCCTTCTTTGTAAGTATTAAAATTACCTCTCTCATAAGACCCCTCCCATATAAGACCTCCCATTATAAGACTCCCTCCCACATAAGACCTACTTCTCCGAGACATTGCCCTTCTTTGCAAGCATTAAAATTACCTCCCTTACAAGACCCCTCCCATATAAGACCTCCCATTATAAGACTCCCTCCCACATAAGACCTACTTCTCTGAGACATTGCCCTTCTTTGTAAGTATTAAAATTACCTCCCTTACAAGACCCCTCCCATATAAGACCTCCCATTATAAGACTCCCTCTCACATAAGACCTACTTCTCTGAGACATTGCCCTTCTTTGTAAGCATTAAAATTACCTCCCTTACAAGACCCCTCCCATATAAGACCTCATTTTGGGTGATTTTTGAAGGTCTTATAAGGGAGATTCTACTGTACACTTATTTTTAATGTTTATATTCATTGATACTTGTCTTCATGTTGATTATTCTTGGCTTGTCTTTAATGTGTTTTATCTGTATGTTACTGTTTAAGCCTTTGTTCAGCGCTTTGAGCTCCCTGCAAAGGGAGTTAAGCGTTCTATAAATAACCAGTATTATTATTATTATTACCATACACAGAATTTGAGTACACTGTACATATATCAACATTGTAATGATTTGATTGATTTAATTTAAAGTCTGTTCACAACAATGGTGATATTAGACTTAAATAATTACATTAATTAAACAAAAACAAAACAGACATAAACAAATATTGAATTAAAATGAGGGGAAAGAGTGTGTGAGTGTGTGTGTGTGTGTGTGTGTGCGTGTGTGTGTGTGTTTGCGTGTGTGTGTGTGTGTGTGTGTGTGTTTACGTGTGTGTGTGTTTACGTGTGTGTGCGTGTGTGTGTGTGTGTGTGCGTGTGTGCGTGCGTGCGTGTGTGAGTGTGAGAGAGAGAGAGTATGACCGTGATGGGTAGAAGGGAAAAAATCACCCAAAAAAAACACAACAAAATGGATTTGGGGCAAAGAAAAGAAAATTAATATTAACTAACTATTTTTATACAATTATAGTAATTTTGCAATTCCAGAGCTGGATATGACAGAAGCTATTTTGATCATTTCATGGCTGTAAACTACATCTCGTAAAGTTCCCATGTTCAACATTGTAACAATATGCACAGGTGTCTATAGTTTAACTCTTCTAGCGCCATGCACTTTATAACATTCTTGGCTGTCCGTTGCATCTCTCTAACCCGTAGACTGATAAGAGACGTAACTCAAAATTGGTCAACTTCGATGTGTTGGACTTACCAGTTGATCAAGACAAGCTGCATCATCTATAACAAAGCTGTAAAACGACAATTTGCAAAGATAAAAAAAATGACAATTTGACCTGAAATGACCAAAATCTTTGAGTTTTTCATTCCTCATGCGAAGTGACATCTCTCGACTTGCGTCTCTATGTTTTGCGCATTGAGGAATGATAATCTCCTGGGTGCTCCTGGGAAATTACAAAAATCCTGCAAGGCAGGGGTCCAGGGTCCGTTCAGGCCCCAGAGGAGTGCAGGGACAGCTCCACTCCTGGGGATTCCGGGGGGCAATGCCCCTTGGAAGCTGAAGGGAAACGTAACTGACAGGATCTTGATGTAGTTTCACTTCTGGTTAAAGACCCCCCACACATCACGTGTCACATTCCCTCTTACCAGATATAAGGAAAAACATGTGAAAACAATGATTTTGACACGTGATGTGGTGGGTCTTTAAACTTCATGACCTCTATAACCAGCAAAATGCATCCTCTCAAATTCTTATAATCCGGCGACGCCGGCTCCAGGCAATCAAAAAAAATCCTGAACTTCAGGACATCCTGAAAGCGGGAGCATCCATGTAACCTTACCAGCAGTCCCTGTTGATTCGACCAAGTGTGTAGGCGGAACCATCTGAAACAAAAAAAAAGAACAATAATTACTTTTAAATTAGATTGCCATATTCATAAAAGTGTGTATATACAATTATACTCTTTTTTGGGGTCTAAATTATATTGTCTAAATTCTAAATTATATTGTCTTACAAGACATTCACATTTGTGACCCAGCACCACAAAATGGACATCAAGTGTCAAACTGACCATTCTGAGAAAATTGTACATTTGAAAACTTCAGACAATTCTCTTTCTAGTGATACAAGAACCATTCTTGCATCTTTTTTGCGTTCCAAAGTTATGAGCATTTAAAGATGGTAGGGTGAGCATCAGCCATTTTAAGAAAACAGTCTAAAGTCTAGCCTTGCTGAAGAAAATGCATTGACCTACTCGTGTTAAAGCACTTATAAGACCATTTAGAGACCGTATTAAAGATTGTCCTTCATAAATACATGTATGAAAGATAAGGTGTTAGAGAACACGAAAATACCCATAACTCAAAAATGGACCCCAAAATGAGATTTTTAAGCCTGTTGTGGGAAACTAGCCCAGCGAATTAACCCTTTCACCGCCAGCCACATTTCATCCCCAAAAATGTCCATTAAATTTACCTGCATGGAGAACAAAATCCACCTGCAGTACTGTGGATTCTTCTGTGACACATATAAAATAAGGTCTACCCTTACTTCCCAAAACTAAGACAATAGGGTCTTTGGATAATAGACCCCAATTTGATGCCTTTTAGTGACATAGACCTGTGTTAAATCACTGTCGTGTTAAAATGCGACTTTGGCGGTGAAAGGGTTAATGTCACTTTTGTGGTGCTGGGTCACATTTTGTTCCAAGCAACTGTGCATGATCATTTCATTATTAGGCAATGATTGCTTAAGAAAGTGAAGGGGGTAAAAACCAGACAGTTACTAAGTTAGTTTCTTCTTCTTCATCTTCGATCGCTCATTTTTTTGGTCAATTATGAGCGCAGGTGTGTCATGCTGCTGTCATGCGGCTAACTAAGAAATAGTTAGGCCCAGCAAGTCCGGTTTTGGCTGGAGAAAATCTTTTTGAAAATGATTCTTAAAAAAAGGCAGAAAAATGGACGGGTAAGGCAGACAGTTTAAATTGCTGCAAATAACATATTTTAGTAATGAACAAAATAATTTAGTGTTTGGAATAAACCGACTTGTGTAAATGACAACGCATTGTGCTCTTCTTATAAGCATCAAAGTAAAAATAAACCTTTAATCTCTTCTCTTTTTTTTAAAAATGTGACTCGTCTCCACAAAATGGAGTCACTTTTGAGTTATCAAGAAATCCTTATTCTGCAATGAAAGAGATTTCCAACAAGCCCAAAATTTTGTAAATCAGACTATTTGTTGCAAAGTTATGAAGATCTGAAATCGTATGCTCAGGGAATCAGCGAAATGAAAAAATGTAACCAGAAAGTTTCAAAATGTGTACAAAACAACCAGCTGTTTCCGATAATAAAAAAAAACACTTTAAAGGCAGAGAAATGATTGCCTTTACACTTCAAGGGCCCTCCCGTGGGGATACCGGGGGGTCTTTCAGCAGAAATAGTTCCCCCTTCTTCTGGAAGTTCTATGCTAGTAACTTCCCCTACTCTATCACTCTCTTTGACTCTGCCTTTTCTCTTCTTTTTGCTATCTGGCGTCTACTTCTTTTTGCCTTATTGGTCCATTCTCCTGCATTTTTTTCTTTAAAACCCTTCCACGTTTTTCCTTTTTACAATTTATGACATGCCAGGGTTGTTTTTTTTATTGTACACTGGCGTCCACACGTGATAATTACGCACTTGAGTGGGCACCTGTTGTCCATGCTGCAGTGCATATTTGCTTATATAGCCTTTTTATGTATTTTAGCTTACTAGTATGTATTTGTTATCCTTTTTTACTGTTTTTTTTAACCTGGATCCGATAAATAGAGTAGAGTGGCTCAACATTTCCAGCACTGCGTGGACTTATGTGCTATAGGGTGCAATGACGGAGGTGTCATGTTATGAATTGTACTGTATGTTTTGTTGTTTACAGGTTGTTGAACGTTGGTAAGATACATTGATGAGTGTTTTGTAATAAGTGGTCGAACTTTACGCAGTGACAGTCCTGAGATTACCATAGCTGTTGACGGGACTATAATGGAACCCCCCAAAAAAAACCAACTTCTGTATGAGGTAAAGAAAGACCTATTGTTCAATAATAAGTAGAAATCAGTGAATCGATGATTTGACCCCCTTCCACCCCCCACCCCCCCCTAAAATTGCCCCTAGGAGGTAAGTGAGCTAGGGACAACACGACTCATTTTGTGGTCACGGGTCACAAATGAGACTTTTTAATGGGAATAAAATGTGTGTGCAATTACCAAATTTAAAACAAAACAACAACAACAACACGATGATACTTACTTGGGAAAATTTTATCCAAGACTTGAACCTGTTAAAGAGAACGGACAATATTTACTTTTATAACAAACATAATATGGGGAAAAAATTGACAGTAGTTACAGATGATACACAGGGTAACTAAAACAATACTATCTACCAAATTAAAAATCATTAAAACTTTCACAACATTTTTATTCAATTATCACGCAATAATTTAATTCAAATCCTGCGCATTGTACTGTACATTGAGAATGAAATGAATTGCACAACAGTTTCAGAACATATTAAAACGGTTAAGTGATTCTTTCCTGAATGAACTGCGGATATAGAACATATGATTTGAGGTGTGCAATTTCCATATTTGTGATTCAAATGTGAGGGAAAATGAAAATAAACAAACAAACCAACCAACCAAAACAAGACAAGACACACTATAATAGAGGTCCCCTGAAGTCGGAGTATAGCTGCCCATGTGGCGGGGCCCTTTAAAAGCAGCCATACACGTAATCTTCCCACCCAAGGCCGTGTGAAATGTTTACATGGCACTGGGTGTGCCCCCAGAGAGTTAAGCTGGGGAACGAAAACAACAACAACAACCCTAAAATAGAGGAAAATGAAAACAAACAAACAAACAAAAAACCCAAAATGACACACACACAAAAACACTCACTTCACTTTCAAAGTTCTGGTGGACATTGTGTTGCAGCTCGGGACGGAAGAAGTTCTTCCGGGAGTAGAAGATGTCCTGTGAATGGAGGAAACAAACCAAATCATGACTGATGATCGATCACAGGGTTCGTACAGATCTGTGTAAACAAATATTCTAGGACTTTTCCAGGACCAGGGCCTGTATTCACGTTGAGATAGCGTGAGACTTAGCATCATGCTAACTTAGAAGCTCTTCCAAAAGTCCTATTAAATCCTATAGGACATTGGAAGAGCTTCTAAGTTAGCATCATGCTAAGTCTCATGCTATCTCAACGTGAATACAGGCCCTGGTTACTAAATTTCAAGGACTGAATCCTATCTGGCATACTGGTCACTGTCGGTTGTGTTCCCGCCTTCTTCAGCTCCAACAGTTGCTTGTGCTCTGGCCTTGATAATGGCTTTTTAACCCTTTCACCACCAATGTCGCATTCATGCACCACAATGGTTTAACACCCATTCAGGGTCTGTTATCTGAAGACCCTACGTAAGGATAGGCCTAATGTTATGCATGTCACAGAGGAATTCACAATATTGCAGACACACTTTTTTCTCTACCCAGTTAAAGTTTAATGGCATATTTTGGCTGAAAAATGGCTGGCGACAAAAGGGTTACAGCACTCTTGTCGGTGCTGGCGATGTCAAAGTTATTTTTGCACCCTGTGCAAGTAGCTTTCCGTTTTGAACCATCTGTTGACGGAGCTAACCAGCTCTGATATTCTTTTTTTGTGTGCAGCCAAACATCGTTGAATATGCAGTTTCCTTTCGCCATCTTGCATGCCGGAAAACGGAAGTACAGTAAAGGGAAGTAATTTCAATGGCAGACAACCCACGCAAATGTCATCTGCTATGATCGCGATATCGGCATGGCCTTGAAAGTTATTAATTTTTTTCATTTGAATTTAGTTTTAACCTTCAGTATTTTTTGGGTGGAGGACAGATTTTGACTTTGATGGATTGAGATTGAGGACAATTTTGGGGCCTTTGCAGTTTTTCAAGCACTTTTCAAGCGCTGGAAAAGGCCATGTGAATTTTGTTGTATGAACCCTGTGATCAGACCAATTGCATCCATATCTAAACACAAAATGTATGACTTGTACCCATATCTAAACACAAAATCCCATGTGCCCATACACTTAGCACACGTTAAGCCCAGTAGCAACGAAAAAGTTGCCATTTGGTCAAAATTTACCCCCCTCCCTTCCTTCCTCATCAGTCACACAAAAATCGCATGCAAATTTATTTATTTTTAAATTGGGTGGCTGCGACACGCTCTCCAGGTGGGAGCAACCCGAATTTCACAGAGATGTCTCTGTGACTATAATGTACCTAACCTAACCTAACTATTCGTTTTTAAAGATGATAATTTGATTTGAAAGGAATGAGAACGTTCATCACAACAGACAGAATGTTTCACGTGTCTGAGCAACCTGCCACTATGCAGCCCATAAGATGGCACAGATCTTTTTTTTTAAATTTGGTGTCAGTGTAAATAAACTTCCAACAGATTTGCTTTCCTTTCCCAGGTAAAGAATAACTCATTAGTCGTTCTGGCCATATATGTCCGGAATTAATGCTGTCAATTTAATGCATTTGCTTCAAGGGAAGTAAATCTGTGTGCACCTTGGTCACTTCTAAACTCGCTTCACTCCCTTAGGCCACAATTTTGCCCCTGACTTTGCTTTTGTAGTGGTTCATTGTGGGGGAACCAATCGTGTGTAGAGTTTTTCTGTATAAAGTCTATATTATAACAACAAGTCTGATCTACCACTTCTCTATGTCTAAGCCTGAAGTATAAACCCCGTAATCTTCTTTCATTTTTTCATTTCGTTTATGTATGTTTTGTTTGTGTGTATGGCTGGAGTGATTTGTGAGTCGTTTTTAATAATTCAAAATCGTTGCGATACGAATGAGTTAAAAGGAGGGGGGGGAAAGAGAATCAAACCACCTACCCCTACGGCATCGTAGCCCACTTTTTCCAGGACCAATTTCAGGAGGGGCTCCACACACAGCAGCAAAGTGGTGGTGCCACACGTCTTGAGGATGAATCGGTCCTTGGTCACAAACATGCTGCTCTCGCTGGAGAAAAAAAAACCCACCCACCTCTAGTCAGTTTTAATTCATTCAGTACATTCAATAATTCAAACCTAAACAAGAAAACTTGTAAAAATGTACACAGAGCAGTAAGGTGGTGATGCCACACATCTTCAGGACGAATCGATTATTGGTCTCAAACATGCTGCTCTCACTGAAAAACAAACAAACAACCAACACCTCGGTAAAGGTCAAGATGTGCCAACCCCCCCCCCCTCCCCCCCCCTACATTTCTCGGTTAATTGTATTTTTCCGATTTTGCCTTTCTTACCATACATAAAGCTGTATTTTAGGAACATTTTTAGCTAATAATCTTTTTGGAATACTAACCCTAGCCCTAACCCTACCCCCCACCCTATAAGACGGAAAAACGCAACGAACCACAACTGTGACAAATCGCGGTGTACTGCAGTACATAGTGGGGGGTAGGGTTAGGTTTAGGGATAGGGTTAGTATTCCCAAAAGGTTATTAGCTAAAAATGTTCCTAAAATACAGCTTTATGTTTGGTAAGAAAGGCAAAAACATAAAATTTCAATTTACCGAGAAATGCAGGGGGGGGGGGGGGGCACATCTTTACCTTTACCAACACCTCTACAGTACAACTTAACGTATTTTTCAGACTACAAGGTGCACCTGCTTAGAAGGCGCACCCACCACATTTTACACAAAATTCAGATTCTGTTATTACATTGTCTTACTATATTATTAGTCATAATTATTATAAGGCGCAGGGGTCTCAGTCTGGGGAAAAAGTATCGCCTCCGGTGCAATAATCCAAGACCACAAGAAAACATGGAAAAAGAAAACCAAACACATACACACACATTAGGTATGTGCCACTCTACCACTGTGCCACATATACACACACACACAAAAGCGTGCAAAACAGGGCTAAGTAAAACATTTAGCTCATATATGTTTTGGAGGCTTTATACCATTTATCGTACCATTTCCTTTTGAAAAGTAAAGATAGTGATTGAGGATTAAAACGGAGTGAAGCTGGTGCTGTTGCTACTAAAAACAAAACAAACAAAAAAACCTAAAAAAACCTGAACTACAGTACAATACCTGAGAACAAAGGCGTCCATGTCTTCATTGGAAGAGATGCTGATGATTTCACATTTGACCAGCTTCAGCAGTCTGTCCCACTCACATCTGCACACACAGGACAATATTTGATTTCAGAGTTCCCCCACCTTCTGGAAGTTCTGTGCTTGTAACTTCCTCTAATCTGTCTCTCTCTTTGTTTGACTCTGCCTTTTTCCTTGCTTTGTGTGATCATCTACTATCTTCCTGATTTCTGGCCCATTCTCCTGCCTTTTCCCCCCCAAAAAAAAAGTCTTCCATTATATAGTTTTCTCCTTTGAGCTCCTCCGAAATCGGAATGTGTCGGCTGAATGCAGCGAGGACACCAGTGAAAACTGGAAAACGGACACATACTTACCCATTGTGGCCTTATGGCCCGGGAACACAGAAGAAGAAGAAGAAAATACAGAAGAAATTCCTTGCTCGACTTGCGCATAAAATACATGACACATAATAAATAACCAAAACATTTCTATCACATAGTATAAATTGAAAATTGTATATAAATATATATAAGCAATCGAATAAGCAGCCCACGTAAAAAACAATGACACATCTATATCAAGAGCACCCCCTCCACACACACCAAAATACCCAAACATAATCCACGCACAACATAACATTTTGATGTAGCCTTGGTGTTCTAGCTTATGTCAACTGGTGTGACACAGCCTCATGCCAAGGCACGCTTGATTGTGAAAAGTTTCTGAAGTCACTGTGTTGTCCAGCTGTCCCTAGAGTTGCGTCACATTGTAAAAAAAACACACACAAAAAAACAACAACAATGAGGCAAAGCCTTCAAGGCTCACTCAAGGTCAAAGGTCAAGGTCAACCAGGCATGCTGAGGGGCACATCAGCTTCATTAAAATACTAGCACACAAATTCGAAGTGATTCTGTGAAATGGTTCTTAAGATAATTGCCAGGCAAATAAAAGGACACGAAAGATAGTGATAGCCCTCTCCGCAGAGTGGCCGGGGGCTAATAAGTACTAAAATAGGATATAGTTCACATAGTTTGGATCATATCAGCAAATTATACTATTTTCCTTACCAAAAAAAGCATTAGATACAAAATAATTACAAAAAGTGGTTGTTGTTTTTTACAGTTCTCTAGAGTCCCACGACCGCCATTTTGAATATTACGTCATAACTCAAAATGCCCATCATTTACAACTTGACCTCAAACAGATTTGGATTCAGCACCTTTCAAATCATGTTAAATCGACATAAAAACTTATAACAAAACAAGCTATGGCTTCATTTCGCCTGGACTATTCGTAATACTGAGTATTAGGTCAAAAGGGGGGGGGGGGGGGGGGGGGGGGGGGATAGAAAGAGAAGGAAGAGGAAGGAGGTGATAGTGTAATAACATAAAGGAGCTCAGGGCCAAAGTGCTTGGAGGTTATTGTTGTTATTGTCGCTCCCTGGCTTAAAGTCCAGGGATCATCCCAACAGCCTAACCACTGGAACACTATGGTACAAATGCACCAGCTAGGGATGAGAACATTACGTGTGTGACCGTTTTTGATTACCCTGCCACGTGCGGAGCCAGCCACACTCCGACATCGGAGGATTTTTAGACTGATGATGTTATGCTGGGGGCTTGTCATGGCTTAAGACAATCCCCGCACAACCATGCAGAACATAACATTTTGATGTAGCCTTGGTGTTCTAGCTTATGTCAACTGGTGTGACACAGCCTCATGCCAAGGCACGCTTGATTGTGAAAAGTTTCCTGTGTTGTCCAGCTGTCCCTAGAGTTTCGCCATATTGTAAAAAATTTTAAAAGCCTTAAAGGCTTTGTGTTTTGGGAGATAGATGTAAATACCATATTGTTTACTTTCAAATAAGCTCCATGCCAAAATTTTGCTTGTTTCATCCTTTGTCCATTTATTCGATTGTTGTTTTTTCTTGGTTTTTTCTTTCCAACTTCAAAGCGAATTTAAAAAGGCTCTCTCTGCCCTTTGAATCCGCAAACCTTCACAGGTATGTGTTTGATGCATAGCTAATGATGATGATATAATTTATTTTATGGAATCTACTGTTTCTGTGCTTGTTTTATTTTATTTTATTTATGGATTGCGTGCATGTGTCACTGTGTGTGTGTGTGTGCGTGTGTGTGTGTGTGTGTGTGTGTGTGTGTGTGTGTAAGTGTGCGCACAGTCAACACCCCTGTGCGTCATTTCTATGGCCTTATCCAAGTGACGTCATTGCCCTTATGAGCTAAATTTAGGCTATGGAGGCGAATGGAAAAACAAGCCAATGGTACCTACAAATATCACTTTCTACTGAAAGTTGCTCACTGTTTCAAACTTTACCTCTGACGGATTTGAAACAAGGACGTATTAACCCTTTCACCGCCAATGTCGCATTTTCGCACCACCCATGTCACCTAAAACGCATTAAAAATCTAGGTCTGTTATCCAAAGACCCTATTCTCTTAATTTTGAGAGGTAATGGATGGAAGTTCAGTTTAACGTCGCGTATCGGCTTTCGCCATGTACGACAGGCTGAACAAACCAACCATGGTATAAACAAAAATTTATGTTCCTGAATCACTGTCTTAGCCAAAAGGCCGAGAAGCGATCAGGATAGTGATTGAGAGGTAACGATAGGCCTTGCTTTAAATATCTCACAGAGGAATCCCCAATATTACAGAGATTATTTTCTCTACCCAGGTAAGTGTTAATGGAAACGTTTTGCTGAAAAATGGCTGGCGGCGAAAGGGTTAGATTTAAAATCCGTTGAAAAACTTAATATATACCAAAACAAGCTCCTTCCTCACTTTATACAAAGGTCATCGCTCAGACGATAACCTTGGTTTTGATGTGGGGCTGATGGAGGACAGCGAGCGCTGATTGATGAAACACACACACACAATTGAAAATGTGTGTGTGTGTGTGTGTGTGTGTGTGTGTGTGTGTGTGTGTGTGTGTGTGTGTGTGTGTGTGTGTGAGCTCTACCCCCTTCTCTCTCTTCTGTTTGGGTTCTTTGTTTTTTTGTGTTTTTTTCATTACACTGAACATGTTTTCTGTTTTCTGTTCCTGTAAATATGGTGTGTTTTTTCATAGATTTTCGATTGATGTGTATTTTTTTTTAATGAGGGCAGGATGAAAAAACGCTTTGTCAGCTTATTCTTTAACCCTGAAAACAGATTACCGGTATTTTCACTTGACTTGACTTGACGCGGACAGAGAAACTCCTGAACTTAAAGTACTGGGAGTACAGCTACAACGAAAAGGAAACAGCAATTAAAGGGGAGGTTATAACAACATATTCTGAACAAAGAAGTAATGAAGGGGTTTGGGTCTACATGTCTTTTGCTGACCTCTCTGTACTGTCTTTGGACCAAGGTAAAGTCTAAAAAGCAATTATTTCCTACCCCTTGCGTCCACCGCCCACCCCTCTTCACTTCTGGACGAGAAAGGTTCTTTTCGCTTGACATCATTCTCTCCATCACGCATCGCTGGCCAGTGGTCTGCATCCTCAGCAGATCTTGACATCATGGCAGAATGGGAGGGAAAATGGAGGATGAATTTTCACCCAGAGAAATGCCAATCCATGCACGTGGCAAGAAAAAAGAACGTGCAAGCCGGCAAGTATCACCTTCATGGCCAGACGCTGCAAACTGTGGAGGAAGCTAAATACCTGGGTGTCACAATATCAAAAGATCTTACCTGG
This sequence comes from Phymorhynchus buccinoides, assembly GCA_017654935.2. Classification (NCBI taxonomy): domain Eukaryota; kingdom Metazoa; phylum Mollusca; class Gastropoda; order Neogastropoda; family Raphitomidae; genus Phymorhynchus; species Phymorhynchus buccinoides. The sequence goes on along the minus strand of CM065690.1, from coordinate 13,438,050 downwards.
GACACCCACATCACCAACATAACAAACAAGGCCAACAAAACCCTCGGCTTTCTCCGCAGAAACATGAAAGTAGGCTCTGTAGCTGTTAAGGAAACAGCCTACAAGGCTCTTGTAAGACCTACCAAGGCCAAGAACAACGGCAAAATTGAGAGAGTCCAACGCCACGCAGCACGCTGGACTGTCAATCGTCATCGTCAGACATCCAGCATCGACAACACGATGTCCAGGCTGCAGTGGCCTCCGCTCAAGGACAGACGGCGATCTGCAAGGCTGGCCACCTTCTTCAAGTTTCCAGAGGTTCCGTTAGACCGGCATATGCTGGTTTTTACCGATATTTTTTGGTCTAGTACCGGAAAAAATTAATGTCAGCGGCATTGCGTACCGGTACCTGAGAATTTCTTTCGAGCTGGTAAGGAAAGACCCTGCGTCACACACCTACATCAGGCAGATGCGCGATAAAAGTTTTGCGTCATGCTTACGTAAATAGCAAGGTTGTGTTCCCGCTTGTGGGCTTCCCGCTCTCTGCTCTCCGGTTTCTTATACGATCTGTATAGATTGTGTAGCTTTCCCCTCACCCCCCTCTGACGTCTTTCTGTCGTTCTGTTTGTCTGATGATGACGACAACATCACAAAAGTGACGTAACTTGGTCTTAAAAGGCAACATACAATGACGCATTACGATCGCATAGATCTATGTACAGATATTTTCTGCACAGCGAAGTTTGATTGCACCGGCTGTGTGATGGCCAGTACCGGAATATTTTCCTGTTGCCGGTACTGTCCACCGAAACTTTTGGTAGGCTAGCGGAACCTCTGACTTTCATCAGGGAGAGGTGGCCATCAACACTCCTCATAGGCCAGTCCCCCATCCACCAACCCGACAGTCAAGACAAATGCATGCCACAGCCTGCCTACTACCATCTTGCAAGACAAACTACCAGAAGTTTTCATTCTTTCCAAGGGCTGTGGCAGAATGGAACTGTCTTCCATCTGAGGCAACAACATCAGCCTCAGTGGAGGAATTCAAAGCCCGGATCTAACCCCTCCTCCTCCTCCCTCCCCTCCCCCAGTCCCAAACCAAACCCCTCCTTCCCTGCTCCCCCCCCCCCCTCCCCAATCACTCGCCCCGCCCCTCCATTCCTTGTCCCCGTGTAGCTGACCATCTGGGCAGCATTCATATTTGGATACAATATTTACGGAAGCCCCCTGTTATGATAGCATCAAAATCTTCAAAATGTTGAAGTGGGATGCTTAATTGAAAGAAGAAGAAGGGTAACTTTAAACCTGACTCGTCTCTAGAGTGTCAGTAGACTGCAATTTTTTTCTTAGTTCATTCATGTATTTGTTGAGCATGGTTGCTACATCCACCGATTCATGATGGTACAATGGAACCTCCCTTATAAGACCTTCAAAAATCATCCAAAATGAGGTCATATAAACTTTTTTATAAGGGAGGTAATTTTAATATTACAAAGTAGGGCAATATCTCAGAGAAGTAGGTCTTGTTTATATATATATATATATAGTTATATGGGAGGGGAACTTATAATGGGAGGTCTTAACAGGGAGGTTCTACTGTACTAACAATTTGAAATGCCACCGAAGGTTTAAGATTTTTTTAAAAAGAGGCATGTGACAACATTCAAAAGGAAAAGTGTGTTTGTGTGTCAGTATGTGTGTGTGTCAGTGTGTGTGTGCGTGTGTGCGTGTTTGTGCGAGTTCAGGGTGATTGTGGTGGTACATGATGGTTACACAGAGCGGAAGGGCGAGCGATTTCCCTTGGCTTGAGCAAAACACACGAGAGAGAGAGAGAGAGAGAGAGAGAGAGAGAGAGAGAGAGAGAGAGAGAGAGAGAGAGAGAGAGAGAGAGAGAGAGAGAGAGAGAGAGAGAGAGGAGGCGAGAGAGAGAGAGAGAGAGAGAGAGAGAGAGAGAGAGAGAGAGAGAGAGAGAGAGAGAGAGAGAGAGAGAGAGAGAGAGAGAGAGAGAGAGAGAGAGAGAGAGTTGCAGCAGAATCTTCAGCATGATGAAGTTGGCTGCCCGAGCCCGGGGCGAAGGGGAGAGAGAGAGAAAGAGAACGAATTGAATTGAATTGAATTAATTTCATTTATACTTTTATAGAGGGTAATACTAATACTAATACAAATAGAATAAGCAATAACATGCTTTTTTGGAAAAAAATATAAGTAGAAATGAAAAAGGAAAATGAGTACATATCGATGGCTTGGACGTTGGAGTCAAAGCGGACTATCTTTAGATAGTCCATTGACATATTGAACTTATTAAGAAAACTAATAACTTTTATAAAAAAAAGACTGCTGAAATATAAAAAGCAAGACCCCCTTTTTGTATTTCTGCATTCATTGTTTGATACAAGTTATTAGTTTTTTGCAATGAATCCAATGGACTATCTAAATTCAGTCCGTTAGTCCGTTTTGACTCCAAGCCATCGATATATATAACTTTTTATAAGGCATGCAAAATACAACCTTAGGCTTAGGCCAAAACAAAACAAAATTTGGTTTTCTATTTCCGGACCTACCCTAAACTTTTTGTTTGTGGCACAAGCCACAAACCTATAACTCACTTTGTCGGTCTGTCTGTCTGTCTGTCGGTCCAAAATTGTCGCACATATTGTAAAACTAAAAGAGAAAGAAAAGCGTGCCACAAACGATTGCGAATCCGCGCTTGTTTTTTTACAAATGAGGGAAGAAAAAAAAGAAAGAAAAAGAAAATGAAAGTAAGTGAAAAAACAAACATAAAAGTAGTTTAAAACATCATAAGTGCAAAAGCATAGATCTACACTGTTTTGTTTTATTAAAATATATATTTTATATTCACATACATGGACCGAACACAAGATTTAAAAAAAAAAAGAAAAAAAAAAGCCTAGTACCTACCTACCCTATTTTTCAAACTAATGAAATCCCAAACAGACATTTTTTTAGGGGGCCTTATAATACTTTTAATACTAAATAATAGTTATACAAAATCAAACCTAATATTATAAACTACATTCATTTGTAACATGCAAAAATTAGGAAGCACACCACAAATTCAGAAGTACACAAACACATGACAAAATCAACCATAATCATACTTAGTCAACTTTAAAATGTACTTATCTTAAACTTTGAAAGAAAACACATGATGTATGCATGTTGTAATACTAATAAACTCAAACCTTGTTCTAAGTACTATATCCTTCTATATTTACTCATCCACAGAGAGAGAGAGAGAGAGAGAGAGAGAGAGAGAGAGAGAGAGAGAGAGAGAGAGAGAGAGAGAGAGAGAGAGAGAGAGAGAGAGAGAGATCACATCAATAAACAACTGCTGATACTGCTGTTTTCTTATTTTCAGTAAGTAGAATATAAGCAATCAGTCAGAGTTGGTTCTGGCACTTCTGCGACAGCGAACAGGGTAATGACATGATGACGATATTGATAGAGTATGGTAGTTCAAAGTTCAAAAATACTTTAGGCCTACCTTTCGATTGTCCTCAAGTCCAAATCTCTGTCAGTGGTAGATTTGAACCACACTTCCAATAGTTTCTCGGTCCCTTCAAAATGATGTTGGCTCTCCACGGACGCCATTGCCTACTCTTCGCACACTTGACAGCGCTACTGCCAATCTTCTTACAGTGGAGGCGACAAAATAAGGGACCCGAAAATAAATGTGCGGAGGGATTTGTATGCAACACGTGTGGTGGGCTGTGCACAGGCGCACTGGCCGCTTTCCGCGCCACAAAAAAATAACACCTATAATGGAACGTCGTCTGCTATGAACAGAACAAAAACAACAACAACAACAACAAGAAATAGTTTTAAAGCTTTTAAATATTTGTTATCACTCATGTGAGCGAAGTTTGGTCATTGACATTCATTCATGTGACTCTCAGTCTGATTGACTTATCAATCTTAACGAAAATTCGCAGAATTGTCCCCAGTATTTGAAAGACAATGAGGTCTACCTGCATTGGTTGTTTTTGTCCCAAAAACCCAACATTGATTTTGATTATAATATAAATCAGTTACAAGTATAAAAAGATGAGTTTCGAGCCAAAACCGGCACTATCCGATTCCGTTCTAGACTTTTTGAAGACGACTTGTGGTACAATCAACCAGCTAGACTGTTGTCGTACCCTGGCTAAAAGACTCCAGGGATCATCCCAACAGCCGATCGAAGTACTTGAACACTATGGTACAAATGCGCCAGCTACTGCCGAGGCCCGGCAGGGATTAGGCCTAGAACAGGACGTCACAGTGTTTGACCGTTTTTGAGTGATTACCCCACCACGTGAGCAGCCACACTACGACTTCAGAGGATAGCTATAGCCTCACTGAGCACAGCTTGGAGGGGTCGTGAGATTCACACAATACATGTGACTTGGGTGCATGATTCATACCACTAGCCCACCGGGCACCCCTCCCCACCACCCGGCTACACCCCCCCCCCCCCCAACACACACACACACACACACACACACACACACACACACACATCAAATCATGTGCACAAGTCATGTGCTAAGTTGGGAAGGGGACAGATTAGGACGGGAAGTTGAAGTGGACATGTGCAGTTTCTTGTCATGTGGCTTACTGATATCGCATGCTTGCTCTCTCTCTCTCTCTCTCTCTCTCTCTCTCTCTCTGTCTCTCTCTCTCTCTCTGTCTCTCTCTCTCTCTCTCTCTCTCTCTCTCTCTCTCTCTCTCTCTCTCTCTCTCTCTCTCTCTCTCTCTCTCTCTCTCTCTCTCTCTCTCTCTCTCTCTCTCTCTCTCAGATTTTCAAAGGGAAGATATTATCCGAAAAATCCCATTTGTTATGCTTTAAAACGTTAATAACCGCACTCCAAATGATTTAGTTTATGGGGACTGAATTAGAAAGGTACCCGATATATTTAAAAATTTATGTTAAATGTCTTGCATTTAAAGTTAACAAGGATGGAAAACAACTAAGTTTCTTCTTCTTCTGGTTCTGCGTTCCCAGGCCATGGTCATAATGGGTAAGGTACGTATGTCACGTGTCCGTTTTACAGTTTTCACTTGTCTCCCCGCTGCGTACAGCCGACACATTCAGGAGAAAAGATATTTGGAATATGGGTTTTTTTTTAAAGGCAGGAGAATGGGCCAATAAGTCAGAAAGATAGTAGATGACAGAAAGCAAAGCGAAGCGAAAAGGCAGTCAAAGAGAGAGTGGCAGATTAAAGGAAATTCAGTACAAGCACAGATCGAACTTCGATGATGAAATTCTGTTTAACCCTTTCACCGCCAGCCATCTTTGAGCCAAACCTTTCCATTAAAGCTACTTGGCTACAGAACAGACTTTGTCAGCAAGTGTTGGATTTCTCTGTGACACATTTAGAATGGGGTCAATCCTAACTGCCCAAATGTAGGAACACACTATCATGAACAGATCCTGATTTCAAGAGCTTTCATGACATGGTTGCTAAATCATTGTGGTGCAAAAATAGTGCGACATTGGCGGTGAAAGGGTTAACGTCCTCCGGTCTGGAACAGACACATATGGGACATTAGTAGACATTAAGATGGTGGGAACGATCATGGAGGCAATGCCCGGAGGCAGTGCAACACCACTGAGGAAAGTCCCGAATTCGAGAAGGTGTGGGATCTATTTTTACGAAAGACCCCCGGTATCCCCACGGGGAGAACTACTAAGTTAGCTTGAATGAATGAATGAAGCGCTTAGAGCTTAAAGATTAGGCGCTATAAAAGTTGTCTTAATAAATAAATAAATAAATAAATGAAAAATTGTGTTTTACGTCCCCTCGGTCTGGAACAGACACATATGGGACATTTGTAGATACAAAGATGGTGGGAACAATACTGGAAGCAATGCCCGGACGCAGTGCAACTCCGGAAAAGTCCCGAATTTTTAACGATACTGATGTATGAATAAGTTAACTTTCAAAGCATATAACATTTTGCATAATCGTTGTAGATACAAAGATGGTGGGAACAATGCTGGAGGCAATGTCCGGAGGCAGTGCAACTCCAGAAAAGTCCCGAATTTTTAACGATACAGATGTATGAATGTTAACTTTCAAAGCATATAACATTTTGTATAATCTTTATGTCACTGTGAAAAAAAGCCCATGGGTTGCAAATGTTAAAAAATGTCTAAATTCGTATGGCCGGTTTGGTTTTACGGTATAGGCAATCAAGGCGTTGAAAATGCTCCACTGAATGTTTCAAAGCATATAACATTTTGTATAATCTTTATGTCACTGTGAAAAAAGCCCATGGGTTGCAAATGTTAAAAAATGTCTAAATTCGTATGGCCGGTTTGGTTTTACGGTATAGGCAATCAAGGCGTTGAAAATGCTCCACTGAATGTTTCACTGAAACAACGTGTAATAGACTGTAGATGGCAGGACTGGCGTGATCATATCTACACCAGTGATCGTTTCAGCGAATATATATATAGATCCTTTAAAGACCCCCCACGTCACGTGTCACATTCCTTCGTATGCTTGGAAGATTTCTTAAGATTTCCTACCAGCTATATAGAGGGAAAACACAACCGTGATTTTGACACGTGACGTGGTGGGTCTTTAAGACAACAAATTGCTTTGAGCCATATCTTGACACTGATTGATATACAGGCATATAGCCTAAAAAGTACACTTACTAAGGATTTGGAGTTTCAGATATTGCCTCACATCGATTTAGGTACAGTAACAATATAGAATAAGTAATATCATGTGTAGACTGTGTTGTGCTGCAGATGAAGATGTTGTTCATATTACTCTTTTATTTGTTGTCCTGTGGTTCGAGATTTGAAAGTAAAATATATTCAGCCCAAGTAGTAGGGGAACTGCAGCATATTTGAGCATGTTGGAAATATGAGCACCCCATTGTTTTAGACAACTAAGCACGAGCCATGTGTTTTAACCGTTTCACCGCCAACCATATTTCAGCCAAATAAGTCCATTAGATTTACCTGGGTAGAGAACAAAATCCATCCGCAGTATTGGGGATTCTTCTGTGAAATATATAAAATAAGGTCTATCCTTACTTCCCAAAACTAAGACAATAGGGTCTTTGGATAATAGACCCCAATTTGATGCCTTTTAGTGACATAGGTGTTACAATCACTGTGGTGCTAAAATGCGACTTTGGCGGTGAAAGGGTCAAAGCCTCGCACTGGAATGCATTTCCTTTATTTGCTCTACCGCAGACGTTTCCAGCTGCTGTTTTGGGGGTAAGTATTTTAGACAGATTTTAATCACTTGTTACCACTTTTGATGTAAAATTTGGGCCACAGACTTGCTGTGACACACGTTTTGATGCTGTGATTTGTCACAAACAGTTATTGTTTCCAAACAAAGCAACATATCATGTATCTATTAAAGCCTGCAATGTTCCGTTAAAACCACACAGAACATACAGCAATATTGAGTACCCCTGCTCATATTTAAAACATCGGTGCTCAATATTGCTTCAGGAGATGCTAATTTGAGCAGTGTTTGTAAATCATATAAGTTGCATTATTTTGGTTATCTTTCACTTGATTACAAAATAAATGTTTTGAAAATGAAGTATTTGCTGTTTCTGACTTGCTGGGATGATCATATAGTAATTTGGCAAGTCCCGTGTCTGTGTGCGTGTGTGTCTGTCTGAAACACGAAACGGGCCTTATAACTCCGCCGTTTTTCGACCGAATCGCTTCAAATTTGCTGTGAGCCCTCACGGGGCGATGGCAACGGCAACCGAGGCGGCCGTGTCATTTGCGCGGTTTCGCAAATGCGCCAAACGCGCATCCGCCGGCCTCTCGGCGCCCGTATCTCCGGCGTTTCTGGACCCATTGCCTTCAAATGTGGCAGGTACATGACCGGGTACGGTGACTATCGGTGTGCCAAACCGGAAGCGAATCGGTTCAAAACGCGTGCGCTATACGCTGCTTTACCTTTTCACCAATAACTCCGCCGTTTCTTAACCGAATCGCCTCAAATTGGCTGTCAGCCTTGCTATGGCCCGGGCAAAGCCTAGCAGCAAATTGGAAGACAATCGGGAGAGCGCGTCACTCTCACAGCAGCGCCAACGTGAAACGGGGCCTAGTAACTCCGCCGTTTCTTAACCGAATCGCTTCAAATTTGCTGTACTCAGCGTTACCAGTACTTGGCGTTACCGTTACTAGGCGTTACCAGTACGGTGCATTGCCAGTACTAGGCGTTGCGCTAGTATTCGTAAAATTCTGTGGTGACGTTTTCTGAATAATGGAGCTTAAAGTTAAGGTGCTCGAATATGCTGCAGTTCCCGTACTTAAATGCAAACGTTTAATGCGTACCTGAATATTTGTATTCGAACCGAAAAAGCGGTGCTGAACTTTTGCGGTTCGAAAAACCGATTCGAGTTGCTGTGAACCGGTTTTTTAACTGCAAACTGAATAGCGCATTCTTTTTGAAGAACAACACTGATTCTCAGCGCAGATTGGGTGTTTGTAAACCAAGAGTAGCTGTTTCTAGTTTGTGGTGGTGTATGGCTTTGAGTGTTGAGTTGAGTGTGTGTGTGTCATAATTAAAATATTAAGTTTCTTTATTGTGTGTATGTGTGCGTGTGCGTGCGTGTGTGTGAATATTCTGACAAATAAATATGTTTGCATAGGTGAAACTAGTGATGCGAGTACTGGTTTAAAAAACCGGTTCGGTAAAACCGGTTCGAAGAGGGGAAATCGGTTTAAAACCGGTTTGGATTTTTGAACCGGTTCTCAACTCTAATTGTGTGTAGCAATCAAAAAACAATCAAACAAACATAACACAACCCTCTATTAGCCTACTTCTATAAGGCACGGAATAAGCTTGCTATTTGGAAATTCGCACAAGTGTGTGTATGCCTGAAATAATGATTGCATGTGCACAGATCGGTGCATGTGCACAGATAGCGTCCGCGTGCATAAGAATGTGTGTGTGCGAATATTAATGTTTGACGTCCTGTAACTTTAGTTATTGCGCCATAGGGGATATTGCTGTAACTTTAGTTATTGAAATGTGCGTGTGTGTGTGTGTGTGTGTTTGTTGGCATTTAAGTGGGATGTGTGTAAAACATCTGTGCTGCATGCAAGTATGCGCACGTGTGTCATAAGTCATGTATCTTAATTGTCCATTGACATTGCACAACGCACATGGAAACTTCTCTTCCACCTGTGTAGCATAATGAGATATATCAAAATGAAAATATTAATTAACAAGCGCAAAATCGCAATAGTTTGTGGCGCGCGGTCTATTTTTACCACTCCAATCAGGAGTCACCTCCCCTGGCTTTTCAATAATTTTAATCTGTAAACCAGGGACGGTATTCATGTCGAGATAGCATGAGACTTAGCATGATGCTAACTTAGAAGCTCTTCCAAAAGTCCTATTAAATCCTATAGGACATTGGAAGAGCTTCTAAGTTAGCATCATGCTAAGTCTCATGCTATCTCGACATGAATACCGTTCCAGAATGTTATCTCTGCACCCTTTCGTAACTTTTTATATCTTTTGGAAAACATTTAAAACTATGTATCCTACTTATGCTCATCAAAAGAAGCACCGCATACTCGTCGTGTCTGTTGTAGTGTCTGTATTACGTATGTTTATTATTTTGTACGCTTTTAAAATACATCATTTTAAAGAGCGGCCTCAATTAATTTTGAAAGGTAGCCTCGATTCTCACAAATGTGCCTTCCCAGGTCGAGAGGACGTAAAATTCCAAATTTCATTCATTCAGGTAGCCTCGATTTGAAGTGCGACAATTTTGGAACGACAGACCGACCGACCGACAAAGTGAGTTATAGGTTTGTGGCTTGAGCCACAAACAAAAAAACATGGAACACATATTTACATTTAAACTTGCTTGTAAATGTATGTGCATAGTCGTGTGTGTGAGTGAGTGGTGATTTCTGCTGACAACAAAGGGCATAAAAAGGCACAGCCATTCGCTTTCTTTAGCAGTCCTTGGTTTTATCGACAAAGGTTTTAACATTAACCCTTTCACCGCCAACCATATTTCAGCCCAAAATGTCCATTACATTTACCTGGATAGAGAACAAAATCCCTCTGCAGTATTGGGGATTCTTCTGTGACATATATATAAAATAAGGTCTATCCTTACTTCCCCAAACTAAGACAACGGGGTCTTTCGATAACAGACCCCAATTTGATGCCTTTTAGTGACATAGGTGTTAAACCACTGTGGTGCTAAAATGCGACTTTGGCGGTGAAAGGGTTAAACCGAAAATTTTAAATTGCCACTACCTGGGTGTTTACTGTTCTCTTTATCCCACTGTGTGTGTGCGTGCGTGCGTGTGTGTGTGTGTTTACAGGAACTTTTGACCAACATCATTCTGCATGTATACCCAGTCTCTAGTTTGTTCGAGGGAGTACAATATTGTAGCCTACAACAACATTTTTTTTACGGACAAATTGGTAGATACTAGTTAAACACTAACGTTATATCGATATTGATCACTGTCTGGGGGGGGCATTAAAACAATCACAGCCAAACATAATGCCACAATACACCAGGGACGGTATTCATGTCGAGATAGCATGAGACTTAGCATGATGCTAACTTAGAAGCTCTTCCAAAAGTCCTATTAAATCCTATAGGACATTGGAAGAGCTTCTAAGTTAGCATCATGCTAAGTCTCATGCTATCTCGACATGAATACCGTCCCTGCTTAATTGGAGCGTTAATATTAATCACAGCCGATATTGAATGATGTTCCCATGGTGGGCCCATTCAACCCATCCTAGTCTGTTTCAGTTTTTTTCCCCCATCCTACGCGTACACTACAGCTGTTGCTAATAGACAATTGATCCCATCGTCCCCCCCCCCCCCCCCCCCCCCCCCCCCGTGGGGATACCGGGGGATCTTTCAGTTACAAAAATATTTCCCCACCTTCTGGAAATTTCCTCTATCAGTTCTTTGACACTTGCCTTTTCAATACCCGGCCAGAGGCCGAGGTATTGCGATCGGTTTGTGTGTCTGTCTGTCTGTGTATCGATTATCTTAAAAACTACTGTTTGGATCTGGATCTGGATCTGGATCTGTACGTCGAAGGAGCCTATGAAGGCTATAAACTCGACGGAAACTGGGAGAGCGCAAATGAGAGTTTGAACTTAATGATTTAAAAGAAAAAAGAAGTAAACTGTCTGGTGGTATTGACAGTATATTACATTTGTCCATAGGCTTTTTCATAGTATCCAGGCTGGACCAATCCGGCTAGCGAAGCGCTCACCGGGGCGGACCCCGACCGGCACAGCTCCTGCCTTTCATTTGCCACTACTTTGGCCTATGGCCCCTATCCCTAATTTTAATCTTGGCTTGATGCAGGCCCCGAAGGTGAACCGCCTGGCGCTGATGATGCTGCGCTGGCGGGGCCTGCTGCGATGGATGCCCTTGTTTTGTTACTGTTATCTACTATTTTCTGGCCTTATTGGGCCATTCTGGCCATTCACTCTTGTAAAAAGGTGGTCGTTGCAGTGGCCATAGCATGGGAACGCAGAAGAAGAAGAAGAGGAAAAAGAAGAAGATCCCATTGTCTTCGATTATTTGAGGCAATTGGGGGCAAGACCAGATAATTTGAGCACCAAAGACCTACTTAGAACTTAATTTGACAAACAGAAATCCACAAATTTAGCAAAACGTTAGCAAATTAAATGCATGAAATACTTTTTTTGCTTACTTAAAATTATAATAATTCTGTGAGACTTAGGGTCACTGCTGGTGAGAGAGTCGTAACAGAACAGAAGGGTGTAGTTGTGATGAGATCAGATGAAACTGAAAGCAAAAAAACAGCCCCACACCATCCCCCATCCTCCTCCCCACTGAAAAATAAGTATGCAACACACACACGCATAGTCGTACGTATACACCAACAGACCAATAACATCACAAGTAATGTTGGTACCGTCTATTTATTTCATGCAATTTTTTTCTCAAAATCTCACACCATCCGTCATCATTCAACCGTGTCACAACACTCTCGGATGAGAAATAGGATGTTTAAGAATTAAAACCCCCCAAAAAGTCAAGAAAAATGACAATCATTTACATTACAGTGCTCTTTACCCACTTTTCTTTACACCATCTTAGAACAATGTGAATCCTACATGTATTGTATGTGTGTACTGGTAAATGCGTTAATAAATTATGGACCATTTTGCAGCAATGACACGATTGATTTATAATATCAAGAACTGCAACAGCATGATTATTATTCATATTATCCATGTTCATTTTTTAAAAAACACTCATTCAATTAACCCTTTCACCGCCAGCCATATTTCAGCCAAACATTCTCATTAAATTTACCTGGGTAGAGAACAAAATCCATCTGCAGTATTGGGGATTCTTCTGTGACAGATATAAAATAAAGTCTATCCCTACTTCCCAAAACTAAGACAGTAGGGTCTTTGGATAATAGACCCAATTTGATGTCTTTTAGTGACATAGGTGTTAAATCACTGTGGTGCTAAAATGTGACTTTGGTGGTGAAAGGGTTAAAATCGAAGACAACAGATGCTTCCAATCACATACATCAACAGGCAAGATCAATACGCGCATGCTTTTGACATACAATCTATCCCTCCGTGGGGATGCATGCACCGGGGGATCTTTTGCATAAATAGTTCCCCCGCCTTCTGGAAGCTATGTGCTTGTAGCTTCCTCTAATCTGTTACTCTCTTTGACTCTGCCTTTTCCCTTTGCTTACTGTCATCTACTATCTTTCTGCCGTACCGGTCCATTTTCCAGACTTTTTCAGGCATGGGAATTGTCAGAGACAAAAAACTCTGAAAAGCCCCCCAATTGAAGTATTAAGTAACAAAAACGAAGTATTTAGTAACAATTTCAATTTTTCTCTCTCGCAGAAATCCGCGATTTCGCGGACAATTCCCATGCCTGCTTTTTTCAAGAAACGCTTTCAACAAAATTTCTTCCAGCCGAAGTCTGGACTTGCTGGGCCTAGCTATTTCATAGTTAGGCGCATAACGGCAGCATGACGCATCTACGGTCATAATCGACAGGAAACTGTCTGAGCGATCGAAGAGGAAGAAGAAGACATACAATCTACACTGAATAAAATTACAACCACTCAAAGCTAGTTTTTGTGTGTATTGAAAGTCAACTGTGAAGAAATCCTGCAAAGCAAAATCACTATTTTTTCAGCATTAGAAAGGGTCCAAAGACGAGCAACAAAATTGATTAAAGGCGTTAGTCACCTTGATTACGAACACAGACTAAGAAAGTTGAAATTACCATCTCTGAAATACAGAAGAATTCGTGGGGATCTGATAAATACATACCAAATTTTTCACAGTGATAACAATACTAATAAATCTTTGTTCCAGCTAACAACTGACTCAAGAACCCGTAACAGTGATTTAAAAATACTAACCCAGTATAGCCGAACTAATATTATAATTTTTTAATTTTCTAACAGAGTAACAAAGTTTTGGAATACTCTTCCTGCACATATTAAACGAGCACAGAATCTAACACAATTCAAAAACCTCCTTGGTGGATACACCAACATATCCTTGTAATCTTAATCTTAATCTTAATTGGTTCATCTATTTTAGGTCAATATTAGTAGTTTTTATATGAGTGTACGTTCTTCATGTTTTTCACATAATTCTAATCAAATTCTCTCCCTCTTTTATTTAATCCCTTGATGATGTTATATGCATTTTATTGTTTATTGTTTCGATTGATGTAATCTGAATGTTTTTAGTATTGTTTATCGAGCCTGTGATCGCACAATTTAATTTCCACACAAGGATGAATAAAGTTGTATTGAATTGAATTGAATTGAATCAAAACTACAATACGAGCATGACTAAAAGGCAGATTTGCCGAAAACAAAATCCAAAAACCTCTCAGCTGTGCAAAAGTTCAAACAAAAATGACAGGACAGTGAAGAGGCCGCGAGGCCTAATGTCCTAACTACCTGACCTGACTAAAACGAACAATCAAAAGAAAGGGCACATCAAGTCGAGGCCGCGAACTAGGCCTGGCTGCCATGAAGATCTGTTCTATGTAAACTATTTACCCCCCCCCCCCACACACACACACAAATCCCACTGTCCAATACGCATACACGAGACTATAACAGCAAGAAACCTAAGTTGTGGCAAAAATTCAATAATAAGCGTAATGATCAATATTCCAACACAACAGCTTGGCCAACGCTTTTTAGGTAAACGCTTCCGCACAAGCCTAATTTTGTTTATGAAGGTTGGGTGTTAATTTTGGTGTCAGCTGTGTTAAATGAAAAGAAAACAAGCGCGAAATCGCAATAGTTTGTGGCACGCGGTCTATTTTTACCACTCCAATCAGGAGTCACCTCCCCTGGCTTTTCAATCATTTTAATCTGTAAACCAGAATGTTATCTCTGCACCATTTCGTAACTTTTTATATCTTTTGGAAAACATTTAAAACTATGTATCCTACTTATACTCATCAAAAGAAGCACCGCATACTCGTCGTGTCTGTTGTAGTGTCTGTATTACGTATGTTTATTATTTTGTACGCTTTTAAAATACATTATTTTAAAGAGCGGCCTCAATTTGAAGTGTAGCCTCGATTTGAAGTGCGACAATTTTGTCAAAATGTGCGACAATTTTGGACCGACCGACTGACAGACAAAGTGAGTTATAGGTTTGTGGCTTGAGCCACAAACAAAAAAGCAGTACAAGAAAAATAAACAACAATACCCTTATCTTTGCCTTTAGAAACAGCAAGCTGTTATCTATCACCCCCGCACCCTTTGTTCCATAAATAATCTTCAAGTTCATTAATGTTTTGTCTCTTAGTTTTGGTGTCAGCTGTGTTAAATGGAAAAGAAAAGAAGCAGTACAAGAAATATAAACAACAAAAGCCCCATCTTTGTCTAAACAGCAAGCTGTTATCTATCACCCCCACACCCTTCGTTCCATCAATAATCTTCAAGTTCATTAATGTTTTCTCTTTATTTTTGTCGTTGCAATGGTCAACCTATGGCGATATTTTTCACGCCAGAGGGCAGTCAATGCACTAGGGGCTTATCACGCGATTTTCTTACTTGGGCGTAGTGAGAGAGAGAGTGATGGTAGGACCACTCACTGTCTCTCTCTCTTTCTTTATCCCCAACTAATAATATAGAGAGGATTAGCCCCACACGAGCGTCATGCCCTCTGGCGTGAGAAAAATCGTACTGTCTCTCATTAGTACACAAAAAAACAACACTAAATACGATTCAGCAGTTGTTGTTTTTTTGTATCAACACAAGAACAATGCAAAATATAAATACCATATTTTGCGGACTATAAGGCGATACTTTTTTTTCATAGACAGCGATCCCTGGGCCTCATAATGTGACTAATAATATAGTAAAAAAACTACAAAATCAAAATTTTGTGGATGCGCCTTATAATCAGGTGTGCCTTGTACTTGTAGTCCGTTACTAAAATATGGTACACTTTTAATAATAATAGTTTTATACAGTCAATTGAATTTTGACGTCCCCATGGGGATCTTTAGTGAAAATAGTTCCCACACCTTCTCGAAGTTCTGTGCTTGTAACTTCCTCTAATCTGTCACTCTCTTTGACTCTGCCTTTTTCCTTTGCTTTCTGTCATCTATCTTTCTGACTTATTGGCCCATTCTCCTGCCTTTAAAAAGAAAAAAAAATCTTCCAAATAATTTTTCTCTTGAGCTCCTCCGAAATCGGAATGTGTCGGCTGTACACAGCGGGGAGACCAGTGAAAACTGAAAACCGGACACATATGTACCTTACTCATTATGGCCATATGGACTGGGAACGCAGAAGAAGAAGAATCTTGACATTCAAGAAACAAGTGCAGAGAGAGAGATAAAAAAATAATGGCAAAACCCCACACACGCGGTACCTTTTTATCTTTGTGCTTTTCATAAGAATTTAAGATCAGCGTAAACCGGCCCCACGGGGACATTAACATTGACCTGTTGCATGACTTATCATCAGAGTTGCTTAAGTAACCTTCCCTAGCCAAAGCCCGGGTTATGTCAGCGCTTTTCAGTAAGTATTTTGTAGAAGATAGCCCTAAGCAAGACAACAGAGCTGACAGTCATTCTTGGCTGGTAACCATAACAAAATGTTCCGAATAAAATAGTTCCAGCTAAACAAAAATATTTACTTGTAGTGTTTTTTGTTTTGTTTGCTTTCTGATTGGTGACTTGCCAACAATACAAAAAGAAAATAAAGATCTGATATTATTACAGTAAAAATCGCTTAAGTCAAAATTGAAGGGACTGAAATTATTTTGAGATAAAATGACTCTTAAACATAGTGATTATTACACTGGGACCCCAAAATTATTGTGAGTTATCCAGTGTTTTTGAGTTATCCGTTTTTGAGTTATCAGTTCTCCACTATAACAGCATTTATCTTCTTTTTTTTTTAAATATATGGGGCCATACAAACTATTGCTTTATACAGGTCAGGGGAAAAAAAAAAAAAGAAAAAAAAGTCCCCTCAAACATTGAAATATTTCCTCTAGAAATTTATCAAAAACATTACGCTCAAGACTTCAGTAGGAAAATGTTGGCCAGTGTCAATAACCCTTTCGCCGCCAATGTCGCATTTATGCACCACAACGGTTGAAGTATTTTTGAACACCCATGTCACTAAAAGCCATCACATCCAGGCCCGTTATCCAAAGACCCAATTTCTTAACTTTGGGAGGCAAGGATAAGCCTAGTGTTATGTCACAGAAGAATTCCTATTATTGCAGATAAAATGTTTTGTCTACCCAGCTAAGCTTAATGGAATATTTTGGCTGAAAAATGTCTGGCAGTGAAAGGGTTAAACAAGGAAATGCACAGAGTTATACATCTGTTGTGGATATCTACTTTAACTCTCTCAACACTAATGGAATGGAGAATGGAGTTTTACGTCCTCGGTGGGAACAATACTGGAGGCAATGCCCGGAGGCAGTACGAAACCAGTAAAGTCCCGATTTTTTAAATTAATACAGATAGCTGTAGCGGTGACCACGCCTCGGCTAAACCTCATCGGCTATGGCACCGCCACAAGTAGTGACTCTCTCTCAACACTAAGAGAGAGAAAATGGAGTTTTACGTCCTCTTGGTCTGAATCAGACACATATGGGACATTTGTAAATACAAATATGGTGGGAACAATACTGGAGGCAATGCCCGGAGGCAGTACGAAACCAGTAAAGTCCCGACTTTTTATTAATACAGATAGCTGTAGCGGTGACCACGCCTCGGTTAAACCTCATCGGCTATGGCACCACTACAAGTAATTAGTATAAATTGAAATTCAATCTGTCTCTCAACACTAATGTACGCCATAGCGTACATGCCGCGCACAAACGTTCCACACTAGGCAGGTTTGAATCATTACATAGAAATTATTAAAAAAATAATGCTTAACCGCAGTTTTAAAAATTTGCGGTATTGTTTATAGTAATAAAAGCTAGCATATGTTACAATTCCAAAGTAAAATTTTTATTATTAGCAGATTTTAAAAAAGAGCATGACAAAGAAGACGAAGAGAGGGGTAGTGACTCGTTTTCATTCATTGCGGTACTAAAAATAGACTGGAAGTGATTTAATTGGTTGAAAACTATTAAGGGACCATAGAGGAACGCTTCTATACCAGTTTGGGTTGCCAGGCTTCGCGGGGTTGTGAATTGTGAATGGTTCAACGCTATAGCGTACATTCGTGTTGAACGGTTGTAAAGGGAAGCAATCAGCCAGTGTTGAATGAGTCAAGAAGCCATTCATTTTGAAAGGTATACGAACATACTACCAGAAAAACACCACCTGTATTAATCATTAGGTTCACACGTCAACAGACAGGACATTTTAATCGCTTATCTCATAAACGATCAGAGGCAATAAACCCCTGAGTTCTTTTCTACGTTCAGAACAAAAAATGACCAGAATAAGATCCACAATGCATCCATAATATTGTGGAAGAAGAGCATCTTTCGAATTCTTAAATCAAGCTAAAACCACAGCGTCAATAAAAAACCCTAAGATATCATTGAACCCATAGATGTTTAGTTAACCTCGTCAACAAAGTAACACAACACAGTAATGCAAGCCAAATATTGTTTTCAGCCGTATTAAGTTTAGCACAATAGTAATATATATGTCCATTTATTGAGCGCAAAAAACCCACACACCCAAGTTTAAAGACCCCCCCATGTCACGTGTCACATTCCCTCTTATGCCAGGAAGATTTCTTAAGATTTCTTACCAGCTATAAGAGGGAAACCACGTGAAAACCGTGATTTTGACACGTGACGTGGTGGGTCTTTAAGAAGCAACTTTTCCCAAATCCATTCCACCGAAATTAATCACGAAGGGTTTGTCAGCACCACTGTTTTCGGGTTTCACGTGTTTCTACTCTTATAGTTGGAAAGAAATCTTGTTTTGACCAGGTCTCACTCCCATACAAATGCCTCCAAATTCAAACCGAAACATCATTTTAAAGAGCAGCCTCAATTTGAAGTTGGGGGCATGTGCATGCGGGTCACAGCTACCCAGAAAAAACCCAAGGGACTTAATCATGGTGCGTCAGTGTATCTTTAAAAGCTGAAGCTCACACACTCCCCCCCCCCCCCTTTAAAAAACACCCTAGCTGACTGGTTGAAAGGTCCTCAAGCCTGTCACACTAAAAAGGGGACAATCCACACGTCCAACTGCAGTCGAACGACTATCCAACTGCGACATTTGTGAGGCACGAATCTGATGAAATCCTACTGACTACACAAATCTGATAGAAATCCTGTTTCGTTCACCATTATAAATTGTAGATCCCCGTACACACAAATCTGCCGAAATATCTGTATTTCTCTGTATCGGATATTTTGTCAGATTAGAGAAATACAGATGTTTCGTCAGGTTTGTGTGCTTAAAGTTTAACCCGCGAATAAAGTTTAACCCTTTTCGTCGCCAATGTCTCATTTATGCACCACATATGTCACTAAATTTTGGGAGGTAAACACAGGCCTAATGTCATACATGTCACAGAAGAATTCCAATTATTGAAAAAAAGATCTCTACCCATATAAGTTTAATGGATTTTTTTGCAGAAAAATGGCTGGCGACGAAATGGTTAAACAAGAATCTGCCATGTTCTCTCACACATTCTGTCAAATTCTGTCAAACAATTCCACTCAAAGTATTTCTGCCAGTTGCTTTCTCTCTCTCTCTCTCACATACAAAAAAAAGAATCTGCGAGTTTCTCTCATACTGGTCCAATCTCCCATTCTACCAACATTATCTCTAAAACAAATCCCGTAAAATCCATCCCAGAGGATTCTGCCAGTTTCACAGGGCTCCCAGGATGGGGGTCCATGAAGCAGTGAAATTCTAAAGGACCCTCAAAAGAATGTGCAGGGGGTCCCAGGGATGCACCATAAACATCTTTTTAGCATTCGCAAAATGTCACTGGGACCCTCTATCCCGCCTCTAGGACCCTCTATACTGTAAGTGAAGGAGTCCCTGGGACCCCTTGTTTTGCGGGACGATTGGGAGCGATGAGTTTCTCTCACACAAGTCCAGACTGTCTCTCTACGCTCTCACAACAAGTTCAAAGTTTAATAAGATACCACCACTTTCTCTCTCACACATTCTGTCAGTTTCTCTCGCACAAGCCCAAACTCTTCAGCACTTTTTTTTTCCGAGTTTCTCTCCCAAGCAGATTCTGCCAGTCTCTCTCTCTTTCATATTTTGTGTGTGCGAAATTCTCTCACAATAACACAAACTACAATCCCGCCAGTTTTTCTCACGCGAGCGAGTCCACTCTCCCCCACATTCTACCAATATCTCGTAGACAAGTCCGTAAAATCCCAGACAGGGTTCCCAGGGCTTTCAGCTATCCCCAAGTAAGGACCTTGTAAGGACCTGTAGGCCTAAGGATAATCTCCATCCTTTACTTTAGCCAACGATCTTGAAAGGAACACTTTCCCAGCATTGTGAACAATGTCTAAGCCGATAGAAAAACTATGGCTGACACAGACATACATACAAGTTTTCTTGCAAAACGACACAAGGATAAAGAACGAGATTTCAGTCCAATTTATCTTGACAACTCGCGGTACATCGTTCGTCTGCTAAGCGGTCAGTTGAAACGGGAAGGTGGGGGAGGGGGGTAAGGTGGAGTAGGTGCTGAGCGATGTTTCTCAAGTGTAAAATCGCTGCTTCTGCAATCTATTTTGAGTATGGTTTTGCTGCTCAGGGCAGTTTTTTTGCAGCTGTCAGGACTTGTAAGGACCTTGAAGTGAATGTAAGCACTTGTAATGCCTTACTTGGAGATTTCAATTTGTCAAGACTTATAAGGACTGGTAAGGCCCCTATGAACCCTGCCAGAGGATTCATCCAGTTTCTCTCACACAAGTCCAGACTGTCTCTATGCTCTCACAACAAGTTCAAAGTTTAACAAGATACCACCACTTTCTCTCTCACACATTCTGTCGCACAAGCCCAAACTCTTGAGCACTTTTTTTTTCGAGTTTCTCTCCCAAGCGGATTCTGCCAGTCTCTCTCCCTCTCTCTCATATTTTTGTGTGCAACTTTCTCTCACAGTAACCCAAACTACAATCCTGCCAGTTTTTGTTTTTTTAACGCAAGTTCATTCTCCCCCACATTCTACCAATATCCCGTATAATCCAAGATGATTCATCCAGTTTCTCTCACTCAAGTCCAAACTCCAAGCAGATTCTGGCTCACTTAGTTTCTCTCATGTATGCCTGCACCGTGAGTACAGCAGACACGAACCACACAGTGTGTGAGTGTGTGTACAAGCGTGTGTGTGTGTATGTGTGTGTGTGCGTGTGCGTGTAGGTCATGCTTATTTCGTAAGGACTGAAACCATTAAACACACCAACATGCTAAGGATTGGGTACAGTGTCAGGACTTGTGTGTGTGTGTGCGAGCGTGTGTGTGTATGTGCACGTGTGTGTGTTTGTGTATGTACAAGCATAATTATGTGTGTGTGTGTGTAGGTTGTGCTTACTTCGTAAGGACTGAAACCATTAAACACACCAACATGCCAAGGACTGGGTGCAGTGTCAGGACTTGTGTGTGTGTGTGTGTGTGTGAGCATGTGTGTGTATGTGCGAGCATGTGTGTGTGTGTACATGTGTGTGTGTGTGCATGTGTGTGTATGTGCGAGCATGTGTGTGTGTGAGCAAGTGTGTGAGCATGTGTGTATATGTGCGAGCATGTGTGTGTGTGAGCATGTGTGTGTGTGTGCATGTGTGTGTGCATGTGCATGCGTGCTCCTCAGATGATGCGCGGTCCAAAGGCTGAGCTGGAGGAGGTGTGGGAGGTGGAGGCGGAGGAGAAGGGCAGGTTCTGCTGCTGGTTGCCCGCCTGCATGTTGTGCACGTGCTGAAAAACACACACACAGAAAAACACACAGACCACAGTGAAAACGGACCACAGATGATCAAACCGTGCAGCAAACAGACCACGATGAGACAATGTATCAGACCCACACACAATGACAACAACAACACACACAACACCACAGACGATGAAACACATATCGGACAATGTCGCAGCCAGAGACCACGGACAATAGAACAGACTACGGATAATCAAACAGACATTAGACAGTGAAACAGACACAAATAGCCAATGAAACACACAAATAGCCAGTGAAACAGACACAAATAGCCAATGAAACAGACATTAGACAGTGAAACAGACACAAATAGCCAATGAAACAGACATTATACAGTGAAACAGACACAAATAGCCAATGAAACAGACATTATACAGTGAAACAGACACAAATAGCCAATGAAACAGACATCATACAGTGAAACAGACATAATACTAAAGCCAATGAAAGACATTAGACAGTGAAACAGACACAAATAGCCAATGAAACAGACATTAGACAGTGAAACAGACACAACTAGCCAATGAAAGACATTAGACAGTGAAACAGACACAACTAGCCAATGAAACAGACATTAGACAGTGAAACAGACACAACTAGCCAATGAAACAGACATTATACAGTGAAACAGACACAACTAGCCAATGAAACAGACATTAGACAGTGAAACAGACACAACTAGCCAATGAAACAGACATTATACAGTGAAACAGACACAACTAGCCAATGAAACAGACATTATACAGTGAAACAGACACAACTAGCCAATGAAACAGACATTATACAGTGAAACAGACACAAATGGCCAATGAAACAGACATAATACAGTGAAACAGACACAACTAGCCAATGGCATACAGTGAAACAGACACAACTAGCCAATGAAACAGACATTATACAGTGAAACAGACACAAATGGCCAATGAAACAGACATTATACAGTGAAACAGACACAACTAGCCAATGAAACAGACATCATACAGTGAAACAGACATAATACTAATAGCCAATGAAAGACATTAGACAGTGAAACAGACACAACTAGCCAATGAAACAGACATAATACAGTGAAACAGACACAACTAGCCAATGAAAGACATTAGACAGTGAAACAGACACAAAACAGTTAAGATGGCTCACAATGAAACAGAATACAGACAATGAAACAGACCACAATGAAACACACAAATAGTACTGCAACAGGCCACAGACAATGAAACAGTTATGAAACAGACCACAGACAATGAAACAGACCACAGACAATGAAACAGACCACAGACAATGAAACAGTTCTGAAACAGATCATAACAAAACAGTGCTGCAACAGACAATGAAACAGTGCTGCAACAGACAATGAAACAGTGCTGCAACAGACAATGAAACAGTGCTGCAACAGACAATGAAACAGTGCTGCAACAGACAATGAAACAGTGCTGCAACAGACAATGAAACAGTTCTGCAACAGACAATGAAACAGTGCTGCAACAACATGAAACAATCAAACAGTGCTGCAACAGACAATGAAACAGCGCTGCAACAGACAATGAAACAGTGCTGCAACAGACAATGAAACATTACTGCAACAGACAATGAAACTGCCGCAACAGACAATGAAACAATCAAACAGTGCTGCAACAGACAATGAAACAGTGCTGCAACAGACAATGAAACAGTGCTGCAACAGACAATTGCTGCAACAGACAATGAAACAGTGCTGCAACAGACAATGAAACAGCGCTGAAACAGAAAATGGAAACAGCGCCGCAAGAGACAATGAAACAGTTGTGCAACAGACAATGAAACAGTGCTGTAACAGACAATGAAACAGTTCTGAAACAGACAATGAAACAGACATCAGGCAATGAAACAGACACCAGACAATGAAACAGTTCTGCAAGACATCAGACAAGGAAAAAGTTATGAAACAGACATCAGACAACGAAACAGTGCTGCAACACACAATGAAACAGTTCTAAAACAGACATCAAACAATGAAACAGTGCTGCAACACACAATGAAACAGACATCAAACAATGAAACAGTTCTGAAACAGACATCAAACAATGAAACAGACATCAAACAATGAAACAGTTCTGAAGCAGACATCAAACAATGAAACAGTTTGGAAACAGACATCAGACAATGAAACAGTTTGGAAACAGACATCAGACAATGAAACAGACAATGAAACAGTTTGGAAACAGACATCAGACAATGAAACAGACATCAGACAATGAAACAGTTCTGAAACATACATCAAACAATGAAACAGTTCTGAAAGACATCAGACAATGAAACAGTTTGGAAACAGACATCAGACAATGAAACAGTGCTGCAACAAACAATGAAATTGTTCTGAAACAGACAATGAAACAGTTCTGAAACAGACATCAGACAATGAAACAGTTCTGCATCAGACAATGAAACAGTGCTGAGACAGACAATGAAACAGATAATGAAACTGCTGCAACAGACAACGAAACAGTTCTGCATCAGACAATGAAACAGTGCTGTGACAGACAATGAAACAGTTATAAAACAGTGCTGAAACAGACAATGAAACAGACATCATACAATGAAACAGTTCTGCATCAGACAATGAAACAGTGCTGCAACAGACAATGAAACAGTGCTGCAACAGACAATGAAACAGTGCTGAAATACAGACAACGAAACACTGCTGCAACAGACAATGAAACAGTGCTGAAATACAGACAACGAAACACTGCTGCGACAGACAATGAAACAGTGCTGCAACAGACAATGAAACAGTGCTGAAATACAGACAACGAAACAGTGCTGCGACAGACCAGGAAACAGTGCTGCAACAATGAAACACTGCTACAACAGACAATGAAACAGTTCTGAAACAGACAATGAAACATTGCTGAAACAATGAAACACTGCTTCAACAGACAATGAAACAGTTCTGCATCAGACAATGAAACAGTTCTGCATCAGACAATGAAACAGTACTGAAATAGACAATGAAACAGTGCTGCAACAGACAATGAAACAGTTCTGCATCAGACAATGAAACAGTTCTGCATCAGACAATGAAACAGTACTGAAATAGACAATGAAACAGTGCTGCAACAGACAATGAAACAGTTTTGCATCAGACAATGAAACAGTGCTGCAACAGACAATGAAACAGTTTTGCATCAGACAATGAAACAGTACTGCAACAGACAATGAAACAGTTCTGCATCAGACAATGAAACAGTGCTGCAACAGACAATGAAACAGTTCTGCATCAGACAATGAAACAGTACTGAAATAGACAATGAAACAGTGCTGCAACAGACAATGAAACAGTTTTGCATCAGACAATGAAACAGTGCTGCAACAGACAATGAAACAGTTCTGCATCAGACAATGAAACAGTGCTGCAACAGACAATGAAACAGTTCTGCATCAGACAATGAAACAGTGCTGCAACAGACAATGAAACAGTTCTGAAACAGACAAAGGCAATAAAGTTAAGTAGACCATGAGGGGGTGGGAGGGGGGGAGGAAGGGGGGAGGGGGCTGCTAGGCTACACACTTCATGCGGAAATCACACGTGCACTCCGTAAATAAGTGAAAGAAAGAAGGGTACCAATTGACGGATTAGGGGAAATTCGGACCTTCTCCCCTTTATTCTTCGACTTATTTACGGACTGCGCACGGGGTTTCCGCACTGAATCTCCTCCGCATGCATGTATGTGGTGGGAGTCGGTTAATACTCAAAATCTCTACGCAAATCTCATTCAGTCATTGAAACCAATGGTCAACTTAGGACGGTGATTTGACCGCCAGTGGGGGGCAATCAAACCAGTAGGGGCTTAGCGCGTGATATTCTTAGTTGGGCGTAGTGAACACTGAACACTGAAAGAGAGAGAGAGAGGGAGGGACACATCTCCCCCCTTCTCTCTCTCTCACTACGCCCAACTAAGAATATCACGCGCTAAGCCCCTACTGCTTTGATTGCCTCCCCATTGGCGGTCAAATCATCGTTTTAAGTTGCTCATTCACGGTACAGTATTTCTGTTTGTTTTTGTTTTGGCATGTTGCTTATCCTAACGAAACCATTCAACAAAGCAAGACGCAGAGATGGACGGATTTATATGAACAGACTGACGGACCAATGAGAATAGTTGTCTCCTTTGGGCGGACATAATGTGAAACAGTACCGTTGCATACATTACAACACAATGGAAACAAAAAGTGATGCGACACAAGGAAGTGCAACAGCTGCAGTAAACACTTTAAAACAACAACAACTGCTATTAATTAACCCTTTCACCGCCAATCTATGCACCACAGTGGCTTAAAACCCTTTCACCGCCAGCCATTTTTCAGCCCCAAAAAAATCCATTAAACTTAACTGGGTAGAGAACAAAAAAAAATCTGCGATATTGGAATGAAATTTGAAATTTTACGTCCTCTCGACCTGGGAAGGCACATATGGGACATTTGTTAGTTGAGATGCGATATTGGGAATTCCTCAGTGACATTTATAACATTAGGCCTATCCTTACCTCCCAAAATTAAAATAATAGGGTCTTCGAATAACAGGCCCTGATTCCATGCCTTTTAGTGACATGTGGGTGTTAAAACCATTGTGGTGCATAAATACGACATTGGCGGTGAAAGGATTTAACACCCAAGTCACTAAAAGGGCATCAAATCAGGGCCTGTTATCACGAATAACCTATGTTCTTAAGTTTGGGAGGTAAGGGACGGGCCTAATGTTATAAAGGTCACTGAGGAATTCCCCAATATTGCATATGTCCCATATGTGCCTTCCCAGGTCGAGAGGACGTAAAGCTCAAAATTTACGATACCCAATATTGCATCAAAATAATCCTGATCGCTTCTCGGCCTTTTGGCTAAGACAGTGATTCAGGAACATACATTTTTGTTTACACCCTGGCTGGTTTGTTCAGCCCGTCGCACATGGCGAAAGCCGATACGCGACGTTAAACTGAACTTCCATCCCCCCCCAATATTGCAGATAGTTTTTTCTCTCTAACCAGTTAAGCTTAATTGTACTTTTTGGGGGGGGGGGGGGGGGGGGGGGGGCTGACAAAATGACTGGTGGCAAAAGGGTCAAAAAACCAGCTCTGTCAGAGCGTTGGAAATGACACAGGTAGGGAGAGTGTGAAGTTAATAACGAACAAGATCAAAGATGGGGGAAAACCAACAACCAGAAATGATAGGGGGGGGGGACTTACTTACAAAACCGGCCACATCACACACTAAGGCCTGGTACACAGTACATCCGGATTTTCCGGTGCGGAAATAATCAATCAGTGAAAGAAAGGAGGAAACAAGTATACGGATCATGGGGAAATTCGGACACGTGCGTATATTTTTTCCCCGCTTCTTTATTTTACTTCTTTACGGGGTTTCCGCGCGGAACATCCGCGTGTATGTGTACAAGGCCTAAGGGGAGGGAGGGGGGTGGGGTGGGGTGGAGATACAGACTTTGGAAAAGGTAAAGGCGGAAAGAAAAAGAAAAAAAAAAAGAAGAGGCTAAGGTGAAAGAATGAGTGAACTAAAAGAACAGGGGGTAAAGAGAGACAGTGTAGGATTGCGTGTGCAAAAAAACGACGGTACCTGTACCTCATAGTTCAACTGTCTCACTTTGTCTGATCTAGACGCAAACTGGGCAACAGAAAAACAATCAATAAGACACACACACACACACCATGGAAATATATATATGCAAGCATTGTTAAAAACTAAATCCACTGACACGACACAGAGCACACCACGTGTAAATAACCAGCTGGACTACAATGAGTCTTAGTGATACAAATTAGTACAGGCATGGGGCTGGGGGGGGGGGGGGGGGGGAACAAACATTATTTCTCTGAAAATATTTGAGGGATTAATTAAGAGTAAATGCTGTCTCTTGGTGTGGTCAAGAGGTTCTTTTTCTGCGTTCCCAGGCCATATGGCCATAATTGGTAAGGTACGTATGTGTCCGTTTTTTGTCTCCAGTTTTCACGGGTCTCCTCGCTGCGTACAGCCAACACATTCTGATTTTGGAGGAGCTCAAAGGAGAAAAAGTGGTCTCGAGGTAAAGAGAGCCCTTTATAGTAAGCAGGGGGAAATTCCTCTAAACACTTTCAACACAACCCCTCTCGCTGCTCTCTGTGGACCCTCAGCACTCCGCTGTCAAGGAGTAGAAATTCCACCAGGACACCCAATTTTGGCCCTTTTCAAGGAATTCTCTTGACAAATTTTGAGACTGCAGTGGTCTAGATTTACCTTTAACCCTTTCACCGCCAAAGTCGCATTTTAGCACCACAATGATTTAGCACATATATCACTAAAAAGGAATCAAATTGGGGTCTATTATCCAATGACCCTATTAATAGTCTTAGTTTTGTGAAGCAAGGATATACCTTGTAGATATGTCAGAGAAGAATCCCCAATACTGCAGATGGATTTTGTTCTCTACCCAGGTAAATTTAATGGAATGTTTTTGCTGAAATATGGCTGGCGGTGAAAGGGTTAATCTTTTCAATTATATAAAATTTTGAAAACCAAATCGTTAGTTTCGTGCTTAAACAAACGAGTCGAAAACAGCCACATCACTGTCAGTCACAGGGACATTTTTTGCCTGTTGCTAACACGCTAGCGGCGTGTCGGCATGGCTAAACTCAGGCGTTACTACTTATTCTAGCAGCCTGTTGCGAAAGAGTTAAAAATGAAGACACAAAACTTGACATCTATTCAAGTTTAACGTCTCTTTAAGCTTAACAGTACCAGACCTGCCTGTCTTCAGAACTCGAAATGAGTAGTTTCGACTTCAAAATGAGTAGTTTTAAAGCGTGTAGTTCAGGGTAAGAATCTTTAGCGTCATTTAGTCACATAAATGACATGCGACAATGTTGTGACATATTGCAAATTAACCGTCATAACATGGTGCATAAAAGCACAGAGGCCATATGGTTCGTTTTTCTTCTTTCTGAACAAAGCCAACTCTCATCATGGCTTAGTTCATGGTTCATTGACTGTCAATTTAGTCAGGAAAAGGAATTTTTCAGTTTGATAAATGAGTAGTCAGCACACTACAAAATACATAGTCACACTCAACAATGTCAAGCTGAGTAGTGTGGCCAAAAATGTGTAGTTTTCTACGGTCAAACCATAGTGAAGGCAGGTCTGCGACACCCATTTCGGCATTTGCACTTTTTTAAAAGTTTTTTTAACATTCACTTTTCTATTAATTCAGAGAATTCGCTGAAAAGTGCCTTGCCTGAAATACTTTACATACAAACTGGGGGAGAGGAGACGAGACATGAGGAAAAATACTCTGCAATAATATATAAGGAAAGAGGAAACACACTACTATAATAAAATATCAATATAACATACTGACACGCTGCAATAAACTTAGTAACAGGGTAAACCTTTTAGCGCGTGCGTGTTGACATGATGTAAGAGAACAGGAAACAAACTTGGCATCACAAAATAATAGATAAAAACGAACCAAACAGTAACTACCAAGTAAAGCTAAGAGCACAAGAAAGCACCGTATTTTACGGACTATAAGGCGATACTTTTCCCCTTAGACTGAGACCCTGCGCCTTATAATGTGACTAACTGTGTAGAGTGGCACAGTGGTATCGCGTTCGCTTCGTGTCAAGTAAACCCGAGTTCGAACCTGGGTACAGGGGATTTTTTCCTCTCATTCTGCACTAGGCCTTAACGGTCTGAACGTGGAGTCTTTCGGATGAGACGATAAACCGAGGTCCCGTGTGCCCATGCACTTAGCATACGCTAAACCCAGTGGCAACGAAAAAGTTGTCATTTGGTCAAAATTTAACCCCCCCCCCCCCCCATCAGTAACAAAAATCGCATGCTCCAGGTGGGAGCAACCCGAATTTCACAGACACCTCTGTGACTATAAAATACCTAATACCTAACAACGTTGCATGGGTGCTCCTGGGAAATTCACAAAATCCTGCAAGGCAGGGGGTCGCCCAGTTAACAACTTGACTAAAAAAAATCCTAAAAACATCAATTTCCTGGTATGTAAATATTTATCTGTATTCATTTATTTTATATTCTACACATGCGAGAAACGGACAAAACGTTTATGAATAGTAATTTTGTTGCTTCTGAAATTCTCATAATCCGGCGAGAGGCAATAAAAAAACAAATGCTGCATTTCAGGACATCCTGAGAACAGGAGCATCCATGATGTGGTAAGAAACTATAACAAGAAAATCAGTTTTGTGTAGAATTTGAGGGGTGCGCCTTATAGTCATTAAAGTACGGCAATCCTAAACACAACCACCCCCAAAACCATTCATTTTCTCAGGTGGGCTCATCCACGTTTCGAAACGTGAACCAACAGTTAGAAAAACAAAGGCAAAAAAAAGAAGAAAAAGACAACATCAAACTAGATAACATCAAAGACAACGATGAAAGCATGCGTTGATTAATAACATGCAAACTCAAAGTGTTACTACAGTGGAACCTCCCTTACCAAGACTCCCTCCTACAAATAAGACCCTACTTCTCTTGAGACACTGCCCTTCTTTGTAAGCACTAAAACCACCTCCCTTATAAGACCCCTCCCTTATAAGACCTTCAATTCAATCAAATGAGGGGCCAAGTGTACCAGTAACAGAAACCCAAGTACAGTACAGTGAAACCTCCCTTATAAGACCTTCAAAAATCATCCAAAATGAGGTCTTATAAGGGAGGGGTCTTATAAGGGAGGTAATTTTAATACAGTGGAACCTCCCTTATAAGATCTTCAAAAATCATCCAAAATGAGGTCTTATAAGGGAGGGGTCTTATAAGGGAGGTAATTTTAATACAGTGGAACCTCTCTTATAAGACCTTCAAAAATCATCCAAAATGAGGTCTTATAATGGAGGTTCCACTGTACAGTACTTGTGCTTCTGTTACACTGGTACACTTGGCCCCTCATTTAAAGGTGCACCCTGACGGATGAGTTTTTGCAAGAAACACGTCGAGATCACCAGAAAGACAGCCTTTTCAAGGATCGGAACACTCACTTTGCTCTGGTTTCCTAGAAATCAAACCGTCAAAACGTCTTTTATTCTTTTTTTTATAACCCTATTGTCTCTTTTTGTTTTGTTTATTGATGCATTCCCCTTGATTATGTATTGATTTATTTCTTCATCTATGCCTTGTGTCGATGATGATCTGGATACATTTGTGGTGATGGGTGGAAGTGGATGGAATTGGGTGAGGGTGTGTGTGGTGGGGAGAGGGGTGTGGTGTGGTGTAACAATTGGGGTATTTATATGTACATTTCATAACTATGCAAGTGGTGCTCACAAACGATGCGGAAGCGTGCGTGTGCATATGGGTGCAGTTGCATGTGCGGGTGTGTGTAGTGTGTAGTGTATAGAGAGAGAGAGAGAGAGAGAGAGAGAGAGAGAGAGAGAGAGAGAGAGAGAGAGAGAGAGAGAGAGAGTGTGTGTGTGTGTGTGTGTCGTGTGCATACATGTATAAGCTTTACTCATAATTTTATATCTGTGATATGTTACTTCTCGTGTGCATTGCGTTTTATTGTATGTTTTAATGTGACAGCAAACAAAATTTCCTTGTTCATTTTAATGGGGATAATAAATATTGATTGATTGATTGATTCCTCCTTGGCGGAGATGCCAGAGAGAGTAGCCATTTTGGATGGGGTGGGTGGAGGTCACTCATTGTGGTTGAAGCGTTTTCTTTTTTGTAGTGCAGTAAAAAAAAAAAAGGAGCTATTTCCTTTGTTGTGAGCGAAACTCCTTTAGATAAACTGTATAAAATTTTTAAAAAAAGAAAAGAAAAAAAGGCTTGTATTGCGAAAATTTCGTGCAAACGACTTGGCGGCCATTATAAAAGAGACGGCACACGCCTTCTCTTTGGGTGAAAGAATTTGACTTCCAGCACCTCCGCCAAGGAGGAATCGCCGATTTGACGGTTTGATTTCTAGGAAACCAGAGCAAAGTGAGTGTTGCAATCTCTGTAAAGGGTGTTTTCCTGGTGATCTCGACGTGTTTCTTACAAAAACTCATCCGTCAGGGTCCACCTTCAATTAACAAATTCTGTGCCTTCTTGAGACAAAAATGTTGATCTGCTAATGTACTTTGCAATGACAAGATGACATTTAGGCCATCTTGTACTTGAAGCACCCCCCAGAGCTTCAGATTGTCGGCGGGCCCCGAGTCATTGACCCACATTAACGGCGCTTTGACCCCTCATTTTGCGCAGCCAGGGGGTCGTCTGACCCACCGAGTCTGCAATGAAATTGAAGTTTAATACCACAGTTATTGCTGGCCCGTTATTTTGGAAATTGACCCATCATTTTCGGCAATTAGGGGGCCATATGACCCTTGAAGCTTAAAAACAATCTGAAGCTCTGCGGGGCCCCTCTGAAGCTCTGCCCCCCCCCCTGAAGCTCTGCGGGCCCCCCCCCCCCTCCCGGTGTGTGTGTGTTTGCATCATGTACATGCGAAAAAGAGAGAGAAAGGATGAGAGAGAGAGAGAGAGAGAGAGAGAGAGAGAGAGAGACACAGAGAGAGAGAGAGAGAGAGTTGCACTCATTCCTATTGTTTGTTTACGTTGCCATTAATGTTTGCGCATGCCCCTCATGAGCCTAGCCTGTTCATGATGATTTTGCGCGCAGTTGTCTGATGCTTTTGCGTACGCCTCAGCCTTCAGGAGATGAATCGTGTGGTATTTATCATGTTTATCAGTCTGTTCATCTTGTTCTCCTAAATAAATATACTTTAGATGTGTGTGTGTGTGACTCTGTGTGTGTGTGTGTGTTGTATATACAAGAAATCATTCCTGCACAGAAGACAGTATGAAAAAAAAATGACAAAGAAAATCTTTTTATACAGAGGATGGAATAAAAGATATGCTTAAAAGAAAAAAACAACAACAACAACAACAAACACAAGAGAAAACCCCAAACAAGAAAATTCATAATTGTAATGAAACTTGTGATGCGATTGTCTTCCCAAAAATCTGTACAGAACTTTTGCGTCACACACCCAATGTCACACACACGAGCACACAGTGTCACACACACACACACAGACAGAGTGTCACACACACACAATGTCACAAACATGCGCGTGCGCACACACACACACATAGTGTCACACACACACAGTGACACACACTCGCGCATACACAAATTGTAGCACACACAATTTCACACACCAAAAGTGTCACACACACAGTGTCACATACACAAACATAAAGTGTCACACACACAAAAAGAGTCACATACACAAACATAAAGTGTCACCCACACAAAAAGTGTCACACCCACACACGCAATGATAAAAAAAAATTGTCTGCCTCTGAGTCTGACAGGCAGGTAAATTGAGAGTTAAAAAAGCTAGTGTGGCGCTGCCTTTTGGCCTATAGAGTATAGTGTTAATATTTTTTTTGTGGGGGGGTAAAGTTAGTCAAAACAATCAGGGATTAAAACTAAAAGTTATGAGATTGAGAAATAATAAGGATGAAAGTTGGACTTGTGGCGAGGTAGTGGCCAAATTCTTTCTCACGCTTGATGTGTGTTAATGTGTGCGTGCGTACGTATGTGTCTGTGTGTGTGTGGATGTGTATGTGTCTATGTATGTGTACATACATACACACAGGCACACACACACACCTGTGCTTGCGTGTGTGTGCTCACATATTTTAATGAAGTTGTCATGATGTGTTTGTGTGTGTGTATGTGCATATGTATATGTGCGTGTGTATGTGTACGTATGTACACACAGGCATGCGCATACACACACACCTGTGCTTGCGTGTGCGTGCTCACATACTTTAATGAAGTTGTCATGATGTGTCTGTGTGTGTGTATGTGTATATGTGCATGTGTGTGTGTCTATGTATGTGTACGTATGTACACACAGGCATGCACATGCACACACACCTGTGCTTGCGTGTGCGTGATCACATATTTTCATGAAGTTGTATGCAGATCGAATATCATACTGAAGGGCTAACAACAAACACATCTGGATGGAAAGGAAAAACCCCAAACTGAGCTGTTAAAAGAATCCACCAAAATGAAACGATAAACCCAAACAAGGAAACAAATTATTAACCAAAAAAACAAAAGTGCGTAGAAAACAAAGACTACTGCCAGGCTGGGAAACTCATGACAAAAAAAATAAATAAATAAAAATAAATAAATAATAGCAACAATTTAATTTGGTTAAAACTCCAAACTAAATGTACTTTCTTCATAAAACAATAGTACTGGTTTTACCCCCACCCCCCTCTCCTCTTTTTAGTTGTTCATCCCTTTAAACAATCACTACAAGTTTGCCAAATTCTAACAAATTCCAGATGTCTTAAGTTTCACTAGAGTCGCTCTCTATTCTGTTCTTGTAAGATCATTTCAAATATTTTTCTATGTTGAAAAAGCTCCCCCGCAAAACCTGTAGACCTTTAATTAATAAAATTATAGAAGACTACCTTGAATAAAGTGGTATTAGGACTTGCACAATTCTGCTCTCTATTCTATTCTTGTAAGATGAAGGGTTTTTCGATGTTGAAAAAGCTCCCCTGCAAAAATCTGTAGACTTTTAATAAAGGCGTAGAGAAAGCTGACCTTTAATAAAGTGGCATTAGGACTTGTACAATTCTGCGATTAATCTAATTAAGTTTGCCAAATTCTAGCAAATTCCAGATGTCTTAAGATTCAATAAAGTTACTCTCTATTCTATTCTTGTGAGATAATTTAAAGGATTTTTCAATGTTGAAAAAGCTCCCCTGCAAAATATGTAGAACTTTAATAAAATAATGGAAGAGGAAGACCTTGAATAACGTGGTATTAGGACTTGCACAATTCTGCTCTCTATTCTATTCTTGTAAGATGAAGGGTTTTTCGATGTTGAAAAAGCTCCCCCGCAAATATCTGTAGATTTGTAATAAAGGCGTAGAGAAAGATGACCTTTAATAAAGTGGCATTAGGACTTGCACAATTCTGCAATTAATGTCATTAAGTTTGCCA
Organism: Phymorhynchus buccinoides; assembly: GCA_017654935.2. NCBI lineage: Eukaryota > Metazoa > Mollusca > Gastropoda > Neogastropoda > Raphitomidae > Phymorhynchus > Phymorhynchus buccinoides. The sequence goes on along the minus strand of CM065690.1, from coordinate 13,403,638 downwards.
AATTCTATATGTCTTAAGTTTCAATACAGTTGCTCTCTATTCTGCTCTTGTAAGATAATTTAAAATATTTTTAGATGTTGAAAAAGCTCCCCCGCAAATATCTGTAGAACTTTAATAAAATCATAGAAGAGGACGACATTTAATAAAGTAAATATTAGGACTTGCTCAGTTCTGCGATTCGTCTCATTAAGTTTGCTAAATTCTAGATGTCTTAAGCTTCAATAGAGTTGCTCTCTATTCTGTTTTTGCAAGATAATTTAAAGGATTTTTCAATGTTGAAAAAGCTCCCCTGCAAAAATCTGCAGACTTTTAATAAAGCCGTAGAAGAAGATGACCTTTACTAAAGTATTATTACGACTTGCTGAGTTCTGCGCAAAAGAAGAAGAAGTTAAAAGAAAACAGGTAATGGAATATAATTCATTATTTCTTCTAAATACTCCTTTTCTATCACCTTTCCTGCAACATTTTCTCTCATCTGCATTTCAAGAACTTTCATTTTCATTAAAAATAAATCAATCTGCTGTTAGCCTTTTACTGTATATGAATAAAGGAGACATCCACACGATTAACCCCTCAAAATCTTGGCACGGTTCTGTATATACTTATTCCTAGACACAACAAAAACCGCAGAATGTAGCTTGAAACCCATTGCCATACATCTACAGAGCCATGAAAATAACAGTCCTCCCATAAAAACCTTAACTCATTCCATGCTGGCCAGTTGCTTCCCTTTGCAAGCGTTCTGTACTGGCCGATTTGCATAGGTTGCCAAAAAATTATTTTCTAAATAATGGTAACAGATACAAACGTGACATTTTGGCAATATGTACACAATATACAGTACTAACACCTGCAACAGTTTCAAAGCATCCACTTGATTAGTTTTGATTTGTGATATTTTAAAATAAATGCATGTTTTGTTAAGCCAGGCACACTCATAATAGCGAAAATATAATTTTAAGGTCCCAAAATAGCCTACAGCCAGCCAGTCAGTGTGGAGAAGCATGAATGAAACGTAGTAGTAGCCCTCTGAGCCACTTTGAAGCACGCATGACTGTTAACCTATGAACTATGAATTTTTAAAGTTCACATGCGATATCCCGTTACCTTAGTAACGAGGCATTGTGCGCATGCCCTGCGACGAGAGCGCAGGTTAGCATAGAAAGAGTTAAACAAAATAAAATAAAAATCCCATCCCAAATTCTCATTTTGGCTCGGATTAAACCCTATGTTCTACATACAATTTGAAGAAAACCGCCCAGGTAAAAACAAAAACCCTTAAACCGTTGGAAACAAAACCCCGGGTAAAACCCCCAAAACATGATTGTTCATCTACGAGTCGACACAAACCTCTAAAAAAATTAAAAAATAGTGCATCCACTACCTAACGGATATATCATTCAAATGAGAGACTTAGTGGGATTTTTTTCACGCCAGGGGGCATGACGCTCGTGTGGGGCTAATCCTCTCTATATTCTTAGTTGGGGATAAAGAAAATGAGAGAGAGAGAGTGAGTAGTCCTACCATCTCTCTCTCTCTCTCTTACTACGCCCAACTAAGAAAATCGCGTGATAAGCCCCTAGTGCATTGACTGCCCTCTGGCGTGAAAAATATCGCCATAAGTCGACCATTTAAAGAAGAGTGACCCAGCCTGGCAGCAGGCAAAAGGGGGAAAAGTTAACCGCAAAAAACACAAAAGGGGTGAAAGGGGGTAGGGAGGAGAGACTGAAGAGGGAAGGGGATGGGGAAAGGGGGGAGGTTAAGGTGTGAGCGGAGGAAGGAAGGAGGAGGAAGAAGAATAGAGAGAGAGAAAAAAAAGAGAGAGAGAGAGGTACCCATAGAGAATTGGCACTGGCAGGTCGGAAGGGGACCTGCAAACACACAGAGGAAAACAGAACACAGTCCAGCCACAACTTTGGTCAGTTTGTTCTAGTAAGGACAGCCCACCGGTTAGGGACACAATAGTAGCTATAATAATGATCATTAACACACTCAGGACGAATGAGCCGGATCCGGCTCATGGCTCGCACAACCGTTTAGGACGAATGGCCCGGATCCGGCTCATAAGAGTTTTCAAGAGGTTTTGATTTCTGGCGTGTAACCAGCTTTCCGGTGCGAAGTCATAACCTACTTTCAGTTTTCTTTGACCTTGCCTCTCTTGAAATCAACCAATCATTGCATAGCTTACATTCAGCTTTGGTTGTAGAGGGGGGTCAAAGATCGGAAAGTGAAATTTTCCTTCTTTCTATGTGTTAACTGTTTTCGTCAATAGGAGACAAACGACGAAGGTAAGGAATCTGATATTTTACGATCGTTTAGTGCATGGTGTTGCTAATCTTTTCTGAAAATATTGATGCCTAACTCTTCATAACTTGGTTTGGGTGATTATTTTACGAACTTAGTCAAATGCCCAGTCCCCACAGAACAAGGGGAAATAATTCGGCCAGTCCCGAGTGAGTTAAAAGACATGCACTTAAGGGACAGCTAAACAGTTAACCCTCTTAGCACGATGAGCCACGCTCGTGGCTTCCTTGGTCGAACACGATGAGCCACCAGCGTGGCTCAGTTCAAACATCGCGCTGAACTTTGGCCAATCCAATAAGCGAATACAGCTAACCAATCAGAAAGCTTTTTCTAGCACTCGTACTTCGAGTTCCTGCTGTCTGAATCTGGCCATTTTGACTTTGGTTTGCAATCTTTTTGTGTGTGGTGAAAATGAGTGATGAAAGTAGTGATTGTGAGGATGAGGATGACACCAGCGATGAGTAAGTTGCTGATAGCTACTCTGATGGAGACTAGGAAGGTAATTAGGCTTGTATTTTTGTTGCAAAGTGAAGGAAAAGGGTTCAACTGCATGGTTTTGTGATGTCTGACACGAGCTGCAGTTACTGTTTACAATGCTTTGCAGCCACTGTGAAAGTGCTTTACTGGATTACTGCTGTCACCACATTCAAGGCAAGTTGTTTTCTTTACTTTCATTGCAAAATTCAAGCTTTCTTCTTTCTAAACGTGTATAGGTTTCCCAGTCAAATGTTTATATGAGAGATGAAAAGTGAAAACAGGAAGTACCGGTTGATGTCTCTGCAGTTTTCAATTATACGCCGTTGTTTTACAATACACGTTTCATTATATGCAGTATCAAGAGGGTTAAGGACATAATAATGGCTATGATAATAGGCATGCGCTATACCATTTTAAGGACAGCCCACCAGTTAAGGACATAATGATGGTCATACATATAAAGACATGCATTGTAAACTAAAACAGATAGATTCCAACATATTCATAAATGGTTACAAAAAGACATGCATTGTAAAGCCAGAATGGTCAAGATAGATTCAGGACAGCCAGTCTTAATATTGATGTACGTATGTGACCCAGCACAACGGAAGGGACATTTAGTCGCTGGGATAGTTTCTCACAACAGGCTTGCAAAGTCAAAAAATCTTATTTAAAAAAAAAAAAAAAATCAATTTTGAATTATGGGTACTTTCGTGCTCTTTAACATCTTATCCGTCATAAAGGATCATAATTAATATGGTTTCCAAATATTTTTTTTTAAAAACATGCCTTCTCTTTCACTGAAAGAATCTGATTTCCAGCACCTCCGCCAAGGAGGAATCGCCGTTTTGACGGTTTGATTTCTAGGAAACCGGAGCAAAGTGAGTGTTGCGATCTCTGTAAAAGGTGTTTTCCTGGTGATCTTGAGGTGTTTCTTGCAAAAACTCATCTGTCAGGGTGCCCCTTTAAGCTTACCTCATGTCTGTCAGTAACTTTAAAGGAGTTTGATTTGTGCTGTGACTCACTGATCAGATTGACTTTGGTGAAACGAAGTACTATAAATAACTGTTCTGTTATTACTTTGACACTGCATACTAACTTTCCTTAATTAATGTTTTGAACATGGCTGTCTGTGAACCTATGTGCTTGATTGCAACAGAGTGTCCTAGAAAGAATTTTTTTTTTTAACATTATGACCTCTTGTGTTAGGAAAATGATCTACACTGTATTACACTTTTTTCGAACTGGTCAAATGACTTATGATGTCCTGTGACAAGATTGATCTCTGTAAATCAAAATGGGCAGTGGCCCAAAATATGTGAAAGGTTGGGGTGAATTGGAGAGGGTGGAGGTGTGGGGTGAATAAATGAATGCGAGGATAGAAATGGTGGGAAAGAGGGCAGTTCTTAATGTTCTGATAGTCACTTGTATCGACCCTATGTCCAACTTCTTGCGAAGCGTGATTTCTTGTCCGTTTTTCCTTAGTTTTGTTTCCATTGTTAATGCATGCAAATGTGTTTCCTTGCTTGCATTGTGCTTGTACGAGAGACCACACTGTAATTTCACCTAACGTGATAATAAAGTATTTTTGACTTTGAAATGTGCAGATTCTGACCCCTTGATTTTGAAGATAGAATTAACACCGACAGCCCACCAGTTAAGGATATGATGACGGCCGTGATACGCCCAATCCTTGAAACTGCCTATTTCATCAAACGGGCAGAATGCTTTGCCCAATTCACGAAATGGACAATGTATATCACATTTTTCAATTCCCATTCACACAGGTATTGACTAAGTTTGTCTTCATGAAATTTGTAAAATGGAAAAAAAATGTTCCCCCCCCAAAAAAAAAACCTTAAAAAAGAAAAGAAAAAAAGTTTGATTCAACAGTATCACACTTTTCTACACTGCGTTTGCACCCCTATCCTGCCCCCCCCCTCCCCCCCAACTCGACCAAATGCTACTGTGGGGCATGCCTGAGCCACATGTTGCATGAAACGTTTGATCAAATTAAGTCTGAATGAAAGAATTTAAACTCATGCGAGATGTGATTTCTTGTTTGTTTGAACCAATTCTTGATCTCTCTGTGTGCTAAATGAACGCAAATTGGCTATTTCATGAACCGGGGCAAGTCATTTTGCCCATGTCATGAATTGAGGGCAATTTCAACGGATTGGGCGTAACAGCTATATTATTAATAAGACAATGCACCGTACATATCCTAAAAAAACAACCCACCCCACCCTCAATTATACATTGGGAGAAAGGGAAAATATAAGTAAATGAAAAGAAAAGAAAAAAATGATGAAAAAAGCAAAGCAAGTGCAATAGAGGCACAGCATTGACAAAATGCAAGGAATAAAGACAAAAACACCACATAGATAAAGATTATACACATACAGGGGGGGAAAAAGTTTGACCTTATTTTGCTGTTGGCAAATTGTTTTTATATATAAATGCAGATGTGAAGGAAAACTCCCACAGTGTGAACAATTTATCCCATATTTTAAAAAAGAGATATGAAATTGAAAAATGTATTTTTGGTTTTGAAATGTCACAAGAAGTTTTTTTCACACGATGGCATCCATATTTATCTCTTTTGCGTTAATTTGAATGTACGACTGTACTCTCTGGTTGAAAGTGACGTAAAATTTGAATTGTTGTGGATATGACCACAGGTATAAGAATGTGTGTGTGTGTGTGTGTGTGTGTGTGTGTGTGTGTGTGTGTGTGTGTGTGTGTGTGTGTGTGTGTGTGTTAAGTATGTGTGCGTGCGTTAATGTTTTGTTACGTGTTGTGACTATTTGACTTGTAAAATGAAAAAAAAAAGTAATAAAAAAAAAGAAAAAAAGTGAGTAAATCTGAGGGAAAATATGGCATAAGAAAATATAAGGCACTTCATATTAAGCAAACTTTTAAATACAGTGGAACCTCCCTTATAAGACCTTCAAAAAAGAGAGAGAAAATGGAGTTTTACGTCCTCTTGGTCTGAATCAGACACATATGGGACATTTGTAAATACAAAATATGGTTGGAACAATACTGGAGGCAATGCCCGGAGGCAGTACGAAACCAGTAAAGTCCCGATTTTTTTAATATAATACAGATAGCTGTAACCACGCCTCGGTTAAACCTCATCGGCTATGGCACCGCCACAAGTAGTTTGTTCGACCTTCAAAAAATCATCCAGAATGTCTTATAGGCCTCTGCAACAAGGGTTATTAACACCCTTCACAGTGAGAGTGATGCCCTTGCTGATCAGTACTGACAAGGGCATTCACTCTTGCGAAAGGCAGCCATTTAGTGGCATCAAATAGGGGTTATTGGCGAGAGTTATCCCCCTGTTTGGTCAGTACTGAACCATCTTCCCCCCACCCACCAAGGGCATTCACTCTTGCAAAAGGTGTTCGTTGCAGACCCCAATAAGGGAGGGGTCTTATAAGGGAGGTAATTTCAATACTGACTAAGAAGGGCAATGTCTCAGAGAAGTAGGTCTTATGTGGGAGGGAGTCTTATAAGGGAGGTTCCACTGTACTTCTTAACCCCTTCACCTGCACGGCCATTTTGAATTCATAGATGGGGGTTACGGTACTTAATAAAATAGATTACAAATCTAGCATCAAATGATTTAAGTATGCCTAAACTGTGGTGTAGAGTGGCACAGTGGTAGCGCGTTCGCTTCGTGTCAAGTAAACCCGAGTTCGAACCTGGGTACAGGGGATTTTTTCCTCTCATTCTGCACTAGGCCTTAACGGTCTGAACGTGGAGTCTTTCGGATGAGACGATAAACCGAGGTCCCGTGTGCCCATGCACTTAGCATACGTTAAACCCAGTGGCAACGAAAAAGTTGTCATTTGGTAAAAATTTACCCCCCCCCCCCCCCCATCAGTGACAAAAATCGCATGCAAAAAAAAAAAAAAAAAAAAAAAAAAAAACTCTGGCTGCGACGCGCTCTCCAGGTGGGAGCAACCCGAATTTCACAGACACGCCTTTGTGACACTAAAGTACCTAATACTAATACCTAAACTGTGCTACTTTTAAATATAAACGGACAAACTAGCCATTCAAAATGATTAAAGACCCCCCACATCACGTGTCACATTCCCTCTTATGCTTGGACGATTTCTTAAGATTTCTTACCAGCTATAAGAGGGAAAACACGTGAAAACCGTGATTTTGACACGTGACGTGGCGGGTCTTTAAAGACCCGAATTCAGTGCTACATCCCTGTATGCATGGAAGCTTTCAGTGGGACATTCCTGCAAGAAAGATTGACGGAAATATCCGTCATGGGGCAGTGAAGTGAAAGGGGGTTTAATGTAACATTAGTGGGGAAGAAACAGAAAACGTGTAGATACTGAACATGCTGAAAATAAAACACATCAAATTAGTAACCATCCTTAACGCTGTAGTTTGCTATAATGTTCATTTGAAAATGTGGACAAGCTACTCGTGAACACTTATAAAAACGCTAAGCTTGGATAAAAAACCCAAAAAACAAAAAACACTACCATATTTTTGGGACTATAAGGTGCACCTGATTATAAGGCGCACCCCCCAAATTGTACACAACATTCAGATTCTGTTACAGTGGATCCCCCTTATAAGACCTCCCAAAATAAGACTCCCTCCCATATAAGACCTACTTTTCTGAGACATTGTCCTTCTTTGTAAGTATTAAAATTACCTCCCTTATAAGACCCCTCCCTTATAAGACCTCATTTTTGGAGGATTTTTGAAGGTCTTATAAGGGAGGTTCCACTGTACTGTATTTTCTTACTATTTTAGTACAGTGGAACCTCCCTCATAAGACCTTCAAAAATCATCCAAAATGAGGTCTTAGAAGGGAGGGGTCTTATAACTTATAAAGGAGGTAATTTTAATACTTACAAAGAAGGGCAATGTCTCAGAAGAAGTAGGTCTTATGTGGGAGGGAGTCTTATAATGGGAGGTCTTATACGGGAGGTTCCACTGTAGTCATATTATAAGGCGCCTTATCGCCCGAAAAATACGGTAAGCTTGGTGAAATGAGAACCAGAAATGACAGGACAGGGAAAGATAATCCAGTTACTGGTAAATGAGTCATTGGCCATATCAAATAAAGAGATTTTGGTAAAGGTCAAGATGTGCCACCCCCCCTACATTTCTCGGTTAATTGTATTTTTCCGTTTTTGCCTTTCTTACCATACATAAAGCTGTATTTTAGGAACATTTTTAGCTAATAACCTTTTTGGAATACTAACCCTAGCCCTAACCCTACCCCCCACCCTATAAAAAACGGAAAAACGCAACGAACCACAACTGTGACCAATCGCTGTGTACTGCAGTACATAGTGGGGGGTAGGGTTAGGTTTAGGGCTAGGGTTAGGGTTAGTATTCCAAAAAGGTAATTAGCTAAAAATGTTCCTAAAATACACCTTTATGTATGGTCAGAAAGGCAAAAACGGAAAAATACAATTAACCGAGAAATGCAGGGGGGGGGCACATCTTTACCTCTACCGAGATTTTATAAACGCGAATAACCCCGTTGACCGCCGGAGACAGTTTGAGATAAAAATAAAATAAAAAAGGGGAAAAGGAACAATAAAGATTCTTCTGCATTCCCATGCCATATGGCCATAATGGGTTTGATATGTTCTGTTACAATTTTTACCGGTCTCTTCGCTGCATTCAGTTAACACCTGATTTCGGAGGAGCTCTAAACAGTAATTATTTGGAAACAAATTTCTGTGTGAGAACATGAACACACATAAGTCAGAAAAATAGTACAAATAGTAAGAAAAGGAAAAGTGAACGAGAGTGATAGATTATAGGAAGTTGATAGCACAGAACTTCCAGAAGGTGGGGGAACTATTTGTACTGAAAGACACCCCCCCCCCCCCCCCCCGTATCCCCATGGGGAGAACAACAAAAGTCTAAAAAAAAAGTTCCAGAATTATTTCCTTCAAACTGATGATGTAATTAACTAAATTACTGATGTCATCTCCTTTGTAAGTTATACAGACAGGTGTGGCAGTCAAAGGGTTAAGGGGGTAAAAAAAAGTGCGCATATTTTCATTTTCAGTCATGAATGGTCGACTTATGGCGATTATTTGACCGCCAGGGGGCAGTCAATCCACTAGGGGCTTATCACGCTATATTCTTAGTTGGGCGTAGTGAGAGAGAGAGGGAGGGTGGGGCTCCTCCCTATCTCTCTCTCTCTCTCTTTATCCCCAACTAAGAATATAGATTAGCCCCACTCGAGCGTTATGCCACCTGGCGGGCAAAAGAGCCAGCTAAGTTGCTCAATATGTTTACAACCTGACACGATTAAAAGAAGCTAACAAAGCAGCTGACAGACAGCAGGGGTGGTTGGCAATTTTCTAAATTTTAAGCTGCTAAAAGTAAAAAACACCCCCAAAACGGACATCACATTTTTTCTTAACCCCTTGACTGCCAGAAATTAAAAAAAAAAAAAATTGTACAAAATCATGCTATGAAAAAGATAATTGATAGAGCCACTCTAGCAAAAATGGTCTGGGGATAGAACTCTTGTTAGAGCAAAAAAACAGCATATTAAGAGTTCTTCCTCTTCATCTGATGTCATCAAGTGATGTCATCAAGTCAGTACGCGATACGTTATACTACGGCAGTCAAGGAGGTTAAAAGCCCTACGCAATCAATGAAAAAACATAAGCCATGCACAAACAATGCGAACATGCACTCCCAGGCTTCTGACAAGAGTTTGCGAATGACAGCGACACACAAAACTAAAAACGCTACCTTGCAAAATCAAAACACGAACAAAAAAACAAAACACCGCAAGACGAGCAACATCTTTTGTAAACCCTTCAAAACTTAAGAGCGCTTTACCCATCCTGCACATTCTTTAACCCTTTCACCACCAATGTCGCATTTTAACACCACACTGGTTTAACCCTTTCACCGCCAATGTCACATTTTAACACCACACTGGTTTAACCCTTTCGCCGCCAATGTCACATTTTAACACCACACTGGTTTAACCATTTCACTGCCAATGTCGCATTTTAACACCACACTGGTTTAACCCTTTCACCGCCAATGTCGCATTTATGCACCACACTGGTTTAACCCTTTCACCGCCAATGTCGCATTTATGCACCACAATGGTTTAACACCCATGTCACTAAAAAGCATCAAAGCCAGGGCCTGTTACCCAAATACCCTATTTTCTTTACTTTGGGAGGTAAGGATAGGCCTAATGTTAAATACGTCACAGAGGAATGCCCAATATTGCAGATTTTTTTTCTCTTCTCTTCTCAGTTAAGTTTAACGGTATTTTTTGGGGGGATGAAAAATGGCTGGCGGTGAAAGGGTTAACACCCATGTCACTGAAAGGCATGAAATTAGGATCTGTAGCTATCCAATGACCTTGTCTTACCAATCTTGGGAGATAAGACAAGGCCTTATTTGACCCATGACATTTATAAGGGGGTTCACAGCATTGCAGACGCCAAATTTTCTTGACCCAGGTTTAAGTTTGACAGACATTTTTTGGCTGAAAAATGGCTGGCGGTGAAAGGGTTAAAAGCATTTGCAACCCTGACTGTAAACCAAACCCCACTATTTATGAAAGTCCTCCCAACCCTGACTGTAAACCAAACCCCACTATTTATGAAAGTCCCCCCAACCCTGACTGTAAACCAAACCCCACTATTTATGAGAGTCCCCCCAACCCCGACTGTAAACCAAACCCCACTATTTATGAAAGTCCCCCCAACCCTGACTGTAAACCAAACCCCACTATTTATGAAAGTCCTCCCAACCCTGACTGTAAACCAAACCCCACTATTTATGAGAGTCCCCCCAACCCCGACTGTAAACCAAACCCCACTATTTATGAAAGTCCCCCCAACCCTGACTGTAAACCAAACCCCACTATTTATGAAAGTCCCCCCAACCCTGACTGTAAACCAAACCCCACTATTTATGAGAGTCCCCCCAACCCTGACTGTAAACCAAACCCCACTATTTATGAAAGTCCCCCCAACCCCGACTGTAAACCAAACCCCACTATTTATGAGAGTCCCCCCAACCCTGACTGTAAACCAAACCCCACTATTTATGAGAGTCCCCCCAACCCTGACTGTAAACCAAACCCCACTATTTATGAGAGTCCCCCCAACCCCGACTGTAAACCAAACCCCACTATTTATGAGAGTCCCCCCAACCCTGACTGTAAACCAAACCCCACTATTTATGAGAGTCCCCCCAACCCCGACTGTAAACCAAACCCCACTATTTATGAGAGTCCCCCCAACCCCGACTGTAAACCAAACCCCACTATTTATGAGAGTCCCCCCAACCCCGACTGTAAACCAAACCCCACTATTTATGAGAGTCCCCCCAACCCCGACTGTAAACCAAACCCCACTATTTATGAGAGTCCCCCCAACCCCGACTGTAAACCAAACCCCACTATTTATGAAAGTCCCCCCAACCCTGACTGTAAACCAAACCCCACTATTTATGAGAGTCCCCCCAACCCTGACTGTAAACCAAACCCCACTATTTATGAAAGTCCCCCCAACCCTGACTGTAAACCAAACCCCACTATTTATGAAAGTCCCCCCAACCCTGACTGTAAACCAAACCCCACTATTTATGAAAGTCCCCCCAACCCTGACTGTAAACCAAACCCCACTATTTATGAAAGTCCACCCAACCTTACAAAAATGAAGCGACAACTGAATACAGGAACAGTGCCCCTGAGATTAAAATTTCAGCTTTTTTGTACTTGTCCCCTCCCCCTCCCATCAAATTTTCGCAGTGACAATTAAATTCTCACTGAGAAGCAACATTCTGACATTTGTTGTTGTTGAAAGAATAGGGGTAGGATCGGGATCAGCCTTGGATTGTTTCCATCAAATTGAAAGAGGCAGACTTTCTTCTTCTTCTGCGTTCCCAGGCATTAAAGACCCACCACGTCACGTGTCAGAATCATGGTTTTCACGTGTTTTCCCTCTTATGGCTGGTAAGAAATCTTAAGAAAGCTTCCTAGCGTAAGAGGGAATGTGACATGTGACGTGGGGGGTCTTTAAGGCCATAACGGTTAAGGTATGCATCATGTGTCCGGTTCTCAGTCTTCACTGGTCTCCTCCCCGCTGCACACAGCTGACACGTTCCGATTTCGGAGGAAGCAGACTTTGAGATTGAAGGTTGTAAATATGGGTGGGGTGGGGGGGGTGGGAGGTTGACTACAGTACAAGACTGCCCATATTTCCTACAATAATCAAACATCTAATACAAGCTATCCTTCCCACAACAAACAGAGTTGACATTTTCTTACAATGTGAATCTCCCCTCTCTCCGTTTACGTGCCCACGTGAACACAATGTGAATGTGAGGAATGGCACACGATGCAACGAGGCTTTATACTTGGGTGCAACTCCCCAAAATGAAAAAAAAATGAAAGGCAGGGGTCCAGGGACCCATGGCCCTGGCAGGGTACAGGGGCAGAGCCCCGTCGGACGATTCAAGGGGGACAACTTAAGAGAGAGATATAATGAGACAGACAGTTAAAATGATAGACAGACAGTTTGAGTCTGATAAGCCTTGTAAAATTATTACAATGCCTTTGTAAACTTCCAAAATAGAACTAGACTAAGTTCAAAACGCACAAAATCGCTTGTGGTCAAATTTGTTGTTCTTGATGAATTAAAAAAACACCTGAAGATCAGTTTGTGGTAAAAATTAAAAATACTGAAATCAGTGTAAAAATGAAAGAGTAGCACCCACGTTTACACTGCACATTCTCCGATGTGGTGAGTAACTGAATTGCGCATCCTCCAAAGTCAGAGTGTGGCTGCCCACGTGGCGAGGTAATAAAAAAAACGGTCACACACGTAATGTTCTCATCCCTAGCTGGTGCAATTGTACCATGGTATACGGGTGCTTTGGCCGTTGCGATGATCCCTGGAGTCTTTAAGCCAGGGAATGACAACGACCACAACAACTGAATTGCGCACGCCACCGAACGCCTTCTTAAAGTCATCGCCCTAGCGCTTAGCGAAGTACTATAAAGCCATTGGAAATTATCTGCCTCTGATCACTAGGAAGCATGCTTGATTCAGTCATAAAGTTATCGCCCTTAGCGTGTCGCGAAGAAAACCCCATTACAGTCCAACACCTCAACATCACTGCATTTTCACACTCTAGACAGAAATCAAGAGACACAACCCGCGCGAGCACGCGGTGCGTGTGTGCGCGCATGTTTGTGTGCGTGTGTGTGTTGTGTGCAATTTGAAATGCGCAAAAAGTTGACCGCCAAAGGATTGAAATAAATTGTTGGAGAATTGCTTGATCATTACATTTTTGGTGTGTGTGTGTGTGTGTGTGTGTGTGTGTGTGAACATGCGCGAAGAGTCGCAGAGAGAGAGAGAGAGAGAGAGAGAGAGAGAGAGAGAGAGAGAGAGAGAGAGAGTGTGTGTGTGTGTGTGTGTAGAGAGAGAGAGAGAGAGAGAGAGAGAGAGAGAGTGTGTGTGTGTGTGTGTGTGTGTGTGTGTGTGTGTGAGTGTGTGTGTGTGTGTGTGTGTGTGAGAGCACGTATGTGTGTACATGTGACTTACTATTTCAGTAGTTGATTTTAAAATATTAGTCATCGTGCATGTGATTAAGTTCAAGCCTTAATGTGTGAGAAGGCGAAAAAACCCTTGGAAAATTAACAGCAGTTAATTGTTATTCAATCAATAATTTCCTTTCCACTCCCTGTAAAAAACACACCGCAAAAACCCAAAATAACAAGTGCCAACACAAAATGAATCCCATACCACTTCAATACAAAAAAGAAAACATCATGATTAAAAACTGTCCACAACAGTGTAGAAAGTACCAAAGCTAATATAATATTAACCCTTTCACCGCCAATGTCGCATTTTTGCACCACAAAGGTTTAACATCCATGTCACTAAAAAGCATCAAATCAGGGCCTGTTATCTGAAGACCCTATTTTCGTATTTTCTTAATTTTGGGAGGCAAGGATAGGTCTAATGTTATAAAGGTCACAGAGGAGAATTTGCAATATTGCAGATTTGTTTTTTCTCGGTCCAGGTAAGCTTAATGGTATTTTTGGGCTGAAAAATGGCTGGCGGCGAAAGGGTTAAACAATGTTTTCTTTAGAGACACCCTGATATTATGCCAGAAACTTCTGTACACATATTTGGTGTGCACATTAGACATTAAAGAGACATTAGACCTTAAGTTCTTGGGCATACAGTGGAGTACTCTTAACACGAAAGTCAGGGGACAAAGTTTTTTATTTTGTGTTAACCATTATTTGTGTTAAGCATTAAAGCATTTTCGATAAAATCGCAGTCAAAAATGTGAAACTGAAGTTCTGCTACTGAACGAGCAGTAGTGCTGCAGACGACACACTTTGTGCAGGACTGCCGCCAGTTCATACTTTCCGACTTCCAACTTCCTGACCAGTACATGGCACAGTATAGATGAACACTTGAGCTTTGCGACGGCTTTTGCAAAGTTAGTAAGGAAATATTTGGCGGCTCCAGATTCATTTAGTGCGAACTGTGGTACGATAAACAACAATCGGACCAAGTTTTTGTTTGTGTGTTAACCACATTTCATGCTGTGCTGAGAAGAAAATCTGTGTGTAAAACAATCTTTTTTAAAAAGTAACAGTAAAGAGGGGTTTCGTCCGTTCAAACAGATTTTTGTGTGTTAACCAATATTTTGTGTTATCCAGCTTTGTGTTAAGTCTACTCCCCTGCATATATAACACAAGAGCTACACTGTACGGGCGCGCCATTTCCCCCCGACACAAAGATCATTGGACCTTAGATTCTTGTGCATAGTATCTTCTTCTTCTTCTTCGTTCGCTCAGTTTCCTGTCACATGAGCGTAGATGCGTCATGCTGCCGTTATGCGCCTAACTAAGAAATAGTTAGGCCCAGCATGTCCCGACTTCGACTGAAGAAATCTTTGTAAGAATTTATAGAAAAAAAGGCAGGAGAATGGGCCAGTAAGATAGCAAGATGACAGTAAGCAAAGGGAAAAGGCAGAGTCAAAGAGAGTGATGGATTAGAGGAAGTTACAAGCACAGAACTTCCAGAAGGTGGGGGAACTATTTGTACGAAAGACCCCCCGGTATCCCCACGGGGGGGGGGGGGGGGGGGGGGGTTGCATAGTACATGTATAATACTAGAGCATGGGTGAAAGTGGAACATTCTCTCAATCCTGAAACGACACGTTTCAAAGTTCTCTGAATTTCCCCCATCTTGAAGTGGCGATTGGATCAGAAATAATGTCCAATAAGTGTGTGTCTATGTTTATACAGGATGGGTGGGGGTGGTGCTAAAATCGCATGTCTATCATCTTCTTTTAACCCTTTCACCACCAAAGTCACATTTTAGCACCAGAGTGATTTAACACCTATGCAGGCATGGTAGTGGAGGCAAAGTGGTTTTCAAGGAAAATAGCTGGGGGTCCAGGGGCCCGAAGAAAATTCAATAAATGAAAGTGAAATTTTCACTTTTTCATGCCATTTCAATGCATTTTTTAAATAATTTTGTTTCAAACTGTTTCGCGGATTTTTGCGATTCGCGGAGGTCTACCATGCCTGCTATGTCACTAAAAGGCATCAAATTGGGGTCTATTATCCAAAGACCCTATTGTCTTAGTTTTAGTAAAGTAAGGATAGACCTTATTTTATATATGTCACAGAAGAATCCCCAATACTGCAGATGGATTTTGTTCTCTACCCAGGTAAATTTAATGGATTTTTTTGGGGCTGAAATATGGCTGGCGGTGAAAGGGTTAATCTGCCATCAATCCTGGCAGAAATGCTTGATTTTATAAGACCATGGATCCGGATGACAAGATGGTCAATCCTGAAGACTTTCTATCAGCATTTCCAACCCTGATTTCAGGAACAAGCCAGAACTACCTTCACCCATGCTAGAGCTAAACTACAGAGGCTACCACTAAAGACCATGGATCCGGATGACAAGATGGCCAATCCTGAACTCTTTCTATCAGCTTTTCCAACCCTGATTTCAGGAACAAGCCTGAACTACCTTCACCCATGCTAGAGCTAAACTACAGAGGCTACCACTAAAGACCATGGATCCGGATGACAAGATGGCCAATCCTGAAGACTCTTTCTATCAGCATTTCCAACCCTGATTTCAAGCCTGAACTACCTTCACCCATGCTAGAGCTAAACTACAGAGGCTACCACTAGAGACCATGGATCCGGATGACAAGATGGCCAATCCTGAAGACTTTCTATCAGCATTTCCAACCCTGATTTCAAGCCTGAACTACCTTCACCCATGCTAGAGCTAAACTACAGAGGCTACCACTAGAGACCATGGATCCGGATGACAAGATGGCCAATCCTGAAGACTTTCTATCAGCATTTCCAACCCTGATTTCAGGAACAAGCCAGAACTACCTTCACCCATGCTAGAGCTAAACTACAGAGGCTACCACTAAAGACCATGGATCCGGATGACAAGATGGCCAATCCTGAAGACTCTTTCTATCAGCATTTCCAACCCTGATTTCAGGAACAAGCCTGAACTACCTTCACCCATGCTAGATCTAAACTACGGAGGCTACCACTGTCCCAGGTTGTTTTTCTTCTAGACATGATTGGACCTTAAATTCTTGTACATAGTATAATACCAGCGCTAAAAAAACAACCCAAAGAAATCCAAAATCATTCTACACTACTATCAAATGCAAAGACATTCATTGCCAAACACCTTGCCATGCGTTTGTCTGTTGTTTTTTAATAGAGCTTTTGTCACCGTTTCTGCCGTTAAAGACCCACCACGTCACATGTATTTTCCCCTCTAAAAGATTTCTTATCACAGAGAGAGAGAAAACATGTGAAAAAATGCGATTTTCACTCACGGACGTGGTGGGTCTTTAAAGCAATGGGACACGCACTCGAAAATATATATAGTTACTTTCCTCTTGTCGGTTGAGATGCAACGGATAACCAAGAAGGTAAAAAACCCAAAAAACATGGCAAGGGAAAAGGAAGGCAGTAATGGCTGCATAATTATCTTGAAGGGAAATGATCTCATATACATATATGCATGGGTGCTCCTGGGAAATTTGAAAAATCCTGCAAGGCAGGGGTCCAGGGGCCGCCCAGTTAACAACTCGACTTAAACGATCCTAAAAATATAAAGTTTGAGGCAAAAAGACATGCAAATATTTCTCTGTGTTCATTTCTTTTATATTCTACACGTGAGAGAAACCGATAAAACGTTTACAAATAGGAAATTTGTTGCCTCTCAAATTCTCATAATCCTCCAGGAAATTAAAAAATCCTGCATTTCAGGACGTCCTGAAAGAATGCACCTAACATCCTGAAAGCAGGAGCATCCATGTATATACCTATCCTTAAAGATAAAGAATGCACCTCACATCCTGAAAGCAGGAGCATCCATGTATATACCTATCCTTAAAGATAAAGAATGCACCTCACATCCTGAAAGCAGGAGCATCCATGTATATACCTATCCTTAAAGATAAAGAATGCACCTAACATCCTGAAAGCAGGAGCATCCATGTATATACCTATCCTTAAAGATAAAGAATGCACCTAACATCCTGAAAGCAGGAGCATCCATGTATATACCTATCCTTAAAGATAAAGAATGCACCTAACATCCTGAAAGCAGGAGCATCCATGTATATACCTATCCTTAAAGATAAAGAATGCACCTCACATCCTGAAAGCAGGAGCATCCATGTATATACCTATCCTTAAAGATAAAGAATGCACCTCACATCCTGAAAGCAGGAGCATCCATGTATATACCTATCCTTAAAGATAAAGAATGCACCTAACATCCTGAAAGTAGGAGCACCCATGTATATACCTATCCTTAAAGATAAAGAATGCACCTAACATCCTGAAAGCAGGAGCACCCATGTATATACCTATCCTTTAAAGATAAAGAATGCACCTCACATCCTGAAAGCAGGAGCATCCATGTATATACCTATCCTTAAAGATAAAGAATGCACCTAACATCCTGAAAGTAGGAGCATCCATGTATATACCTATCCTTAAAGATAAAGAATGCACCTAACATCCTGAAAGTAGGAGCATCCATGTATATACCTATCCTTAAAGATAAAGAATGCACCTAACATCCTGAAAGCAGGAGCATCAATGTATATACCTATCCTTAAAGATAAAGAATGCACCTAACATCCTGAAAGTAGGAGCACCCATGTATATACCTATCCTTAAAGATAAAGAATGCACCTAACATCCTGAAAGCAGGAGCATCCATGTATATACCTATCCTTAAAGATAAAGAATGCACCTAACATCCTGAAAGCAGGAGCATCCATGTATATACCTATCCTTAAAGATAAAGAATGCACCTAACATCCTGAAAGCAGGAGCACCCATGTATATACCTATCCTTAAAGATAAAGAATGCACCTAACATCCTGAAAGCAGGAGCACCCATGTATATACCTATCCTTAAAGATAAAGAATGCACCTAACATCCTGAAAGCAGGAGCACCCATGTATATACCTATCCTTAAAGATAAAGAATGCACCTAACATCCTGAAAGCAGGAGCACCCATGTATATACCTATCCTTAAAGATAAAGAATGCACCTCACATCCTGAAAGCAGGAGCATCCATGTATATACCTATCCTTAAAGATAAAGAATGCACCTAACATTAATTAACTCCAAAATCTTTTGGACGAAACCCCAAATTTGAAAACAAAATTTAAAAGTTATGATGAATAAACAAAGCCATTCCTAAACAATTTTTAAAATGTTGGTTTGTTTGATTAGTTTAGTTTAACCCTTTCACCGCCAATGACGCATTCATGCACCACAAAGGTTTAACACCCATGTCACTAAAAGGCGTCAAATCAGGGTCTGTTATCCAAAGACCCTATTTTCTTAATTTTGGGAGGTAAGGATAGGCCTAATGTTATATACATGTCACAGAGGAATTCACAATATTGCAGATACATTTTTTCTCTACCCACTTTAGATTCATGGTATTATTTTGCTGAAAAAAGTCTGACGTCGAAAGGGTTAAGGAGACGCAAACAACTTTAATTTAAAAAAAAGAGTCAAATTCATGGAGACAAAAAGGGCTGCGAGGCCTATAAATAGCCCTATATCTACCTACCTTAAAAAAACAACCACACCAAAAAAACATGGTCGCTGGAAGGGTTAAATTGCGGTGCATAGTATTATAATGGAGTTACACTATTAGACAGAAGCACCGAGTTCCCCCTTCTTGTCGGTTGAAATACAACGGACAACCAAGAACGTACAAAAAAAAAATACACGGCAAGGGAAAAAGGAAGGCAGTAATGGCTGCATAATTATCTCAAAGGGAAAATGATCTTATATACATAAATGCCTATCCTTGAAAAACATCAAAACCACCCCCAAAAACATGGCTGCTAGAAGAGTTAAATTGCGGTGCATAGCATCACACGGGTGCAACTACACAAAATGAAAGAATACTCTGAAAGGCCGGGGTCCAGGGGTAATGTCCCCCCCCCCTGCAGCTGAAGCCAAAATTGATTTATGAAGGTATTTTAGTTTGCTTTTTCCACAATTTATACAAACGCTTATTTTAAGCGTTTGAAAAATACAGTAGACGCACAAAGATCTTGTTTGACAAATTAAAGAAAGGAACTTACTTTTCTGGTAAAATTTAAAAAAAAACCAGAAAATCCTTGTATACCAGGAAACGTTGCACCCATGAATATACGACAGGGCTGCCTACCCCTTGTTGCAGTTTCCAGGGACAAACTGCTTAAAAACCAGGGACACAGACCTACTTCCAGGGATAAACATCGCACCATCATGCATCATGAAATATATTTCGTGATCTCGCAGGATTTCTGCAACTGAAAATATTTTGGGTAGTCTTTTCGTTGCTTTTCGGTGCCAACACGCTTCTATATTCAAGACCTTTTTGCTGTTCAGTAACATAACAGAAAGACAATGTCAACAATGCCTGTTGTTTTTTTGGGGGGATTTCCTGTGCTTAAATGAATAGTAAGGTCAGCTAACAAGACAAGTGACTGCTCTACAAAATTTTGATTCTACTCAGTTTCCAGGGACACTAAAGAGAAAAGTGGATTCCAGGGACAGGGTGCCCATTTTAACTGTTTCCAGGGACAAACACCAATTAGGGGGTGGGTGGGTGGTAGGCAGCCCTGGTATTATAACGGAGTTACAGTATTAGACAGAAGCACAGAGTCCCCCCCCCCCTGACAGAAAGATGAGCACAAAAGCGAGAGGTCAGTGAAAATGGTTCTCACCCGTTGGTGCTTGTCCGCCTACAAGGGAAACGGAACAGAAAAAAAAAAAGCAAACCCCGCCCAGAGGGGCCTAGTGTAGGACACGTTTATATCGGTTGTTCTTGAATTAAACATGAATACAGTGGAACCTCCCTTATAAGACCTCCTCCCATATAAGACCTACTTTCCTGAGACATTGCCCTTCTTTGTAAGTATTAAAATGACCTCCCTTATAAGACCCCATTTTGGATTTTTGAAGGTCTTATAAGGGAGGTTCCACTGTATTAATTACCGTATTTTACGGACTATAGCATAAGGCAAAACTTTTTTTCCTAGACTGAGATCGCCGCACTTTATAATGTGACTGATTAAATAGTAAGAAAATAGAGTTAACAAAATCTGAACTGTGAGTCAATTTCCGGGGGGGGGGGGGGGGGGGCGCCTTACAATCAGGTGCGCCTTGTAGTCCGTAAAATATGGTACTCAGTACATGTACACACACTGCCTAACCCCCCCACCCACCCCGATTTCTTCCATTGACCAACTCACGAAAATATGACCCCCCTATAAATAACGGCCATCGGAAACAAGACGAAACAACAGAAACAATGGTTGGGGACCACCGCCGCGCATGAATATCAAAACCGCGTTGCCAAGGCAGTTGACAGTAGAACTGGAGAGGGGCAGAAGAGGAAATCTTGATCTCCCCCTGCCTTTCCCTGTACCACAAACGTTGGGAGGCACAGCACTGAGTTTCAGTAGGATGTGACGACGATGACACCTTGTCTCCACGGCTACGCTCGGCCGCCATTCTGTTCGCCCAAATCCAACCCCCAAAATGTAACGCCGAAAGAGACGTCTTCAGCGACGAGGTTTTGATATTCATACGCAGGTGGTCCCCAAATTTGATGATGATAGACTGAATAGTTTTTGAGAAAAACGGACGAATAGCCGGACGGATCAGACAAAAACAATAGCTCCCCGAACCTTCGGCTCGGGGACTAAAAAATGCATGCAACTCACAGAAAACAAACACAAGTGAATAACAACAAGCATAACATATCATCTGATAAGAAAATAAAACTATATCTACCCTATTTTTCGGACCAAAAGGCGGTACTGCATTTTACGGACTATATAAGGCGATACTTTTTTCCCCCTAGACTTGAGACCCCCTGTGCCTTATAATATGATTGATGAAAATAGTACCGTATTTTTTGGACTATAAGGCGATATTTTTTTCTCCAATTTCGACCTATGCGCCTAATAAACGAGGGCGCCCTATAAGTGAACAAAATCGTGAGAAGAGAGGCAACGATTGCCGTACTCAGTACAGTCTACTGTGAGTCACAACATCGAAAGTGGTAACGAGTCGCCGATACGACGAATACTCATGTTAAAATGCTTCAAAATCCCTATTATCGTCCGAGATACCGTCCAACAGATGCCATAACCCTTCATTGCATGTAAAAAGCATCGTTGTAGAGCTTAAAATGCCATAATTCTACCAGTTTTCGCGAAGAATTGGCCAAACACACAACCGGAAGTCGCAAAAACGGAACTTTCGATTATTTGAGAAGGGAGCCAACTCTCGTTTACGACAACAAAATGGCGGTCGGTAATCGTTTACAGGACGTGTACGGGCTTCAAACTTCGACTTTCTGTTGCGAGGTGTGTATCGCCTTATAAACGAGGGCGCCTTTTACTTGGATTTTGTCAGATTTTTCTTGAAAATTACCCTATTCGCCTTATACACAGCAGCGCCTAATGAGCCGAAAAGTACGGTAAGTAACAATAATAACAAAATCTGCATTTTGTGTAAAATTTGCCGTATAATCAGGTGCGCTGGCAAATGTTAAGATTAGCCCCCTCCTCTGCCCCTTCCATTCATTTCAGACGGTTTCAGTCAGGGTTAGGGTTAGGAATAGGGTTTGGGTTAGGGGTAGGCTTAGGGTCAGTTTAGTGTCAACTACACAAAAACATAAAAGTTGATGACTAAGCTGACCCTAAACCTATCCATATCCTATTCTTAACCCTAACCTGAAACCGTATGAAATGAATGGAAGGGGCAGAGGAGGGAGCTTTTCTTAACATTTGCTGGTACGCCTTGTAGTCCTCAAAATATGGTACTTTTTTCCCCCAGAGAGTGAGACCTCTGCGCCTTACAATATGACTACTGATAGAGTACAAAATATCAAAACAAAATCTGAATTTTGTTGTGTGCGAAATTTGTGGTAGGGGTGCGCCTTACAATCAGGTGCGCCTTGTAGTCCGTAAAATACGGTAATTATGATATAGGCTCAGGGCTCCCTAACGTCCCGCAAAACAAGGTGTCCCAGGGACTCCTTCGCTTACAGCATAGAGGGTCCTAGAGGCGGGATAGAGGGTCCCAGTGGCATTGCGAATGCTAAAAAGAATTGTTCTAGTGCATCCCTGGGACCCCCTGCACATTCTTTTAAATGGTCCTCTAGAACTTCATAGACCCCCAAAAGGGGGTCCCTGGGAGCCCTGAGGCTGAAATCCACTCAACTTACAAAGCACAAACAAACAAAAGATCCGATGCAACATTGTCTCATCATCATGCAGGATGAGACATCAACAACCATGCAAACGTTACGATTGTTTTTATGGAAAATGAGGGCGTCAGGGGAAAAGGGTCGAGTGGCTGGGGTGGGGTGGGGTGGGGCTGAAATTTGGAGGGGTGGGCGTGGGGTAGAGAGGAAAAGCCGCTGCCAATTCTCAACATATAACATGGGCATGATAATTAAGCATTGTCACACACGCGCGCAAAGTCACAAATACATTCATAGTCACACAAACACAATTGCATAGCTACACCAGGTATCATCACACATTGCCAAATACTCTCTGTAGCCAAGACTGCTTGCTTATTAATATTTTTTTTTAAAAACACATATAAACAAAAAACCTGCGAATCTCAAAGTTGTCAGACCAAAAAACCCTAAATTCTTCCAAGGTTAAGTTTATCGGTCATTTAATAAGAAAAACTGTTCATTTTCAGGGGAAAAAAACACGCTTTTTTCAAATTTATTCCATTTTGATTTCATTCAATGTTTTCAAACAATAAACGAGGCAGCAAAATCCTTCAACCTCTTGACATTAGAAAATCGATTCCAGTATTACCTATAAATCAAAGTAAAAATTTTTTTTTTTAACTTGTTTTCAAACTCAAAGCGAGTCTTGTCAACAAAAAGATTTGACGTGGGACCACCCAAAAAGCAGCCCCAATAAACAAACCACACGGAAAGAAAAAAAAGCACACATGTTGGAGACGACACATCACAAAAATGGATCCGATTTACATAACAATACACAGGATCGAAGACATCAAGACTTGCTTGCCGAAACAGTGCATCTTAAAAGAAACGCCTGCCCCCCAAAAAAAGTATATCGTAACTCATTCCGGGAAAATTCCTAGAAAACTCGTAACTGTAGAACGACAGTTTGGCGCCAACTTCCGAGAACATTTCCAACATCGATTCCCCCCGAGTCTAAATTCTTGTTCGAATCTAAGTTTTCGTAATCTGTACCATACATTTCGAGTGAAATCCCTTTATCCAATTACCGGCTGTAGTTTCACTTATGCTTGGCACCGAAGTTTCGTATTATGATAATAAAAATGTGAGATTACAAACGAAAGAAAGTGCTCCAATACGTTCCCCTTCACAATGATAGCGATAAGGAGCCAAACGATTTTTTTTTATAATGTTTTTTTTTGGTAAAGGTCAAGATGTGCCACCCCCCCCCCCCCCCTACCTATCTCGGTTAATTGTTTTTTTCCGTTTTATTGCCTTTCTTACCATACATAAAGCTGTATTTTAGGAACATTTTTAGCTAATAACCTTTTTGGAATACTAACCCTAACCGTAACCCTACCCCCCACCGTATAAGACGGAAAAACGCAACGAACCACAACTGTGACAAATCGCGGTGTACTGCAGTACATAGTGGGGGGTAGGGTTAGGTTTAGGGGTAGGGTTAGGGTTAGTATTCCCAAAAGGTAATTAGCTAAAAATGTTCCTAAAATACAGCTTTATGTATGGTAAGAAAGGCAAAAACGGAAAAATAGAATTAACCGAGAAATGCATGGGGGGTGGCATATCTTTACCTTTACCGTTTTTTTTAATATATAAAAATGTTGCGTATTTCATTCAGCATTATATGAAACAATACAAATATCATGCCCGTGATCTTTTGATAATAATGCGATTGCCCGGTAAATATGATGAATCAAAATGACTAAAATTAAAAGAAAAATTATACAGCAACAAAACATCATGAGGAAGAATGTAGAAATCATTCCCTTATGACATTGTTATCTATTCTAAACATTCCACATTTCTTAGGGAACTAGTCACTACATTTTAAAAAACTGTTTTTAAGTTATTATTTAAAACCAGTGTGTACATGTACTTGTGTGTGTGTGTGTGTGTGTGTGTGTGTGTGTGTGTGTGTGTGCACGCACAAGAGCCAAACGATTTAGATTTTTGCGCAAGTAACCCCAATTTCGAGGTGGAAAGTAAATTTGAATCAACCACTAATGCTGTTGAAACCGAAACACAGACAGTGGGGAGTTTGGTTACATTTCCAATTTCCTATGCTTTTTATTTTATTGTACGCAAACGCAGGCTAGGAATGATGTTGGCTTCAAGCACCGATGTCTTGAAGGGGTTAAAGAAATGTCTTTTAACCCCTTTCCTGCTGGCCCTGTGCAATTTGGTGTCATTGATGATGCCATAACTTTCGATGTCACAACTCTGGAATGGTGGTCTATGCTGAAGAATAGTCAGGAAAAGACATAGACCTCCAGCGATGTCCCGAGGTCCCGGTCATAGGCCATTGACCTATTAACCCTCTTAGCACTGCGTAATAATAAAACGTGTATTGTAAAACAATGGCGTATAATTGAAGACTGCAGAGACGTCAACCGGTACTTCCTGTTTTCACTTTTCATCTCTCATATAAACATTTGACTGGGAAACCTATACACTTTTAGAAAGAAGAAAGCTTGAATTGTGCAATGAAAGTAAAGAAAACACCTTTTCTTGAATATGGTGACAGCAGTAATCCAGTAGAGCACTTTCACAGTGGCTGCAAAGTACTGTAAACAGTAATTGCAGCTAACCCCACCCCTATCCGTCACTGCTACTCGTGACAGACATCACAAAACCATGCAGTCGAACCCTTTTCCGTCACTTTGCAACAAAAATACAAGCCCAATTACCTTCCTAGTCTCCATCAGAGTAGCTATCGGCAGCATACTCATCACTGGTGTCATCCTCATCCTCACAATCACTACTTTCATCACTCATTTTCACCAAAAAAGATTGCAAACCGATCGATAAAATGGCCAGATTCAGACAGCAGGAAGTCGAAGTACGAGTGCTACGAGCTTTCTGATTGGTTAGCTGTATCCGCTTATTGGATTGGCCAAAGTTCAGCGCGATATTTGAACTGAGCCACGCTGGTGGCTCATCGTGTTCGACCAAGGAAGCCACGAGCGTGGCTCATCGTGCTAAGAGGGTTAAAATTGAAAATGTCCTATTGCGTTCTCCCCTGTCAGAACAAATGTCTGATTAAAATTTGTTAACACTGGCATGCTTTTGTCCTATTGATTTCTGCAAGAGCCAGGACATTGTCCTATTGATTTCTCTTATCTCAGGACAATTGGTCCTGTCACTTTTCGATACATCACTGAACCTCCAGACCATTTTGTTAGATTCAGTCTAACGAGCCTCTCTTTTTCAATTTCATCGTTAGAACAAAAAGTTAATTCCTCACTTTTTAACCTCTTCACAGATATTTCCGCCAACTTATGGTAACCTATAAACTGCCCCGTCACGGAAATATCCGTCATAGGGTTATTCTAAGAGTTTCCCTTTTTCTATCCATATGCTTTCGAATGCATGTGAGTGTCCTCAAATGATAGTATATTCAATTCCCTTTCAACAGGCATGGTAGTGGGGGCAAAGTGGGTTTCGCGGAAGAATATCCAACCGATTCTGCATTTCATTTGAAAGATGTCGACTCAAACTAAAATGATGAAGTTGGGCGTCAAAATGAAGAAGAAGAAGAAAAAGCACTAGGATCACAAATCTGGAAACGTGTGGCGTGAGCTAGGCCGCACATGACTGCTAACTTCGACAGGAAGTTGCTACTTCAGTCATTCACATCCGGTTCCGCGAAGCGATTGCATAGGTTTTAACGCACATAATGTTTAGGCACCCGAGCGAATTTTTTACCCAGGCTTTTTTTGTTTTGTTGTCAAATTTTCACTTTCGCGGATTTTCCGCGATTCGCGGAGGTCTACCACTGCCCCGTCACGGATATTTCCGTCAACTTCCCGTAACCTATAAACTGCCCCGTCATGGAAATATCCATCATAGGGTTATTCCAAGAGTTTCCCTTTTTCTATCCATATATGCTTTCGAATGCATGCAAGTGTCCTCAAATGATAGTATACTCAATTCCCTTTAAAAAAAAAAAAGCATAGGTTATATCATACACTTTTATTCAGCAGCTTTTGCGATAGACTTCGCAACCTAAAACGGCTTGGCAAATAGCTGCCTCAGAACCGGAAACGGGTTTGGAAGTGAAAAAGGGGTTAAGACCTCCAAACGAAATACAGAAAGCAGAACGGGGCAGTTTTTATTTCTCAGCAAGCAACCCTCGGATAAGTGCAGGGCTGCCTACCCCCTGTTACAGTTTCCAGGGACAAACTGCTTAAAAAACCAGGGACAGAGACCTATTTCCAGGGATAAACATCGCGATGTCATGCATCATGAAGAATATTTCGTGATCTAGCAACCTTTTTGCGACTGGATTTTTTTTGGGGTAGTCTTTTTTATGCTTTTCTGTGCCAGTGTGCTTTTATATTCAAGATTCTTTTGGAGTTCAATAACTATGAGTAATACGTCTGTTAACAAAATTTGAACATGACTTGTTTTGGGTGTTCTTGTAATCAATAATAAGGTTAACTAACAAGACAAGTGACTGCTCTACAAAATTTTGATTCAATTCACTTTCCAAGGACACCAGACCGAAAAGTGGATTCCAGGGACAGGGTGCCATTTTTAACTATTTCCAGGGACAAATACCCCTGGGGGGGTGGGGTGGGGGGGGATGGTAGGCAGCCCTGTAGGTAACAATATACACAAGGAAATCAAAAAAAAAAAAAAAAAAAAAGAAAAACGTAAATAAAACACAACCAACAAATGACAACACATGATTGGTTCATCACGCTCAAGGAATCCACGAAATGAGATATAAGAGAGCCGTGCTGATTGGTCATGTGGGGTCACCTGGTAGTCGCCCGATACCATGGGGTTGCTGGCGGCCGCGGTGGTGGTGGTAGGGGCCATGACTCTCACGCGCTTCGCCGCCGGCTGGTTGTGGCTCGACGACTGGTCCCCGCCCTGCCGGAATACAAACTGTACAGGATAAATTTAGAGTATACTGGCGAAAACCAACCAATAAAAAAACAAAAACAAAACAGCTACGAATAAAAACTAAATAAAAAAAGGGGATAATTCGGTGTTTTGGTCCCAATCATTATGTTTTTTTGAAAAACGGAGGGCGTTCTCCCCCCTAAGAATGAAAAAAGGGGGGCAGGTCCAATGGATATGAGGGGAAGGTGGGGGGGGGGGGGGCATGGGGGTGGAGGCGGACGATTCAATCTTCGCTAGCCATGGCCACTTCTTCAGCCACTCGTCTTGGAACCGGTGTTTCCTCGCACTAGTGCCGTTATCTTCGGGCTGCTTCTCCGAGACTGTTGATGCAGTAACTGTTTCTGCAACATCTTCTGCACACTCGTTTGGCAGAAGATTTTTTTTTTTTTACTTTGCCGCCACAAAAATCAAAGTCGAAGAGCGTCGTTGTCCGCTTCATTTCGAAGAAAATTCAACATGGCGGGTAGGACTCTCGCAACTTCTTGTCGGTAAAACGAGATGAACGCGATTGGTTGATTTACACTAACATTGTAAAGGAACCAATAAAATGTCGAGAAATCATTCATTCCTGCTCAATGCTTTCGGTTTGTGCAGACCACAGATTTAGCAGACGACGAAGGAATTCCCGCAGCGAACGGTAAAAGGTGCGGGCAGTTCTGCAAATATGCGCGCGTGAGCCCGCGCTTAGACCCGATTTTTGTGGGAAGGAACAGATTTTTGTGGGATTGTACCAATCCCGCACCCTTTAATCAGCTCTGGTCTTTGTAAAATTCGGGTTGCTCCCACCTGGAGAGCGTGTCGCAGCCAGAGGCGCACCACCCATTTCAAAACTTTTTTTTGTGCATGCGATCTTTGTCACTGATGAAGAAGGAGGGGAGTGTGTGTGTGTAAATTTTGACCAAATGACAACTTTCTTGTTGCCACTGGGTTCAGCGTGTGCTAAGTGCATGGGCACACGGGACCTTGGTTTATCGTCTCATCCGAAAGACTCCACGTTCAGACCGCAAGGCCTAGTGCAGAGTGAGAGGGAAAATCCCCTGTACCCAGGTTCGAACTCGGGTTTACTTGACACGAGGCGAACGCGATACCTCTGTGCCACTCTACACCAGATCACATAAAATGTCAGATACAAAAATAAGATATTTCATCAGAACCATGTACGCTACAAATATCGTGATCAAAACTAGTAGGATTTTATCAGATTAATTTAGACAGTACCCCCCGTGGGGATACCGGGGGGTCTTTTGCATATAGTTCCCCTACCTTCTGGAAGTTCTGTGCTCGCAACTTCCTCTAATCTGTCACTCTCTTTGACTCTGCCTTTTCCCTTTGCTTACTGTTATCTACGATCTTTCTGCCTCACCGGTCCATTCTCCTGCCTTTTTTTTTTTTTTCAAGAAACGCTTTAAAAAAAGACTTCCTCCAGCTGAAGTCGGACTTGCTGGGCCTAACTGTTTCTTAGTTAGGCGCATAACGGCAGCATGACGCATCTGCGCTCATAATTGATAGGAAACTGTCTGAGCGATCGAAGAAGAAGAAGAATTTAGACAGTAGAATTTCATGAGAATCATGCTTCACAAATGCCACAATAGGATCGCACTGGGATTGCATGGCAAACAGTGGGTCGTCGGCCCCTTTACAGCAAACTGCCGCATCATTTTATTATTTCCCTTTCTCCCCAAACACCCTCCACTCCAGTGAAGCGCGGACCTGGGCCTTGCTTGCTGGCCGTGTCTGTCTTGTCTTCATTGTCGTCGTCCGAGATAAACTCTCTCTTGGGGTAGGGGATGGGAAGACCGTCAAACACGCTGCAACACACACACACAGAGATCTCACATCAGCATACATATACGGACAGAGCATATCGTCAGTGAAATTCAAAAACCTCGTATCTCAATTTTGGTAGTTTTGAGAAAAATGAAAAAAAAAAAAAAAGTTTTAAAAATTAACCGCGTTGACCACAATTGATTAAGTATGATCAATACCGTATTTTTCGGCTCATTAGGCGCTGCTGTGTATAAGGCGAATTGGTAGATTATAATAGATAGGGCATTTTTCAAGAAAAATCTGGAAAAAAATTCAAGTAAAAGGCGCTCCTCGTTTATAAGGCGATACACACCTCGCAAAAGGAAGTCGAAGTTTGAAGCCCGTAAACGCTTATCGACCGCCATTACTGCTGTCATAAACAAGAGTTGACTCCCTTCTCAAATAATCAAAACTTCCGTTTTTGCGACTTCCGGTTGTTGTGTTTGGACTTTTCTTCGCAAAAACTGGTAGAATTATGGCATTTTAAGCTCTACAACAATGCTTTTGACATCCAATGAGGGTTATGGCATCTGTTGGACGGTATCTCGGATGATAACAGGGATTTTGAAGCATTTCAATGTGAGTATTCGTCGTATCGGCGACTCGTTACCACTTTCGATGTTGTCACTCACAGTAGACTGTACTGAGTACGGCAATCGTTGCCTCTCTTCTCACGATTTTGTTCACTAATAGGGTGCCCTTATTTATAGGTCGAAATTGGAGAAAAAAATGCCTTATAGTCCGAAAATTACGGTATAATCGTCGGTGAAATTCAAAAACCTCGTATCTCAATTTTGGTAGTTTTGAGAAAAATGATAAAAAAAACTTTCAAAAATTAACCGCGTTGACCACAATTTATTAACTATGATGAATATGTTGTTCAAGACATTGTAAGTTTAGTCCTGCATTTTGCTAAAATTAATTATATTTGTTTTTTTTTAGACTTAAAAAGAACGAAGATATGAGGTTTTTGTCCTTAACTAGATCTGAATTTGGGACTTACAAGTTTTTCGTCTATTTTCACAACCTCATTTACCCCAGATAGAAAGTTGTTAGAGATATGAGCTTTTGGTGGAAGGTGGCGTGAAAAATTAGAGAGCTTGCTATGCATGTAACTAAAAAAAAAAAAAAATCGAAAAAAAAGCAAATAAACAAAAAACCTGGAAGGAAAGCATCATAGAGAAGCAAATAAAATTCCATGATATTACTATTCATGTGTCTAGTACTGTAGTATTGTTATTATGTTGTTATATAAAGAGAAGGAACGAGAGAAAGAAAGGAAAGGAGAGACACAGAGAGAGAGAGAGAGAGAGAGAGAGAGAGAGAGAGAGAGAGAGAGAGAGAGAGAAGAGAGAGAGAAGAGAGAGAGAGAGAGAGAGAGAGAGAGAGAGAGAGAGAGAGAGAGAGAGAGAAGAGAGAGAGTTTGAGTTTTTTTATTAGATGTTTTCATACACATCTGCATTGTTAGAAATTCGGGACTTTCCTGGTGTTGCAACTGCCTCCGGGCATTGCCCCCAGGATTGTTCCCACCATCTTTATATCTACTAATGCACGCGTGCTCCTGGGAAATTTCTAAAATCCTGCTAGGGGGCGGCCCCGGCGGAGTGCACACAAACATTTACTGCTCTTTTTTCACTCCTCTAGACAAGTGCTACATTCCTTTGAATATAACATAAGGCCCTTACGCCTTGGCATGAGACTGTGTCAGACCAGTTGACATAAGCTAGAACACCAAGGCTACATCAAAATGTTGTTATGATCTGCATGGCTGTGCGGGGATTGTCTTAAGCCGTGACAAGCTCCCAGCATAACATCATCAGTCTAAAATCCTCCGAAGTCGGAGTGTGGCTGCCCATGTGGCGGGGTAATCAAAAACGGTCACACACGTAATGTTCTCCTCCCTAGCTGGTGCATTTGTACCATAGTGTTCAAGTGCTTCGGCTGTTGGGATGATCCCTGGAGTCTTTAAGCCAGGTTAAGACAGACACACAAAACAAAAACAAAGGCTCTTTTTATTGTACAAGTGTGTGCATGTAAGTGTGTGTGTGTGTGTGTGTGTGTGTAAGAAAATCGTTGCTTCTCAAATTCTCATAATCCGGCGACGCCGGCTCTAGGCAATTTAAAAATCCTGAACTTCAGGACATCCTTCAAGAAGGAGCATCCATGCTAATGTGAATCATGAATCTGGACCCGACTCACTCGTGGGATGGAAGGGGGTCCTCCATGAAGTAGGGGTCCTTCATGGACTGCTCTGAGGTGATCCTCTTCACGGGGTCCATGGTCAGCAGCTTCTGCAGCTGAAGGAAACACGTACACATAACCGCATTAAAAAACAACAACAAAAACACTTCTTTTTTTCATTACCATAATCATCAGCCATGAAAACCGATGTTAATTAAAACCCTTTCGCCGCCAATGTCGCATTTATGCACCACAATGGTTGAACACCCATGTCACCAAACGGCATCAAATCAGGGCCTCAGGGCTCCCAGGGACCCCCACTTGGGGGGTCTATGATGCACTAAAATTCGAAAGGACCCTCTAAAAGAATGTGCAGGGGGTCCCAGGGATGCACTAGAAAAATTCTTTTTAGCATTCGCTGTGCTACTGGGACCCTCTATCCCGCCTCTGCAGCTGAATCAAACACGTACACATAACCGCATAAAAAAAAAACCCTTTTTTTTTTCATTACAGTGGAATCTCCCTTATAAGACCTCCCATTATAACTATAAGACTCCCTCCCACATAAGACCTACTTCTCTGAGACATTGCCCTTCTTTGTAAGTATCAAAAGTACCTCCATTATAAGACCCCTCCCTTATAAGACCTCATTTTGGACGATTTTTTAAGGTCTTATAAGGGAGCTTCCACTGTACTCATCAGCCATGAAAACTGATGTTAATTAAAACCCTTTCGTCGCCAATGTCGCATCACAATGGTTGAACACCCATGCTACTAAACAGCATCAAATCAGGGCCTGTTACCTTAAGACCCTATTTTCTTATTTTTGGGAGGTAAGGATAGGCCTAATGTTGTACATGACACACAGGAATTCCCAATATGGCGGATATTTTTGTTTTGTTTACCCAGTTATGCTTAATGGTATTTTCTGGCTGAAAAACAGCTGGCGGTGAAAGTTAAAAAAAAAAGAATTTTCTTTCTAAAAATGCATTAGAGATCACATCAGCAGCGCAGCGCAGCTCCTCCTTCTTCCCCCGCGCAATCAGAGAGTGGAACGCCCTGCTTCCAGAAACTGTCCAGGCCCCCTCTGCCAAAGCCTTCTTCAGGAGGCTGTTGGCAGAGCACTAAAAGCTCCAGACCCAAGGGTAGGCAGTTGTTGGGCCGGCATCACGGCCGGGTTCCGCTGAACGGTCCCAGTCTGGCCGGTTGTCTGGCTGTCTACCCACCAAAGCTCTCTCTCTCCGTTTTTGTTTTTTCTTCTTTTCTTTGTTTTCTCTCTCTTCGCCCTTTTCAGTTGAAATAATGGTCAGAACTGACTTTGTCAACTATATTGGAAGACGAAGAAGAAGAAGAGCTGAGATTCTCATAGAACCAAAAAGGAGGAAAAAAGAGGTGGGAGTCCGGGGGTCGACATGGGCCCTCGGTGGGGTCCAGGGTCAAAGCCCCTGATGGGGGGTCAGGGGCGCAAAGCCCCCTGAGGCTGAAGAATGTTTGCGTTTGAACCTGTACAAATCATCTTCTGAGACAGCAAAATTATTGAACGTTTAATCTCATTGATCCTACAAAATTTTGTGCAATTATGAAGACCATTCACTCAGGGCTAGTGATCTTCTGAGACAGAGGCTGAGAGACAGAAACAGACAGACTGACAGAATGAACCGATTGAGAACAACACATCTATCGAACTTCTCACCGCATTTTCGCTTCAAAACAAAACCAGACCTGTTTACCCCTATTTTGCAAAACTGTAATTTCTTAAACAAAAACCCCGTAATTTTGAAGAAAAAAACGTAATCCAACGCGTGACCAATGAACGTCGATATCGTACTGACCTGAGCGTGCAATACTAAATGTCCGTCGAGCAGTAGACACAGAACACATGCTCATCACCTTGTGCTGGAATTTTTAGGTCACTTTCCCGGAATTTCTGTGCCATTTAAGTGACTTTTGATGTCTTTTCTTTTGATTTTTTCGACCAGAAGATACAGAAGCTTCGGAATGCACTCGCTTGGACGCCATTTTGGAACAGAAACGGAAATGGCGCGAAATGACTTTTCACCGCATCGTTTCAAAAACTTTTCCCCCGTAAAAATTACGGCAAAATAGTAAAGGAAAACAGGTCTGCAAAACCTAACCCCCCCCCTCCTTATTTTCTCAACAGATTTACACTGATCTAAAAAATTACCTCTGGGCCCATCAAAAAGGAGGCAATCCTCAAAATCTCATCTCTGCAATGATTCACTGAAATCGTTCTGCGTAAACCGCACCACGCAGTTTCCTTCGGCTACCCACAAATCAAACGTCAAATGTGGTAATTTTTTACCTGGATTTTTTTTGGGTCCAGGTGTGACTCCCCTCCCCCCCCCCTACAAATTCCCCCATATAAAAAATGAGACAGTCTTTGAAGAACAGCCTCGTTTGCACTTGGGTGAATTTGTATGTGGGTCACACTTGGCCAGACAAAACAGACAGACAAACATGCACCGTTGCGTACTAACCAAATGGAATGCCTTGCTGTCAGCCTTCACTTTATGTTTCTCCATGTACTTCATCAGATTGCAGTTGACGTAGCTGTTCCAACAACACATCAAAAGTCAGCATTTAGTAGTTATTGAATGAAATAGTGTATAAGGTATTTTATTTTTAGGTATTAGGTACTTTATAGTCACAGAGGCGTCTCTGTGAAATTCGGGTTGCGACCTGGAGAGCGCGTCGCAGCCAGAGGCACGCCACCCAATTTTTCTTTGTTTTTTGCATGCGATTTTTGTGTGACTGATGAGGGGGGGGTACATTTTTACCAAATGACAACTTTTTCGTTGCCACTGGGTTCAACGTATGCTAAGTGCATGGGCAAACAGGACCTCGGTTTATCGTCTCATCCGAAAGACTCCACGTTCAGACCGCAAGGCCTAGTGCAGAGTGAGAGGAAAAATCCCCTGTACCCAGGTTCGAACTCGGGTGTACTTGACACGAAGCGAATGCGCTACCACTGTGCCACCTTAGTGAGGCCAAGAGAGGAAATCACGAAATTGAACAAAGGAGGGGAACTCTTTATGATTAACTCCCCCCCCACCAAAGTTGATTACGATACAAATCATCTAGCAATGCGTGGATCAGAGCCAAAGTGAGACAAACAAAGCATCATTCTCGAAAAAGAATGTGCCAAGTTCGCCTTTATGACCCTTCACCCACACAGTACGCATCAACAATTTGCTCAATTTCAGCATTAGTTAGGTTTGAAGGCGGGATTTCAAAGAACCAAGTGGTATGAAAATAATGATAAAATAATATAAATGTTTAAACAAACGTGAAACAACAACACAAACATGAATTTTACACTATCAAACTTCCGGTTCCAAGATAAGAAGTAAGCAGCAATTCAGTGTAGAGTGGCACAGAGGTATCGCGTTCGCCTCGTGTCAAGTAAACCCGAGTTCGAACCTGGGTACAGGGGATTTTCCCTCTCACTTTACACCAGGCCTTACGGTCTGAATGTGGAGTCTTTCGGATGAGACGATAAACCGAGTTCCCATGTGCCCATGCACTTAGCACACGTTAAACCCAGTGGAAACGAAAAAGTTGTCATTGGGTCAAAATTTACCCCCCTCCCTTTCCTTCGTCGTCAGTCACACAAAAATCGCATGCAAAAAAAAGAAAGAAAAAAAAAGGATGGCGCGCTTCTGGCTGCGACGCGCTCTCCAGGTGGGAGCAACCCGAATTTCAGAGACACCTCTGTGACTATAAAGTAACTAATAATAATAATAATACTAAATGAATCTGTTTTTGATAAAATATAAAACAAATGCTCCGTCAGTCCATGTTTACACAAACAGGTAGGTACCCCTGAGACAATTAAACAAACACACAGTACTGGGGGGGGGGGGGGGGGGGGGGAATTTACATCAATTCATCAAACAAAATAATTCGCACTTTTCTAGCGTTTTCATAATTATAAACCAACAACACACGGCTTCTACAGTATCATGGGTGCTTATGGGAAATTTCAAAAATTCTGCAAGGGGGGGGCGGCCCCAGCGGAGTGTAAGGGCAGCGCACACACACACACACACACATTTACTGCTCTTTTTTCACTCCTCTAGACTAGTACAAGTGCTACATTCCTTTGAATATAGCAAATGCTTATATAGGCCCTCTTTTTTTTTTTATTGTACAAGTGTGTGTGTGTGTGTGTGTGTGTGCAAGAAAATCGTTGCTTCTCAAATTCTCATAATCTGGTGACGTCGGCTCTAGGCAATTTAAAAATCCTGCAGTTCAGGACATCCTGAAAGAAGGAGCATCCACTTGACAAAATATTTTCGGTAAAGGTCAAGATGTGCCACCCCCCCTACATTTCTCGCTTAATTGTATTTTTCCGTTTTTGCCTTTCTTACCATACATAAAGCTGTATTTTAGGAACATTTTTAGCTAATAACCTTTTTGGAATACTAACCCTAGCCCTAACCCTACCCCCCACCCTATAAGACGGAAAAACGCAACGAACCACAACTGTGACAAATCGCGGTGTACTGCAGTACATAGTGGGGGGGGGTTAGGGTTAGGTTTAGGGCTAGGGTTAGTATTCCAAAAAGAGAATTAGCTGAAAATGTTCCTAAAATACAGCTTTATGTATGGTAAGAAAGGCAAAAACGGAAAAATACAATTAACCGAGAAATGCAGGGGGGGTGGCACATCTTTACCTTTACCATATTTTCTTACCTTGAGCGTTTAAAATCCTTCATCAGCTGCTGATGCTCTGGCATTTTCCTTATGTCCTCCCAGTCTTTCTCTGCCAACAGCAAGCACCACAACACACAATATTAGTGTACATACAAATCCTTCTGTTCAACACAGCGGTTCACAAAACCCTCATTAATTTGTGAGGAAAAAAAATTCATTTCTTTACGTTTTCTCAATATTCCTTGTCTATTGGCCACTGCAAAGAACACCTTTTGCAAGAGTGAATGCCCTTGGTGGGTGGGGGGCAGATGGTTGAGTACTGACCAAACAAGGGAATAACTCTCACCAATAACCCTATTTGAGGCCATTTAATGGCTGCCTTTTGCAAGAGTGAATGCCCTTTTGGATACTGCTCAACAGGGGCTTAACTCTTGCTGTCAAGGGCGTTAATAACCCTAGTTGCAGTGGCCAAAAGGATGACACCTTCATTCTATTATTAGTGAAGACCTGACAATTAAGGGCCAGCCACACGTCCACTAAAATCGCACGACTGCGATGCGATTCGAACACGTGGTCTCGAAAAACAAATGCGATTTGCGTGATTGAATCGTATCGTACAGTCGTGCGATTATAGTACACGTGTGGCTGGCCCTTAAAAAAACACGTGTTAGAGGGTATTTGTCCCTCTGCACACGCGCGCGCATGTGTGTGTGTGCATGCATGCATGCTGGGAGATCTATGAAAAGGAGGTCAGCTTGAGGTCTATGAAGGGGGATGGTGAATGCGGGGGCGGGCGGAGGGGTAGTGTGAGAAAATGCCTTTTGCGTGGAAAATGACGTTGAAGATGCGGTCCAGCTGGTCGTGGTGGATAGTGATAACATTATCACCATAATTATCATAATTAATACTGACCCTGTGGGAATCCCATGACGTTGAAGATGCGGTCCAGCTGGTCGTGGTGGATAGTGATAACATTATCACCATAATTATCATAATTAATACTGACCCTGTGGGAATCCCATGACGTTGAAGATGCGGTCCAGCTGGTCGTGGTGGATAGTGATAACATTATCACCATAATTAATACTGATCCTGTGGGAATCCCATGACGTTGAAGATGCGGTCCAGCTGGTCGTGGTGGATAGTGATAACATTATCACCATAATTATCATAATTAATACTGACCCTGTGGGAATCCCATGACGTTGAAGATGCGGTCCAGCTGGTCGTGGTGGATAGTGATAACATTATCACCATAATTAATACTGATCCTGTGGGAATCCCATGACGTTGAAGATGCGGTCCAGCTGGTCGTGGTGGATAGTGATAACATTATCACCATAATTATCATAATTAATACTGACCCTGTGGGAATCCCATGACGTTGAAGATGCGGTCCAGCTGGTCGTGGTGGATGGTGATAACATTATCACCATAATTATCATAATTAATACTGACCTTGTGGGAATCCCATGACGTTGAAGATGCGGTCCAGCTGGTCGTGGTGGATAGTGATAACATTATCACCATAATTATCATAATTAATACTGACCCTGTGGGAATCCCATGACGTTGAAGATGCGGTCCAGCTGGTCGTGGTGGATGGTGATAACATTATCACCATAATTATCATAATTAATACTGACCTTGTGGGAATCCCATGACGTTGAAGATGCGGTCCAGCTGGTCGTGGTGGATAGTGATAACATTATCACCATAATTATCATAATTAATACTGACCCTGTGGGAATCCCATGACGTTGAAGATGCGGTCCAGCTGGTCGTGGTGGTAGGGGTTGCTGGTCTTGATGTCCTCCTGCCGGCAGTGGAAGATGGGCTCCGAGGTCAGCAGCTCCGCGAAGATGCACCCGATGGCCCAGATGTCTGCAAGGGGAGAGCACCGCCACAATGCCGTCACACACACACCCACACCTGTTTACCCCACATCTTCACTGTCAGTAATCCCAAGCTCTGAAAACAGTAATTTCAGGCATCTGTCCGTAATTTTGCTGTCCGAGAAATCCTTTCACCAGAATTTTTCGCTGCCGTCAAACCTTTTGTTGAGAGGGGGGGGGGGCGTACACGCATGCTGCAACTTCCCATCCAAACCCAACTTCGACAACTGCCGAAATTTTGCACTTCGTACCTAGAAAAATGGCGGCATGGAGAAATAAACCGGAAGTATTCATTCAAGGGACATCACTCGAAGTGATACCTTTGACAGCAGACGACACAGTAGCGAGTACGGCTCAAACGCCATGCCTTCTTTTGATTTCTTCTTTTTTTTTTTCCCGCACTCGTTCAGCGGAAATGCAGATTTTTTTGTTGCTGACCGTAATAGCGTAATCGGAGGTCTCAAAACGTAATAATTACGGACAAATCCGTAGGGAAAACAGGTCTGCACACCTCTAAAATTACATCCCTTTCAGGGATCAATCTTATCACGGGACATCATACATGGGTGCATGTGAGGATGCAAACCATCGCCTGAATCTTGGTGTTTAGCTGTTGACAAGAGTGTTATATCTTCTGGGAGAACATTTTCTTCAGGCAGACCACTGCCCGAGCCTGCATCAAACAGGCATGAAAGTGGATGAAGATCAAAAAAGAGGAGATTTTTTCAGCTGAGAAATCCTTCCACCCGGATTTTTACCTAACGTCAGAAGTTTTGTTGACCAGGGGGGGGGGGGGGGGGGGAGAGAGAGAGAACGTTCCAAAAAAAATAATTGGCATCATACAATGAGATGTTCGCAGCGCAGAAATCCTTCCACCCGGATTTTCACCGAACGTCCGAATAAAAAAAAAATCAAACCGAGTTTTCACCTAACTCACGTCAGAAGTTTTGTTCAGCGGGGAGGGGGGCTAATCTATTCTGAAAATTGGGTCGGCACAAATATCATTCCACCCACATTTTCAGCTAACATCGCTACTTTTGTTGAGCGGGAGCTACTCATTTCGCCTTCCTTCGCACAAATGAAGCGAGTGAGCTAAAGCGACTTCCGGTTAACCAGTTTCAGAATCGCCAAATAGAGACTTGTAGATATAAGAATACGGCAAGATCAGTTCTTTACTTCTATACAAACATTTTTGGAAAAAAAAATTCTCAGAATTTTTTTTTCCCCACGGAAGTTTGAAAAAAATTACGCGGATTTTCTGTGAAACGCAGAATTCTTTCATGCCTGATCAAATTGCCTGGATTCAGGATTCAGGCAGACCCACATGCACCGCTGATCATAGGTCTTTTGACCAGTTCGAAGAAAATATAATGGGTCATTTTCGTAAAACAATAAGTCATAACGCAAAAAAAATAAAAAAATGGAAATAACCCTAACCCTAGCCCTAAACCTAACCCTGCCCCCCACTATGTACTGCAGTACACCCCGATTTGTCACAGTTGTGGTTCGTTGCGTTTTTGGTTAGTATTCCAAAAAGGTTATTAGCTAAAAAGGTTCCTAAAATACAGCTTTATGTATGGTAAGAAAGGCAAAAACGGAAACCGAGAAATGTAGGGGGGGTGGCACATCTTGACCTTTACCAATAAGTTTGTGTTTCAAAATATCGTTGGTTATTGCGAGTTCATGGTAGCAAACAAAGAGGACTAGTCGACAACAGTGTTGAGTGTAGCGACGATTCATAGTGAAGGCTCCCACACAACTCGACTTATCCAATTTGGATTTTAGAGCAGTGAGGAAAGGCGATCTCAGCAAAACATATATATAACAAAATTGTGCAAATGTGACAGTGCATGGGAAAACCAGACATAATGGAAGTTTGGCATAAATTGAGATTTAATGGTGCAGCAAAGATTCCTTGTTAATACACAGAAAACCCAATTGAGTTATCTTGTCTAGATTTGATTTTACAATTATTTGAAGTTTGGCATTCCAAATAGATCATTTGCAGAAATTGGGCATAGAAGATGCAACTTTGCCTCTTTGTTTCTATTGACTTGATTTAGAAAACAATCAAATAAACAAAGAACTCATTCAAAATTGTCTTTCATGTTGTGGATACTGGTAGAATACATAAAAATAGACATAAATATGCCCTAAATAGAAAATTGATATTTTTGGGGTTGTTGACTATTTTTGGCTTTTGCTTAAAAACATTCTGAGCGACTTATGCAGGTTTTTCCCATGCACCATCACAAATCGTTACAGCCACAACAACAATATCCACGATCTCACCAATGGCCTTGGTGTAGTGTCTTGCGCCTAGCAACAGCTCGGGCGCGCGGTACCAAAAGGTCACCACCACAGGGTCAAGGTCAGCCAGGGGTTTGAGGGGCGAGTTGAAGAGGCGGGCGAAACCCATGTCCGCTGAAACCAGTCACACGCTGATTGCTAAACTGGCACCATTGTCATGGAAGATTAGGAACAGGGAGGGGGCTTGGAGGATGTGTGTGTGTGTGTGTGTGTGTGTGTGCGTGTGCGTGTGTTTGTTCAATTGTTTTTTTGGTTTTTTATTCACCCAGAAAGTTCTAGGGAGAGTTGAACAGAGGACCGACCCCATGTCCGCTGAAACCCATATCACACGCACATTATACCAGTGCTATTTGTCTCTCTTTCACACTCTCTCGCTCTCTTTCGCCTCTCCCCCTCAATAACTCAGATTCATGATGCAAGGGAAGTAACCAGTGAAAACCAGCCCAGCCAGTCATTCCTTAATGGGAGACTTAGTGGGATTTTTTTCACACCAGATGGCATGACACTCGAGTGGGGCTAATCCCCTCTATATTCTTAGTTGGGGATAAAGAGAGAGCGAGAGATAGAGAGGAGTCCAACCCTCTCTCTCTCTCTCACTACGCCCAACTAAGAATATAGCGTGATAAGCCCCTCTCGAGTGTCACGACACCTGGCGTGAAAAAAATCCCACTAAGTCTCCCATTATTACCCTTTATTTACTACTCCTACTTCTGACCGGTTTTCAAGGTAAAACTCCAAGGTCAAGGTCACCACGGTTATGAATTTTCTGTGGGACCCTCCCTGCACCGGAATGCATCACCACACACAATTTGAAGCGATTCTGTACACTGGTTCGTGAGTGACAGGGCAAACAAACAGAAGGACACACAGTTGTTGAAATATAAGAGGAATTAAGGGTAAAGGTCAAGATGTGCCACCCCCCCTACATTTCTCGCTTAATTGTATTTTTCCGTTTTTGCCTTTCTTACCATACATAAAGCTGTATTTTAGGAACATTTTTAGCTAATAACCTTTTTGGAATACTAACCCTACCCCTAAACCTAACCCTACCCCCCACTATGTACTGCAGTACACCGCGATTTGTCACAGTTGTGGTTCGTTGCGTTTTTCCGTCTTATAGGGTGGGGGGTAGGGGTAGGTTTAGGGCTAGGGTTAGTATTCCAAAAAGGTTATTAGCTAAAAATGTTCCTAAAATACAGCTGTATGCATGGTAAGAAAGGCAATAAGGGAAAAATACAATTAACCGAGAAATGCAGGGGGGGGTGGCACATCTTTACCTTTACCGAATTAAGATTTTTATCATGATGAACGACGAACTGTGAGTTGATTTCAATCTTGGTAGCCTTAAGGCCTCAGCATAACAAAACAACCATGGGGGTCTGTTTCAAGGTAAAACGTTGAGGCTTATAGTCCATGAACTAGGTATTTAGGTATTTGGTACTTTATAGTCACAGAGTCATCTCTGTGAAATTCGGGTAGTTCCCACCTGGAGAGCGCGTCGTAGCCAGAGGCGCGCCACCCTTTTCTTTTTTTTTTTGCATGTGTGATTTTTTTGTGTGACTGATGACCAAATGACAACTTTTTCGTAGCCACTGGGTTTAACGTGCGCTAAGTGCATGGGCACATGGGACCTCGGTTTATCGTCTCATCCAAAAAAAGACTCCACATTCAGACCGTAAGGCCTAGTGCAAAGTGAGAGGAAAAAATCCACCTGTACCCAGGTTCGAACTCAGGTTTACTTGACACGAGGCGAACGCGTTACCACTGTGCCACTCTACACTACGGTCATGAGGAGAAGAAAAAAGACAACACCGAGAGAGACATACCGATCTTCACTCGTCCTCTCTCTGACCCTTCTCCCATCACCAGGATGTTGGCCGGTTTCTGAAAATTAATAGTCAAACATCTAAAAACAGCGGAACAACATATAACCCAGAGAAAACTAAACAACAAAAATAATTGTACAAATCATGCCATGAAAAAGACAACTGATAGAACCAATCTGGTGGCAAAACGGTCTGGGGATATTACAACTCTTTTGACTGCGTTAAGAGCGTCATTATCAGAGTTATTCCTCTTCATCTGATGTCATCAGTGATGTCATCAAGTCAGTACTTGATAAGTTATATGCATAGCTGCCAACTTTTCCCAAACAAAATCCTGGCGGGGGGTGGGTTTTTATTTATTTATTTATTTATTAAGACAACTTTTATAGCGCCTAATCTTTAAGCTCTAAGCGCTTTACAGAAATCACTAAAAATGAATAGTAAACACAATGAACAAAAAGTATATATCAAACATTGACCAACACCCCCCTTCCCTGATCCCTCAGTCAATTTCTCAATCACGCCCAAATAATGAATGACATAATCTACAGTACACTTTCGCAACCAACTTGAAACACTCACACTGATGGACACTTAAAGACGCCCAGGCCACACTATTAACAAATCACACTCACACTTATAACGATAGAGAGAGAAAGAGAGAGAGAGAGAGAGAAAGAGAAAGAGACAGACATACAGACAGACACACAGACAGACAGACAGAGAAAGACAGAGACGGAGACACAGAGAGTCAGACAGAGGGACAGACAGAGAAAGAGAGAAGAGAGAGACACACAAACAGAGTTTTTCTAGTGCATCCCTGGGATGACCAACGCGATGAAGTTGGCTGCCTAATTAATGGGAAGTTAAAGAAGAAGAAGAAGATGGGACAGGGAAAAAACCACACACACACAAAAAACCTCCCTAAACTACTGACCA
The DNA here is from genome assembly GCA_017654935.2 of Phymorhynchus buccinoides. Classification (NCBI taxonomy): domain Eukaryota; kingdom Metazoa; phylum Mollusca; class Gastropoda; order Neogastropoda; family Raphitomidae; genus Phymorhynchus; species Phymorhynchus buccinoides. The sequence continues at coordinate 13,360,456 of CM065690.1, read as the reverse complement.
GATCTCGATGCAGCACCCAGTTGGCGTGCAGGTAGTGGATGCCGTCCAGGATCTGGTAGAGCAGCGACTTCACCATGTTCTTGGGCACGTTCACCTGCTTCTTGTTGGCCTTGGCCGACCGGTGGAACTTGATGATGTGCTGAACACACACACACACACACACACATACATATATATATATATGAGTCCGTGGCTGGGTGTATGCGACAGAGATTAAAAATCGAAATATTTACGGTTCTTAAGTGGGCGTTCGGGTGTCTTCATTGCATGACACATACATAGATACAAACACACACACTAACACATGTGACATATACACACACACACACATATACACATACATATATACACACACACACATAAATATGCACACATACATATACACACACACACATAAATATGCACACATACACACAGGCATGGCAAATTTTTTTTCCCAGCACAAACAGCTTTCAGGCATCAAAGAATTAGATTTTTTTCAGCCGAGAACGATCCTTCCACCCGGATTTTTACCTAACGTCCAAAGTTTTGTTGGGGGGGGGGGGGGGGGCAGAACGTTTCACATAACTCACGTCACAAGTTTTGTTCAGCGGGAAGGGCGGATAATCTATTCAAAAAATTGGGTCGGCACAAATATCCTTCCACCCACATTTTCAGCTAACATCGCTACTTTTGTTGAGCGGGAGCTACTCATTTCGCCTTCCTTCGCACAAATGAAGCGAGTGAGCTAAAGCGACTTCCGGTTAACCAGTTTCAGAATCGCCAAATAGAGACTTGTAGATATAAGAATACGGCAAGATCGGTCCTTTACGCGAAATGGTGTTTTTTTTTCCCACGGAAGTTTGAAAAAATTCCACGGATTTTTCCGCGAAACGCAGAATTCTTTCATGCCTGCAATTTTTTTTTGGGGGGGGGGGGAGGCAGGGGTGAGGGGGGGGGGGGGGCACACTTGGGAAACCTAGAGCTCTATCAATCTGGTCATACCAGCATACCAGGCAGCGAGATTTCTCCATGCTCTTACCGACTTTCAACTGCCGTGGGATTTTTACATGCGTAAAGCGCATGGGTAAGACTAGCTTTAAGTCCCCATCTGAAAGATCTAATGTGCGCAAGCCCATAAAGGGGCATCCTGACGGATGAGTTTTTGCAAGAAACTCATCGAGATCACCAGGAAAACACCCTTTACAAAGATCGCAACACTCACTTCGCTCAGGTTTCCCAGAAATCAAACCGTCAAATCGGCGATTCCTCCCTGGCGGAGGTGCTGGAACTTGTGGAAGTCAAATTCTTTCAGTGACAAAACTTTCTTTTTTAATGGCCGCTTGAGTTTAGACAAAATCGTTTGCACGAAATGTTCACAATACAAGCCTTTTTATTTATTTAAAAAAAATTCCATACAGTTTATCTAATTAGGAGTTTCCCTCACAACAAAGAAAATAGCTCCAATTTGTTTTTACTGCACTACCCAAAACAAAAAGCTTCAACCACAATGAGTGATCTCCACCCACCCTATCCAAAATGGCTTCTCTCTCCGGCATCTCTGCGAAGGAGGAATCGCCGTTTTGACGGTTTGATTTATAGGAAACCAGAGTGTTCCGATCCTTGAAAAGGCTGTCTTTCTGGTGATCTCGATGTGTTTCTTGCATAAACTCATCCGTCAGGGTCCACCTTTAACACTATTGTGACTGATGCTGCCTCGGCCTATTCTCAGTGCAGGCATGAGCCTGCCGCCGAGTGGCTCATAGAAATTGGGTGCTTGTAAACAAACGCATCTAGCTAAGCTGAATGATGTCCTATCATGACCGCATTTTGTGTACTTACTGAAAAAAGGCTGCTAACTTCATCTGTGTACTTTTTAAGTTAATAGGTACAACGTTTCCTACATGCCGTCTTTAAAAAAGGGGAATAATTCATTGTTTACATGCATTGCATACGACGACACCCCCTGCCCCCACCCCCACGACGAACACTCTCAGTCTCTTGACTTGTAGAGGCCACTGACACACTATCTTCACTTTCACGCTCATCCTCGCTGTTTTCGTCACTTTTTGAGTCAGAAAACGAGTATTCTGGATCTTTATCATCAGGTTCATCCGGATCGAGAAGATGGAGAATCTCCTCTCTTGCTGAACCACGATGGTTTGGCATTTTTCGTTCATAATTGGCGTCAAATCTGCGATCTAAGACAAAGAAATTGCAAAAACGGAAGTATACTATAAAGGGAAACTACTCACAGAATGAAGGCAAACTGTGCTCAAAAGTTGTACACGAGTTTTGTACCTTATATCATTGGGCGACTGTGAACGTGGCCAGGCAGTGGGGGATGTTCTACTGCCTCGAACACGAACGCGGCCCGTCATCAATGTGTTAAAGAAGACTCACCCATAAGTCGTGCTCGGCATAGTCAAAGAGGAGCCACACTTTGCGGTCGGTGTGGGACAGGAACACCCTCTGCAGGCTGATCACGTTCTGGTGCTTCAGCTCTCTCAACAACTGTCACAACAATTGAAACGCCAGCAACAGGTCAAAACAAAATAACATGATATTAAATATTTAAGTCCTCAACAACAAAACGCAGGTACGTTCAAACGCAATTAAATTTTTTTTTTTTTTTACAATAATAGATTGGTGCACAAATAACACATAAATGGCATCAAACAAATTATACACGGCAAATATTTACATAATAGCAACACGCATACATCGATTTCACACACTTATTTTCCAAACATGCTTCCATTTCACACCACAGCGCCCTCTCTCTCACCCCCCCCCCCCATACTTGCGCGTGCGTGCATATGTGTGTGTGCGTGTGCGTGTGTGTTCCCTGTTTCAAGACTGAGATCAGCACCAGACTGGCACCCTCAAGTACAATTAATTAACAGCTTCTCAGTCTCACCCTTTTTTCTTTTCTTTAGCTCCTCAATGTGTTGCTGAACATTGAATGAAGTCAGCTTTGTTTCTGCTTTTATCTTAGTAGACTATGAGAAGTCGAAAGGAAACTGAGCCTGTGACGTCACAACCTGGCACAAAATGGTGGCCTCCTTATTAAACCTTCAATCTGGCACTTTTCAACATTATGGCGTTTTTACGCTGATATCAGCTAAAATCGAATTTGTATCTGCAGACACAAGCCTATTTACTTACAATCTTGCAATAGAGATCAACTTCTATTCAGACTTTATGTCCCCTTTAATCAACCATGCTGCAGGTCGCAGACTTACGGCAATTTCCCGGCAGGCTGACATGGAGATTCCCGTGCCTTCGATCTGCTTCAGGGCATACTCGTGCCCACCCCGGAACCCTGGACTATGTCTGCAAAACAAGAACACCAGCACCGGGTCATCAGCATGGTTTCAATCAGCACAACAGCCCTGCGGTCTGTGGCCATAACATTAACAATGACCATATTTTTCAGACTTTATTATTATAACTAATTTGTGTGTCATTCCTGAAGAAGAGAGGACACCCTCTCGAAAGCTTGTTTTTTTTCATTTTGTGTGATTATAACTACAGGGTATATATATATTAACCCTTTCGCCGCCAGCCATTTTTCTGCCCAAAGAAAATGCTATTAAATTTACCTGGGTAAAGAAAAAACAAACTGTCAGGTATTGCAAATTCCTCTGTGACATGCACAACATTAGGTCTATCCCTACCTCCCAAAATTATGAAAATAGGGTCTTCAGATAACAGGCCCTGATTTTATGCTTTTTAGTGATATGGATGTTAAACCACTGGCGGTGAAAGGGTTAAAAAGCATCCTCCAAATTCTATATAAAATTCTGATTTTGTCATGAAAATTTACACTTAGTTTCCTTAACTATTTGTTCATCATATTAGAGTGGCATAGTGGTAGCGCGTTCGCCTCGTGTCAAGTAAACCCGAGTTCGAACCTGGGTACAGGGGATTTTTCCTCACTTTCCAGTTACGGCCTGAACGTGGAGTCTTTCGGATGAGACGATAAACAAAGGTCCCTGTGTGCCCATGCACTTAGCACATGTTAAACCCAAAGGCAAACCCGAAAACCGAAACTGGGTTTCAGGAAGGTTCGCGGAGCAGAGTTCGTACTGCGCATGTCGGAGGCGGGGGCTACTTCCTCCTGCAATCCTTTGTTTGGCGGTCTTTAGGCCTGTCTCACGCCGCCATTGAAGTAACCTTGCTACGAAAAAGTTTCTCAGCTTCAGGGGGCTGTGTCTTGCAAACCATTTCATTCAGGTGCCCCTGAAATGAAAGAGTTTCTAATGGACTTGGTGTTTTTCTGTCAATGTTGTTTTCTTGCAAACCACACTTGATTCGATGATTTCAGTGATCGCGTTTACTGGCCATTATTAGTAAAATACTGATTGCAAAACCAAAATACTGAAAACAATTTGACCTGTCACAGTGTCAGTCCCAGGGACTGATAAATTTTTTTCTAGGACTGATAAATTGTTTAACATGGGCTTTGATATTGTGGTTTTCACTGGTTTTTGTTTCCATGGGACTGGTTTTGACACCAGTTGTTTGGGGACATTGTCGTTGATTGGACTGGTTTTCAACATTCCTAGCGCGATCACTGGAGTTATAATTGATGTTACAAGTCAGTGGTCTTTTTCTGGACGGGACACAGCCACAGGTCAGGATATTGATAACATACAGGCTTCACAATCACAGCCTCTCGAAGCACTTGTCCTTACTCATAAGTTTTATTGTTTGTAGTTGGCAAGGATGACGACTTTTGATTTGAGTAAACAAAAAGTGGAAAGAACTGTAACTGTGAGACTGATAGATACTGAGTACGTATTCATGGATCCGTGCAGGGTGTCAGCCACTGTGCGGTTCATCAATTGACATTGAATATACAAGTAAACAGCCAAAATAGGGATGGGGTTTGAAGCAAGATTGGGCTAGAGTTAGAACAAGAAAAAAAAAGCCTAAAATAACTCGCAGAGTTTGTTGTGCGAATTTGGGAAGCATCATCTTTCGCTAACTGCTGTAGTGAAGCGCACTGGATCAGTGGATGTGCGTGTGTCATAACCGGAAGTTGTAGTTAGTTGTTGTGTTCACGCATTTCACGTGGGTGGATCAACCTGCAATGTGAGTTGTAAGGTTTGGTTGCAGTCGGAGCTTAGCGCCCGATGTGAACGGACCTGTCACCTGCCAAGAGAGATAGGCCTACGGCTCCCAAGCAGTAGAGTTTGTAGCTTAGTAGCTAGGAGCTAGACAAGAAGGAGACAGGAAGGAACTGCTGATAATATATCTCTCTGTATTGAGTGTCTTGTCTTGTCTGTATCTGTGGTACTAGTTGGTCTATTTGCACATGTATACTAGGCCTGGTTGGGGCTTAGGGTCTATGTGGGGCTAGGGAAGACCTGTGACAGCCGTCAAGGAACCTGCCTGCTCTACACTGCTGCCTGGAGCCCACCTGCACCGATACAGCAAGTAGGTCTTTGTGTTGGTTGTGTGACTCCATGCGATGTGTGTTGGTGATAACAGCAGAGCCCAGAGTGTGGGACTAGGCCTAAAAGAGCTCGGTCAGTCCATCGTGATAAAACACCAACCAGAAGAGCAACCAGATTATTGAGAGAATGCAGAGATATGAATTACCGTGAAAGACTGAAATACCTTAATTTACATTCCTTAAAACTAATAAAAGGTAGAAGATTGAGAGGGACCTGATTGAGACTTATAAGATATTTAATGGCCTTGTTAACATTGATCATTTGATGTTACTAATATTTTCCAACTAACACTGTAACAACAAGGAATTCAGAAAAGAAAATCCTGATGGGCCATAGCAATACTAACATGAGAAAAAATGCACTGACTAACAGAAATGCACAGTTTTGGAATGTTCTTCCTACTCAACATAAATGTTCACCTAATAGTAATAGTAATAGTACTAATAGTAATACTAATGTATAAATTTCAAAGTCTTCTGGACAGCAATAAAAAATGTCAGATTTGCACGCGACACGCATGCGCATTATAAGTTTGATATGTTCATTCATCATATTCAAAAAACATTTGTTTACATTTTTTATTGCTGTCCAGAACACGGCAGAAGACTTTGGGTTAGGGTTTGGGTTAGGAAAATGGTTCAAGTACGGAAAAAGTGAAATTTGTGAATGTCGCTCGCTACTATGAGAGTGTGTATTTGCGATATTCACAAATTTCACTTTTTCCGTACTTGAACCATTTACCTAACCCTAACCCACGGAAAAAGTGAAATTTGTGGTTCATGCTCAATGTCGCAAATACAGACTCTCATAGGAAGCGAGCTACAGATTTGCACGAGCGACAGATTTGCATGCCACATGCGCAACTATAATTAAATGTACAAAAAGAATGAAGGGGACACTTGACAGGCCGCGAGGCCTAGGCTTATGAGCCAGTCCTCCATTACTTACTAACACTTCACTGCACCAAAACTGTAGTGTAAGCCGCCATCTTGATTGTTTACAACTTACAAAGGCCTAGCTTTCGCTTTTGTTCTTTCATTTGGGGTACCTTCTTTGTTTGTTTTTCCTTAGATTAGGTTGGTTTTTTTTACTTACAACTCTAATTCTAACCCAGTCTCCAACCCATCTCCCGGATTGCACTGTTTATCCGTGAAAATCGCCCCGTGGCTGACGCCCTGCATTGATCCATACGAAAACTGAGTCAAAGACGCCTAGACGGTTACTCACAATTCCACGCCTTCCTTTTTCTTGGCTTTGTACACATGTCCGTAAGTTCCTCTTCCTACTTTGCAGCCTTCGTAATCGAACAGATCTTCGACTCGGGATCTTTCAGCAGCCGTTTTCTGCTTGAAATCGTAATCCATACTCAACATCTCGCGTCGCAACAATCAGGCGGAAACTCAACAAAGGAAGTCGTAAGCGTTATCTCCCTTTACGCACGCACCTACACACACACACACACACACCACACACACACACACGTTTGTGTTTGAATGTATGCATAAGCATGCACAATCTTCTTTGCCCCGTCCATTTGTGAACAAAAACAAATACACAAAAAATGTAAAAATAATGTTCAATCATACAAAAACAAATTAACAGAAAGTATAAAAATAAAGTTTAATCATACAAAATACACATTCATTTAAGCTCAAATCAATTTAATTTCAACTTGTAAATTATTCAAATAAATTGGAGCGTGTTTCTTGCAGTGCTCGAATGCAACAAATACTTGTAGCGGTGCCATAGCCGATGAGGTTTAACCGAGGCGTGGTTACCGCTACACCTATCTGTATTATTTTTTTTTAAATCGGGACTTTACTGGTTTCGTACTGCCTCCGGGCATTGCCTCCAGTATTTTCCCCACCATATTTGTATTTACAAATGTCCCATATGTGTCTGATTCAGACCAAGAGGACGTAAAACACAATTTTCGTCGTCTGGAGCGTGTTTCAATGAAAACACAAAACGTCTAATTCAAACAGACCCTGACAACAGGAATGCACTAAACATTGGTTCAGCAATGAAAATAAAGTCACTCTATCAGTAATACTTCAATAATTTAGTAGTTGAAATCAATGAATTTTACTTTAGAATATACACATAATTTTTATTGGCAAAGGTGTATATTTATAAATGTAAATGGAATAACAGCAAACCGTGTATACCTGTATTTGATAGAATCTTGAAACAACGATACTCCATAGAACTTTATTGCAGTTAATACCACAAAGGGCAAAAAGATGTGTTCTTTATTTTCTTGTATTTTCTGGTTTGCCCAGTTCGTGAAATAGCCAATTTGGAACTAGCAAATGAGAAAAGCAATTTGAATGGAAAATAGTTTTTGTTCATTAGCATACATAGATCAAGAATTGGTTCAAACGAATGAGAAATCTCATTTGTAGATGAGTTAATACATTTTATTCAGACTTAATTTGATAAAATGTTTGATTCAACATGTGGCTCAGGCATGCCCCAGCTTAGCATCTGGTGGAGTTGGGGGACAGGATAGGGGTGCAAATACAATGTAGAAAAGTGTGACACCATTGAATCAATCTTAATCAATACTTGTGTGAATGGGGATTCAAAAATGTGACATACATTGTCCATTTCATAAATTGAGCAAAGCATTTTGCACATTTCATGAAAAAGGCAATTTCACGGATTGGGCGTAACATAATAATACATATCTCTTTTTTTAAAAGGTAGAATTGTTTGATCTGTGATGACGTAATTCAGGTTTTCTTTTTTTTTGGACTGATAATTTTAAACCCTGTGTTGTACCCATTGTATGTAGATTCTCTGTATTGCATTCTTAGTTTTTATATCATTTTCATTATTTTTTAATTGTAATGTACGTACTGTCAGCTTCTGCTACATGTGTCCACTTTAGCATGAGATTTGTTCTCTTCACCCAACAATCTAAACCCTTTTTTCTCTCCCTCTTTCCACCCCCTACTCAACACCCAGCTGACCCTTGTTTCCAACTTCTGCCATTGCGTACTCATTGTCCCCAATCTCTCTCATCTCAATTTTGTTTTTCTTTCTTTATTTTTAAAATTTCCCCCCTGATTACGGTGTTCACAAATGCATGCCTTGCTCTTTGGTTTCAACTTGGTTGTAATCATTTACGCATTGGACTGTAGAGGGGAAGTATTGCTTTTTGATCTTGTAACATTTTTGCTCCTTTTGTTGCCTGCTTTTTGCTATAATTATTTGCTGTTTTCTTGTTTGTCTGTGTTGATAAAGGCGCATTCGCCGAAATATCCAGTAGTTTTGTTTTGTCTCTTGGGAATAAAATAACGTCACTTTACACTTGTCGTGTAGTGGTTTTGTTTGTTGTATGTTCCAGTGACGTTGCAGTCTGTTTCAGTTTGTTGCATTCTTGTGGTTTTCTTTTCTTCTACAGGAGTTGTCATTGTTGTTGATGTGATGCCGCTCTTAGAAACATTGCTCTGTGTTGATGTTAATTTTGTTATTGTAGCTGATTTCAGTTTGTTTAGTCACCATGTGCATTAAAAAAAAAAAAAAAAAAAAAAAGAATTAAAAAACCCCGTAAAAACCCCCCAATTTTTTTTTGAGCATTAAATCGCTGCCGATATAAAACCGTCAAAACGGCGATTACTCCTTTTGGATGGGGTGGGTGGAGGGGTGTAGGCCTACTGTTATGCATGTCACAGAGGAATTCCTAATATTGCTGATAAATTTGTTTCCTCTATCCAGTTAAGTTTAATGGTATTCAGTTGAAAATTAATTTTAAAGGCCGACCCTGACGGATGAGTTTTTGCAAGAAACACGTCGAGATCACCAGAAAGACAGCCTTTTCAAGGATCGGAACACTCACTTTGCTCTGGTTTCCTAGATATAAAAGACAAAATTTATCAGCCAAAAAAAGGAATGGTTCCAGCAAAAGAATAGTATAAGTGCATGGCTTTGTACATCTATTTCTCGGTAAATATGTAGATTTACACCCCCTGCTTTATTTCTTGGTTCTTTCCGTGGTTAGGGATAGGGTTAGGGATAGGGTTAGGGTTAGATGGTCTTTTCTTTTGCCACAAGCATCTGTTTTTTGGGTCAAAATCATCTATTTTTTTGGAGCATTAAATCGCTGCCGATATAAAACCGTCAAAACGGCGATTACTCCTTTTGGATGGGGTGGGTGGAGGTCACTCATTGTGGTTGAAGGGTGGTTTTTTTTGTAATGCAGTAAAAACAAAAAATGGAGATATTTCCTTTGTTGTGAGCGAAACTTCTTTAGATTAACTGTATAAAATTGTTATTTTTTAAATAAAGCTTGTATTGCAAAACATTCGTGCAAACGATTTGGGGACTTTGTATGTGGGTCACAGCTACCCAGCTACAAAACGCAGGCGGCCTTTACAAAAGAGAAGACACACGCCTCTTCTTTCAGTGAAAAAAATTGACTTCCAGCACCTCCGCCAAGGAGGAATTACCGATTTGTACTAGGTTTGATTTCTAGGAAACCAGAGCAAAGTGAGTGTTGCGATCTCTGTAATGGGCGTTTTCCTGGTGATCTGGACGTGTTTCTTACAAAAATCTCATCCATTCATTGAGAGGCTGCAAGGCCTGGTCGTCCTAATACCTGACCTGACCTGACCTGATCCGGGTGCCCCTTTAAGTTAAAAAAAAAATCACTCCAGTTCCGCACGGATTGGGAAAGTTTTGCAAAGGCCTTGAAAGGGCCTTAGTAATGTACCACTACACTACATATCATTCAATCCCCATGCCAATTCGATTTGAGATTTGTGAGGCTTGATTCTCGTGAAATTCAACTGTCAAAATGAATCTGACGAAATCCTACTAGTTTTGTTCACTACATTTGCAGTCCCGGCTTTTGTTTATGTGGATTTTCGTCCACATATTCAGTTATTTGAATGGATTGCCTTTTCCTCTCTGCCCTTGCTGCTGAAAATAAATGGATGGACAGTCTCTCTACTACCACCAACACAAAAGTACCGGCACTCATATTTTTTTCTTCTGCTCAACATTTATTTTGCACAGAATACTGAAGGAAAGTAGGGGAAGACGGGGTAAAAAGCGCATGGGCGGGTAAGAAGCCCACCCCGATTATCTCATGAAATGAAGCAAATTTCAGTCTCATTTTGCCCATGACACTCATGGCATTCGTCTCATGGGCAAATTTGACTGAAAGTTTCTTTATGTCATGAGATAATTGGGGTGGGCTTCTTACCCGCCCATGCGCTTTTTACCCCGTCTTCCCCTATAGAATAAAGGAACAAAAACAACTCAATTAGTCTTGCAATCAGGTGCCTGTACAGCTTAGACTGTCTGTGACGCAACTGCAACTGGTATGAGGTAAACTTTCCCTTTTTGGAACGACTTCAATGTTCTCGGAACATCCTTACAGTTCAGGTCCAACTCACTTTTAAAGACACACTGACCCAACACGATTAAGTCCCTTGTTTTTTCTGGGTAGCTGTGACCCACATACAAATTCCCCCAACTTCAAATTGAGGCTGCTCTTTAAAATGTTTCGTGTTCAATTTGGGGGCATTTGTATGGGAGTCAACCCTGCTCAAAACAAGATTTCGTACCAGCTATAGGGGAAGACGGGGTAAAAAGCGCATGGGCGGGTAAGAAGCCCACCCCAATTATCTCATGAAATAAAGAAAATGTCAGTCAAATTTGCCCATGAGACGAATGCTAGACATTAACGCTCATCTCATGGGCAAAATGAGATTGAAATTTGCTTCATTTCATGAGATAATTGGGGTGGGCTTCTTACCCGCCCATGCGCTTTTTACCCCGTCTTCCCCTAAGAGGGAAAACATGTGGAACTCGTGATTTTGACATGTGATCTGGTGGGTCTTTAAGAAAATGTTGTCAATGGTAATTCGCTTATAAGAAAATAGAGCTCGCTTATAAAAAAAACAACCGAACTGCAAACCAACTCTCTTGTATGACATACATGTACTTCATCCTCTATCGTTTGCTATATTTAACACTAATTTTCATCCATTTACATAGTTAAACACACGCATTCAATAGTAGTAGAAGATAAAGTCAAGACGGAAAAACGCAATGAACCAGGACTGTGACAAAATGCTCCGCGGCTGTTGTGTGTACTGCATAGCAGGGGTCCTATTAGATAATGGCAGCGATTTAACCCTTTCACCGCCAGTGTCACATTTTTGCACCACAATGATTTAATACCCATGTCATTAAAACTCTTACCAACTCTTCAAATCCGGGTCTATTATTCAATTATATTGTGTTCCTAAATTTGGGTAGTAAGGGTTTTATTTTCTTCTAAAGCCGAGTTCACGTTAGACGCGTAAGTTCCGTACGGAAAACCCTAAATAAGTGGAAGAAAGAAGGATAACAGTTTACGCATATAGGGGAAATTCGGACACGTGCGCAAATCTTTTCCCTTCTTTGTTTCACTTATTTATGGATTGCGCACGGGTTTCCGCATGGAATATCCGCGTATATGTGTACACGGCCTTAGAGAAGAAAAATCGATTTATTGAACTGCTGACTGGGACATATTCTATATTGCGACGGAATCTAATTTTGAAGCATGCCCACAAGAACAAGATCTTTGCAGCAATACAACTTTATCAACCATTATAAATCCTTTGTCTATCACAGCTTCCTGTATAATGCTCAACGAAAATGCTATGGAGACCCATGGATTTCTAATGTCCATGTCTCGTTGCTGTGGATGCTACTTTTTTGAAAGATGCATATTTAATTCCCTCAAAGAACAAACGAACAAACAGAGAGAATCCCCCCCCCCCTCTCTCTCTCTCAGAATCTTTTCTCTACCCTCTCTAAGTCTTCTCTGCCTCTCTCTCTCTCTCTCTCTCGTTCTCCTCTCTCTCTCTCTCTGAAAAATGGCCCCCAACTAAGAATATCACGGGTTAAGCCCCTACTGGTTTGATTGCCCCCTAGCGGTCAAATCAGCGTCCTAAGATGCTAAGAGCCCGAAGGTAGGACTGAAACTCAATGGGACATTTATTGAGCAATGTTTTGCTGTCCCATCTTCTGGGCCGTACAGTGTCGTTGTTCCCACGCCGCTCATTCCGAGTCCCAACTCGCAGCCACACCCTGGCTTGTCAGGTCGCAGAATCCAAAATCAGCAGTCCAAGGGGAGCGAATCTATGCAACCACCAGGGGAGACACTGCACTGCTGCTGAGTTACTTCGGTGGAGTTCAGTGGAGCCTGTTCTGAGCTAACATACGCAGGACACGACCTGTTCCCCCCCCCCCCCCCCCCCCCCCCCCCCCTACTGATGATGACAAAATTGTCTTAGTCGCGGAGCCAGCATGAGTGAGGTCCTCCTCCGAGGGCCGCCACCACGTCCATCCATCGACAGCTCCCCATCGACAGCTCCCCTTGACTTTGACCCGAACACACCAAGGCATAGACTGGATTGGTCATCAAAACTGAGGTCACTATGAGAGCAGGGCATGCAAGGCCACGGAATATGAAACATTGTTTGTTTTATTTTTATTTTTCTGTTATTTTTTAAAATGATTGATGGAAATGAGGCGGATGATGATTATGATGATGATTATGATGATGGTGATGACGATGATGATGATGATGATGATGATGCTATGGAGTGCGTTATTGGTCTGAGACTATATGACAGAGCTGCACACTACGCTTCCTTTCATAATGACATCCTGGCACTAACCAGGCCCGAGGACTACAGACACCTGCAGTGTTGGTTATTGAACGTTTTCTTCTCTTCATCCAGTAATGTTCGTCTGCTGTAACTTGGCAATTGTAGACATGTACTGGATTTCAGACATTTTGCTTTGCTCTGGGTGGAGTGTGTGTGTGTGTGTGTGTGTGTGTGTGTGTGTGTGTGTGTGTGTGTGTGTGTGTGTGTGTGTGTGTGTGTGTGTGTGTGTGTGTGTGTATGTGTGTGTGTGTGTGTGTGTATATGTGTGTGTGTGTGTGTGTGTGTGTGTGTGTGTGTCTTGTGTGTGTGTGTGTGTGTGTGTGTGTGTGTGTGTGTGTGTGTGTGTGTGTGTGTGTGTGTGTGTGTGTGTGTGTGTATGTGTGTGTGTGTGTGTGTGTGTGTGTGTGTGTGCGTGTGTGTGCGCGTGCGTGCGTGCGTGTCTCTCTGTGTGATCAATATCACTAAAATTTAGGATTGATGAACTCCAGTAAAAAAAATAAAAAAAATTAGAAGCAGAGTGATACATCTCAATTCTTATTTCTTTCGTGAACTTCTTAAATTTGAAGCCATTCGTTGTACAGTGGTACCTTCCTTATAAGACCCCTCCCTTATAGGACCTTCAAAAACCATCCAAAATGAGGTCTTATAAGGGAGGGGTCTTCTAAGGGAGGTAATTTTAATACTTACAAAGAAGGGCAATGTCTCAGAGAATAGGTCTTATATGGGAGGGAGTCTTATAATGGGAAGTCTTATATATAAAAAAGAGAGTTAATATTGATAGCCTCTATTGAGGGCAACATGGCGCGAAACGAAATTGGGCAAAAAAAAGACACTGCCGTAATCGTTGGGGCGAAAGGGCTCAGGGCGAAATTTATCGTCATCATCGTCATCGTCATCAATGGCGACAGGAAAATAATTTGCTGCCATTTAATCGTGCCTGTTTCAAACTTAAAGGGGCACTCTGACGGATGAGTTTTTTGGGGCAAGAAACACGTCGAGATCACCAGAAAAACATCCTTTACAGAGATCGCAACACTCACTTTGCTCTGGTTTCCTAGAGGTGCTGGAAGAAGTTAAATTATTTCAGTGAAAGAGAAGGTACATAAAGAGAAGGCATGTGCCTTCTCTTTTGTAATGGCCGCCAGAGTTAGACCGAATCGTTTGCACCAAATTTCCACAGTACAAACCTTTTTATACAGTTTTGATACAGTTTACCCAAAGGAGTTTCGCTCACAACAAAGCAAATAGCTCCAATTGTTTTTTTTTTACTGCCTTGCAAAAAAGCTTCCACCACACTCTCAGTGGCCTCCACCCACCCCGTCCAAAATGGCTTCTCTCTCCGGTAACTCCGCCAAGGAGGAATCGCCGTTTTGACGGTTTGATTTCTAGGAAACAAGAGCAAAGTGAGTGTTCCGATCCTTGAAAAGGCTGTCTTTCTGGTGATCTCGACGTGTTTCTTGAACTCATCCGTCAGGATGCCCTTTGAGCCTTTTTAAGCCTCGCTGTGTACATCAATTGTGCCTGGTTTGCGCAACTAGCGTATCTTGTTCAACGTTAGTTGATTATAAATTCAAAACTCAAAAATTGCTTTTTAATTTTGAATTCTGTTTTCTGTATACTTATATATGAACTGTAATCTCGATCTTTAAAACCCCCACACAATAATCTATATTTTATGCAAAACTTTCACCATGTCTACTTTTTCTCAAGAACCATTTCAACCATTTCAACGGACAAATGCGCAATGGTCAACCTATGGCGATATTTTTCACGCCAGAGGGCAGTCAATGCACTAGGGGCTTATCACGCGAGTTATAGGTCTTACTTGGGCGTAGTGAGAGAGCAAGAGAGTGATGGTAGGACCACTCACTGAGTCTCTCTCTCTCTTTCTTTATCCCCAACTAATAATATAGAGAGGATTAGTCCCACACGAGCGTCATGCCCTCTGGCGTGAGAAAAATCGCACTAAGTCTCTCATTGAACGTAGGGGGTGATAAACATAGGCGACCAAAAAAACACACACAAAAAAACAACAAACAAAACAACAACACAGGAAAAACGGAAGAAAGGTAAAAAGCGAACCAAAAAACAGAATAAAATAATAATGAAAGAAAAAAAAGAAGAAAGAAAAGAAGAAGGAACGGAACAAGGCAGAAACAAGAAGACAGAAGAAATGAAAACGAAGAGAGGGAATATAATTATAGAATGGGGGGATAAAAGGATAACGAGGAAGGACAGAGCGCGGAAGGAAGAGAAGAAGAAGAAGAAGAAAAAGATGGAGAGAAGACACGAAAAGATGGGAAAAGAGAGAGAGAGAGAGAGAGAGATGACAGAACAGAGAGAAAAAGAGAGAGAGAGAGAGAGAGAGAGAGAGAGAGAGAGAGAGAGAGAGAGAGAGAGAGAGAGAGAGAGAGAGAGAGAATGCGAGAGTTTACAGAGTTCAGAGAGAGAGAGACAGAGACTGAAGGAGAGTCAGTAACAGAGAGAGAGAGAGAGAGAGAGAGAGAGAGAGAGAGAGAGAGAGAAATGCGAAAGAAAGTTTATTCAGTTCAGGCCTAGAGGGAGTCAGAGAATAGAGAGAGAGAGAGAGAGAGAGAGAGAGAGAGAGAGAGAGAGAGAGAGAGAGAGAGAGAGAGAGAAAATGCGAAATGCGAAAATTTCAGTTCTTTAGGCCCCTCACTGAAGGGGTGTCAAGTAATACGAGAGAGAGAGAGAGAGAGAGAGAGAGAGAGAGAGAGAGAGAGAGAGAGAGAGAGAGAGAGAGAGAGAGAGTGAAAAAGATTGGTGTTTGTATGTGTGTGCTTGTTTGTATTTGTGCATGCTAGTCAGAGAGACTTAGATCTGTGAGAGAGGGAGGGAGAGGGGAGACAGGATGAGAGAGGGGGAGAGAGAGAGAGAGAGCTATCAAGAGAGAGACCAGACAGAGAGAGAGAGAGAGAGAGAGAGAGACAGAGAGAGAGAGAGTGAGAAATCGCAGAGAGAGAGCTTTAAGAGAACCAGAGAGAAGACGGAGAAATGGAACAAGTTTGAAGAGTTCAGGATAGGCCCCTCACTGAAGGGGTTTCAAGTAATACGAGAGAGAGAGAGAGAGAGAGAGAGAGAGAGAGAGAGAGAGAGAGAGAGAGAGAGAGAGATAGAGAGAGAGAGAGAGAGAGAGAGAGACAGAGAGAGAGAGAGAGAGAGAGAGAGAGAGAGAGAGAGAGAGAAATGCGAAATGCGAAAGTTTCTTCAGTTCAGGATAGGCCCCTCACTGAGGGGTTTCAAGTAATACGAGAGAGAGAGAGAGAGAGAGAGAGAGAGAGAGAGAGAGAGAGAGAGAGAGAGAGAGAGAGAGAGAGGAGATAGAGAGAGAGAGAGAGAGAGAGAGAGAGAGAATGCGGAATGCGAACAAAATATTTCCGAGAGAGAGAGAAAGAGAGAGAGTGAGTGTGTATGTATGTGTGTGTGTTTGTGTTGTGCATGCGAGAGAGACAGACAGAGAGGGGAGAGAGAGGAGAGAGAGAGAGGGAGAGAGAGAGAGAGAGACAGAGAGAGAGAGAGAGAGAGAGAGAGAGAGACAGAGAGAGAGAGAGAGAGAGAGAGAGAGAGAGAGAGAGAGAGAGAAATGCGAAATGCGAAAGTTTATTCAGTTCAGGCCTAGGCCCCTCACTGAAGGGGTGTCAAGTAATACGAGAGAGAGAGAGAGAGAGAGAGAGAGAGAGAGAGAGAGAGAGAGAGAGAGAGAGAGAGAGAGAGAGAGAGAGAGAGAAATGCGGAATGCGAAATTTTAAATGTTTAATACAAAATATTTCAGAGAGATAGAGAGAGAGAGAGAGAGAGAGAGGAGAGAGAGAGAGAGATGCGGAGAGAGAGAGATTTTTTAAATGTTTTAAAAACAAACAATTTCCGAGAGAGAGAGAGAGAGAGAGAGAGAGAGAGAGAGAGAGAGAGAGAGAGAGAGAGAGAGAGAGAGAGAGAGAGAGAGAGAGAGAGAGAGAGAGAGAGAGCAAAACCATAAAAAAAACCTCCACTGCCCTGCTTAGCCCCACACTTTCTCTCCCCCAACAAAAATAAAACTGTTAAAAAAAACCACTCACACCTCCTCGTTTTATTGTCTTCAAAAAGTCTTTCTCCACGTGCATCACGTGCACTTTGCTATTTCCGGTTTGAAATCTTCATGCGGCTGAACACGATTCACTAGATTGTTGTTGTTGTTTGTACTGCAAGGAAATTGAGTGGAAACTGGCGAATACTTAACTGGCTAACATTGCTTAGTTTGAGACAACTCTATTTTGTTTTCTGGGTGAAGAAATATAACAACCAAAACGACTTTGGTGTGTACTCATTTGAAAAGTGGTGAGGTGGTTGTGTGTTTGTGTTGGAGGTCGTGACCAATGCTGTTCGTGTGGCCGTGGATTGAAACATGTGTTCTTACGAGTGGAGGGGCGGCGATGTTTGTGTGCTTAATGGATAATTTGCCTCGTCTCGGTTTATCAAGAAGCAGTGCGCATTGCATCAGCAACACAATGGAGGACGAACCAGTCAGGTAGGGACACCTTTGGGTATTTATGACTGACAAGAATGCGTGGGTGCAACTTTTCCTGGTATGCAAGGATTTCCTGTTTTTGAATGTTACCCGAAAAAGGAATGTCCTGTTTCTTAAATCTTGTCAACGAAGATCTTTGTGTGTCTACTGTATTTTTTCAAACACTTTAAGATAAGCACTTGTATAAATTGTGGAAAAAGCGAACTAAAATACCTTCATAAATCAATTTTTTCTTCAGCTGCAGGGGGGACATTACCCTTACTAGACCCCGGCCTTTCAGGTTTTTATTTTATTTTGTGTAGTTGCACCCATGCAAATGCATGAATGGCATGCATGTTTTTTGTTGTGTACTAAAAGCATGGTGCGACTGGGATTTTAGAGAGACAAGACCGCAAGCACTTAAGTCAGACAAATCTACATGCGCTTGAAAAGGCAAATGTGTAAG
>CM065690.1:13276558-13339366 GCA_017654935.2 Phymorhynchus buccinoides | reverse complement strand
TCTTATTTAAAAAAAAAAAAAAAATCAATTTTGAATTATGGGTATTTTCGTGCTCTTTAACATCTTATCCGTCATAAAGGATCATAATTAATATGGTTTCCAAATATTTTTTTTTAAAAACATGCCTTCTCTTTCACTGAAAGAATCTGACTTCCAGCACCTCCGCCAAGGAGGAATCGCCGTTTTTGACGGTTTGATTTATAGGAAACCAGGAGCAAAGTGAGTGTTGCGATCTCTGTAAAAGGTGTTTTCCTGGTGATCTTGAGAGTGTTTCGTGCAAAAAACTCATCTGTCAGGGTGCCCCTTTAAGCTTACTCATGTCTGTCAGTAACTTTAAAGGAGTTTGATTTGTGCTGTGACTCACTGATCAGATTGACTTTGGTGAAACGAAGTACTATAAATAACTGTTCTGTTTATTACTTTGACACTGCCCATACTAACTTCCTAATTAATGTTTTGAACATGGCTGTCTGTGAACCTATGTGCTTGATTGCAAGGCAGAGTGTCCTAGAAAGAATTTGTTTTTTTTAACATTATGACCTCTTGTGTTAGGAAAATGATCTACACTGTATTACACTTTTTTCAAACTGGTCAAATGACTTATGATGTCCTGTGACAAGATTGATCTCTGTAAATCAAAATGGGCAGTGGCCCAAAATATGTGAAAGGTTCGGGGTGAATTGGGAAGAGTGGTGGAAGGTGTGGGGGTGAATTTAAAATGAATGCGATAAATTGCGAAGGATTGAAATGGTGGGAAAGAGGGCAGTTCTTAATGTTTTGATAGTCGCTTGTATCGACCCTAAGTTTGTCCAACTTCTTGCGAAGCATGATTTTGTTGTCCATTTTTCCTTAGTTTTGTTTCCATTTTTGATGCATGCAAAATGTGTTTCCTTGCTTGCATTGTGCTTGTACGAGAGACCACACTGTAATTTCACCTAACGTGATAATAAAGTATTTTTTTGACTTTGAAATGTGCAGATTCTGACCCCTTGATTTTGAAGATAGAATTAACACCGACAGCCCACCAGTTAAGGATATGATGACGGCCGTGATACGCCCAATCCTTGAAACTGCCTATTTCATCAAACGGGCAGAATGCTTTGCCCAATTCACGAAATGGACAATGTATATCACATTTTTCAATTCCCATTCACACAGGTATTGACTAAGATTGATTCTTCATGAAATTTGTAAAATGTAGAAAAAAAAAGTTCCCCCCCAGAAAAAAAAAACTTAAAAAAGAAAGAAAAAAAGTTTGATTCAACAGTATCACACTGTTCTACACTGCGTTTGCACCCCTATCCTGCCCCCTCTCTCCCCCCCAACTCGACCAAATGCTACTGTGGGGCATTGCCTGAGCCACATGTGTGGCATGAAACGTTTGATCAAATTAAGTCTGAATGAAAGAATTTAAAACTCATGCGAGATTACTTGTTTGTTTGAACCAATTCTTGATCTCTCTGTGTGCTAAATGAACGCAAATTGGCTATTTCATGAACCGGGGCAAGTCATTTTGCCCATGTCATGAATTGAGGGCAATTTCAACGGATTGGGCGTAACAGCTATATTATTAATAAGACAATGCACCGTACATATCCTAAAAAAACAACCCACCCCACCCTCAATTATACATTGGGAGAAAGGGAAAATATAAGTAAATGAAAAGAAAAGAAAAAAATGATGAAAAAAGCAAAGCAAGTGCAATAGAGGCACAGCATTGACAAAATGCAAGGAATAAAGACAAAAACACCACATAGATAAAGATTATACACATACAGGGGGGGAAAAAGTTTGACCTTATTTTGCTGTTGGCAAATTGTTTTTATATATAAATGCAGATGTGAAGGAAAACTCCCCCAGTGTGAACAATTTATCCCATATTTAAAAAAAGAGATATGAAATTGAAAAATGTATTTTTGGTTTTGAAATGTCACAAGAAGTTTTTTTCACACGATGGCATCCATATTTATCTCTTTTGCGTTAATTTGAATGTACGACTGTACTCTTCTGGTTGAAAGTGACGTAAAATTTGAATTGTTTGTGGATATGACCACAGGTATAAGATGTGTGTGTGTGTGTGTGTGTGTGTGTGTGTGTGTGTGTGTGTGTGTGGGTGTGTGTGTGTGTGTGGTGGTGTAAGTGTGATTGTGCGTTAATGTTTTGTTACGTGTTGTGACTATTTGACTTGTAAAATGAAAAAAAAAAAGTAATAAAAAAAAAAAAAAAAGTGAGTAAATCTGAGGGAAAATATGGCATAAGAAAATATAAGGCACTTAATATTAAGCAAACTTTTAAATACAGTGGAACCTCCCTTATAAGACCTTCAAAAAAGAGAGAGAAAATGGAGTTTTACGTCCTCTTGGTCTGAATCAGACACATATGGGACATTTGTAAATACAAAAATATGGTTGGAACAATACTGGAGGCAATGCCCGGAGGCAGTACGAAACCAGTAAAGTCCCGATTTTTTTTTAATTAATACAGATAGGTGTAGCGGTAACCACGCCTCGGTTAAACCTCATCGGCTATGGCACCGCCACAAGTAGTTTGTTCGACCTTCAAAAAATCATCCAGAATGAGGTCTTATAGGTCTCTGCAACAAGGGTTATTAACACCCTTCACAGTGAGAGTGATGCCCTTGCTGATCAGTACTGACAAGGGCATTCACTCTTGCGAAAGGCAGCCATTTAGTGGCATCAAATAGGGGTTATTGGCGAGAGTTATCCCCCTGTTTGGTCAGTACTGAACCATCTTCCCCCACCCACCAAGGGCATTCACTCTTGCAAAAGGTGTGGTCGTTGCAGACCCCAATAAGGGAGGGGTCTTATAAGGGAGGTAATTTCAATACTGACTAAGAAGGGCAATGTCTCAGAGAAGTAGGTCTTATGTGGGAGGGAGTCTTATAAGGGAGGTTCCACTGTACTTCTTAACCCCTTCACTGCCACGGCCATTTTGAATTCATAGATGGGGGTTACGGTACTTAATAAAATAGATTACAAATCTAGCATCAAATGATTTAAGTATGCCTAAACTGTGGTGTAGAGTGGCACAGTGGTAGCGCGTTCGCTTCGTGTCAAGTAAATCCGAGTTCGAACCTGGGTACAGGGGATTTTTTCCTCTCATTTTGCACTAGGCCTTAACGGTTTGAATGTGGAGTCTTTCGGACGAGACGATAAACCGAGGTCCCGTGTGCCCATGCACTTAGCATACGTTAAACCCAGTGGCAACGAAAAAGTTGTCATTTGGTAAAAATTTACCCCCCCCCCCCCCCCCCCATCAGTGACAAAAATCGCATGCAAAAAAAAAAAAAAAAAAAAAAAAAAACAAACTCTGGCTGCGACGCGCTCTCCAGGTGGGAGCAACCCGAATTTCACAGACACGCCTTTGTGACACTAAAGTACCTAATACTAATACCTAAACTGTGCTACTTTTAAATATAAACGGACAAACTAGCCATTCAAAATGATTAAAGACCCCCCACATCACGTGTCACATTCCCTCTTATGCTTGGACGATTTCTTAAGATTTCTTACCAGCTATAAGAGGGGGAAAACACGTGAAAACCGTGATTTTGACACGTGACGTGGCGGGTCTTTAAAGACCCGAATTCAGTGCTACATCCCTGTATGCATGGAAGCTTTCAGTGGGACATTCCTGCAAGAAAGATTGACGGAAATATCCGTCATGGGGCAGTGAAGTGAAAGGGGGTTTAATGTAACATTAGTGGGGAAGAAACAGAAAACGTGTAGATACTGAACATGCTGAAAATAAAACACATCAAATTAGTAACCATCCTTAACGCTGTAGTTTGCTATAATGTTCATTTGAAAATGTGGACAAGCTACTCGTGAACACTTATAAAAACGCTAAGCTTGGATAAAAAACCCAAAAAACAAAAAACACTACCATATTTTTGGGACTATAAGGTGCACCTGATTATAAGGCGCACCCCCCAAATTGTACACAACATTCAGATTCTGTTACAGTGGATCCCCCTTATAAGACCTCCCAAAATAAGACTCCCTCCCATATAAGACCTACTTTTCTGAGACATTGTCCTTCTTTGTAAGTATTAAAATTACCTCCCTTATAAGACCCCTCCCTTATAAGACCTCATTTTGGATGATTTTTGAAGGTCTTATAAGGGAGGTTCCACTGTACTGTATTTTCTTACTATTTTAGTAAAGTGGAACCTCCCTTATAAGACCTTCAAAAATCATCCAAAATGAGGTCTTAGAAGGGAGGGGTCTTATAACTTATAAAGGAGGTAATTTTAATACTTACAAAGAAGGGCAATGTCTCAGAAGAAGTAGGTCTTATGTGGGAGGGAGTCTTATAATGGGAGGTCTTATACGGGAGGTTCCACTGTAGTCATATTATAAGGCGCCTTATCGCCCGAAAAATACGGTAAGCTTGGTGAAATGAGAACCAGAAATGACAGGACAGGGAAAGATAATCCAGTTACTGGTAAATGAGTCATTGGCCATATCAAATAAAGAGATTTTGGTAAAGGTCAAGATGTGCCACCCCCCCTACATTTCTCGGTTAATTGTATTTTTTCCGTTTATTGCCTTTCTTACCATACATAAAGCTGTATTTTAGGAACATTTTTAGCTAATAACCTTTTTGGAATACTAACCCTAGCCCTAACCCTACCCCCCACCCTATAAAACGGAAAAACGCAACGAACCACAACTGTGACAAATCGCGGTGTACTGCAGTACATAGTGGGGGGTAGGGTTAGGTTTAGGGCTAGGGTTAGGGTTAGTATTCCAAAAAGGTAATTAGCTAAAAATGTTCCTAAAATACACCTTTATGTATGGTAAGAAAGGCAAAAACGGAAAAATACAATTAACCGAGAAATGCAGGGGGGGGCACATCTTTACCTCTACCGAGATTTTATAAACGCGAATAACCCCGTTGACCGCCGGAGACAGTTTGAGATAAAAATAAAATAAAAAAGGGGAAAAGGAACAATAAAGATTCTTCTGCATTCCCATGCCATATGGCCATAATGGGGTTTGATATGTTCTGTTACAATTTTTACCGGTCTCTTCGCTGCATTCAGTTAACACCTGATTTCGGAGGAGCTCTAAACAGTAATTATTTGGAAACAAATTTCTGTGTGAGAACATGAACACACATAAGTCAGAAAAATAGTACAAATAGTAAGAAAAGGAAAAGTGAACGAGAGTGATAGATTATAGGAAGTTGATAGCACAGAACTTCCAGAAGGTGGGGGAACTATTTGTACTGAAAGACACCCCCCCCCCCCCCCCCCCGTATCCCCATGGGGAGAACAACAAAAGTCTAAAAAAAAAGTTCCAGAATTATTTCCTTCAAACTGATGATGTAATTAACTAAATTACTGATGTCATCTCCTTTGTAAGTTATACAGACAGGTGTGGCAGTCAAAGGGTTAAGGGGGTAAAAAAAAGTGCGCATATTTTCATTTTCAGTCATGAATGGTCGACTTATGGCGATTATTTGACCGCCAGGGGGCAGTCAAACCACTAGGGGCTTATCACGCTATATTCTTAGTTGGGCGTAGTGAGAGAGAGAGGGAGGGTGGGGCTCCTCCCTATCTCTCTCTCTCTCTCTTTATCCCCAACTAAGAATATAGATTAGCCCCACTCGAGCGTTATGCCACCTGGCGGGCAAAAGAGCCAGCTAAGTTGCTCAATATGTTTACAACCTGACACGATTAAAAGAAGCTAACAAAGCAGCTGACAGACAGCAGGGGTGGTTGGCAATTTTCTAAATTTTAAGCTGCTAAAAGTAAAAAACACCCCCAAAACGGACATCACATTTTTTCTTAACTCCTTGACTGCCAGAAATTAAAAAAAAAAAAAATTGTACAAAATCATGCTATGAAAAAGATAATTGATAGAGCCACTCTAGCAAAAATGGTCTGGGGATAGAACTCTTGTTAGAGCAAAAAAACAGCATATTAAGAGTTCTTCCTCTTCATCTGATGACGTCATCAAGTCAGTACGCGATATGTTATACTACGGCAGTCAAGGAGGTTAAAAGCCCTACGCAATCAATGAAAAAACATAAGCCATGCACAAACAATGCGAACATGCACTCCCAGGCTTCTGACAAGAGTTTGCGAATGACAGCGACACACAAAACTAAAAACGCTACCTTGCAAAATCAAAACACGAACAAAAAAACAAAACACCGCAAGACGAGCAACATCTTTTGTAAACCCTTCAAAACTTAAGAGCGCTTTACCCATCCTGCACATTCTTTAACCCTTTCACCGCCAATGTCGCATTTTAACACCACACTGGTTTAACCCTTTCACCGCCAATGTCGCATTTATGCACCACAATGGTTTAACACCCATGTCACTAAAAGGCATCAAGTCAGGGCCTGTTATCTCAAGACCCTATTTTCTATACTTTCGGAGGTAAGGATAGGCCTAATGCTAAATACGTCACAGAGGAATGCCCAATATTGCAGATTTTTTTTTCTCTCTTCTCTTCTCAGTTAAGTTTAACGGTATTTTTTTGGGCTGAAAAATGGCTGGCGGTGAAAGGGTTAACACCCATGTCACTGAAAGGCATGAAATTAGGATCTGTTGCTATCCAATGACCTTGTCTTACCAATCTTGGGGGATAAGACAAGGCCTTATTTGACCCATGACATTTATAAGGGGGTTCACAGCATTGCAGACGCCAAATTTTCTTGACCCAGGTTAAGTTTGACAGAAATTTGTTGGCCGAAAAATGGCTGGCGGCAAAAGGGTTAAAAGCATTTGCAACCCTGACTGTAAACCAAACCCCACTATTTATGAGAGTCCTCCCAACCCTGACTGTAAACCAAACCCCACTATTTATGAAAGTCCACCCAACCTTACAAAAATGAAGCGACAACTGAATACAGGAACAGTGCCCCTGAGATTAAAATTTCAGCTTTTTTGTACTTGTCCCCTCCCCCTCCCATCAAATTTTCGCAGTGACAATTAAATTCTCACTGAGAAGCAACATTCTGACATTTGTTGTTGTTGAAAGAATAGGGGTAGGATCGGGATCAGCCTTGGATTGTTTCCATCAAATTGAAAGAGGCAGACTTTCTTCTTCTTCTGCGTTCCCAGGCATTAAAGACCCACCACGTCACGTGTCAGAATCATGGTTTTCACCTGTTTTCCCTCTTATGGCTGGTAAGAAATCTTAAGAAAGCTTCCTAGCGTAAGAGGGAATGTGACATGTGACGTGGGGGGTCTTTAAGGCCATAACGGTTAAGGTATGCATCATGTGTCCGGTTCTCAGTCTTCACTGGTCTCCTCCCCGCTGCACACAGCTGACACGTTCCGATTTCGGAGGAAGCAGACTTTGAGATTGAAGGTTGTAAATATGGGTGGGGTGGGGTGGGGGGGGGGGGGGGGGGGGAAGGTTGACTACAGTACAAGATTGCCCATATTTCCTACAATAATCAAACATCTAATACAAGCTATCCTTCCCACAACAAACAGAGTTGACATTTTCTTACAATGTGAATCTCCCCTCTCTCTCCCTTTACGTGCCCACGTGAACACAATGTGAATGTGAGGAATGGCACACGATGCAACGAGGCTTTATACTTGGGTGCAACTCCCCAAAATGAAAAAAAAATGAAAGGCAGGGGTCCAGGGACCCATGGCTCCGGCAGGGTACAGGGGCAGAGCCCCGTCGGATGATTCAAGGGGGACAACTTAAGAGAGAGATATAATGAGACAGACAGTTAAAATGATAGACAGACAGTTTGAGTCTCATAAGCCTTGTAAAATTATTACATTGCCTTTGTAAACTTCCAAAATAGAACAACTAGACTAAGTTCAAAACGCCCCAAATCGCTTGTGGTCAAATTTGTTGTTGTTGATGAATTAAAAAACAACTGAAGTTCAGTTTGTGGTAAAATAAAAAATGCTGAAATCAGTGTAAAAATGAAAGAGTAGCACCCATGTTTATACTGCACATTCTCTGATGTGGTGAGTAACTGAATTGCGCATCCTCCAAAGTCGGAGTGTGGCTGCCCACGTGGCGGGGTAATAAAAAGCGGTCACACACGTAATGTTCTCATCCCTAGCTGGTGCATTTGTACCATGGTATTTGGGTGCTTTGGCCGTTGCGATGATCCCTGGAGTCTTTAAGCCAGGGAATGACAACGACCACAACAACTGAATTGCGCACGCCACCGAACGCCTTCTTAAAGTCATCGCCCTAGCGCTTAGCGAAGTACTATAAAGCCATTGGAAATTATGTGCCTCTGGGACGGTATTCATGTCGAGATAGCATGAGACTTAGCATGATGCTAACTTAGAAGCTCTTCCAAAAGTCCTATTAAATCCTATAGGACATTGGAAGAGCTTCTAAGTTAGCATCATGCTAAGTCTCATGCTATCTCAACGTGAATACCGTCCCTGATCACTAGGAAGCATGCTCGATTCAGTCATAAAGTTATCGCCCTTAGCGTGTCGCGAAGAAAACCCCATTACAGTCCAACACCTCAACATCACTGCATTTTCACACTCTAGACAGAAATCAAGAGACACAACCCGCGTGAGCACGCGGTGCGTGTGTGCGTGTGCGTGCTCATGTTTGTGTGCGTGTGTGTGTTGTGTGCAATTTGAAATGCGCAAAAAGTTGACCGCCAAAGGATTGAAATAAATTGTTGGAGAATTGCTTGATCATTAAATTTTTGGTGTGTGTGTGAACATGCGCGAAGAGTCGCAGAGAGAGAGAGAGAGAGAGAGAGAGAGAGAGAGAGAGAGTGTGTGTGTGTGTGTGTGTAGAGAGAGAGAGAGAGAGAGAGAGTGTGTGTGTGTGTGTGTGTGTGTGTGTGTGAGTGTGTGTGTGTTTGTGTGTGTGTGTGAGCATGTATGTGTGTACATGTGACTTACTATTTCAGTAGTTGATTTTAAAATATTAGTCATCGTGCATGTGATTAAGTTCAAGCGTTAAGGTGTGAGAAGGCAAAAAAAACCTTGGAAAATTAACAGCAATTAATTGTTATTCAATCAATCAATTTCCTTTACACTCCGTGTAAAAAAACACACAGCAAAACCCCAAATAACAAGTGCCAACACAAAATGAATCCCATACCACTTCAATCCAAAAAAGAAAACATCATGATTAAAAACTGTCCACAACAGTGCAGAAAGTACTAGAGCTAATATACTGGTCTCCAAAAGTTAAGGGCCGGCTTCTGTTTTCAGTAGCTTGATATCTATTTATTGTACACTAAGACAACAATGAAGAAAATGGCAAAACTTAGGCTACTCAATAACTTTCCTTCCTGTTGCACGTGCCTGAACCAGTTTTGCAGACATTGCAGTACAGCAACAGCGTTTTCAGGTACGCTTAAAATGTGGCAAATTCACGAGAATGTCACGAAAGTTTGGTCTCTTTTCGCTGAAGAATCAGGGCTGATGCAGGTTTCTTGCCTATTGCACGTGCAAGGCATGACTGTAGTGAACACTGCTGAGCAAAAGTTAGACACGAATGTGTATTTAAGGGCGGCAACCAGAGCTCTCAATAAGCATGCCTCCAAGACAGAAGAGAGAATATCGTTCTTCCGGCCCTTAAATTTTGGAGACCAGTATATAATATTAACCCTTTCACCGCCAATGTCGCATTTTTGCACCACAAAGGTTTAACATCCATGTCACTAAAAAGCATCAAATCAGGGCCTGTTATCTGAAAACTCTGTTTTCTTAATTTTTGGAGGTAAGGATACATGTCACAGAGGAATTTGCAATATTGCAGATTTGTTTTTTCTCGGTCCAGGTAGGCTTAATGGTATTTTTGGGCTGAAAAATGGCTGGCGGCGAAAGGGTTAAACAATGTTTTCTTTAGAGACACCCTGATATTATGCCAGAAACTTCTGTACACATATTTGGTGTGCACATTAGACATTAAAGAGACATTAGACCTTAAGTTCTTGGGCATACAGTGGAGTACTCTTAACACGAAAGTCAGGGGACAAAGTTTTTTATTTTGTGTTAACCATTATTTGTGTTAAGCATTAAAGCATTTTCGATAAAATCGCAGTCAAAAATGTGAAACTGAAGTTCTGCTACTGAACGAGCAGTAGTGCTGCAGACGACGCACTTTGTGCCGGACTGCCGCCAGTTCATACTTTCCGACTTCCAACTTCCTGACCAGTACATGGCACAGTATAGATGAACACTTGAGCTTTGCGACGGCTTTTGCAAAGTTAGTAAGGAAATATTTGGCGGCTCCAGATTCATTTAGTGCGAACTGTGGTACGATAAACAACAATCGGACCAAGTTTTTGTTTGTGTGTTAACCACATTTCATGCTGTGCTGAGAAGAAAATCTGTGTGTAAAACAATCTTTTTTAAAAAGTAACAGTAAAGAGGGGTTTCGTCCGTTCAAACAGATTTTTGTGTGTTAACCAATATTTTGTGTTATCCAGCTTTGTGTTAAGTCTACTCCCCTGCATATATAACACAAGAGCTACACTGTACGGGCGCGCCATTTCCCCCCGACACAAAGATCATTGGACCTTAGATTCTTGTGCATAGTATCTTCTTCTTCGTTCGCTCAGTTTCCTGTCACATGAGCGTAGATGCGTCATGCTGCCGTTATGCGCCTAACTAAGAAATAGTTAGGCCCAGCATGTCCGACTTCGACTGAAGAAATCTTTGTAAGAATTTATAGAAAAAAAGGCAGGAGAATGGGCCAGTAAGATAGCAAGATGACAGTAAGCAAAGGGAAAAGGCAGAGTCAAAGAGAGTGATGGATTAGAGGAAGTTACAAGCACAGAACTTCCAGAAGGTGGGGGAACTATTTGTACGAAAGACCCCCCCGGTATCCCCACGGGGGGGGGGGGGGGGTGTTGCATAGTACATGTATAATACTAGAGCATGGGTGAAAGTGGAACATTCTCTCAATCCTGAAACGACACGTTTCAAAGTTCTCTGAATTTCCCCCATCTTGAAGTGGCGATTGGATCAGAAATAATGTCCAATAAGTGTGTGTCTATGTTTATACAGGATGGGTGGGGGTGGTGCTAAAATCGCATGTCTATCATCTTCTTTTAACCCTTTCACCACCAAAGTCACATTTTAGCACCAGAGTGATTTAACACCTATGCAGGCATGGTAGTGGAGGCAAAGTGGTTTTCAAGGAAAATAGCTGGGGGTCCAGGGGCCCGAAGAAAATTCAATAAATGAAAGTGAAATTTTCACTTTTTCATGCCATTTCATAATTTTGTTTCAAACTGTTTCGCGGATTTTTGCGATTCGCGGAGGTCTACCATGCCTGCTATGTCACTAAAAGGCATCAAATTGGGGTCTATTATCCAAAGACCCTATTGCCTTAGTTTTAGTAAAGTAAGGATAGACCTTATTTTATATATGTCACAGAAGAATCCCCAATACTGCAGATGGATTTTGTTCTCTACCCAGGTAAATTTAATGGATTTTTTTGGGGCTGAAATATGGCTGGCGGTGAAAGGGTTAATCTGCCATCAATCCTGGCAGAAATGCTTGATTTTATAAGACCATGGATCCGGATGACAAGATGGTCAATCCTGAAGACTTTCTATCAGCATTTCCAACCCTGATTTCAGGAACAAGCCAGAACTACCTTCACCCATGCTAGAGCTAAACTACAGAGGCTACCACTAAAGACCATGGATCCGGATGACAAGATGGCCAATCCTGAACTCTTTCTATCAGCATTTCCAACCCTGATTTCAGGAACAAGCCTGAACTACCTTCACCCATGCTAGAGCTAAACTACAGAGGCTACCACTAAAGACCATGGATCCGGATGACAAGATGGCCAATCCTGAAGACTCTTTCTATCAGCTTTTCCAACCCTGATTTCAGGAACAAGCCAGAACTACCTTCACCCATGCTAGAGCTAAACTACAGAGGCTACCACTAGAGACCATGGATCCGGATGACAAGATGGCCAATCCTGAAGACTTTCTATCAGCATTTCCAACCCTGATTTCAAGCCTGAACTACCTTCACCCATGCTAGAGCTAAACTACAGAGGCTACCACTAGAGACCATGGATCCGGATGACAAGATGGCCAATCCTGAAGACTTTCTATCAGCATTTCCAACCCTGATTTCAAGCCTGAACTACCTTCACCCATGCTAGAGCTAAACTACAGAGGCTACCACTAGAGACCATGGATCCGGATGACAAGATGGCCAATCCTGAAGACTTTCTATCAGCATTTCCAACCCTGATTTCAGGAACAAGCCAGAACTACCTTCACCCATGCTAGAGCTAAACTACAGAGGCTACCACTAAAGACCATGGATCCGGATGACAAGATGGCCAATCCTGAAGACTTTCTATCAGCATTTCCAACCCTGATTTCAGGAACAAGCCTGAACTACCTTCACCCATGCTAGATCTAAACTACGGAGGCTACCACTGTCCCAGGTTGTTTTTCTTCTAGACATGATTGGACCTTAAATTCTTGTACATAGTATAATACCAGCGCTAAAAAAACAACCCAAAGAAATCCAAAATCATTCTACACTACTATCAAATGCAAAGACATTCATTGCCAAACACCTTGCCATGTGTTTGTCTGTTGTTTTTTTAATAGAGCTTTTGTCACCGTTTCTGCCGTTAAAGACCCACCACGTCACATGTATTTTCCCCTCTAAAAGATTTCTTATCACAGAGAGAGAGAAAACATGTGAAAAAATGCGATTTTCACTCACGGACGTGGTGGGTCTTTAAAGCAACGGGACACGCACTCGAAAATATATATAGTTACTTTCCTCTTGTCGGTTGAGATGCAACGGATAACCAAGAAGGTAAAAAACCCAAAAAACATGGCAAGGGAAAAGGAAGGCAGTAATGGCTGCATAATTATCTTGAAGGGAAATGATCTCATATACATATATGCATGGGTGCTCCTGGGAAATTTGAAAAATCCTGCAAGGCAGGGGTCCAGGGGCCGCCCAGTTAACAACTCGACTTAAACGATCCTAAAAATATAAAGTTTGTGGCAAAAAGACATGCAAATATTTCTCTGTGTTCATTTCTTTTATATTCTACACGTGAGAGAAACCGATAAAACGTTTACAAATAGGAAATTTGTTGCCTCTCAAATTCTCATAATCCTCCAGGAAATTAAAAAATCCTGCATTTCAGGACATCCTGAACTCAAAAATCTTTTGGAAGAAACCCCAAATTTGAAAACAAAATTTAAAAGTTATGATGAATAAACAAAGCCATTCCTAAACAATTTTTAAAATGTTGGTTTGTTTGATTAGTTTAGTTTAACCCTTTCACCGCCAATGACGCATTCATGCACCACAAAGGCTTAACACCCATGTCACTAAAAGGCGTCAAATCAGGGTCTGTTATCCAAAGACCCTATTTTCTTCATTTGGGGAGGTAAGGATAGGCCTAATGTTATATATGTCACAGAGGAATTCCCAATATTGCAGATACATTTTTTCTCTACCCACTTTAGATTCATGGTATTATTTTGCTGAAAAAAGTCTGACGTCGAAAGGGTTAAGGAGACGCAAACAACTTTAATAAAAAAAAAAAAGAGTCAAATTCATGGAGACAAAAAGGGCTGCGAGGCCTATAAATAGCCCTATATCTACCTACCTTAAAAAAACAACCACACCAAAAAAACATGGTCGCTGGAAGGGTTAAATTGCGGTGCATAGTATTATAATGGAGTTACACTATTAGACAGAAGCACCGAGTTCCCCCCTCTTGTCGGTTGAGATACAACGGACAACCAAGAACGCAACAACAACAAAATACACGGCAAGGGAAAAAGGAAGGCAGTAATGGCTGCATAATTATCTCAAAGGGAAATGATCTTATATACATAAATGCCTATCCTTGAAAAACACCAAAACCACCCCCAAAAACATGGCTGCTAGAAGAGTTAAATTGCGGTGCATAGCATCACACGGGTGCAACTACACAAAATGAAAAAAACCTCTGAAAGGCCGGGGTCCAGGGGTAATGTCCCCCCCCCCCCCTGCAACTGAAGCCAAAATTGATTTATGAAGGTATTTTAGTTTGCTTTTTCCACAATTTATACAAACGCTTATTTTAAGCGTTTGAAAAATACAGTAGACGCACAAAGATCTTGTTTGAAAAATTAAAGAAAGGAACTTCCTTGTCTGGTAAAATAAAAAAAACCCAGAAAATCCTTGTATACCAGGAAACGTTGCACCCATGAATATATGACAGGGCTGCCTACCCCTCTGTTGCAGTTTCCAGGGACAAACTGCTTAAAAACCAGGGACAGAGACCTACTTCCAGGGACAAACATCGCACCATCATGCATCATGAAATATATTTCTTGATCTCGCAGGATTTCTGCAACTGAAAATATTTTGGGTAGCCTTTTCGTTGCTTTTCGGTGCCAACACGCTTCTACATTCAAGATCTTTTTGCTGTTCAGTAACATAACAGAAAGACAATGTCAACAGTGCCTGTTGTTTTTGGGGATTTCCTGTGTTTAAATGAATAGTAAGGTTAGCTAACAAGACAAGTGACTGCTCTACAACATTTTGATTCTACTCAGTTTCCAGGGACACTAAAGAGAAAAGTGGATTCCAGGGACAGGGTGCCCATTTTAACTGTTTCCAGGGACAAACACTAATTAGGGGGTGGTGGTAGGCAGCCCTGGTATTATAACGGAGTTACAGTATTAGACAGAAGCACAGAGTTCCCCCCCCCCCCTGACAGAGAGATGAGCACGAAAGCGAGAGGTCAGTGAAAATGGTTCTCACCCGTTGGTGCTTGTCCGCCTACAAGGGAAACGGAACAGAAAAAAAAAAAGCAAACCCCGCCCAGAGGGGCCTAGTGTAGGACACGTTTATATCGGTTGTTCTTAAAATAAACATGAATACAGTGGAACCTCCCTTATAAGACTCCCTCCCACATAAGACCTACTTCTTTGAGACATTGCCCTTCTTTGTAAGTATTAAAATGACCTCCCTTATAAGACCCCATTTTGGATTTTTGAAGGTCTTATAAGGGAGGTTCCACTGTATTAATTACCTTATTTTACGGACTATAGCATAAGGCAAAACTTTTTTTCCTAGACTGAGATCCCCGCACTTTATAATGTGACTGATTAAATAGTAAGAAAATAGAGTTAACAAAATCTGAACTGTGAGTCAATTTCCGGGGGGGGGGGGGGGGGCGCCTTACAATCAGGTGCGCCTTGTAGTCCGTAAAATATGGTACTGAGTACATGTACACACACTGCCTAACCCCCCCACCCACCCCGATTTCTTCCATTGACCAACTCACGAAAATATGACCCCCCTATAAATAACGGCCATCGGAAACAAGACGAAACAACAGAAACAATGGTTGGGGGGACCACCGCCGCGCATGAATATCAAAACCGCGTTGCCAAGGCAGTTGACAGTAGAACTGGAGAGGGGCAGAAGAGGAAATCTTGACCTCCCCTGCCTTTCCCTGTACCACAAACGTTGGGAGGCACAGCACTGAATTTCAGTAGGATGTGACGACGATGACACCTTGTCTCCACGGCTACGCTCGGCCGCCATTCTGTTCGCCCAAATCCAACCCCAAAAATGTAACGCCGAAAGAGACGTCTTTAGCGACGAGGTTTTGATATTCATACGCAGGTGGTCCCCAAATTTGATGATGATAGACTGAATAGTTTTTGAGAAAAACTGACGAATAGCCGGACGGATGGACGGATCAGACAAAAACAATAGCTCCCCGAACCTTCGGCTCGGGGACTAAAAAATGCATGCAACGCACAGAAAACAAACACAAGTGAATAACAACAAGCATAACATATCATCTGATAAGAAAATAAAACTATATCTACCCTATTTTTCGGACCAAAAGGCGGTACTGCATTTTACGGACTATATAAGGCGATACTTTTCCCCCCCTAGACTTGAGACCCCCTGTGCCTTATAATATGATTGATGAAAATAGTACCGTATTTTTTGGACTATAAGGCGATATTTTTTTCTACAATTTCGACCTATGCGCCTAATAAACGAGGGCGCCCTATAAGTGAACAAAATCGTGAGAAGAGAGGCAACGATTGCCGTACTCAGTACAGTCTACTGTGAGTCACAACATCGAAAGTGGTAACGAGTCGCCGATACGACGAATACTCACGTTAAAATGCTTCAAAATCCCTATTATCGTCCGAGATACCGTCCAACAGATGCCATAACCCTTCATTGGATGTAAAAAGCATCGTTGTAGAGCTTAAAATGCCATAATTCTACCAGTTTTCGCGAAGAATTGGCCAAACACTCAACCGGAAGTCGCAAAAACAGCACTTTCGATTATTTGAGAAGGGAGCCAACTCTCGTTTACGACAACAAAATGGCGGTCGGTAATCGTTTACAGGACGTATACAGGCTTCAAACTTCGACTTTCTGTTGCGAGGTGTGTATCGCCTTATAAACGAGGGCGCCTTTTACTTGGATTTTGTCAGATTTTTCTTGAAAATTACCCTATTCGCCTTATACACAGCAGCGCCTAATGAGCCGAAAAGTACGGTAAGTAACAATAATAACAAAATCTGCATTTTGTGTAAAATTTGCCTTATAATCAGGTGCGCTGGCAAATGTTCAGATTAGCCCCCTCCTCTGCCCCTTCCATTCATTTCAGACGGTTTCAGTCAGGGTTAGGGTTAAGAATAGGGTTTGGGTTAGGGTTAGGGGTAGGCTTAGGGTCAGTTTAGTGTCAACTACACAAAAACATAAAAGTTGATGACTAAGCTGACCCTAAACCTATCCATATCCTATTCTTAACCCTAACCTGAAACCGTATGAAATGAATGGAAGGGGCAGAGGAGGGAGCTTTTCTTAAGATTTGCTGGTACGCCTTGTAGTCCTCAAAATATGGTACTTTTTTCCCCCAGAGAGTGAGACCTCTGCGCCTTACAATATGACTACTGATAGAGTACAAAATATCAAAACAAAATCTGAATTTTGTTGTGTGTGAAATTTGTGGTAGGGGTGCGCCTTACAATCAGGTGCGCCTTGTAGTCCGTAAAATACGGTAATTATGATATAGGCTCAGGGCTCCCTAATGTCCTGCAAAACAAGGTGTCCCAGGGACTCCTTCGCTTACAGCATAGAAGGTCCTAGAGGCGGGATAGAGGGTCCCAGTGGCATTGCGAATGC
The DNA here is from genome assembly GCA_017654935.2 of Phymorhynchus buccinoides. Taxonomy (NCBI): domain Eukaryota; kingdom Metazoa; phylum Mollusca; class Gastropoda; order Neogastropoda; family Raphitomidae; genus Phymorhynchus; species Phymorhynchus buccinoides. The sequence continues at coordinate 13,322,214 of CM065690.1, read as the reverse complement.
TAAAAAGAATTCTAGTGCATCCCTGGGACCCCCTGCACATTCTTTTAAATGGTCCTCTAGAACTTCATAGACCCCCAAATGGGGGTCCCTGGGAGCCCTGAGGCTGAAATCCACTCAACTTACAAAGCACAAACAAACAAAAGATCCGATGCAACATTGTCTCATCATCATGCAGGATGAGACATCAACAACCATGCAAACGTTACGATTGTTTTTATGGAAAATGAGGGCGTCAGGGGAAAAGGGTCGAGTGGCTGGGGTGGGGTGGGGTGGGGCTGAAATTTGGAGGGGTGGGGGTGGGGTAGAGAGGAAAAGCCGCTGCCAATTCTCAACATATAACAAGGGCATGATAATTAAGCATTGTCACACACGCGCGCAAAGTCACAAATACATTCATAGTCACACACACAATTGCATAGACACACCAGGTATCATCACACATTGCCAAATACTCTCTGTAGCCAAGACTGCTTGCTTATTAATATATATATTTTTTTTTTAAACATAAAAAAACCCCCATCTGCGAATCTCAAAGTCGTCAGACAAACCCCCCCAAAATTCTTCCAAGGTTAAGTTTATCGGTCATTTAACCCTTTCACCGCCAGCCATATTTTAGCCAAAAATGTCCATTAAATTTACCTGGGTAGAGAATAAAATCCATCTGCAGTATTGGGGATTCTTCTGTGACATATCTAGAATAAGGTCTATCCTTAGTACTTCCCAAAACTAACACAATAGGCTCTTTGGTTAATGGACCCCAATTTGATGCCTTTTAGTGACATAGGTGTTAAATCACGGTGGTGATAAAATGCGACATTTTTCCGGTGAAAGGGTTAATAAGAAAAACTGTTAATTTTCAGGGAAAAAACATGCTTTTTTCAAATTTAATCATTTTTCATTTGATTTCATTCAATGTTTTCAAAAATAAACGAGGCAGTAAAATCCTTCAACCTCTTGACATTAGAAAATCGATTCCAGTACACATGTATTACCTATAAATCAAAGTAAAAAAAAAAATCTTTAACTTGTTTTCAAACTCAAAGCGAGTCTTGTCAACAAAAAGATTTGACGTGGGACCACCCAAAAAGCAGCCCCAATAAACAAACCACACGAGAAAAAAAAAGCACACATTTTGGAGACAACACCACATCACAAAAATGGATCCGATATACATAACATACACAGGATCGAAGACATCAAGACTTGCTTGCCGAAACAGTGCATCTTAAAAGAAACGCCTGCCCCCCCAAAAAGGTATATCGTAACTCATTCCGGGAAAATTCCTAGAAAACTCGTAACTGTAGAACGACTGTTTGGCGCCAACTTCCGAGAATATTTCTAACATCGATTTCCCCGAGTCTAAATTCTTGTCCGAATCTAAGTTTTCGTAATCTGTACCATACGTTTCGAGTTAAATCCCTTAATCCGATTACCGGCTGTAGTTTCACTTATGCTTGGCACCGAAGTTTCGCATTATGATAATAAAAATGTGAGATTACAAACGAAAGAAAGTGCTCCAATACGTTCCCCTTCACAATGATAGCGATAAGGAGCCAAACGATTTATTTTTTTAATATATTTTTTTTATATAAAAATGTTGCGTATTTCATTCAGCATTATATGAAACAATACAAATATCATGCCCGTGATCTCTGTGATTGCCCGGTAAATATGATTAATCAAAATGACTAAAATTAAAAGAAAAATTATACAGCAACAAAACATCATGAGGAAGAATGTAGAAATCATTCCCTTATGACATTGTTATCTATTCTAAACATTCCACATTTCTTAGGGAACTAGTCACTACATTTTAAAAAACTGTTTTTAAGTTATTATTTAAAACCAGTGTGTACATGTACTTGTGTGTGTGTGTGTGTGTGTGTGTGTGTGTGTGTGCACGCACAAGAGCCAAACGATTTAGATTTTTGCGCAAGTAACCCCAATTTCGAGGTGGAAAGTAAATTTGAATCAACCACTAATGCTGTTGAAACCGAAACACAGACAGTGGGGAGTTTTGTTACATTTCCAATTTCCTATACTTAAAAAAACCCCACGCAAACGCAGGCCGCTAGGAATGATGTTGGCTTCAAGCACCGATGTCTTGAAGGGGTTAAAGAAATGTCTTTTAACCCCTTTCCTGCTGGCCCTGTGCAATTTGGTGTCATTGATGATGCCATAACTTTCGATGTCACAACTCTGGAATGGTGGTCTATGCTGAAGAATAGTCAGGAAAAGACATAGACCTCCAGCGATGTCCCGAGGTCCCGGTCATAGGCCATTGACCTATTAACCCTCTTAGCACTGCGTAATAATAAAACGTGTATTGTAAAACAATGGGGTATAATTGAAGACTGCAGAGACGTCAACCGGTACTTCCTGTTTTCACTTTTCCTCTCTCATATAAACATTTGACTGGGAAAGCTTATACACTTTTAGAAAGAAGAAAGCTTGAATTGTGCAATGAAAGTAAAGAAAACACCTTTTCTTGAATATGGTGACAGCAGTAATCCAGTAGAGCACTTTCACAGTGGCTGCAAAGTACTGTAAACAGTAATTGCAGCTAACCCCACCCCTATCCGTCACTGCTACTCGTGACAGACATCACAAAACCATGCAGTCGAACCCTTTTCCGTCACTTTGCAACAAAAATACAAGCCCAATTACCTTCCTAGTCTCCATCAGAGTAGCTATCGGCAACTTACTCATCGCTGGTGTCATCCTCATCCTCATAATCACTACTTTCATCACTCATTTTCACCAAAAAAGATTGCAAACTGATTGATAAAATGGCCAGATTCAGACAGCAGGAAGTCGAAGTACAAGTGCTACGAGCTTTCTGATTGGTTAGCTGTATCCGCTTATTGGATTGGCCAAAGTTCAGCGCGATATTTGAACTGAGCCACGCTGGTGGCTCATCGTGTTCGACCAAGGAAGCCACGAGCGTGGCTCATCGTGCTAAGAGGGTTAAAATTGAAAATGTCCTATTGCGTTCTCCCCTGTCAGAACAAACGTCTGATTAAAATTTGTTAACACTGGCATGCTTTTGTCCTATTGATTTCTGCAAGAGCCAGGACATTGGCCTATTGATTTCTCTTATCTCAGGACAATTGGTCCTGTCACTTTTCGATACATCACTGAACCTCCAGACCATTTTGTTAGATTCAGTCTAACAAGCCTCTCTTTTTCAATTTCATCGTTAGAACAAAAAGTTAATGCCTCACTTTTTAACCTCTTCACAGATATTTCCGCCAACTTATGGTAACCTATAAACTGCCCCGTCACGGAAATATCTGTCATAGGGTTATTCCAAGAGTTTCCCTTTTTCTATCCATATGCTTTCGAATGCATGTGAGTGTCCTCAAATGATAGTATATTCAATTCCCTTTCAACAGGCATGGTAGTGGGGGCAAAGTGGGTTTCGCGGAAGAATATCCAACCGATTCTGCATTTCATTTGAAAGATGTCGACTCAAACTAAAATGATGAAGTTGGGCGTCAAAATGAAGAAGAAGAAGAAAAAGAAGCACTAGGATCACAAATCTGGAAACGTGTGGCGTGAACTAGGCCGCGCACGACTGCTAACTTCGGCGGGAAGTTGCTTGTTCAGTCATTCACATCCGGTTCCGCGAAGTGATTGCATAGGTTTTAACGCACGTAAGTTTTAGGCACCCGAGCGAATTTTTATCCCAGCTTTTTTTTGTTTTGTCAAATTTTCACTTTCGCGGATTTTCCGCGATTCGCGGAGGTCTACCATGCCTGATCGTTAGAACAAAAAGATAATTCCTCACTTTTTAACCTCTTCACTGCCCCGTCACGGATATTTCCGTCAACTTCCCGTAACCTATAAACTGCCCCGTCATGGAAATATCCATCATAGGGTTATTCCAAGAGTTTCCCTTTTTCTATCCATATGCTTTCGAATGCATGCAAGTGTCCTCAAATGATAGTATACTCAATTCCCTTTAAAAAAAAAAAAGCATAGGTTATATTATACACTTTTATTCAGCAGCTTTTGCGATAGACTTCGCAAGCTAAAACGGCTTGGCAAATAGCTGCCTCAGAACCGGAAACGGGTTTGGAAGTGAAAAAGGGGTTAAGACCTCCAAACGAAATACAGAAAGCAGAACGGGGCAGTTTTTTATTTCTCAGCAAGCAACCCTCGGATAAGTGCAGGGCTGCCTACCCCCTGTTACAGTTTCCAGGGACAAACTGCTTAAAAAACCAGGGACAGAGACCTATTTCCAGGGACAAACATCGCGATGTCATGCATCATGAAGTATATTTCGTGATCTAGCAACCTTTTTGACTGGACTTTTTTTTTTTTTGGGTAGTCTTTTTTATGCTTTTCTGTGCCAGTGTGCTTTTATATTCAAGATTCTTTTGGAGTTCAATAACTATGAGTAATACGTCTGTTAACAAAATTTGAACATGACTTGTTTTGGGTGTTCCTGTAATCAATGATAAGGTTAACTAACAAGACAAGTGACTGCTCTACAAAATTTTGATTCTACTCAGTTTCCAGGGACACCAGACAGAAAAGTGGATTCCAGGGACAGGGTGCCATTTTTAACTATTTCCAGGGACAAATACCCCTGGGGGGGTGGGGTGGGGGGGGATGGTAGGCAGCCCTGTAGGTAACAATATACACAAGGAAATAAAAAAAAAAAAAAAAAAAAAAAAAACGTAAATAAAACACAACCAACAAATGACAACACATGATTGGTTCATCACGCTCAAGGAATCCACGAAATGAGATATAAGAGAGCCGTGCTGATTGGTCATGTGGGGTCACCTGGTAGTCGCCCGATACCATGGGGTTGCTGGCGGCCGCGGTGGTGGTGGTAGGGGCCATGACTCTCACGCGCTTCGCCGCCGGCTGGTTGTGGCTCGACGACTGGTCCCCGCCCTGCCGGAATACAAACTGTACAGGATAAATTTAGAGTATACTGGCGAAAACCAACCAATAAAAAAACAAAAACAAAACAGCTACGAATAAAAACTAAATAAAAAAAGGGGATAATTCGGTGTTTTGGTCCCAATCATTATGTTTTTTTGAAAAACGGAGGGCGTTCTCCCCCCTAAGAATGAAAAAAGGGGGGCAGGTCCAATGGATATGAGGGGAAGGGGGGGGGGGGGGCATGGGGGGGAGGCGGCCGATTCAATCTTCGCTAGCCATGGCCACTTCTTCAGCCACTCGTCTTGGAACCGGTGTTCCCTCGCATTAGTGCCGTTATCTTCGGGCTGCTTCTCTGAGACTGTTGATGCAGTAGCTGTTTCTGCAACATCTTCTGCACACTCGTTTGGCAGAAGATTTATTTTCTTTTACTTTGCCGCCACAAAAATCAAAGTCGAAGAGCGTCGTTGTCCGCTTCATTTTGAAGAAAATTCAACATGGCGGGTAGGACTTTTGCAACTTCTTATCGGTAAAACGAGATGAACGCGATTGGTTGATTTACACCAACATTGTAAAGGAACCAATAAAATGCTGAGAAATCATTCATTCCTGCTCAATGCTTTCGGTTTGTGCAGATCACAGATTTAGCAGATGACAAAGGAATTCCCGCAGCGAACGGTAAAAAGTGCGGGCAGTTCTGCAAATATGCGAGCGTGAGCCCGCGCTTAGACCCGATTTTTGTGGGAAGGAACAGATTTTTGTGGGATTGTACCAATCCCGCACCCTTGAATCAGCTCTGGTCTTTGTAAAATTCGGGTTGCTCCCACCTGGAGAGCGTGTCGCAGCCAGAGGCGCACCACCCATTTCAAAACTTTTTTTTGTGCATGCGATCTTTGTGTGACTGATGAAGAAGGAGGGGAGTGTGTGTGTGTAAATTTTGACCAAATGACAACTTTCTTATTGCCACTGGGTTTAGCGTGTGCTAAGTGCATGGGCACACGGGACCTTGGTTTATCGTCTCATCCGAAAGACTCCACGTTCAGACCACAAGGCCTAGTGCAGAGTGAGAGGGAAAATCCCCTGTACCCAGGTTCGAACTCGGGTTTACTTGACACGAGGCGAACGCGATACCTCTGTGCCACTCTACACCAGATCACATAAAATGTCAGATACAAAAATAAGATATTTCATCAGAACCATGTACGCTACAAATATCGTGATCAAAACTAGTAGGATTTTATCAGATTAATTTAGACAGTACCCCCCGTGGGGATACCGGGGGGTCTTTTGCATAAATAGTTCCCCCACCTTCTGGAAGTTCTGTGCTCGCAACTTCCTCTAATCTGTCACTCTCTTTGACTCTGCCTTTTCCCTTTGCTTACTGTTATCTACGATCTTTCTGCCTCACCGGTCCATTCTCCTGCCTTTTTTTTTTCTTCAAGAAACGCTTTAAAAAAAGACTTCCTCCAGCTGAAGTCGGACTTGCTGGGCCTAACTGTTTCTTAGTTAGGCGCATAACGGCAGCATGACGCATCTGCGCTCATAATTGATAGGAAACTGTCTGAGCGATCGAAGAAGAAGAAGAATTTAGACAGTAGAATTTCATGAGAATCATGCTTCACAAATGCCACAATAGGATCGCACTGGGATTGCATGGCAAACAGTGGGTCGTCGGCCCCTTTACAGCAAACTGCCGCATCATTTTATTATTTCCCTTTCTCCCCAAACACCCTCCACTCCAGTGAAGCGCGGACCTGGGCCTTGCTGGCCGTGTCTGTCTTGTCTTCATTGTCGTCGTCCGAGATAAACTCTCTCTTGGGGTAGGGGATGGGAAGACCGTCAAACACGCTGCAACACACACACACACACACAGAGATCTCACATCAGCATACATATATGGAGCATATCGTCGGTGAAATTCAAAAACCTCGTATCTCAATTTTGGTAGTTTTGAGAAAAAAAAAAAAAAAAAAAATGTTTCAAAGATTAACCGCGTTGACCACAATTGATTAACTATGATCAATACCGTATTTTTCGGCTCATTAGGCGCTGCTGTGTATAAGGCGAATAGGGCATTTTTCAAGAAAAATCTGACAAAATCCAAGTAAAAGGCGCCCTCGTTTTTAAGGCCTCGCAAAAGGAAGTCGAAGTTTGAAGCCTGTACACGTCCTGTAAACGCTTAGCTCCCTTCTCAAATAATCGAAACTTCCGTTTTTGCGACTTCCGGTTGTTGTGTTTTGACTTTTCTTCGCCAAAACTCGTAGAATTATAGCATTTTAAGCTCTACAACAATGCTTTTTACATCCAATTAAGGGTTATGGCATCTGTTGGACGGTATCTCGGACGATAATAGGGATTTTGAAGCATTTTAACGTGAGTATTCGTCGTATCGGCGACTCGTTACCACTTTCGATGTCTGACTCACAGTAGACTGTACTGAACACGGCAATCGTTGCCTCTCTTCTCACGATTTTGTTCACTAATAGGGCGCCCTCGTTTATTAGGCGCATAGGTCGAAATTGGAGAAAAAATATATCGCCTTATAATCCGAAAATTACGGTATATCGTAGTTGAAATTCAAAAACCTCGTATCTCAATTTTGGTAGTTTTGAGAAAAATGAAAAAAATAAAAGTTTCAAAAATTAACCTCGTTGACCACAATTGATTAACTATGATGAATATGTTGTTGAAGACATTGCAAGTTTAGTCCTGCATTTTGTTAAAAATACTTTAAAATGTTTGTTTTTTAGACTTGAAAATATGAGGGTTTTTTGTCCTTAACTAGTTCTGAATTTGCTCCAAATTGGAAGGAATAACTCATTCGTAGTGAAACGGTAACATGATAGAATAGATTTTGGGACTTACAAGTTTTTCTTCTATTTTCACAACCTCATTTACCCCAGATAGAAAGTCGTTAGAGATACGAACTTTTGTTGGAAGGTGGCAGGAAAAATTAGAGAGCTGACTATGTATCTAACTCAAAACCCCCAAAAATCGAGATACAAGTTTAAAAAAAAAATTCAGATGATATACAGACACTTAAGCTCATTTAACGTATCTTTCAGACAATAAGGCCAGGCATCAGAATACTCCAGAGTCCAATCCTCTGGAGGGGGCAGGGGTCCAGGAGCCGCCTAGACCCTGGACGAAGCCCCCCTGAAGCTGAAGAGAAATATGAAATACAAGTGTATTTGGGGGCCTTTCCTGGAAGCAATTATACTTTTTTTAAGGTCTTATATGGGAGGTTCCAATGTCTATAACCCGGTTTGTTACGATATACCGTGGAACCTCCTTTATAAAACCTTCAAAAAATCATCCAAAATGAGGTCTTAAATGGGAAGGGAGTTGCATAAGGGAGGTAATTTTAACACTTACAAACACAGGCAATGTCTCAGAGAAGTAGGTCTGAAAGACCCACCATGTCACATGTAAAAATCATGGTTTTCACACGTTTTCCCTCTTATAGCTGGCAAGAAATCTTAAGAAATCTTCCTAGCATAAGAGGGAATGTGACACGTTTAAATGGGATGGAGTCTTGTAATGGGGAGTGGGGGGTCTTATAAGGGAGGTTCCACTGTACTTTTATACAGGTTGTCCATCCATGGGGTATACTTTGCTTGCGTGTGTGTAAGTTGTGCAAAACCAAAATGATTCCCTTTGCACACTGTGATGCATTGGCTAATAATTAAAGAATCTTGAATCTGGACCCGACTCACTCGTGGGACGGAAGGGGGTCCTCCATGAAGTAGGGGTCCTTCATGGACTGCTCCGATGTGATCCTCTTCACAGGGTCCATGGTCAGCAGCTTCTGCAGCTGAAGGAAACACGTACACATAACCGCATTAAAAAACAACAACAAAAACACTTCTTTTTTTCATTACCATAATCATCAGCCATGAAAACTGATGTTAATTAAAACCCTCTCGCCGCCAATGTTGCATTTATGCACCACAATGGTTGAACACCCATGTCACCAAACGGCATCAAATCAGGGCCTCAGGGCTCCCAGGGACCCCCACTTGGGGGTCTATGATGCACTAAAATTCGAAAGGCCCCTCTAAAAGAATGTGCAGGGGGTCCCAGGGATGCACTAGAAAAATTCTTTTTAGCATTCGCTGTGCTACTGGGACCCTCTATCCCGCTTCTGCAGCTGAATCAAACACGTACACATAACCGCATTAAAAAAACACACCACTTTTTTCTCTCCATTACAGTGGAACGTTCCTTATAAGACCTCCCATTATAAGACTCCCTCCCACATAAGACCTACTTCTCTGAGACATTGCTCTTTGTATCAAAAGTACCTCCATTATAAGACCCCTCCCGTAAAGACCTCATTTTGGACGATTTTTTAAGGTCTTATAAGGGAGCTTCCACTGTACTCATCAGCCATGAAAACTGATGTTAATTAAAACCCTTTCGCCGCCAATGTCGCATTTATGCACCACAATGGCTTAACACCCATGTCACCAAAAGGCATCAAACTAGGGCCTGTTACCTGAAGACCCTATTTTCTTATTTTTGGGAGGCCTAATGTTGTACATGACACACAGGAATTCCCAATATAGCGGATACCTTTTTTTCTCTACCCAGTTATGTTTAATGGTATTTTCTGGCTGAAAAATAAGCTGGCAGCGAAAGTTTTTGTTTGTGGCTCAAGCCACAAACCTATAACTCACTTTGTCGGTCGGTCGGTCAGTCGGTCCAAAATTGTCGCACTTCAAATCGAGGCTACACTTCAAATTGAGGCCGCTCTTTAAAATGATGTATTTTAAAAGCGTACAAAATAATAAACATACGTAATACAGACACTACAACAGACACGACGACTATGCGGTGCTTCTTTCGATGAGTATAAGTAGGATACATAGTCTTAAATGTTTTCCAAAAGATATAAAAAGTTACGAAATGGTGCAGTGATAACATTCTGGTTTACAGATTAAAATTATTGAAAAGCCAGGGGAGGTGACTCATGATTGGAGTGGTAAAAATAGACCGCGTGCCACAAACAATTGCGATTTCGCGCTTGTTTTAAAAGATTTTTTTTTTCTAAAAATGCATTAGAGATCACACTGTCAGAGCTGAGATTCTGATAGAACCAAAAAGGAGGAAAAAAGAGGTGGGAGTCCGGGGGTCAACATGGGCCCTCGGTGGGGTCCAGGGTCAAAGCCCCTGATGGGGTGTCAGAGGCGCAAAGCCCCCTGAGGCTGAAGAATGTTTGCGTTTGAACCTGTAAGAATCATCTGTAATTTCTGTAAGAATCATCCTCTGAGACAGCAAAATTATTGAACGTTTAATCTCATTGATCCTACAAAATGTTGTGTAATTATGAAGACCCTTCACTCAGGGCTAGTGATTTTCTGAGACAGAGACTGAGAGACAGAAACAGACAGACTGACAGAATGAACCGATTGAGAACACATCTATCGAACTTCTCACCGCATTTTCGCTTCAAAACAAAACCAGACCTGTTTACCCCTATTTTGCAAAACTGTAATTTCTTAAACAAAAAACCCGTAATTTTGAAGAAAAAAACTGTAATCCAACGCGTGACCAATGAACGTCGATATCGTACTGACCTGAGCGTGCAATACTAAATGTCCGTCGAGCAGTAGACACAGAACACATGCTCATCACCTTGTGCTGGAATTTTCCTGGAATTTTTAGGTCACTTTCCCGGAATTTCTGTGCCATTTAAGTGACTTTTGATGTCTTTTCTTTTGATTTTTTCGACCAGAAGATACAGAAGCTTCGGAATGCACTCGCTTGGACGCCATTTTGGAACAGAAACGGAAATGGCGCGAAATGACTTTTCACCGCATCGTTTCAAAAACTTTTCCCCCGTAAAAATAGTAAAGGTAAACAGGTCTGCAAAACCTACCCCCCCCCCCCCCCCCCCCTTATTTTCTCAACAGATTTACACTGATCTAAAAAATTACCTCTGGGCCCATCAAAAAGGAGGCAATCCTCAAAATCTCATCTCTGCAATGATTCACTGAAATCGTTCTGCGTAAACCGCACCACGCAGTTTCCTTCGGCTACCCACAAATCAAACGTCAAATGTGGTAATGACTCCCCTCCCCCTCCCTACAAATTCCCCCATATAAAAAATGAGACAGTCTTTGAAGAACAGCCTCGTTTGCACTTGGGTGAATTTGTATGTGGGTCACACTTGGCCAGACAAAACAGACAGACAAACATGCACCGTTGCGTACTAACCAAATGGAATGCCTTGCTGTCAGCCTTCACTTTATGTTTCTCCATGTACTTCATCAGATTGCAGTTGACGTAGCTGTTCCAACAACACATCAAAAGTCAGCATTAGTTATTGAATGAAATAGTGTATAAGGTATTTTTTTTTTTAGGTATTAGGTACTTTATAGTCACAGAGGCGTCTCTGTGAAATTCGGGTTGCGACCTGGAGAGCGCGTCGCAGCCAGAGGCGCGCCACCCAATATTTTTTGTTTTTGTTTTTTGCATGCGATTTTTGTGTGACTGATGAGGGGGGGGGGGGGGGGGGGGGGGGTAAATTTTGACCAATTGACAACTTTTTCGTTGCCACTGGGTTTAACGTATGCTAAGTGCATGGGCACACAGAACCTCAGTTTATCGTCTCATCCGAAAGACTCCACGTTCAGACCGTAAGGCCTAGTGCAGAGTGAGAGGAAAAATTCCCTGTACCCAGGTTCGAACTCGGGTTTACTTGACACGAGGCGAACGCGCTACCACTGTGCCACTCTACACCTTAGTGAGGCCAAGAGAGGAAATCACGAAATTGAACAAAGGGGGGAACTCTCTTTGTGATTAACTCCCCTCCACCAAAGTTGATTACGATACCAATCATCTAGCAATGCGTGGATCAGAGCCAAAGTGAGACAAACAAAGCACCATTCTCGAAAAAGAATGTGCCAAGTTCGCCTTTATGACCCTTCACCCACACAGTACACATCAACAATTTGTTCAATTTCAGCATTAGTTAGGTTTGAAGACAGGACTCCAAAGAACCGAGTTGTATGAAAATAATGATAAAATAATATATATGTTTAAACAAACGTGAAACAACAACACAAACATGAATTTTACACTATCAAACTTCAGGTTCCAAGATAAGAAGCAAGCAGCAATAGAGCATTTGCCACGCGCCGGTGACCTTGAATTTCACTGAGTTGAATTTAGAGAGTTGAATTAGAAAGGTCAGCGCAACTCGGGCAGAACGAGCTCGGGCAAATTAGTAATCTAGCATAGTGAACGAACACTCGTGGCAAACGCCCTATTCAGTGTAGAGTGGCACAGAGGTATCGCGTTCGCCTCGTGTCAAGTAAACCCGAGTTCGAACCTGGGTACATGGGGATTTTCCCTCTCACTTTACACCAGGCCTTACGGTCTGAATGTGGAGTCTTTCGGATGAGACGATAAACCGAGGTCCCGTGTGCCCATGCACTTAGCACACGTTAAACCCAGTGGCAACGAAAAAGTTGTCATTGGGTCAAAATTTACCCCCCTCCCTTTCCTTCGTCGTCAGTCACACAAAAATCGCATGCAAAAAAAAGAAAAAGGAAAAAAAAGGATGGCGCGCTTCTGGCTGCGACGCGCTCTCCAGGTGGGAGCAACCCGAATTTCAGAGACACCTCTGTGACTATAAAGTAACTAATAATAATAATAATACTAAATGAATCTGTTTTTGATAAAATATAAAACAAATGCTCCGTCAGTCCATGTTTACACAAACAGGTAGGTACCCCTGAGACAATAATTAAACAAACACGCAGTACGGGGGGGGGGGGGGGGGGGGGGGGGGGGGGAATTAATCAAGTCATCAAACAAAATAATTCGCAAACATTTCTAGCGTTTTCATAATTATAAACCAACAACACACGGCTTCCACAGTATCATGGGTGCTCCTGGGAAATTTCAAAAATCCTGCAAGGGGGCGCCCCCGGCGGAGTGCAGGGGCAGCGCACACACACATTTACTGCTCTTTTTTCACCCCTCCAGACTAGTTCAAATGCTACATTCCTTTGAATATATAGCAAATGCTTATATAGGCCCTTTTTTTTTTATTGCATAAGTGTGTGTGTGTAAGAAAATCGTTGCTTCTTTAATTCTCATAATCTGGTGACGTCGGCTCTAGGCAATTTAAAAATCCTGCAGTTCAGGACATTCTGCAAGGAGCATCCACTTGACAAAATATTTTCTTACCTTGAGCGTTTAAAATCCTTCATCAGCTGCTGATGCTCTGGCATTTTCCTTATGTCCTCCCAGTCTTTCTCTGCCAACAACAAGCACCACAACACACAATATTAGTGTACATACAAACCCCTCTGTTCAACACAGCGATTCACAAAACCCTCATTAATTTGTGAGCAAAAAAAATTCATTTCTTTACGTTTTCTCAATAGTCCTTGTCTATTGCGTATTGGCCACTGCAACGACCACCTTTTGCAAGAGTGAATGCCTTTGGTAGATGCTTGAGTACTGACCAAACAAGGGAGTAACTCTCACCAATAACCCTGTTTGAGGCCATTTAATGGCTGCTTTTTGCAAGAGTGAATGCCCTTTTGGATACTGCTCAACAGGGGCTTAACTCTTGCTGTCAAGTGTGTTAATAACCCTAGCTGCGGTGGCCAATAGGATGACACCTTCATTCTATTATTAGTGAAGACCTGACAATTAAGGGCCAGCCACACGTCCACTAAAATCGCACGACTGTACGATGCGAGTCGATCACGTGGTCTCCAACCACGCCTGTCCACCGACAGCTCCCCAGAACGTACTGATCCCCATGACTTTGACCCGAACGCACCAAGGACATAGACTGGATTGGAAACCGAAACCGAGGTTACCCATGGTGACATGGGTGGTAAACCGAGATTTCAGCCGATATTTCCCCATGTCTAAGGGGAAATTACCTTGTGGGAAGCCCATGACGTTGAAGATCCGGTCCAGCTGGTCGTGGTGGATAGTGATAACATTATCACCATAATCTTTTTTTTTCTGTATCATCTTCTGGGCTTTACAGTGTTGTTCCCACAGAGCTTCATCTAGGATTTATGAAAAAGGGGGGCAGTCCCTCCCTCATATCAAAAAAGGGGGGCACTCCCCCCTATCCAACCCCACATCACATGCATAAGAACCAGTACCTCCCCCACCCTCGTACACAGACTTTAACTTTTCTTTGTCAGCCACGGCCACTTTTTCGACCAGACATTTTGGAACCGATGTTCCTTTGCACTGCCACTGTTGTCATTCTTTTCCGACGTTTTAGATGTAGAAGCCTTTTCTTCGAGGTCTTCACAATCGCTTGGAACAGGATTTTTTTTTTTTGACTTTGCCTCCGCGAAAATCCAAAATCAAACAGGGTCCCTGCCCGCTTCATTTTGAAAAACATTCAAGATGGCGGCCGAAACTCTCGCAACTTCCTGTCGGTAGAACGAGAAGAACACGATTTGTTGATTAACACTAACATTTTGTCAAGAACCAATGAAATGTCGAGAAATCCTTCACTCCTGCTCGATACTTTCAGTTAGTTCAGACGACGGGTTTAGCAGACGACGAAGGTCTTCCCGCATCGATCGGTAAAAACTGCGGGCCGTTCTGCAAATGTGTGGGACTCGGCCCGCTCCCCGCGCCGATTATCGCGGGAAGGAACAGAATTTTGGGGGATTTTACCAATCCCGCGCTCTAGATTAAGCTCTGTCCCCATGCCGTTCATTCCGAGTCCCAATTCACAGGCACGCTTTGGCTTGTCAGGTCCGAACTCAGCAGTCCAAGGGGAGTGAATCTATGTTAGGCCGTCAGGCGGCAACCAACCGAGGAGACACTGTACTGCTGCTGAGTCACCTTGGTTGAGTTCAGTGGAGCCTGTTTTGAACTAACATATGCAAAACACCACCTACTCAGCCCCCTACTGACGACAATAATGTCTTGGTCGTGGAGCCAGCATGAGTGAGGTCCTCCCGCTCCGAGGGCCCCACCACGCCCGTCCACCGACAGCTCCCCAGAACACACCGATCCCCATGACTCTGACCCGGATGCACCAAGGACATAGACTGGATTGGAAACCGAAACTGAGGTCACCATGAGAGCAGGGTACGCAAGGCCACAGAATTTGAGACATTTTTCGTTTTTGATGATTGATGGAAACGAGGATATTATATTATTATATTATCTCCATAATGATTGTAATTATCACCGACCCTGTGGGAATCCCATGACGTTGAAGATGCGGTCCAGCTGGTCGTGGTGGATAGTGATAACATTATCACCATAATTAATACTGATCCTGTGGGAATCCCATGACGTTGAAGATGCGGTCCAGCTGGTCGTGGTGGATAGTGATAACATTATCACCATAATTAATACTGATCCTGTGGGAATCCCATGACGTTGAAGATGCGGTCCAGCTGGTCGTGGTGGATGGTGATAACATTATCACCATAATTATCATAATTAATACTGACCCTGTGGGAAGCCCATGACGTTGAAGATGCGGTCCAGCTGGTCGTGGTGGATAGTGATAACATTATCACCATAATTATCATAATTAATACTGACCCTGTGGGAATCCCATGACGTTGAAGATGCGGTCCAGCTGGTCGTGGTGGATGGTGATAACATTATCACCATAATTATCATAATTAATACTGATCCTGTGGGAAGCCCATGACGTTGAAGATGCGGTCCAGCTGGTCGTGGTGGATAGTGATAACATTATCACCATAATTATCATAATTAATACTGATCCTGTGGGAAGCCCATGACGTTGAAGATGCGGTCCAGCTGGTCGTGGTGGATAGTGATAACATTATCACCATAATTAATACTGATCCTGTGGGAATCCCATGACGTTGAAGATGCGGTCCAGCTGGTCGTGGTGGATAGTGATAACATTATCACCATAATTATCATAATTAATACTGACCCTGTGGGAATCCCATGACGTTGAAGATGCGGTCCAGCTGGTCGTGGTGGTAGGGGTTGCTGGTCTTGATGTCCTCCTGCCGGCAGTGGAAGATGGGCTCCGAGGTCAGCAGCTCCGCGAAGATACACCCGATGGCCCAGATGTCTGCACAGGGGAGAGCACCGCCACAATGCCGTCACACACACAGACCTGTTTACCCCACATCTTCACTGTCAGTAATCCCAAGCTCTGAAAACAGTAATTTCAGGCATCTGTCCGTAATTTTGCTGTCCGAGAAATCCTTTCATCAGAATTTTTCGCTGCCGTCAAACCTTTTGTTGGGGGGGGGGGCATACACGCATGCTGCAACTTCCCATCCAAACCCAACTTCGACAACTGCCGAAATTTTGCACTTCGTACCTAGAAAAATGGCGGCATGGAGAAATAAACCGGAAGTATTCATTCAAGGGACATCACTCGAAGTGATACCTTTGACAGCAGACGACACAGTAGCGAGTACGGCTTCTTTTGATTTCTTCTTCTTCTTTTTTCCGCACTCGTTCAGCGGACATGCAGATTTGTTTGTTGCTGACCGTAACAGCGTAATCGGAGGTCTCAAAAGGTAATAATTACGGACAAATCCGTAGGGAAAACAGGTCTGCACACCTCTAAAATTACATCCCTTTCAGGGATCAATCTTATCACGAGACATCATACATGGGTGCATGTGAGGATGCAAACCATCGCCTGAATCTTGGTGTTTAGCTGTTGACAAGAGTGTTATATCTTCTGGGAGAACATTTTCTTCAGGCAGACCACTGCCCGAGCCTGCATCAAACAGGCATGAAAGTGGATGAAGATCAAAAAAGAGGAGATTTTTTCAGCTGAGAAATCCTTCCACCCGGATTTTCACCTAACGTCAGAAGTTTTGTTGACCAGGGGGGAGGGGGGGGGGAGAGAGAGAACGTTTCCAAAAAAAATAATTGGCATCATACAATGAGATGTTCGCAGCGCAGAAATCCTTCCACCCGGATTTTCACCGAACAAAAAAAAAATCAAACCGAGTTTTCACCTAACTCACGTCAGAAGTTTTGTTCAGCGGGGAGGGGGGCTAATCTATTCTGAAAATTGGGTCGGCACAAATATCATTCCACCCACATTTTCAGCTAACATCGCTACTTTTGTTGAGCGGGAGCTACTCATTTCGCCTTCCTTCGCACAAATGAAGCGAGTGAGCTAAAGCGACTTCCGGTTAACCAGTTTCAGAATCGCCAAATAGAGACTTGTAGATATAAGAATACGGCAAGATCAGTTCTTTACTTCTATACAAACATTTTTGGAAAAAAAAATTCTCAGAATTTTTTTTTTCCCCACGGAAGTTTGAAAAAAATTACGCGGATTTTCTGTGAAACGCAGAATTCTTTCATGCCTGATCAAATTGCCTGGATTCAGGATTCAGGCAGACCCACATGCACCGCTGATCATAGGTCTTTTGACCAGTTCGAAGAAAATATAATGGGTCATTTTCGTAAAACAATAAGTCATAACGCAAAAAAATAAATAAAATGGAAATAACCCTAACCCTAACCCTAACCCTGCCCCCCACTATGTACTGCAGTACACCCCGATTTGTCACAGTTGTGGTTCGTTGCGTTTTTGGTTAGTATTCCAAAAAGGTTATTAGCTAAAAATGTTCCTAAAATACAGCTTTATGTATGGCAAGAAAGGCAAAAACGGAAACCGAGAAATGTAGGGGGGGGTGGCACATCTTGACCTTTACCAATAAGTTTGTGTTTCAAAATATCGTTGGTTATTGCGAGTTCATGGTAGCAAAGAAAGAGGACTAGTCGACAACAGTGTTGAGTGTAGCGACGATTCATAGTGAAGGCTCCCACACAACTCGACTTATCCAATTTGGATTTTAGAGCAGTGAGGAAAGGCGATCTCAGCAAAACATATATATAACAAAATTGTGCAAATGTGACAGTGCATGGGAAAACCAGACATAATGGAAGTTGTGACAGTGCATGGGAAAACCAGACATAATGGAAGTTTGGCATAAATTGAGATTTAATGGTGCAGCAAAGATTCCTTGTTAATACACAGAAAACCGAATTGAGTTATCTTGTCTATTTGATTTTATTTATATTATTTGAAGTTTGGCATTCCATATAGATTATTTGCAGAAATGTGGGCATAACATTTTTTGCCTCTTTTGTTTGCGTTATTGACTTGATTTAGAAAACGATCAAAATAGAACTCATTCAAAATTTTAATTCATGTTGTGGAGAGAAATTGAAAAAAGAAAAAATGAGATTATGATTGGTAAAAAGGAAAACATAAACATGCTCTAAATAGAAAATTAATTTAAACTTCTTTTATATATGTTAGATAAATAAGAGATTCAGTTTAGTTTTTGGGTTATTCTATCTATTGATTTATTATAACAACAAAGGGGATGGAAGGGGAATTATATTAAAATTTTGTTGGTTATTGCGAGTTCATTGTAGCAAAGAAAGAAACTAGTGCGACAACAGTGTTGAGTGTAGCGAAAATCTTGAAGGCTCCCACACAACTCGACTTAATTTGGATTTTAGAGGGGCAGTGAGGTGAAAAGGCGGCAAAACATATATCCGCTGATAACAAAATGATATGTACAAATGTGACAGTGCATGGAATTGAAAACCAGAACCAACATAATTGAATTTATGGCATAAATTAAGATTTTATGGTGGTGCAAAGATTCCTTGTTAATACACAGAAACCGAAATGAGTTTCAATTTTATAATTGTTTGAAGTTTTGCATTCGAAATAGATCATTTGCAGAAATTGAGCATAGAAGATGCAACTTTGCCTCTTTGTTTCTATCGACTTGATTTAGAAAACAATCAAATAAACAAAGAACTCATTCAAAATTGTCTGTCATGTTGTGGATGCTGGTAGAAAACATAAAAATAAACATAAATATGCTCTAAATAGAAAATTAATATTTTTGGGGTCGTTGACTATTTTTGGCTTTTGCTAAAAACATTCTGAGCGACTTATGTATGTTTTTCCCATGCACCATCACAAATCGTTACAGCCACAACAACAATATCCACGATCTCACCAATGGCCTTGGTGTAGTGTCTTGCGCCTAGCAACAGCTCGGGCGCGCGGTACCAAAAGGTCACCACCACAGGGTCAAGGTCAGCCAGGGGTTTGAGGGGCGAGTTGAAGAGGCGGGCGAAACCCATGTCCGCTGAAACCAGTCACACGCTGATTGCTAAACTGGCACCATTGTCATGGAAGATTAGGAACAGGGAGGGGGGCTTGGAGGATGTGTGTGTGTGTGCGTGTGCGTGTGCGTGTGTTTGTATGTGTGTGTGTGTTTAATTGTTTTTTTGTTTTTTTATTCACCCAGAAAGTTCTAGGGAGAGTTGAACAGAGGACCGACCCCATGTCCGCTGAAACCCATATCATACGCACATTATACCAGTGCTATTTGTTTCTCTCTTTCACACTCTCTCTCTCTTTCGCCTCTCCCCCTCTTGAACTCAGATTCATGATGCAAGGGAAGTAACCATTGAAAACCAGCCCAGCCAGTCATTCCTTAATTACTACCCTTTATTTACTACTCCTACTTCTGACCGGTTTTCAAGGTAAAACTCAAGGTCAAGGTCACCACGGTTATGAATTTTCTGTGGGACCCTCCCTGCACCGGAATGCATCACCACACACAATTTGAAGCGATTCTGTACACTGGTTCGTGAGTGACAGGGCGAACAAACAGAAGGACACACAGTTGTTTAAATATAAGAGGAATTAAGGGTAAAGGTCAAGATGTGCCACCCCCCCCCCCCCCCTACATTTCTCGCTTAATTGTAGTTTTCCGTTTTTGCCTTTCTTACCATACATAAAGCTGTATTTTAGGAACATTTTTAGCTAATAACCTTTTTGGAATACTAACCCTATCCCTAACCCTAGCCCTAAACCTACCCCTACCCCCCACTATGTACTGCAGTACACCGCGATTTGTCACAGTTGTGGTTCGTTGCGTTTTTCCGTCTTATAGGGTGGGGGGTAGGGGTAGGCTTAGGGCTAGGGTTAGTATTCCAAAAAGGTTATTAGCTAAAAATGTTCCTAAAATACAGCTTTATGTATGGTAAGAAAGGCAATAACGGAAAAATACAATTAACCGAGAAATGCAGGGGGGGTGGCACATCTTTACCTTTACCGAATTAAGATTTTTATCATGATGAACGACAAACTGTGAGTTGATTTCAATCTTGGTAGCCTTAAGGCCTCAGCATAACAAAACAACAACCATGGGGGTCTGTTTCAAGGTAAAAAGTTGAGGCTTATAGTCCATGAACTAGGTATTTAGGTATTTGGTACTTTAGTCACAGAGGCATCTCTGTGAAATTCGGGTAGTTCCCACCTGGAGAGCGCGTCACAGCCAGAGGCGCGCCACCCTTTTTTGGGGGGGGCATGTGATTTTTTGTGTGACTGATGACCAAATGACAACTTTTTCGTAGCCACTGGGTTTAACGTGCGCTAAGTGCATGGGCACATGGGACCTCGGTTTATCGTCTCATCCAAAAAAGACTCCACATTCAGACCCGTAAGGCCTAGAGCAAAGTGAGAGGGAAAAAACAACCTGTACCCAGGTTCGAACTCGGGTTTACTTGACACGAGGCGAACGCGTTACCACTGTGCCACTCTACACTACGGTCATGAGAAGAAGAAGAAAGACAACACCGAGAGAGAGACCTACCGATCTTCACCCGTCCTCTCTCTGACCCTTCTCCCATCACCAGGATGTTGGCCGGTTTCTGAAAATTAATAGTCAAACATCTAAAAACAGCGGAACAGAGAAAACTAAACAACAAAAATAATTGTACAAAGCATGCCATGAAAAAGACAACTGATAGAACCAATCTGGTGGCAAAACGGTCTGGGGATATTACAACTCTCTTGACTGCGTTAAGAGCAAAAGCCAGCGTCATTATCAGAGTTATTCCTCTTCATCTGATGTCATCAGTGATGTCATCAAGTCAGTACTTGATAAGTTATATGCATAGCTGCCAACTTTTCCCAAACAAAATCCTGGAGGGGGGTGGGTTTTTATTTATTTATTAAGACAACTTTTATAGCGCCTAATCTTTAAGCTCTAAGCGCTTTACAGAAATCACTAAAAATGAATAGTAAACACAATGAACAAAAAGTACATATCAAACATTGACCAACACCCCCCTTCCCTGATCCCTCAGTCAATTTCTCAATCACGCCCAAATAATGAATGACATAATCTACAGTACACTTTCGCAACCAACTTGAAACACTCACACTGATGGACACTTAAAGACGCCCAGGCCACACTATTAACAAATCACACTCACACTTATAACGATAGAGAGAGAAAGAGAACGAGAGAGAGAAAGAGAAAGAGACAGACACACAGACAGACAGACAGAGAAAGACAGAGACGGAGACACAGAGAGTCAGACAGAGGGACAGACAGAGAAAGAGAGAAGAGAGAGACACACAAACAGAGTTTTTCTAGTGCATCCCTGGGATGACCAACACGATGAAGTTGGCTGCCTAATTAATGGGAAGTTGAAGAAGAAGAAGAAGATGGGACAGGGAAAAAAACACACAAAAAAAACAACAACTCCCTAAACTACTGACCAGATCTCGATGCAGCACCCAGTTGGCGTGCAGGTAGTGGATGCCGTCCAGGATCTGGTAGAGCAGCGACTTCACCATGTTCTTGGGCACGTTCACCTGCTTCTTGTTGGCCTTGGCCGACCGGTGGAACTTGATGATGTGCTGAACACACACACACACATACATATATATATATGAGTCCGTGGTTGGGTGTATGCGACAGAGATTAAAAATCGAAATATTTACGGTTCTTAAGTGGGCGTTCGGGTGTCTTCATTGCATGACACATACATAGATACAAACACACACACTAACACATGTGACATATACACACACACACACATATACACATACATATATATACACACACACACACACATAAATATGCACACATACATATACACACACACACATAAATATGCACACATACACACACACACTGGCATGGCAAAATTTTTTTTCCCAGCACAAACAGCTTTCAGGCATCAAAGAATTAGATTTTTTTTCAGCCGAGAACGATCCTTCCACCCGGATTTTTACCTAACGTCCAAAGTTTTGGGGGGGGGGGGGGGGGGGGGGGGGGGGGGGGGGGGGGGGGGGGGGGGGGGGGGGGCAGAACGTTTCACATAACTCACGTCACAAGTTTTGTTCAGCGGGAAGGGCGGATAATCTATTCAAAAAATTGGGTCGGCACAAATATCCTTCCACCCACATTTTCAGCTAACATCGCTACTTTTGTTGAGCGGGAGCTACTCGTTTCGCCTTCCTTCGCACAAATTGAAGCGAGTGAGCTAAAGCGACTTCCGGTTAACCAGTTTCAGAATCGCCAAATAGAGACTTGTAGATATAAGAATACGGCAAGATCGGTCCTTTACGCGAAATTTTGTTTTTTTCCACGGAAGTTTTGAAAAAATTCCAACGGATTTTTTCCGCGAAACGCAGAATTCTTTCATGCCTGCCAATTTTTTTTTTGGGGGTGGGGGGGGGGGCAGGGGAGGGGGGGGGGGGGGGGGGGGGGGGGCACACTTGGGAAACCTAGAGCTCTATCAATCTGGTCATACCAGCATACCAGGCAGCGAGATTTCTCCATGCTCTTACCGACTTTCAACTGCCGTGGGATTTTTTTACGTGCGTAAAGCGCATGGGTCAGACTAGCTTTAAGTCCCCATCTGAAAGATCTAATGTGCGCAAGCCCATAAAGGGGCATCCTGACGGATGAGTTTTTTTTGCAAGAAACTCGTCGAGATCACCAGGAAAACACCCTTTACAGAGATCGCAACACTCACTTTGCTCTGGTTTCCCAGAAATCAAACCGTCAAATCGGCGATTCCTCCCTGGCGGAGGTGCTGGAACTTGTGGAAGTCAAATTCTTTCAGTGACAAAACTTTCTTTTTTAATGGCCGCTTGAGTTTAGACAAAATCGTTTGCACGAAATGTTCACAATACAAGCCTTTTTATTTATTTTAAAAAAATTCCATACAGTTTATCTAATTAGGAGTTTCCCTCACAACAAAGAAAATAGCTCCAATTTGTTTTTTACTGCACTACAAAAAAGAAAAAGCTTCAACCACAATGAGTGATCTCCACCCACCCTATCCAAAATGGCTTCTCTCTCCGGCATCTCCGCCAAGGAGGAATCGCCGTTTTGACGGTTTGATTTATAGGAAACCAGAGTGTTCCGATCCTTGAAAAGGATCTGCTGTCTTTCTGGTGATCTCGATGTGTTTCTTGCATAAACTCATCCGTCAGGGTCCACCTTTAACACTATTGTGACTGATGCTGCCTCGGCCTATTCTCAGTGCAGGCCTGAGCCTGCCGCCGAGTGGCTCATAGAAATTGGGTGCTTGTAAACAAACGCATCTAGCTAAGCTGAATGATGTCCTATCACGACCACATTTAGCGTACTTACTGAAAAAAGGCTGCTAACTTCATCTGTGTACTTTTTAAGTTGATAGGTACAACGTTTCCTACATGCTGACTTAAAAAAGGGGAATAATTCATTGCTTACATGCATTGCATTCGACGACACCCCCTGCCCCCACCCCCACGACGAACACTCTCAGTCTCTTGACTTGTAGAGGCCACTGACACACTATCTTCACTTTCACGCTCATCCTCGCTGTTTTCGTCACTTTTTGAGTCAGAAAACGAGTATTCTGGATCTTTATCATCAGGTTCATCCGGATCGAGAAGATGGAGAATCTCCTCTCTTGCTAAACCACAATGGTTTGGCATTTTTCGCTCGTAATTGGCGTCAAATCGGCGATTTAAGACAAAGAAATTGCAAAAACGGAAGTATACTATAAAGGGAAACTACTCGCAGAACGAAGGCAAACTGGGGTCAAAAGTTCTACACGAGTTCTGTACCTTATACCGTTGGGCGACTGTGAACGTGGCCAGGCAGTGGGGGATGTTCTACTGCCTCGAACACGAACGCGGCCCGTCATCAATGTGTTAACTCTCTCAACACTAATGTACGCTATAGCGTACATACTTCGCACAAACGTTCCACATTAGGCAGGTTTGCATAATTACATAAAAATTATTCAAAGAATAATGCTTAACCGCACAGTTTTGAAACTTTGCGGTATTGTTTATAATAATAAAAGCTAGCATGTTATAATTCCAAAATAATTTTTTTTAGTAATAGCAGATTTTTTAAAAAGCATGACAAAGAAGACAAAGAGAGGGGTAGTGACTCATTTGCATTCATGGCGGTACTAAAAATAGACTAGAAGTGATTTCATTGGTTGAAAAATATTTAGGGACCGTAGAGGAACACTTCTATACCGGTTTGGGTTGCATGGCTTCGCAGAGTTGTGAATTGTGAATGGCTTAAGCACTATGTACGCTATAGCGTACATTCATGTCGAACGGTTGTAAAGGGAAGCAATCAGCCAGTGTTGAATGAGTGAACCCTTTCACCGCCAATGTCGCATTTTAGCACCACAATGGTTTAACACCCATGTCACTAATATGCATCAAATCAGGGCTTGTTATCTGAAGACTCTATTTTCTTAATTTTGGGAGGTAAGGATAGGCCTAATGGTATACATGTCAGAGAAATTCGCAATATTACAGATTTTGTTTTGCTCTACCCAGTTAAATTTAATTCTATTTTTTGGCTGAAAAATGGCTGGCGGCGAAAGGGTTAAAAAAGACTCACCCATAAGTCGTGCTCGGCGTAGTCAAAGAGGAGCCACACTTTGCGGTCGGTGTGGGACAGGAACACCCTCTGCAGGCTGATCACGTTCTGGTGCTTCAGCTCTCTCAACAACTGTCACAACAATTGAAATGCCAGCAACAGGTTAAAACAAAATAACATGATATTAAATATTTAAGTCCTCAACAGCAAAACGCAGGTACGTTCAAACGCAATTTAAAAGAATTTTTATTTTACAATAATACATTGGTGCACAAATAACACATAAATGGCATCAAACAAATTATACACAGCAAATATTTACATAATAGCAACACGCATACATCGATTTCACACACTTATTTTCCAAACATGCACGCTTCCATTTCACACCACAGCGCCCTCTCTCTCTCCCCCCCCCCCCCCCCCCATATATATGAAAAAAAGGAAAGGTTCGAAAAAATCCAGATAGAAAATTGAATGGACTGTATTACTATTAGACAAAATCATATTTTATTAGAAAATATTTCTTCAAAAGTGTTTGAAATAAACAACATAAAATCTGTTAATCCCCTGAAGTCGGAGTGTGGCTGCTCATGTGGCGGGGTAATCAAAAACGGTCACACACGTAATGTTCTCATCCCTAGCTGATACATTTGTACTAGTGTTCAAGTGCTTCGGCTGTTGGGATGATCCCTGGAGTCTTTTAGCCAGGGTATGTAAACAAACAAATCTGTCACAATACTTGTCTTTTTAGAAAGTATTTCTATAGAAGCTAAGTTTATGTTCACCTTTCATCCAAATTAAAAGAAAGTAAATCCTTTTCTTTTACTTTCAAATTCAAAAGAAACCTTTCACCATTTCACCCCTTCAAACATTTTCATGTTTTGAGCAAAACTGCTATCTTAAGGAAGTTAAGCTAAACAGAAATAACCATGGCAAAATCAGTTCGTGACTAAAACTGTTACATTTCCACGTATTGGCAGTCCGTTGCTTCCAACTGTGACAACTAGACTAGATCGCACAGCCCTGAGGCAGCTGCTATTCTGGATGGCTGGGCTAATATAGAGGAGGTGCCTTGCCCAGGGTACAACCCCACCCTCTCAGCCAATACATTTCCATGCAGGTTGGTTAAAGGGAACATGAAGTCCAAAGACAATTCGGCCTTAAATTAATGTTTATGTGTGATTTTAAACAATCACTGTGCATTTCTTTCCATTCAAAAGTCTTTCAAATAGAAATAAATCAGCTTTAAAATGCAGAACTTTAGGCCCCAAGGGCGTCGCCATGTTGCCACAGTTAAGAGTAGATGCCCCCCTGAATATGACGTCACAGACCTAGTCTACCTACTATGGCTAGTGCTAGGGCAGTAAGCCTAAAGGTATATTATGTATAGCATGCATGCATGCGCGTGTGTACGCATGTGAAGCAGGTCAGAGAGAGAGAGAAGGAAAAGGAGAGAGAGAAAGAGAGAGAGAGACAGAGAGAGAGAAAAGGAAAAGGAGAGAGAGAGAGAGAGGGAGGGAGAGAGAATGCGTGTGTGTGTGTGTGTGTGTGTAAATAACAATAACAATACTTTTTAATCAGTCTTTTCAGTGTGTGTGTGCGTGTGTGTGTGTGTGTGTGTGCGTATGTGTGCGTGTGCGTGTGTGTTCCCTGTTTCAAGACTGAGATCAGCACCAGACTGGCACCCTCAAGTACAATTAATTAACAGCTTCTCAGTCTCACCCTTTCTTCTTTTCTTTAGCTCCTCAATGTGTAGCAGGACTCAGCGTTGCTGAACATTGAATGAAGTCAGCTTTGTTCCTGCTTTTATCTTAGTAGACTACTAGCGCAACGCCTAGTACTGGCAATGCACCGTACTGGTAACGCCACGTACTGGTAACGATGAGTACTGGTTTCGCCGGGTCCGCGAAATATTATGATTACTTTTGTCTCTCTCCCTCCTTCCATCTTCTTCACTCATCCCGTTCTAGTACCCCCCGCACCTTACTGAGTACAGCAAATTTGAAGCGATTCGGTGAAGAAAAGGCAGAGTTATAAGGCCCCGTTTCCCGTTGGCGCTGCTCTGAGAGTGATGCGCTCTCCCTAGTAACGGTAACGCCTAGTAACGGTAACGCCAAGTACTGGTAATGCTGAGTACAGCAAATTTTAAGCGATTCGGTTAAGAAACGGCGGAGGTATAAGGCCCCGTTTCTGCTGCTCTGAGAGTGACGCGCTCTCCTGATTCTCTTCAAATTTGCTGCCAGGCTTTGCCCGGGCCATAGCAAATTTGAAGCGATTCGGTTAAGAAACGGCGGAGTTATTCGGGAAAGGTGAAGTGGCGTATAGTGTGCGCGTTTCTGAACCGATTCGCTTCCGGTTTGGCACACTGATAGTCACCGTCCCCGGTCGTCTACCTGCCAAATTTGAAGGCAATCGGTCCAGAAATACCGGAGATCCGGGCGCCGAGAGTCCGGCGGATATGCGTTTTGCGCATTTACCAAACCGCGCAAATGACACGGCCGCCTCGGTTGCCGTTGCCATCGCCCCGTTAGGGCTCACAGCAAATTTGAAGCGATTTGGTCAAAAAACGGCGGAGTTATAAGGCCCGTTTTGTGTTTCAGACAGACAGACAGACACACACACGAACACTTGGCTTTTTATTATATGATGAGAAGTCGAAAGGAAACTGAGCCTGTGACGTCACAACCTGGCACAAAATGGTGGCCTCCTTATTAAACCTTCAATTTGGCACTTTCCAACAATATGGCGTTTTTACGCTGATATCAGCTAAAATCGAATTTGTATTTGCAGACACAAGCCTATTTACTTACAATCTTGCAATAAAGATCAACTTCTATTCAGACTTGATGTCCCCTTTAATCAACCATGCTGCAGGTCGCAGACTTACGGCAATTTCCCGGCAGGCTGACATGGAGATTCCCGTGCCTTCGATCTGCTTCAGGGCATACTCGTGCCCTCCCCGGAACCCTGGACTGTGTCTGCAAAACAAGAACACCAGCACCGGGTCATCAGCATGGTTTCAATCAGCACAACAGCCCTGCGGTCTGTGGCCATAACATTAACAATGACCATATTTTTCAGACTTTATTATTATAACTAATTTGTGTGTCATTCCTGAAGAAGAGAGGACACCCTCTCGAAAGCTTGTTTTTTTTCATTTTGTGTGATTATAACTACAGGGTATATATATTAACCCTTTCGCCGCCAGCCATTTTTCTGCCCAAAGAAAATGCTATTAAATTTACCTGGGTAAAGAAAAAACAAACTGTCAGGTATTGCAAATTCCTCTGTGACATGCACAACATTAGGTCTATGATCCCTACCTCCCAAAATTATGAAAATAGGGTCTTCAGATAACAGGCCCTGATTTTATGCTTTTTAGTGATATGGATGTTAAACCACTGGCGGTGAAAGGGTTAAAAAGCATCCTCCAAATTCTATATAAAATTCTGATTTTGTCATGAAAATTTACACTTAGTTTTCTTAACTATTTGTTCATCATATTAGAGTGGCATAGTGGTAGCGCGTTCGCCTCGTGTCAAGTAAACCCGAGTTCGAACCTGGGTACAGGGGATTTTTCCTCACTTTCCAGTTACGGCCTGAACGTGGAGTCTTTCGGATGAGACGATAAACAAAGGTCCTGTGTGCCCATGCACTTAGCACATGTTAAACCCAAAGGCAAACCCGAAAACCGAAACTGGGTTTCAGGAAGGTTCGCGGAGCAGAGTTCGTACTGCGCATGTCGGAGGCGGGGGCTACTTCCTCCTGCAATCCTTTGTTTGGCGGTCTTTAGGCCTGTCTCACGCCGCCATTGAAGTAACCTTGCTACGAAAAAGTTTCTCAGCTTCAGGGGGCTGTGTCTTGCAAACCATTTCATTCAGGTGCCCCTGAAATGAAAGAGTTTCTAATGGACTTGGTGTTTTTCTGTCAATGTTGTTTTCTTGCAAACCACACTTGATTCGATGATTTCAGTGATCGCGTTTACTGGCCATTATTAGTAAAATACTGATTGCAAAACCAGAATACTGAAAACAATTTGATCTGTCACAGTGTCAGTCCCAGGGACTGATAAATTTTTTTCTAGGACTGATAAATTGTTTAACATGGGCTTTGATAGTGTGGTTTTCATTGGTTTTTGTTTCCATGGGACTGGTTTTGACACCAGTTGTTTGGGGACATTGTCGTTGATTGGACTGGTTTTCAACATTCCTAGCGCGATCACTGGAGTTATAATTGATGTTACAAGTCAGTGGTCTTTTTCTGGACGGGACACAGCCACAGGTCAGGATATTGATAACATACAGGCTTCACAATCACAGCCTCTCGAAGCACTTGTCCTTACTCATAAGTTTTATTGTTTGTAGTTGGCAAGGATGACGACTTTTGATTTGAGTAAACAAAAAGTGGAAAGAACTGTAACTGTGAGACTGATAGATACTGAGTACGTATTCATGGATCCGTGCAGGGTGTCAGCCACTGTGCGGTTCATCAATTGACATTGAATATACAAGTAAACAGCCAAAATAGGGATGGGGTTTGAAGCAAGATTGGGCTAGAGTTAGAACAAGAACAAAAAAGCCTAAAATAACTCGCAGAGTTTGTTGTGCGAATTTGGGAAGCATCATCTTTCGCTAACTGCTGTAGTGAAGCGCACTGGATCAGTGGATGTGCATGTGTCATAACCGGAAGTTGTAGTTAGTTGTTGTGTTCACGCATTTCATGTGGGTGGATCAACCTGCAATGTGAGTTGTAAGGTTTGGTTGCAGTCGGAGCTTAGCGCCCGATGTGAACGGACCTGTCACCTGCCAAGAGAGATAGGCCTACGGCTCCCAAGCAGTAGAGTTTGTAGCTTAGTAGCTAGGAGCTAGACAAGAAGGAGACAGGAAGGAACTGCTGATAATATATATCTCTGTATTGAGTGTCTTGTGTGTGTTGTCTTGTGTCTGTATCTGTGGTACTAGTTGGTCTATTTGCACATGTATAGTAGGCCTGGTTGGGGCTTAGGGTTTATGTGGGGCTAGGGAAGACCTGTGACAGCCGTCAAGGAACCTGCCTGGAGCCCACCTGCACCGATACAGCAAGTAGGTCTTTGTGTTGGTTGTGTGACTCCATGCGTTGTGTGTTGGTGATAACAGCAGAGCCCAGAGTGTGGGACTAGGCCTAAAAGAGCTCGGTCAGTCCATCGTGATAAAACACCAACCAGAAGAGCAACCAGATTATTGAGAGAATGCAGAGATATGAATTACCTTGAAAGACTGAAATACCTTAATTTACATTCCTTAAAAGGTAGAAGATTGAGAGGGGACCTGATTGAGACTTATAAGATATTTAATGGCCTTGTTAACATTGATCATTTGATGTTACTAATATTTTCCAACTAACACTGTAACAACAAGGAATTCAGAAAAGAAAATCCAGATGGGCCATAGCAATACTAACATGAGAAAAAATGCACTGACTAACAGAATTGCACAGTTTTGGAATGTTCTTCCTACTCAACATAAATGTTCACCTAATACTAATGTATAAATTTCAAAGTCTTCTGGACAGCAATCAAAAATGTAAACAAATGTTTTTTGAATATGATGAATGAACATATCAAAATTATAATGCGTATATTATGCGCAACTAATTAAATGTACAAAAAGAATGTCTGAATGAAGGGGACACTTGATAGGCCGTGAGGCCTAGGCTTATGAGCCAGTCCCCCATTACTAACACTTCACTGCACCAAAACTGTAGTGTAAGCCGTGTCGGGTTAAAATTCCTAGCTCGCTATGCTATAACAGTATAACTATAAGACTGACTATTTGCGGCATTTTGCGACATTGAGCATGAACGGCAAATTTCACTTTTTTCTAGGGTTAAGCCACTTAAGGATAGGGTTAGGGTTAGGGTTAGGTAAATGGTTCAACTTCAAGTAACGAAAAAGTAGCCGCCATCTTGATTGTTTACAACTTACAAAGGCCTAGCATTCGCTTTTGTTCTTTCATTTGGGGTACCTTCTTTGTTTGTTTTTCCTTAGATTAGGTTTATTATTTTTACTTACAACTCTAACTCTAACCCAGTCTCCAACCCATCTCCCGGATTGCACTGTTTATCCGTGAAAATCGCCCCGTGGCTGACGCCCTGCACTGATCCATACGAAAACTGAGTCAAAGTAACTCAAAGACGCCTACTCACAATTCCACGCCTTCCTTTTTCTTGGCTTTGTACACATGTCCGTACGTTCCTCTTCCTACTTTGCAGCCTTCGTAATCGAACAGATCTTCGACTCGGGATCTTTCAGCAGCCGTTTTCTGCTTGAAATCGTAATCCATACTCAACATCTCTCTTCGCAACAATCAGGCGGAAACTCAACAAAGGAAGTCGTAAGCGTTATCTCCCTTTACGCACGCACCTACACACACACACACACACACGTTTGTGTTTGAATGGGAAGCCGGTCAGATCGGACTCGTGCCATTTCGGCCCCGCTTTTTTTGGTCGTTTCGGCCTCGCCCAATGAGTCAAGTCGGCCTCATGTCCGTCCAAGTCGGCCTCGTTTCCGACCAACCCAACTCTATGGGTTTTTTTTTGGTTTTTTTTTTTTAAAGACACAAGCAAAAGCAGAAAGAAAGAGGGAGAGAGAGGGAGAGAGAGAGAGTGTGTGTGTGTATCTGTGTGTCTGCAGATTATTGTTCAAAGGTGCAGTGCATGTTACAGTGCAGGTATAAAACATGCACACGTTACGTGTAAAATATTTATATAAAAGTCATTAAAATGTTACATTGCAGGTATAAAACATGCACACATGTGTGTACGGGCACGCAAATACACACATCACGAAAAATAGTTGGCACTTAATCAGTTACGTGTAAAATATTTATATAAAAGTAGGGGAAGACGGGGTAAAAAGCGCATGGGCGGGTAAGAAGCCCACCCCAATTTATCTCATGAAATAAAGAAAATTTCAGTCAAATTTGCCCATGAGACGAATGCTAGACATTAACGCTCGTCTCATGGGCAAAATGAGACTGAAATTTGCTTCATTTCATGAGATAATTGGGGTGGGCTTCTTACCCGCCCATGCGCTTTTTACCCCGTCTTCCCCTATACATGTCTGTAATTCATATCAGCTTTGCGCCACGGATGTTGAAATTGTAGAACACACACATGCACACACACACACACACACACACACACACACACACACACACACACACACACACACACACACACACACACACACACACATATATATATATCTTTAAAATAAGTCGATTAGCACATAATTACTTGTAAAACATTTACATTAAAGGTCTATAATTCACATCACTCAAAATCGCCTTGTCAAACTAAGGCTGTCAGACGTTACATAGTCATTAAAATGTTACATCCGTGCAGGTATGAAATATGCACACGTTACGTGTAAGATATTTATATAAAAGCCATTAAAATGTTACATCGCAGGTATACAACATGCACACACGCGTGCATGACGCGTGTACGGGCACGCACGCACGCACATCACGAAAAACATTATTTTGTGTGTGTGTGTGTGTGGGGGGGGGGGGGGGGGGGGGGGCGGGGGGGGGGGGGGGGGGGGGGGGGGGGGGGGGGGGGGGCGGGGGGGGGGGGTGTGTGGGGGGGGGGGGGGGGGGGGGGGGGGGTATTCATTTATCTCAGTAGTGTTTATTATTGTAAGCGCTTAGGGCTTGTTTAAGATTAAGCGCATATAAATGCTCATTATTATTATTTTCGTTTTTATGACTTTTTTTTGGTTATGATTTTTGTCTTAGATTATGCACGCAATATACCAGTTGTTGAAAGGGTAGAAAGGGGGGTAAGGGTGTTTTGCAGGGTTGTAGAGGAGGGGAAGGAACTTAGAGGTCTCTTTCTCTCCAATTAACCACAGGGCCACATGGAGTGGTTTATTTGGTGTTTATTTCAAGCTCAGCAGAACACCCTTACCCCCCTTTCTACCCCCTTCAACAAATGACCCTGCTCGCAGGATCAGTTGTTGAAAGGGTAAAAGGGGGGTAAGGGGGTTTTGCAGGGTTGTAGAGGAGGGGAAGGAACTTAGAGGTCTCTTTCTCTCCAATTAACCACAGGGCCACATGGAGTGGTTTACAGGTGTGTTCTGCTGAGCTTGAAATAAACACCAAATAAACCACTCCATGTGGCCCTGTGGTTAATTGGAGAGAAAGAGACCTCTAAGTTCCTTCCCCTCCTCTACAACCCTGCAAAACCCCCTTACCCCCCTTTTACCCTTTCAACACAGTAAATGAACGGGAAAACAAAGCACACCGAATAAGGAAACAAAGCACACACACACACACACACACACACACACGGCACACACACGCTTAGCATCTGGTGGAGTTGGGGGGCAGGATAGGGGTGCAAATACAATGTAGAAAAGTGTGACACCATTGAATCAATCTTAATCAATACCTGTGTGAATGGGGATTCAAAAATGTGATATACATTGTCCATTTCATAAATTGAGCAAAGCATTTGGCACATTTCATGAAAAAGGCAATTTCACGGATTGGGCGTAACATAATAATACATATCTCTTTTTTTTAAAGGTAGAATTGTTTGATCTGTGATGACGTAATTCAGGTTTTCTTTTTGGACTGATAATTCTAAACCCTGTGTTGTACCCATTGTATGTAGATTCTCTGCATTGCATTCTTAGTTTTTGTATCATTTTCATTTTTTAAATTTGTAATGTACTGTCAGCTTCTGCTACATGTGTCCACTTTAGCATGAGGTTTGTTCTCTTCACCCAACAATCTAAACCCTTTTTTTCCCCCCTCTTCCCACCCCCTACTCAACACCCAACTGACCCTTGTTTCCAACTTCTGCCATTGCGTACACACTGTCCCCAATCTCTCTCATCTCAATTTTGTTTTTCTTTCTTTTCTTTTCCCCCCTGATTTGCCAGTGTGTTCACAAATGCATGCCTTGCTCTTTGGTTTCAACTTGGTTGTAATCATTTACGCATTGGACTGTAGAGGGGAAGTATTGCTTTTTGATCTTGTAAAATTTTTGCTCCTTTTGTTGCCTGCTTTTTGCTCCTTTTGCTATAATGATTTGCTGTTTTGTTGTTTGTCTGTGTTGATATAGGCGCATTCGCCGAAATATCCAGTAGTTTTGTTTTGTCTCTTGGGAATAAAATAACGTCACTTTACACTTGTCGTGTAGTTGTTTGTTTGTTGTATGTTCCAGTGACGTTGCAGTCTGTTTCAGTTTGTTGCATTCTTGAGGTTTTCTTTTCTTCTACGGAGTTGTCATTGTTGTTGATGTGATGCCGCTCTTAGAAACATTGCTCTGTGTTGATGTTAATTTTGTTATTGTAGCTGATTTCAGTTTGTTTAGTCACCATGTGCATTTAAAAAAAAACAACAATAAAAAAATGAATTAAAAAAACCCGTAAAACCCCCCCAATTTTTTTGGAGCATTAAATCGCTGCCGATATAAAACCGTCAAAACGGCGATTACTCCTTTTGGATGGGGTGGGTGGAGGTCACTCATTGCGGTTGAAGCGTTTTCTTTTTTTGTAATGCAGTAAAAACAAAAAATGGAGCTATTTCCTTTGTTGTGAGCGAAACTCCTTTAGATTAACTGTATAAAATTATTATTTTTTAAATAAGGCTTGTATTGCGAAAATTTCGTGCAAACGATTTGGTCTAACCGCAGGCGGCCATTACAAAAGAGAAGACACACGCCTCTTCTTTCAGTGAAAAAATGGACTCCCAGCACCTCCGCCAAGGAGGAATCACCGATTTGTACTAGGTTTGATTTCTAGGAAACCAGAGCAAAGTGAGTGTTGCGATCTCTGTAATGGGCGTTTTCCTGGTGATCTGGACGTGTTTCTTACAAAAAAACTCATCCATCCGGGTGCCCCTTTAAGTTAAAAAAAAAATCACTCCAGTTCCGCACGGATTGGGAAAGTTTTGCAAAGGCCTTGAAAGGGTCTTTAATGTGCCACTACACTACATATTATTCAATCCCCATGCCAATTCGATTTGAGATTTGTGAGGCTTGATTCTCGTGAAATTCAACTGTCAAAATGAATCTGACGAAATCCTACTAGTTTTGTTCACTACATTTGCAGTCCCGGCTTTTGTTTATGTGGATTTTCGTCCACATATTCAGTTATTTGTATGGATTGCCTTTTCCTCTCTGCCCTTGCTGCTGAAAATAAAAGGATGGACAGTCTCTCTACCACCAACACAAAAGTACAGGCACTCATATTTTTTTCTTCTGCTCAACATTTATTTTGCACAGAATACTGAAGGAAAGTATAGAATAAAGGAACAAAAACAACTCAATTAGTCTTGCAATCAGGTGCCTGTACAGTTTAGACTGTCTGTGACGCAACTGCAACTAGTATGAGGTAAACTTTCCCTTTTTGGAACGACTTCAATTTTCTCGGAACATCCTTACAGTTCAGGTCCAACTCACTTTTAAAGACACACTGACCCAACACGATTAAGTCCCTTGTTTTTTCTGGGTAGCTGTGACCCACATACAAATTCCCCCAACTTCAAATTGAGGCTGCTCTTTAAAATGATTTCGTTTTCAATTTGGGGGCATTTGTATGGGAGTCAACCCTGCTCAAAACAAGATTTCGTACCAGCTATAGGGGAAGACGGGGTAAAAAGCGCATGGGCGGGTAAGAAGCCCACCCCAATTATCTCATGAAATAAAGAAAATGTCAGTCAAATTTGCCCATGAGACGAATGCTAGACATTAACGCTCGTCTCATGGGCAAAATGAGACTGAAATTTGCTTTATTTCATGAGATAATTGGGGTGGGCTTCTTACCCGCCCATGCGCTTTTTACCACGTCTTCCCCTAAGAGGGAAAAACATGTGGAACTCGTGATTTTGACATGTGATCTGGTGGGTCTTTAAGAAAATGTTGTCAATGGTAATTCGCTTATAAGAAAATAGAGCTCGCTTATAAAAAAAACAACCGAACTGCAAACCAACTCTCTTGTATGACATACATGTACTTCATCCTCTATCGTTTGCTATGTTTAACACTGATTTTCATCCATTTACATAATGCAACACATGCATTCAATAGGGGAAGACGGGGTAAAAAGCGCATGGGCGGGTAAGAAGCCCACCCCAATTATCTCATGAAATAAAGAAAATGTCAGTCAAATTTGCCCATGAGACGAATGCTAGACATTAACGCTCGTCTCATGGGCAAAATGAGATTGAAATTTGCTTCATTTCATGAGATAATTGGGGTGGGCTTCTTACCCGCCCATGCGCTTTTTACCCCGTCTTCCCCTAAGAGGGAAAACATGTGGAACCCGTGATTTTGACATGTGATCTGGTGGGTCTTTAAGAAAATGTTTGTCAATGGTAATTCGCTTATAAGAAAATAGAGCTCACTTATAAAAACAACAACCGAACTGCAAACCAACTCTCTTGTATGACATACATGTACTTCATCCTCTATCGTTTGCTATATTTAACACTGATTTCCATCCATTTACATAGTTAAACACACGCATTCAATAGTAGTAGAAGATAAAGTCAAGACGGAAAAACGCAATGAACCAGGACTGTGACAAAATGCTCCGCGGCTGTTGTGTGTACTGCACTAGCAGGGGTCCTATTAGATAATGGCAGCGATTTAACCCTTTCACCGCCAGTGTCACATTTTTGCACCACAATGATTTAATACCCATGTCATTAAAACTCTTACCAACTCTTCAAATCCGGGTCTATTATTCAATTATATTGTGTTCCTAAATTTGGGTAGTAAGGGTTTTATTTTCTTCTAAAGCCGAGTTCACGTTAGACCCGTAAGTTCCGTACGGAAAACCCTAAATAAGTGGAAGAAAGAAGGATAACAGTTTACGCATATAGGGGAAATTCGGACACGTGCGCAAATCTTTTCCCTTCTTTGTTTCACTTATTTATGGATTGCGCACGGGTTTCGACATGGGATATCCGCGTATATGTGTACACGGCCTTAGAGAAGAAAAATCGATTTATTGAACTGCTGACTGGGACAGATTCTATCTATATTGCGACGGAATCTAATTTTGAAGCATGCCCACAAGAACAAGATCTTTGCAGCAATGCAACTTTATCAACCATTATGAATCCTTTGTCTATTACATTTTCCTGTATAATGCTCAACGATGCTACTGTAGTAGTTCTAAAATGTTGGGAGTAAAGGACAGGCCCTATTCTATGCGTGTCACAGAGGAATCCCCAATATTGCAGACAGAATCTTTTCTCTACCCAGGTAAGTTTAATGGAAAGTTTTGGGTGAAAAATGGCTGGCGTTGAAAGGGTTAAGCCCCTACTGGTTTGATTGCCCTCTAGCCGTCAAATCAGCGTCCTAAGATGCTAAGAGCCCGAAGGTAAAGACTAAAACTCAATGGGACATTTATTGAGCAATGTTTTGCTGTCCCATCTCCTGGGCCGTACACTGTCGTTGTTCCCACGCCGCTCATTCCGAGTCCCAACTCGCAGCCACACCCTGGCTTGTCAGGTCGCAGAATCCGAAATCAGCAGTCCAAGGGGAGCGAATCTATGCAACCACCAGGGGAGACACTGCACTGCTGCTGAGTTACTTCGGTGGAGTTCAGTGGAGCCTGTTCTGAGCTAACATACGCAGGACACGACCTGTTCAGCCCCCCCCCCCCCCCCCCCCCCCTACTGATGATGACAAAATTGTCTTAGTCGCGGAGCCAGCATGAGTGAGGTCCTCCTCCGAGGGCCGCCACCACGTCCATCCATCGACAGCTCCCCATCGACAGCTCCCCTTGACTTTGACCCGAACACACCAAGGCATAGACTGGATTGGTCATCAAAACTGAGGTGTAGAGCAGGGCATGCAAGGCCACGAAATATGAAAAAAAAAATGTTTTATTTTTATTTTTCTGTTATTTTTTTAAATGATTGATGGAAATGAGGCGGATGATTATGATGATGATTATGATGATGATGATGACGATGATGACGATGATGATGATGATGATGATGATGCTATGGAGTTCGTTATTGGTCTGAGACTATAATTATGACAGGGCTGTACACTACGTTTCCTTTCATAATGACATCCTGGCACTAACCAGGCCCGAGGACTACAGACACCTGCAGTGTTGGTTATTGAACGTTTTCTTCTTCTCTCCATCCAGTAATGTTCGTCTGCTGTAACTTGACAATTGTAGACATGTACTGGATTTCAGACATTTTGCTTTGCTCTGGGTGGTGTGCGTGTGCGTGTGCGTGTGCGGTGCGTGTGCGTGTGCGTGCGCGTGCGCGTGTGTATGTGTGTGTGCGTGTGTGCGCGCGCGTGTGTATGTGTGTGTATGTGTGTGTATGTATGTGTGTGTATGTGTGTGTATGTGTGTGTATGTGTGTGTGTGTGTGTGTGTGTGTGCGTGTGTGTGTGTGCGTGTGCGTGTGTGCGTGTTCGTGTGTGCGTGTGCGTGTGTGTGTGTGTGTGTGCGTGTGTGTGTGTGCGTGTGCGTGCTTGTGCGTGCGTGTCTCTCTGTGTGATCAATATCACAAAAATGTAAGATTGATGAACTCCAGTAACAATTTTTTATTTAGAAGCAGCACTAGTGATACATCTCAATTGTTATTTCTTTCGTGAACTTCTTAAATTTGAAACCATTCGCTGTACAGTGGTACCCCCCTTATAAGACCTTCAAACAACATCCAAAATGAGGTCTTATAAGGGAGGTAATTTTAATACTTAAAAAGAAAGGCAATGTCTCAGAGAATAGGTCTTACTATGAGTAAATTATACCACAAAACACTACCAACCCTCCATGCACAATAGGTCTTATATGGGAGGGAGTCTTATAATGGGAAGTCTTATATAAACAAAATTGTTAATATTGATAGCCTCTATTGAGGGCAAAATGGTGCGAAATGAAGCAGGGCAAAAAAAGACTGCCGTAATCGTTGGGGCGAAAGGGCTCAGGGCGAAATTTATCGTCATCATCGTCGTCGTCATCAATGGCGACAGGAAAATAATTTGCTGCCATTTAATCGTGCCTGTTTCAAACTTAAAGGGGCACTCTGACGGATGAGTTTTTTTGGGCAAGAAACACGTCGAGATCACCAGAAAAACATCCTTTACAGAGATCGCAACACTCACTTTGCTCTGGTTTCCTAGAGGTGCTGGAAGAAGTTAAATTATTTCAGTGAAAGAGAAGGTACATAAAGAGAAGGCATGTGCCTTCTCTTTTGTAATGGCCGCCAGAGTTAGACCGAATCGTTTGCACCAAATTTCCACAGTACAAACCTTTTTATACAGTTTTGATACAGTTTACCAAAAGGAGTTTCGCTCACAACAAAGCAAATAGCTCCAATTGTTTTTTTTTTACTGCCCTGCAAAAAAGCTTCCACCACACTCTCAGTGGCCTCCACCCACCCCGTCCAAAATGGCTTCTCTCTCCGGTACCTCCGCCAAGGAGGAATCGCCGTTTTGACGGTTTGATTTCTAGGAAACCAGAGCAAAGTGAGTGCTCCGATCCTTGAAAAGGCTGTCTTTCTGGTGATCTCGACGTGTTTCTTGCACAAACTCATCCGTCAGGATGTCCCTTTAAGCCTTTTTAAGCCTCGCTGGGTGTGTACATCAATTGTGCCTGGTTTGCGCAACTAGCGTATCTTGTTAAACGTTAGTTGATTATAAATTCAAAACTCAAAAATCGCTATCAATTTTGATTTCAGTTTTCTGTATTCTTATACGGACTGTGATCTCGATGTTTAAAACCCCCACAATAATCTATATTTTATGCAAAACTTTCACCATGTCCACTTTTTCTCAAGAACCATTTCAACCATTTCAACCATTTCAACGGACAAAGGCGTAGTTGAACGTAGGGGTGATAAACATAGGCGACCAAAAACAAGCGCGGATTCGCACTCGTTTGTGGCGTGCGACAATTGAAAACGAAACATCATTTTAAAGAGCAGCCTCAATTTGAAGTGCAGCTGTGACGTAAGTGTCCCGCGCGACCCACTTTCTTTATTTCTTATCTACACCCCCCCCCCCCCTTCTCCCCTCCCCCCCCTCTCCTTTTCATTTCTCTGTCCAGCCACCAAGTTAATTGCCCCGCTGCTTCAAACGAAAGCCGCGGAAGGGCGTTATCTCTTTCTTCCCGGTCGGCACGTACCATCTACCGAGGTTACCTCCCTTCACCCCCCCCCCCCCCCCCCCCCCCCCCCCTCTTTCTACCGGCTCATCACAAGAAAGTGACAACCGAGGTTATTTCCCTTTGAAGATGGTTTTGCTTTTGAATCACAAGGTTAGGAATGTCAGGAATGTGCTAAGGATGGAATAGGCGCGTGATTGTTCGGTACATTTAGAACAGCAATCTTGTGACGTGTGGACTGTAATCCACCAATAGCAGGCTTTCATTGTTTGAAAGTGAAGGCTATAATTGGAGTGGTGAGAAAAAGTTGTCACACAAGATGCTGAAACGTAGCTAGAGCAACACTCACAACCAGTCATCATAAGCCCACTAGTAAGTATTATTGATGGCAGGTGATTGAGATCTTGTTTGTTTGACTCTAGTTTTGATCTAGATCCTATGTTCAATGATGAATAAGGAGTAGATAGATATGTTATAGAAAAGAAGTGGTAAACATTCTATTCTATTTATGTGCACTGATTATTTGTGTGTGTGTGTTTTTGACTTGAACACTTTTGGTACCAGAACCGGAGTTTATGCCTACTAACCCTTTTGTCTATTTTTAGTAGGAAACCTATGGGCCGCAATCTTGCACTATTTTTAGTAGGAAACCTATGGGCCGCAATCTTGCACTTTATGATACCATTCCTTTCCAGGTGTTGGATGGAGAGTGATGATGGATTGATCACCTTTTATGTTTTACTGATCTCAGTTTGTTAACTGAAATTCAGTTTATCTATTAACTACATGTAGTGCTATTGTACAAGGGAAGCCTTCAAGCCGGTTGGGATTCACTAATTCCCTGCCGACTGAAGCCCCTTGTCTCTAAGCCATAGAGATCTACATCCACCTTCTCCTGTGATTATCAGCAGGGCATCGTGGGCCGGACGATTATCCCGGACTCCACCAAGCACCAAGACGGGTCCGCCGCC
This sequence comes from Phymorhynchus buccinoides, assembly GCA_017654935.2. NCBI lineage: Eukaryota > Metazoa > Mollusca > Gastropoda > Neogastropoda > Raphitomidae > Phymorhynchus > Phymorhynchus buccinoides. The sequence continues at coordinate 13,281,517 of CM065690.1, read as the reverse complement.
AAGACAACCCGCACCCAGAATCCGCGAGGAGACCACGCCTGAACCGTGCCATCCCGCGAAGCCATAATAGGAACGACTGGGAGCTACTCTCACCTGACGAGCAAGCCCAGAACTTCAAACAGCTGCGCCAATCATTTGAACTTTCCTACGGACAATAAACATAATTAGTAACCCTTCCGGCATGGGGCGAACCTTATAGAAAGACAAAAGTCTTGTGAATCCTTTCGGATTTCATTGTGTTTTAACCATATTTTGTTTTGGCGCCATTGAGCTGCTTTATTATTATTGTTGCATAATCTTATGCAGATTTTGGGAGTAAATAAAATACAAGTGTCAAATAATCCTGAACCCTTTAGTCAGACTGATGAGAGTGGGAGTCTTGTAATTTCATGTAAAACCCTACTTCTCTCTGTCTGCCATTTAGAGCAATTCAACCACTTGTATTTCTTACAACCATCTGACGAGCCAGAACCCGGGCACAAATATAAATTTATTAGATGAAAAGGGGCCGGGAAAGTTGCTCATCTCCCATACCCTAGAGAAGTGGGCTAAAGGCAAATTATCTAAAGTCTTCCCTAGAGACTTAGCCTTTTAACCCATTACCTCGTCACATCTAATTGGGGGCTCGCGTCCGGGATATTTTTTTTTCATAAAGTCTAACAAATTTCAATTCAAACGGTAGTTCCTTTTCAAAACTGATCTTGTGTCCACTGGGAAAGTTATTGTGATTTGGTTCACTGTGTTTTGATTTGATTTGTTTGAATGCTATTTATGACTTTATTTTGATGTGCATGCTATTTCTGTTTATGCTGAAATAGTTAAGTGTTGTTTGATACATTCAACTCAGCAGCTTTGTTTTTTATTTTGAATAGTTGTATTTACAACCATGGCTGAGATTGTTAAACTTAGGAGGGAACTTAAAGAATGGGGAGAATCTCTAGGATTGTCAGGCCAAGAGTTAGCAAAATTTTGTCATATCTGAATATGACAAAGAGAAAACTCGCGAGGCTCAAGAGGCTGACAAAGCTCGGGAGGAGGCTCAGAAAGACGAGAAAGACAGAGAGCTCATGAGGCGCAAGAGGCTGATAAAGCTCGCGACACTCAGGAGCAAGAGAACATCCGTACCCATGAGTTAAGGCAGAGACAACTAGTGCAGGATGCCAAAAATAAAGAACTCGAACTTGAGGCCACTGAGCGAGAAAAGGCGCGAGACCATGAACTAGCTATGAAGCAGCTTGAAAACTCAGCAGACTCTGAGACTGCTGCCCCTCAAAATTTTCCCCCTCCCATTCATACCTCAGCCATGACCTTCACCTTGGAGGCATTCAATGAGGCAACAGAGTCTATCGATGCATTCCTCGATAGATTTGAAAGACTGGCCCAGGAATTTGAGCTTGCTCCGGAAAAGTTCAACCTCAAGCTTGCCCAAAGTCTCAGGGGTGTGGCTTATGAGGTGTACAGTAAACTTCCGTCAAGCCAAATTACCGACTACCCAGCTTTGAAAGAAGCCCTGCTCAACAGATACGAGTTGACAGCTGACGCCTACCGGAAAAAGTTCCGGACAACCAGAAAAGGTAGGGGAGAGTCATATGCCCAATTTTCAGATAGACTGGGAAACTATCTGACTAAATGGGTGTCGCTTTCTGCCAAAACTGAGTCCTATGAGGATCTCAGGGAACTGATGGTTGGCGAGCAACTGCGCGAAACCATGTCCCCAGAGTTACGCACCTTTACTGCCGAACAAGGTGCCACAACTCTGGCTGACCTCATCCAGCTAAGTGACCGGTACACTCTAGCCCATGATGAACCTAGCGCCCCTAAAAAGCCAAAACTACAGCAAGTAGTTGGGTCCACTGCTTCACAGCAGAGCAGGTTTAACCCCAACTCCAAAAGTGGGTCAAACAGTTCTACCCATGAACGACAACCACTGGGACAACCCTTGTTCTGCTCATACTGCAAGTCGAACACCCACAATCGGGATGACTGCAGGAAACTTGCTTACAAACGGCAAAATGTTGCAACTATGCAAGTCGTCTCGACTTCGCAGAATTGCACAAACCCCTCCCCAGTACAGTGTCCAGGCACACCGTCAGTCGTTGGACAGGCGACTGTCAACAACATCCCTGTTCAGTGTCTCTATGACACTGGACTGTCATGCGACGCCATTGTCTGCGGATCCCTAGTCCCCGCGTCAGCATACACGGGAGACTTCATCTCTCTGCAAGGCCCTGATGCTGCAATCCCCCCATCCACTTTGCCAGTCGCCATAATCAATGTCGACACCAGATATGTTAAGGGACCCATCAAGGCAGTGCTCATGGACAGTCCTGTCTATGACCTCATACTTGGATCACAGTATGTGTTTTTAGGGCACCCCTCTCAACCTGCTATTGTTTCAGCAGGATTCCCTTCTCCCCAATCCACAAACCAACTCCCTCCCTCCTTCCCAAAGAGCAAATCTCCCTCAGCAGGGAAGAAACCTCTCAACGCGGCAAACCAAATTGCCGCGCGAGCCAATCCAGATTGTCCCAAGTCCCCAAGTCCGCCACAACTTGGAAAATCCTTCCCAAGGAATGTCCGCCTAACGACCCAAGACCACTCGCCACAGGTACCTCAGGTGAAAGGCAGCACTGTACCCGCAAACACCCACCGAAGGTACTATCGGGACAGGCCGCCGCACGTACAGCCGTCACCTACCCCTCCCTTTCAGCGAGTGGCAGTCGACTTGGTCGGGCCTCTACCTAAACGGAAGAAGAAATTCCGGTATATAGTCACCGTGGTCGACATATGTACCATGCAGTGCGATGCCGCCCCAATCTCCTCACTTGATGCTAGTCAGATAGCCGCGGCACTCAAAGCCATTTTCGCCCGAATCGGCCTACCAAACCACATCATCAGCAATGATGAATCCAGGCTAAAGGGGAAACTCAGGCAAGAGGTGTTTGCTATTCTGCAATCAACCTTGGGACAACTCAACACAGGATTGCCGCACCAACCTCAGTCGGAATCCATTCCACTGATCTCTAACCCACCTGCTCCTTTGAACTCTGTGTTGCGACCAGATGTTCCACCATTCCAGCCGACCCAGTCTCCCCACTAATTTGTCCCTGTCGCCCAAGTCGAAAGTGGAGTCGGCGTTCCACAGGAAGATTCCGGTACCAGAATCTTTTCTTCGGGGGGCCTCTGTGACGTAAGTGTCCCGCGCGACCCACTTTCTTTATTTCTTATCTACACCCCCCCCCCCCTTCTCCCCCCCCCCCCCTCGCCTTTACATTTCTCTGTCCAGCCGCCAAGTTAATTGCCCCGCTGCTTCAAAACGAAAGCCGCGGAAGGGCGTTATCTCTTTCTTCCCGGTCGGCACGTACCATCTACCGAGGTTACCTCCCTTCACCCCCCCCCCCCCCCCCTCTTTCTACCGGCTCATCACAAGAAAGTGACAACCGAGGTTATTTCCCTTTGAAGATGGTTTTGCTTTTGAATCACAAGGTTAGGAATGTCAGGAATGTGCTAAGGATGGAATAGGCGCGTGATTGTTCGGTACATTTAGAACAGCAATCTTGTGACGTGTGGACTGTAATACACCAATAGCAGGCTTTCATTGTTTGAAAGTGAAGGCTATAATTGGCGTGGTGAGAAAAAGTTGTCACACAAGATGCTGAAACGTAGCTAGAGCAACACTCACAACCAGTCATAATAAGCCCACTAGTAAGTATTATTGATGGCAGGTGATTGAGATCTTGTTTGTTTGACTCTAGTTTTGATCTAGATCCTATGTTCAATGATGAATAAGGAGTAGATAGATATGTTATAGAAAAGAAGTGGTAAACATTCTATTCTATTTATGTGCACTGATTATTTGTGTGTGTGTGTGTTTTTGACTTGAACACTTTTGGTACCAGAACCGGAGTTTATGCCTACTAACCCTTTTGTCTATTTTTAGTAGGAAACCTATGGGCCGCAATCTTGCACTATTTTTAGTAGGAAACCTATGGGCCGCAATCTTGCACTTTATGATACCATTCCTTTCCAGGTGTTGGATGGAGAGTGATGATGGATTGATCACCTTTTATGTTTTACTGATCTCAGTTTGTTAACTGAAATTCAGTTTATTTATTAACTACATGTAGTGCTATTGTACAAGGGAAGCCTTCAAGCCGGTTGGGATTCACTAATTCCCTGCCGACTGAAGCCCCTTGTCTCTAAGCCATAGAGATCTACATCCACCTTCTCCTGTGATTATCAGCAGGGCATCGTGGGCCGGATGCTTATCCCGGACTCCACCAAGCACCAAGACGGGTCCGTCGCCAAGACAACCTGCACCCAGAATCCGCGAGGAGACCACGCCTGAACCGTGCCATCCCGCGAAGCCGTAATAGGAACGACTGGGAGCTACTCTCACCTGACGAGCAAGCCCAGAACTTCAAACAGACTGCGCCAATCATTTGAACTTTCCTACGGACAATAAACATAATTAGTAACCCTTCCGGCATGGGGCGAACCTTATAGAAAGACAAAAGTCTTGTGAATCCTTTCGGATTTCATTGTGTTTTAACCATATTTTGTTTTGGCGCCATTGAGCTGCTTTATTATTATTGTTGCATAATCTTATGCAGATTTTGGGAGTAAATAAAATACAAGTGTCAAATAATCCTGAACCCTTTGGTCAGACTGATGAGAGTGGGAGTCTTGTAATTTCATGTAAAACCCTACTTCTCTCTGTCTGCCATTTAGAGCAATTCAACCACTTGTATTTCTTACAAACCATGACGAGCCAGAACCCGGGCACAAATATAAATTTATTAGATGAAAAGGGGCCGGGAAAGTTGCTCATCTCCCATACCCTAGAGAAGTGGGCTAAAGGCAAATTATCTAAAGTCTTCCCTAGAGACTTAGCCTTTTAACCCATTACCTCGTCACAGCAGCCTCGATTTGAAGTGCGACAATTTTGGACCTACCGAC
>CM065690.1:13269058-13271558 GCA_017654935.2 Phymorhynchus buccinoides | reverse complement strand
CTGTGACAAATCGCGGTGTACTGCAGTACATATAGTGGGGGGTAGGGTTAGGTTTGGGGCTAGGGTTAGGGATAGGGTTAGTATTCCAAAAAGGTTATTAGCTAAAAATGTTCCTAAAATAGACCTTTATGTATGGTAAGAAAGGCAAAAACGGAAAACTACAATTAACCGAGAAATGCAGGGTAGGGGGTGGGGGTGGGGCACATCTTTACCTTTACCTTTATGTAGTTGCACCCCTGCAAATGCATGAATGGCATGCATGTTTTTGTTGTTTACTAAAAGCATGGTGTGAGTGGGATTTTAGAGAGAGAAAACCGCAAGCACTTAAGTCAGACAAATCTACATGCGCTTGAAAAGGCAAATGTGTAAGTGATGCGATCCCTCTCGTGTTCTTGGCTTTCAGCAAATCGTTCAGGATCAGGATCAGGATCAGGATCAGGATCAATACGTCGCAGGTGTCGCGACGGAACTAGATCGAGGGCGCATGTACCTCGACAGTAACTTGAATTTAAACCTTTTTCAGTTTCCTGATCAAAAGCCATCAGTGCTCTTTTTGTGTGATTTCTTTTCAACAATGACAATGGGAGAGGGTAGCATAGCTGCACATTTGACACTGTTGATTTGACATGTCATGGCAGGAGAGCAGACCAGTGCTGACAGTGGTTGACGCGAAACGCCGCTCCGTGTGTCAGGTAAGGGTTCCTTTCCGGTGTTGCGTGAAATATCTCCCGTTTGAAATTCGTCCCGTTTCCTCTTTGTAATGAGAGAGTCTAGGGCGCACATTTCACCGCCAGGGGGCAATCAAACCACTCTCTCTCTCTCTCTCTCTCTCTCTCTCTCTCTCTCTCTCTCTCTCTCTCTCTCTCTCTCTCTCTCTCTCTCACTACCCTCAACTAAGAATATCACGCGCTAAGCCCCTACTGGTTTGATTGCCCGCCTGGCGGTGAAATGAGCGTCCTAAGTTGACCATTGTTTGTTGTTCGGAAATACATTCAGGGAATACATCCATTATTTTGACCCGTAAGGGAGATCATTTGATGATAGAAAAGACCGAAAGAGGTGGTTCTTTCTGTCATCAGATTATTTTTTACTATTACGGGCTTAAATGAGGATTGTTGCCAGCATTCAGAGGCGTCTTGTGGCATACAGGGAGAGCAGAGGATTTTTATCGCTAAATAATATTGAGAATAGAAGTCAATATCATTGTTTTCTTAAATTTAGTATTCATTTAAAAAAAAATCTGCATGGGTGTTTGTTTGTTTACACGCCCGCCATTTTGGAAACCGGCGCAAGCAAGTGCCATGGGTCTGTACATCGATTTATTGGCAAAGATGTGGATTTACACGCTTCCTGCCCAATTTATCGGTTCTTACCGTGTAGATTGAGGCTCTTAAATCTCCAATGTTTAAAAACAAATAGTTATCGCTACGGTTGTAGCGCGGCATGCATATTAATTACGGTGACCGGGACGTATTTCACATGACATATTTCGCGTGATGTCGGCTATTTTTGTTTCAGGGGCGACAAGTCTAGGGGCATGTATGTACAATGTCTTTTTATTTCAACCTTTATCAAAATGCTTCAAACTGTAGTAAAGTGGACGGGTGTGCACCATACCAATAGGGCATTTGCCGCGAGTGTTCGTTCTCTATGCTAGACTTCTAATTTGCCCGCACTCGTTCTGCCCGAGTTACGCTGACCCTTCAAATTTATCTCTCTTAAATTCAACTCGCTGAAATCAAAAAGCCTAAACGTCTCAAAGAGTGATTTATTTCGCAGCTTACAAACCTTGCGAAGGAAGAAGCCAGCTCTCTGACTTCCCACCTGGAAGGTGAAAAGGTGAAAGGTGGGAAGTTGCCATCCATTGTAAGGCCCTCGAAATACTCCAGACAGCACCTCCGCCCAAAGGAGAAGTCGCCAATCTGACGGTTTGATTTTCCTTTACAACTATAAACGTTAGTGTTTGGGGGTATTAAGGACACTCTCTCTCAAAACGCGCTCGTCTCCCCCCTCTCTCTCTCTCTCACCCTCCCCTCTCATCTCTCTCTCTCTTCTCCCTCTCGTCTCTCCTCCCTCTCTCCCTCTCTCCCTCACCCTCTCTCTCTCTCTCCCTCTCTCTCTGTCATTCCTCCCTCTCTCCCTCTCTCTCCCCTCTACCCTCCCTCTCTCCTTCTCTCTCACTCCTCCCTCATCCGGTGCTCTCCATCTCTCTCGCCTCTCCCTCCCGTCGCCTCTCTCATCGCCTCCTCTCTCTCTCTCCATATTCTCTCTCTCTCTCCTATCTCTCCCCCTCTCTCTCCTCTCTCTCCTTCATCCTCGTCCTCCTCCTCGTCACGTTCTCTCCTCCCTCCCACCCCCTCTCCGTCTCTCTCTCTCATCCCGGTCCTCCCTTCCCTTTTCTCTGTCTCTTTCTCCTCTCTTCCGCCTCTCTGCGCTAGATACCCTCGTCCTCCCTCCATCTCGCTCTCTATCTTCGTCCCTCCCGCTTCTCCCCCCCTCG
>CM065690.1:13234754-13268558 GCA_017654935.2 Phymorhynchus buccinoides | reverse complement strand
AAATCATTTGATTCTAGAATTTGTTCTATTTTAATTAAGTACCGTAACGCCCCAGCTATGAAGTTCAAAATGGCCGTAGCAGGTGAAGGGTTAAGGTAACAGTGGAACCATCCCTTATAAGACTCCCTCCCACATAAGACCCTACTTCTTGCCCTTCTTAGTCAGTATTGAAATTACCTCCCTTATAAGACCCCTCCCTTATTGGGGTCCGCAACGAGCACCTTTTGTGCAAGAGTGAATGGCCCTGGTGGGGTGGGTGAAGATGGTTCAGTACTGACCAAACAGGGGGATAAAACTCTCGCCAATAACCCCTATTTGAATGCCACTAATGGGCTGCCTTTTCGCAAGAGTGAATGCCCTTGTCAGTACTGATCAGCAAGGGCATCACTCTCAGCTGTGAAGGCGTTAATAACCCTTGTTGCAGAGGCCTATAAGACATTCTGGATGATTTTTTTGAAGGTCGAAACAAACTACTTGTGCGGTGCCATAGCCGATGAGGTTTTAACCGAGGCGTGGTTACAGCTATCTGTATTATATTAAAAAAATCGGGACTTTACTGTTTCCGTCTGCTCCGGGGCATTGGCCTCCAGTATTGTTCCAACCTATTTTATATTGTACAATGTCCGCAGATTGTGTCTGATTCAGACCAAGAGGACGTAACACTCCATTTTCTTCTCATCTTTTTTGAAGAAGTTCTTCTAAGTGAGTTTCACTGTATTAAAGTTTGGGGGGGGGGGAGATATGAGTGCCTATATTTTCTTATGCCATATTTTTCCCTCAGATTTTACTCACTTTTTTCTTTTTTTTTATTACTTACTTTTTTTTTTCATTTTACAAGTCCAACTAGTCCAACACGTAACAAAACATTAACGCACGCACACATACTTACAACACACACACACAACACAACAACACACACCCCAAAACACTCAAACACACACACACACCACACACACACACACACATTCTTATACCTGTGGTCATAACCACAACAATTTCAAAATTTTACGTCACTTTCACCAGAGAGTACGTCCGTACATTCAGAAATTAAACGCAAAAGAGATAAATATGGATGCCATCCGTGGTGAAAAAACTTCTTGGACTTCAAAATTCAAACCCAAATAACATTTTTCAATTTCATATCTCCGTTTTTAAATATGGGATAAATTGTTCAAACTGGGGAGTTTTCCTTCACATCTGCTTATATATAAAAACAATTTGCCACAAGCAAATCAGGGTCAAACTTTTCCCCCCCCTGTATGTGTATAATCTTTGTCTATGTGTTGTTTTTGTCTTTATTCCTTGCATTTGTCAATGCTGTGCCTCTATTTGCACTTTGCTTTGCTTTTTTTCAATCATTTTTTTCTTTTCTTTTCATTTACTTATATTTTACCCTTTCTCCCAATGTATAATTGAGGGTGGGTGGGGTGTTTTTTTAGGATATGTACGGTGCATTGTCTTATTAATAATAATAGCGGTTACGCCCCATCCGTTTGAAATTGCCCTCAATCATGACATGGGCAAAGACTTGCCCCGGTTCATGAAAAGCCAATTTGCGTTCATTTAGCACACAGAGAGATCAAGAATTGGTTCAAGCAAACAAGTAATCTCGCATGAGTGTCAATTCTTTTATTCAGGACTTAATTTATCAAAACGTTTCATGCAACATGTGGGCTCAGGCATGCCCACAGTAGCATTTAGTCCGAGTTGGGGGGCAGAGGGGTGGGGCAGATAGGGGTTGCAAACGCAGTGTAGAAAAGTGTCCTACTGTTGAATCAACCTTAGTCAATACTTACCTGTGTGAATGGGGATTTCAAAAATGTGATATACATTGTCAATTTCGTGCATTGGGAAAGCTTCTGCCCGTTTGATGAAATAGGCAGTTTCAAGGATTGGGCGTATCACGGCCGTCATCATATCCTTAACTGGTGGGCTGTCGGTGTTAATTCTATCTTCAAAATGAAGGGGTCAGAATCTGCACATTTAAAGTCAAAGTCAAAAGTCAAAAATACTTTATTATCTCGTTAGTTGAAATTACAGTGTGGTCTCGTACAAGCACAATACAAGGAAGGAAACATATTTGCATGTATTAAAAATGGAAACTAAACTAAGGTTAAATGGACAACAAATCATCATGCTTCGCAGGAAGTTGGACATTGTTAGGGTCGATACAAGTGACTATCAGAACATTAAGAACTGCCCTCTTTCCCACCATTTCTATCCTCGCATTCATTTATTCACCCCACACCTCCACCCTCTCCACCCCACCCCAACCGTTTCACACATTTTTGGGCCACTGCCCATTTTGATTTTACAGAGATCAATCTTGTCACAGGACATCATAGGTCATTTTGACCAGTTCGAAAAAAGTGTAATAACTGTGTAGATTCATTTTCCTGAAACAATAGGTCATAATGTTAAAAAAAAAAAAAAAATTCTAGGACACACTGTTGCAATCAAGCACATAGGTTCACAGACAGCATAGCGTGTTCAAAACATTAATTAAGGAAAGTTAGTATGCAGTGTCAAAGTAATAACAGAACAGTTATTTATAGTACTTCGTTTCACCAAAGTCAATCTGATCAGTGAGTCACAGCACAAATCAAACTCCTTTAAAGTTACTGACAGACATGAGGTAAGCTTAAAGGTGCACCCTGACAGATGAGTTTTTTGCAAGAAACACCTCAAGATCACCAGAAAAACACACTTTTACAGAGATCGCAACACTCACTTTGGCTCCGGTTTTCCTAGAAATCAAACCGTCAAAACGGCGATTCCTCCTTGGCGGAGGTGCTGGAAATCAGATTCTTTCCAGTGAAAGAGAAGGCATGTTTTTTAAAAAAATATTTGGAAACCATATTAATTATGATCCTTTATGACGGATAAGATGTTAAAGAGCACGAAAGTACCCGTAATTCAAAATTGATTTATTTATTTTTTTTTAATTTAGTGAGATTTTTGACTTTGCAAGCCTGTTGTGAGAAACTATCCCAGCGACTAAATGTCCCTTCCGTTGTGCTGGGTCACATACGTACATCAATATTAACACTGGCTGTCCTGAATCTATCTTGACCGTTCTGGCTTTACAATGCATGTCTTTTTGTAACCATTTATGAATATGTTGGAATCTATCTGTTTTAGTTTACAATGCATGTCTTTATATGTATGACCATCATTATGTCCTTAACTGGTGGGCTGTCCTTAAAATGGTATAGCGCGTGCCTATTATCTAGCCATTATTAGTTCTTAACCCTCTTGGCACTGCATATAGTAAAACGTGTATTATCAAGCTATGGTGTATAATTGAAGACTGCAGAAACGTCAACCGGTTTGTTTTTGTTTTCACTTTTCATCTCTCATATAAACATTTGACTGGGAAACCTATATACACGTTTAGGAAGAAGAAAGCTGGAATTTTGCAATGATAGTAAAGAAAACAACTTGCCTTGAATGTGGTGACAGCAGTAATCCAGCAAAGCACTTTCACAGTGGCTGCAAAGCATTGTAAACAGTAACTGCAGCTCGTGTCAGACATCACAAAACCATGCAGTTGAATGAACCATTTTCCTTCACTTTGCACAAAAAATACAAGCCTAATTACCTTCCTATTCTCCATCAGAGTAGTTATCAGCAACTTACTCCATCGGCTGGTGTTATCCTCATCCTCACAATCACTACTTTCATCACTCATTTTCACCACACCAACAAAGATTGCAAACCGATCGATAAAATGGCTAGATTCAGACAGCAGGAAGTCGAAGTACGAGTGCTAGAAAAAGCTTTCTGATTGGTTAGCTGTATTCGTTTATTGGATTGGCCAAAGTTCAGCGCGATGTTTGAACTGAGCCACGCTGGTGGCTCATCGTGTTCGACCAAGGAAGCCACGAGCGTGGCTCATCGTGCTAAGAGGGTTAACACTGTTTAGCTGTCCCTTAAGTGCATGTCTTTTATCTCACTCGGGACTGGCCGAATTATTTCCCCTTTTTCTGTGGTGACTGGGCATTTGATAAGATTCGTAAAATAGTCACCGAAACCAAGTTATGAAGAGTTAGGCATCAATATATTCAGAAAAGATTAGCAACACCATGCGCTAAGTGATAGTAAAATATCAGATTCTATACATTTTTCGTTTGTCTCCTATTGACGAAAACAGTGTAACACATAGAAAGAAGGAAAATTTCACATTCCAATCTTTGACCCCCCTCTACAACCAAAGCTGAATGTAAAGTCTGCAATGATGGTTGATTTCAAGAGAGGCAAGGTCAAAAAAAACTGAAAGTAGGTTATGACGTCGCAGTTGAAAGCTGGTTATATGCCAGAAATCTAAACCTCTTCAAAATTCTTATGAGTCAGATTCGGGTCATTCGTACTAAACGTTTTTGTGCGAGCCATTAGCCGGATCCGGCTCATTCATCCCGAGTGTGTTAATGATCAATTATTATAGCTACTATTGTGTCCCTAACCGGTGGGCTGTCCTTACTAGAACAAACTGACCAAAGTTGTGGCTGGACTGTGTTCTGTTTTCCTCTGTGTGTTTGCAGGTCCCCTTCCGACCTGCCAGTGCCAATTCTCTAATGGGTCTCTCCCTCTCTCTCTCTTTTTTTTTCTCTCTCCTCTATTCTTCTTCCTCCTCCTTCCTTCCTCCGCTCACACCCTAACCTCCCCCTTTCCACATCCCCATCCCTTCCTGCTTCAGTCTCTCCTCCCCTACCCCCTTTCACCCCTTTTGTGTTTTTTGCGGTTAACTTTTCCCCCTTTTGCCTGCTGCCAGGCTGGGTCACTCTTCTTTAAATGGTCGACCTATGGCGATATTTTTCACGCCAGAGGGCAGTCAATGCACTAGGGGCTTATCACGCGATTTTCTTAAACTTGGGCGTAGTAAGAGAGAGAGAGAGAGATGGTAGGACTACTCACTCTCTCTCTCTCATTTTCTTTATCCCCAACTAAGAATATAGAGAGGATTAGCCCCACACGAGCGTCATGCCCCCTGGCGTGAAAAAAATCCCACTAAGTCTCTCATTTGAATAATATATCCGTTAGGTAGTAGATGCACTTTTTTTTTCTTTTTTTTTAGAGGTTTGTGTCGACTCGTAGATTAACAATCATGTTTTTTGTTTTACCCGGGGTTTTGTTTCCAACGGTTTAAGGGGTTTTGTTTTTACCTGGGCGGTTTTCTTGAAATTGTATGTGGAACATTAGGTTTAATCCGAGCCAAAATGAGAATTTGGGATGGGATTTTTATTTTATTTTGTTTAAGGTTTTTCTGGGTGGACTGTTATTTTCATGGCTCTGTAGATGTATGGCAATGGTTTTTAAGCTACATTCTGCAATTTGGATTTTTGTTGTGTCTAGGAATAGGTATATACAGAACCGTGCAAGATTTTGAGGGGTCAATCATGTGGATGTCTCCTTTATTCATCATACAGTAATAATAATAAGGCTAACAGCAGATTGATTGATTTTTAGTGAAAATGAAAGTTCTTAAAATGCAGATGAGAGAAAATGTTGCAGGAAAGGTGATAGAAAAGGAGTATTTAGAAGAAATAATGAATTATATTCCATTACCTGTTTTCTTTTAACTTCTTCTTCTGCGCAGAACTCGGCAAGTCATAATAATACTTTAGTAAAGGTCATCTTCTTCTACGGCTTTATTAAAAGTCTGCAGATTTTTGCGGGGGAGCTTTTTCAACATTGAAAAATCCTTTAAATTATCTTGCAAAAACAGAATAGAGAGCAACTCTATTGAAGCTTAAGACATCTAGAATTTAGCAAACTTAATGAGACGAATCGCAGAACTGAGCAAGTCCTAATATTTACTTTATTAAATGTCGTCCTCTTCTATGATTTTATTAAAGGTCTACAGATTTTGCGAGGGAGCTTTTTCAACATCTAAAAATATTTTAAATTATTTTACAAGAGCAGAATAGAGAGCAACTCTATTGAAGCTTAAGACATATAGAATTTGGCAAACTTAATGACATTAATTGCAGAATTGTGCAAGTCCTAATGCCACTTTATTAAAGGTCATCTTTCTCTACGCCTTTATTACAAATCTACAGATATTTGCGGGGGAGCTTTTTCAACATCGAAAAACCCTTCATCTTACAAGAATAGAATAGAGAGCAGAATTGTGCAAGTCCTAATACCACGTTATTCAAGGTCTTCCTCTTCCATTATTTTATTAAAGTTCTACATATTTTGCAGGGGAGCTTTTTCAACATTGAAAAATCCTTTAAATTATCTCACAAGAATAGAATAGAGAGTAACTTTATTGAATCTTAAGACATCTGGAATTTGCTAGAATTTGGCAAACTTAATTAGATTAATCGCAGAATTGTACAAGTCGTAATGCCACTTTATTAAAGGTCAGCTTTCTCTACGCCTTTATTAAAAGTCTACAGATTTTTGCAGGGGAGCTTTTTCAACATCGAAAAACCCTTCATCTTACAAGAATAGAATAGAGAGCAGAATTGTGCAAGTCCTAATACCACGTTATTCAAGGTCTTCCTCTTCCATTATTTTATTAAAGTTCTACATATTTTGCAGGGGAGCTTTTTCAACATTGAAAAATCCTTTAAATTATCTTACAAGAACAGAATAGAGAGCAACTCTATTGAAACTTAAGACATCTTGAATTTGGCAAACTTCTTGTGATTCGAATTTGCTAGAAGTTGGCAAACTTGTAGTGATTGTTTAAAGGGGTAAACAACGAAAAAGGGGAGTGGAGAGGGAGATTGGGGGAGACCAGTACTATTGTTTTACGAAGAAAGTACATTTAGTTTGGAGTTTAAACCAAATGAATTTTGCTATTATTTTTTTTTTTTTTTTTTTTTTTTTGGGGGGGCGTTTTAATTTTTGTACTCATGAGTTTCCCAGCCTGGCAGTAGTCTTTGTTTTCTACGCACTTTTGTTTTTTTGGTTAATAATTTGTTTCCTTGTTTTGGTTTATCGTTTCATTTTGGTGGATTCTTTTAACAGCTCAGTTTGGGGTTTTTTCCTTTCCATCCAGATGTGTTTGTTGTTAGCCCTTCAGTATGATATTCGATCTGCATACAACTTCATGAAAATATGTGATCACGCACACGCAAGCACAGGTGTGTGTATGTGCATGTGCATGCCTGTGTGTACATACGTACACATACATAGACACACACACATATACACACACACAAGCACACACACACAGACACATCATGACCAACTTCATTAAAATATGTGAGCAAGCACAGGTGGTGTATATGTGCATGTGCATGCCTGTGTGTACATACGTACGCCCATAGCCGGCCCATACAAGACACACACACATGCACATTATATAGTATACACATACACACACACAGACACATCATGACAACTTCATTAAAATATGTGAACATGCACATGCAAGCACAGGTGTATGCATGTGCATGCCTGTGTGTACATACGTACACATACACACGCACATATACATATGCACATACACACACACAAACACATCATAACAACTTCATTAAAATATGTTAACATGGCACGTGCAAGCACAGGTTGTGTGTGTGTGTTATGTATGTACCATACATAGCATATACACATCCACAACAGACACAGACACATCCGTACGTACTCTCCGGCACGCACAAGAACACGCACCCAGCACACACCACACACACACACATTCACTACAACATCAGCGTGAGAAAGAATTTGGCCCTACCCGTCGCCACAAGTCCAACTTTTCATCCTTATCATTTCTCATCTCTCACTTTTAGTTTTAATCCTGATTGTTTTGACTAACTTAACCCCCCCCCCCCCCCCCCCCAAAAAAAATAAATAACACTATACTCTATAGGCAAAAAAGCAGCTCCACACTACTTTTTTAACTCTCAATTTACCTACCTGTCAGACTCAGAGGCAACAATTTTTTTTGGAATCATTACATGTGTGTGTGGGTGTGACACTTTATGTTTTGTTATGTGACACTGTGTGTGTGACAACTTTTTGGTGTGTAACTTGTGTGTTACCATTTGTGTGTGTGGTCCACTGTGGTGTGTGACACTATGTGTGGTGTGTGTGCCGCACACGCATGTTTGTGACCTGTGTTTGTGTGACCTCTGTCTGTGTGTGTGTGTGTGTGTGACACGTGTGGCGCGTGTTGTGTGACATTGGGTGTGGACGCAAAAATTTTTTGTGTTATTTATTTTTTTTTGCCTGGACTGTCAACACCCAATGTCACACACACGAGCACACAGTGTCACACACACACACACAGACAGAGTGTCACACACACACAATGTCACAAACATGCGCGTGCGCACACACACAACATAGTGTCACACACACACAGTGACACACACTCGCGCACACACAAACATTGTAGCACACACAATTCAAACACAAAAGTGTCCAAAAGTGTCACACACACAGTGTCACATACACAAACATAAAGTGTCACACACACAAAAAGAGTCACATACACAAACATAAAGTGTCACCCACACAAAAAGTGTCACACCCACACACGCAATGATAAAAAAAAATTGTCTGCCTCTGAGTCTGACAGGCAGGTAAATTGAGAGTTAAAAAAGCTAGTGTGGCGCTGCCTTTTGGCCTATAGAGTATAGTGTTAATATTTTTTTTGTGGGGGGGTAAAGTTAGTCAAAACAATCAGGGATTAAAACTAAAAGTATGAGATTGAGAAATGATAAGGATGAAAGTTGGACTTGTGGCGAGGTAGTGGCCAAATTCTTTCTCACGCTTGATGTTTGTGTAATGTGTGTGGTGTGTGTGTGTGTGTAAATGTGTATGTGCGTGTGCGTTGCGTGCGTGCGTACGTACGTATGTTGTCTGTGTCTGTGTGGATGTGTATATGTCTATGTATGTGTACATACATACACACCACACACACACCTGTGCTTGAATGTGCATGGTTCACATATTTTAATGAAGTTGTTATGATGTGTTTGTGTGTGTGTATGTGCATATGTATATGTGCGTGTGTATGTGTACGTATGTACACACAGGCATGCACATGCATACACCTGTGCTTGCATGTGCATGTTCACATATTTTAATGAAGTTGTCATGATGTGTCTGTGTGTGTGTATGTGTATATGTATATGTGCATGTGTGTGTGTCTATGTATGTGTACGTATGTACACACAGGCATGCACATGCACATACACACACCTGTGCTTGCTCACATATTTTAATGAAGTTGTCATGATGTGTCTGTGTGTGTGTATGTGTATATGTGTGTGTGTCTATGTATGTGTACGTATGTACACACAGGCATGCACATGCACATACACACACCTGTGCTTGCGTGTGCGTGATCACATATTTTCATGAAGTTGTATGCAGATCGAATATCATACTGAAGGGCTAACAACAAACACATCTGGATGGAAAGGAAAAAACCCCAAACTGAGCTGTTAAAAGAATCCACCAAAATGAAACGATAAACCAAAACAAGGAAACAAATTATTAACCAAAAAAACAAAAGTGCGTAGAAAACAAAGACTACTGCCAGGCTGGGAAACTCATGAGTACCAAAATAAAACGCCCCCCCCAAAAAAAAAAAAAAAAAAAAAAAAAAAAAAAATAATAGCAACAATTTCATTTGGTTTAAACTCCAAACTAAATGTACTTTCTTCGTAAAACAATAGTACTGGTCTCCCCCAATCTCCCTCTCCACTCCCCTTTTTCGTTGTTTACCCCTTTAAACAATCACTACAAGTTTGCCAACTTCTAGCAAATTCGAATCACAAGAAGTTTGCCAAATTCAAGATGTCTTAAGTTTCAATAGAGTTGCTCTCTATTCTGTTCTTGTAAGATAATTTAAAGGATTTTTCAATGTTGAAAAAGCTCCCCTGCAAAATATGTAGAACTTTAATAAAATAATGGAAGAGGAAGACCTTGAATAACGTGGTATTAGGACTTGCACAATTCTGCTCTCTATTCTATTCTTGTAAGATGAAGGGTTTTTCGATGTTGAAAAAGCTCCCCTGCAAAAATCTGTAGACTTTTAATAAAGGCGTAGAGAAAGCTGACCTTTAATAAAGTGGCATTACGACTTGTACAATTCTGCGATTAATCTAATTAAGTTTGCCAAATTCTAGCAAATTCCAGATGTCTTAAGATTCAATAAAGTTACTCTCTATTCTATTCTTGTGAGATAATTTAAAGGATTTTTCAATGTTGAAAAAGCTCCCCTGCAAAATATGTAGAACTTTAATAAAATAATGGAAGAGGAAGACCTTGAATAACGTGGTATTAGGACTTGCACAATTCTGCTCTCTATTCTATTCTTGTAAGATGAAGGGTTTTTCGATGTTGAAAAAGCTCCCCCGCAAATATCTGTAGATTTGTAATAAAGGCGTAGAGAAAGATGACCTTTAATAAAGTGGCATTAGGACTTGCACAATTCTGCAATTAATGTCATTAAGTTTGCCAAATTCTATATGTCTTAAGCTTCAATAGAGTTGCTCTCTATTCTGCTCTTGTAAAATAATTTAAAATATTTTTAGATGTTGAAAAAGCTCCCTCGCAAAATCTGTAGACCTTTAATAAAATCATAGAAGAGGACGACATTTAATAAAGTAAATATTAGGACTTGCTCAGTTCTGCGATTCGTCTCATTAAGTTTGCTAAATTCTAGATGTCTTAAGCTTCAATAGAGTTGCTCTCTATTCTGTTTTTGCAAGATAATTTAAAGGATTTTTCAATGTTGAAAAAGCTCCCCTGCAAAAATCTGCAGACTTTTAATAAAGCCGTAGAAGAAGATGACCTTTACTAAAGTATTATTATGACTTGCCGAGTTCTGCGCAGAAGAAGAAGTTAAAAGAAAACAGGTAATGGAATATAATTCATTATTTCTTCTAAATACTCCTTTTCTATCACCTTTCCTGCAACATTTTCTCTCATCTGCATTTTAAGAACTTTCATTTTCACTAAAAATCAATCAATCTGCTGTTAGCCTTATTATTATTACTGTATGATGAATAAATCTACAGAGCCATGAAAATAACAGACAACTCCCATGCTGGCCAGTTGCTTCCCTTTTGCAAGCGTTCTGTACTGGCCGATTTGCATAGGTTGCAAAATTATTTTCTAAATAATGGTAACAGATACGGACATTTTGGCAATGTACACAATATACCTAACACCTTCCATACTTGACATGCAACAACAATAATAGCGAAAATATATTTTTAAGGTCCCAAAATAGCCTGCCAGAATGTAGAGGCTGAATAAAAAGTAGCCATTGAGCCATTTGAAGCATCTACAGTTAACCTATGAACTATGAATTTTTAACATGCGAATCCCGTTACCTTAGTCCAGGCGTTGTGCGCATGCCCTGCGAAAAAGCGCAGGTTAGTATAGAAAGAGTTAAACAAAATAAAATAAAAATCCCATCCCAAATTCTCATTTTGGCTCGGATTAAACCTAATGTTCCACATACAATTTCAAGAAAACCGCCCAGGTAAAAACAAAAACCCTTAAACCGTTGGAAACAAAACCCCGGGTAAAACAAAAAACATGATTGTTAATCTACGAGTCGACACAAACCTCTAAAAAAAAAGAAAAAAAAAGTGCATCTACTACCTAACGGATATATTATTCAAATGAGAGACTTAGTGGGATTTTTTTCACGCCAGGGGGCATGACGCTCGTGTGGGGCTAATCCTCTCTATATTCTTAGTTGGGGATAAAGAAAATGAGAGAGAGAGAGTGAGTAGTCCTACCATCTCTCTCTCTCTCTCTTTTACTACGCCCAACTAAGAAAATCGCGTGATAAGCCCCTAGTGCATTGACTGCCCTCTGGCGTGACAAATATCGCCATAAGTCGACCATTTAAAGAAGAGTGACCCAGCCTGGCAGCAGGCAAAAGGGGGAAAAGTTAACCGCAAAAAACACAAAAGGGGTGAAAGGGGGTAGGGAGGAGAGACTGAAGAGGGAAGGGGATGGGGGAAGGGGAAAGGGGGAGGTTAGGGTGTGAGCGGAGGAAGGAAGGAGGAGGAAGAAGAATAGAGAGAGAGAAAAAAAAGAGAGAGAGAGAGGTACCCATAGAGAATTGGCACTGGCAGGTCGGAAGGGGACCTGCAAACACACAGAGGAAAACAGAACACAGTCCAGCCACAACTTTGGTCAGTTTGTTCTAGTAAGGACAGCCCACCGGTTAGGGACACAATAGTAGCTATAATAATGATCATTAACACACTCAGGACGAATGAGCCGGATCCGGCTCATGGCTCGCACAACCGTTTAGGACGAATGGCCCGGATCCGGCTCATAATGTTTTCAAGAGGTTTTGATTTCTGGCGTGTAACCAGCTTTCCGGTGCGAAGTCATAACCTACTTTCAGTTTTCTTTGACCTTGCCTCTCTTGAAATCAACCAATCATTGCATAGCTTACATTCAGGGTTGTAGAGGGGGGTCAAAGATCGGAAAGTGAAATTTTCCTTCTTTCTATGTGTTAGCTGTTTTCGTCAATAGGAGACAAACGACGAAGGTAAGGAATCTGATATTTTACGATCGTTTAGTGCATGGTGTTGCTAATCTTTTCTGAAAATATTGATGCCTAACTCTTCATAACTTGGTTTTGGTGATTATTTTACGAACCTAGTCAAATGCACAGTCCCCACAGAACAAGGGGAAATAATTCGGCCAGTCCCGAGTGAGTTAAAAGACATGCACTTAAGGGACAGCTAAACAGTTAACCCTCTTAGCACGATGAGCCACGCTCGTGGCTTCCTTGGTCGAACACGATGAGCCACCAGCGTGGCTCAGTTCAAACATCGCGCTGAACTTTGGCCAATCCAATAAGCGAATACAGCTAACCAATCAGAAAGCTTTTTCTAGCACTCGTACTTCGAGTTCCTGCTGTCTGAATCTGGCCATTTTGACTTTGGTTTGCAATCTTTTTTGGTGTGGTGAAAATGAGTGATGAAAGTAGTGATTGTGAGGATGAGGATGACACCAGCGATGAGTATGCTGCCGATAGCTACTCTGATGGAGACTAGGAAGGTAATTAGGCTTGTATTTTTGTTGCAAAGTGAAGGAAAAGGGTTCAACTGCATGGTTTTGTGATGTCTGACACGAGCTGCAGTTACTGTTTACAATGCTTTGCAGCCACTGTGAAAGTGCTTTACTGGATTACTGCTGTCACCATATTCAAGGCAAGTTGTTTTCTTTACTTTCATTGCAAAATTCAAGCTTTCTTCTTTCTAAACGTGTATAGGTTTCCCAGTCAAATGTTTATATGAGAGATGAAAAGTGAAAACAGGAAGTACCGGTTGATGTCTCTGCAGTTTTCAATTATACGCCGTTGTTTTACAATACACGTTTCATTATATGCAGTATCAAGAGGGTTAAGGACATAATAATGGCTATGATAATAGGCATGCGCTATACCATTTTAAGGACAGCCCACCAGTTAAGGACATAATGATGGTCATACATATAAAGACATGCATTGTAAACTAAAACAGATAGATTCCAACATATTCATAAATGGTTACAAAAAGACATGCATTGTAAAGCCAGAACGGTCAAGATAGATTCAGGACAGCCAGTGTTAATATTGATGTACGTATGTGACCCAGCACAACGGAAGGGACATTTAGTCGCTGGGATAGTTTCTCACAACAGGCTTGCAAAGTCAAAAAATCTTATTTAAAAAAATAAATAAATCAATTTTGAATTATGGGTACTTTCGTGCTCTTTAACATCTTATCCGTCATAAAGGATCATAATTAATATGGTTTCCAAATATTTTTTTAAAAAACATGCCTTCTCTTTCACTGAAAGAATCTGATTTCCAGCACCTCCGCCAAGGAGGAATCGCCGTTTTGACGGTTTGATTTCTAGGAAACCGGAGCAAAGTGAGTGTTGCGATCTCTGTAAAAGGTGTTTTCCTGGTGATCTTGAGGTGTTTCTTGCAAAAACTCATCTGTCAGGGTGCCCCTTTAAGCTTACCTCATGTCTGTCAGTAACTTTAAAGGAGTTTGATTTGTGCTGTGACTTTTTGGTGAAACGAAGTACTATAAATAACTGTTCTGTTATTACTTTGACACTGCATACTAACTTTCCTTAATTAATGTTTTGAACATGGCTGTCTGTGAACCTATGTGCTTGATTGCAACAGTGTGTCCTAGAATTTTTTTTTTTTTTTTAACATTATGACCTATTGTTTCAGGAAAATGATCTATTACACTTTTTTCGAACTGGTCAAATGACTTATGATGTCCTGTGACAAGATTGATCTCTGTAAATCAAAATGGGCAGTGGCCCAAAATATGTGAAAGGTTGGGGTGAATTGGAGAGGGTGGAGGTGTGGGGTGAATAAATGAATGCGAGGATAGAAATGGTGGGAAAGAGGGCAGTTCTTAATGTTCTGATAGTCGCTTGTATCGACCCTAACTATGTCCAACTTCTTGCGAAGCATGATGATTTCTTGTCCGTTTTTCCTTAGTTTTGTTTCCATTGTTAATGCATGCAAATGCGTTTCCTTGCTTGCATTGTGCTTGTACGAGACCACACTGTAATTTCACCTAACGTGATAATAAAGTATTTTTGACTTTGACTTTGACTTTTAAATGTGCAGATTCTGACCCCTTCATTTTGAAGATAGAATTAACACCGACAGCCCACCAGTTAAGGATATGATGACGGCCGTGCTACGCCCAATCCTTGAAACTGCCTATTTCATCAAACGGGCAGAATGCTTTGCCCAATTCACGAAATGGACAATGTATATCACATTTTTGAATCCCCATTCACACAGGTATTGACTAAGTTTGTCTTCAGGTAAAATTGATTAAAAAGAAAAGAAAAAAAGTTGATTCAACAGTATCACACTTTTCTACACTGCGTTTGCACCCCTATCCTGCCCCCCCCTCCCCCCCCAACTCGACCAAATGCTACTGTGGGGCATGCCTGAGCCACATGTTGCATGAAACGTTTGATCAAATTAAGTCTGAATCAAAGAATTTAAACTCATGCGAGATTACTTGTTTGTTTGAACCAATTCTTGATCTCTCTGTGTGCTAAATGAACGCAAATTGGCTATTTCATGAACCGGGGCAAGTCATTTTGCCCATGTCATGAATTGAGGGCAATTTCAACGGATTGGGCGTAACAGCTATATTATTAATAAGACAATGCACCGTACATATCCTAAAAAAACAACCCACCCCACCCTCAATTATACATTGGGAGAAAGGGAAAATATAAGTAAATGAAAAGAAAAGAAAAAAATGATGAAAAAAGCAAAGCAAGTGCAATAGAGGCACAGCATTGACAAAATGCAAGGAATAAAGACAAAAACACCACATAGATAAAGATTATACACATACAGGGGGGGGAAAAGTTTGACCTTATTTTGCTGTTGGCAAATTTTTTTTATATATAAATGCAGATGTGAAGGAAAACTCCCACAGTGTGAACAATTTATCCCATATTTAAAAAAAGAGATATGAAATTGAAAAATGTATTTTTGGTTTTGAAATGTCACAAGAAGTTTTTTTCACACGATGGCATCCATATTTATCTCTTTTGCGTTAATTTGAATGTACGACTGTACTCTCTGGTTGAAAGTGACGTAAAATTTGAATTGTTGTGGTTATGACCACAGGTATAAGAATGTGTGTGTGTGTGTGTGTGTGTGTGTGTGTGTGTGTGTGTGTGTGTGTGTGTGTGTGTGTGTGTGTGTAAGTATGTGTGCGTGCGTTAATGTTTTGTTACGTGTTGTGACTATTTGACTTGTAAAATGAAAAAAAAAAGTAATAAAAAAAAAAAAAAAAGTGAGTAAATCTGAGGGAAAATATGGCATAAGAAAATATAAGGCACTTCATATTAAGCAAACTTTTAAATACAGTGGAACCTCCCTTATAAGACCTTCAAAAAAGAGAGAGAAAATGGAGTTTTACGTCCTCTTGGTCTGAATCAGACACATATGGGACATTTGTAAATACAAAAATATGGTTGGAACAATACTGGAGGCAATGCCCGGAGGCAGTACGAAACCAGTAAAGTCCCGATTTTTTTAATAATACAGATAGGTGTAGCTGTAACCACGCCTCGGTTAAACCTCATCGGCTATGGCACCGCCACAAGTAGTTTGTTCGACCTTCAAAAAATCATCCAGAATGTCTTATAGGCCTCTGCAACAAGGGTTATTAACGCCCTTCACAGCGAGAGTGATGCCCTTGCTGATCAGTACTGACAAGGGCATTCACTCTTGCGAAAGGCAGCCATTTAGTGGCATCAAATAGGGGTTATTGGCGAGAGTTATCCCCCTGTTTGGTCAGTACTGAACCATCTTCCCCCCACCCACCAAGGGCATTCACTCTTGCAAAAGGTGCTCGTTGCAGACCCCAATAAGGGAGGGGTCTTATAAGGGAGGTAATTTCAATACTGACTAAGAAGGGCAAGAAGTAGGTCTTATGTGGGAGGGAGTCTTATAAGGGAGGTTCCACTGTACTTCTTAACCCCTTCACCTGCACGGCCATTTTGAATTCATAGATGGGGGTTACGGTACTTAATAAAATAGATTACAAATCTAGCATCAAATGATTTAAGTATGCCTAAACTGTGGTGTAGAGTGGCACAGTGGTAGCGCGTTCGCTTCGTGTCAAGTAAACCCGAGTTCGAACCTGGGTACAGGGGATTTTTTCCTCTCATTCTGCACTAGGCCTTAACGGTTTGAATGTGGAGTCTTTCGGACGAGACGATAAACCGAGGTCCCGTGTGCCCATGCACTTAGCATACGTTAAACCCAGTGGCAACGAAAAAGTTGTCATTTGGTAAAAATTTACCCCCCCCCCCCCCCCCCCCCATCAGTGACAAAAATCGCATGCAAAAAAAAAAAAAAAAAAAAAAAAAAAAAAACTCTGGCTGCGACGCGCTCTCCAGGTGGGAGCAACCCGAATTTCACAGACACGCCTTTGTGACACTAAAGTACCTAATACTAATACCTAAACTGTGCTACTTTTAAATATAAACGGACAAACTAGCCATTCAAAATGATTAAAGACCCCCCACATCACGTGTCACATTCCCTCTTATGCTAGGACGATTTCTTAAGATTTCTTACCAGCTATAAGAGGGAAAAACACGTGAAAACCGTGATTTTGACACGTGACGTGGCGGGTCTTTAAAGACCCGAATTCAGTGCTACATCCCTGTATGCATGGAAGCTTTCAGTGGGACATTCCTGCAAGAAAGATTGACGGAAATATCCGTCATGGGGCAGTGAAGTGAAAGGGGGTTTAATGTAACATTAGTGGGGAAGAAACAGAAAACGTGTAGATACTGAACATGCTGAAAATAAAACACATCAAATTAGTAACCATCCTTAACGCTGTAGTTTGCTATAATGTTCATTTGAAAATGTGGACAAGCTACTCGTGAACACTTATAAAAACGCTAAGCTTGGATAAAAAACCCAAAAAACAAAAAACACTACCATATTTTTGGGACTATAAGGTGCACCTGATTATAAGGCGCACCCCCCAAATTGTACACAACATTCAGATTCTGTTACAGTGGATCCCCCTTATAAGACCTCCCAAAATAAGACTCCCTCCCATATAAGACCTACTTTTCTGAGACATTGCCCTTCTTTGTAAGTATTAAAATTACCTCCCTTATAAGACCCCTCCCTTATAAGACCTCATTTTGGGAGGATTTTTGAAGGTCTTATAAGGGAGGTTCCACTGTACTGTATTTTCTTACTATTTTAGTACAGTGGAACCTCCCTTATAAGACCTTCAAAAATCATCCAAAATGAGGTCTTAGAAGGGAGGGGTCTTATAACTTATAAAGGAGGTAATTTTAATACTTACAAAGAAGGGCAATGTCTCAGAGAAGTAGGTCTTATGTGGGAGGGAGTCTTATAATGGGAGGTCTTTATACGGGAGGTTCCACTGTAGTCATATTATAAGGCGCCTTATCGCCCGAAAAATACGGTAAGCTTGGTGAAATGAGAACCAGAAATGACAGGACAGGGAAAGATAATCCAGTTACTGGTAAATGAGTCATTGGCCATATCAAATAAAGAGATTTTGGTAAAGGTCAAGATGTGCCACCCCCCCTACATTTCTCGGTTAATTGTATTTTTCCGTTTTTGCCTTTCTTACCATACATAAAGCTGTATTTTAGGAACATTTTTAGCTAATAACCTTTTTGGAATACTAACCCTAGCCCTAACCCTACCCCCCACCCTATAAGAAACGGAAAAACGCAACGAACCACAACTGTGACAAATCGCGGTGTACTGCAGTACATAGTGGGGGGTAGGGTTAGGTTTAGGGCTAGGGTTAGGGTTAGTATTCCAAAAAGGTAATTAGCTAAAAATGTTCCTAAAATACACCTTTATGTATGGTAAGAAAGGCAAAAACGGAAAAATACAATTAACCGAGAAATGCAGGGGGGGGCACATCTTTACCTCTACCGAGATTTTATAAACGCGAATAACCCCGTTGACCGCCGGAGACAGTTTGAGATAAAAAAAAAATAAAAAAGGGGAAAAGGAACAATAAAGATTCTTCTGCATTCCCATGCCATATGGCCATAATGGGTTTGATATGTTCTGTTACAATTTTTACCGGTCTCTTCGCTGCATTCAGTTAACACCTGATTTCGGAGGAGCTCTAAACAGTAATTATTTGGAAACAAATTTCTGTGTGAGAACATGAACACACATAAGTCAGAAAAATAGTACAAATAGTAAGAAAAGGAAAAGTGAACGAGAGTGATAGATTATAGGAAGTTGATAGCACAGAACTTCCAGAAGGTGGGGGAAACTATTTGTACTGAAAGACACCCCCCCCCCCCCCCCCCCCCCGTATCCCCATGGGGAGAACAACAAAAGTCTAAAAAAAAAGTTCCAGAATTATTTCCTTCAAACTGATGATGTAATTAACTAAATTACTGATGTCATCTCCTTTGTAAGTTATACAGACAGGTGTGGCAGTCAAAGGGTTAAGGGGGTAAAAAAAAGTGCGCATATTTTCATTTTCAGTCATGAATGGTCGACTTATGGCGATTATTTGACCGCCAGGGGGCAGTCAAACCACTAGGGGCTTATCACGCTATATTCTTAGTTGGGCGTAGTGAGAGAGAGAGGGAGGGTGGGGCTCCTCCCTATCTCTCTCTCTCTCTCTTTATCCCCAACTAAGAATATAGATTAGCCCCACTCGAGCGTTATGCCACCTGGCGGGCAAAAGAGCCAGCTAAGTTGCTCAATATGTTTACAACCTCACACGATTAAAAGAAGCTAACAAAGCAGCTGACAGACAGCAGGGGTGGTTGGCAATTTTCTAAATTTTAAGCTGTTAAAAGTTAAAAAAACACCCAAAAACCGGACATCACATTTTTTCTTAACCCCTTGACTGCCAGAAATTTAAAAAAAAAAAATTGTACAAAATCATGCTATAAAAAAGATAACTGATAGAGCCACTGTAGCAAAAATGGTCTGGGGATAGAACTCTTGTTAGAGCAAAAAAACAGCATATTAAGAGTTCTTCCTCTTCATCTGATGACGTCATCAAGTGATGTCATCAAGTCAGTACGCGATACGTTATACTACGGCAGTCAAGGAGGTTAAAAGCCCTACGCAATCAATGAAAAAACATAAGCCATGCACAAACAATGCGAACATGCACTCCCAGGCTTCTGACAAGAGTTTGCGAATGACAGCGACACACAAAACTAAAAACGCTACCTTGCAAAATCAAAACACGAACAAAAAAACAAAACACCGCAAGACGAGCAACATCTTTTGTAAACCCTTCAAAACTTAAGAGCGCTTTACCCATCCTGCACATTCTTTAACCCTTTCACCACCAATGTCGCATTTTAACACCACACTGGTTTAACCCTTTCACCGCCAATGTCACATTTTAACACCACACTGGTTTAAACCCTTTCGCCGCCAATGTCACATTTTAACACCACAATGGTTTAACCATTTCACTGCCAATGTCGCATTTTAACACCACACTGGTTTAACCCTTTCACCGCCAAATGTCGCATTTATGCACCACACTGGTTTTAACCCTTTCACCGCCAATGTCGCATTTATGCACCACAATGGTTTAACACCCATGTCACTAAAAAGCATCAAATCAGGGCCTGTTACCCAAATACCCTATTTTCTATACTTTCGGAGGTAAGGACAGGCCTAATGTTAAATACGTCACAGAGGAATGCCCAATATTGCAGATTTTTTTTCTCTTCTCAGTTAAGTTTAACGGTATTTTTTGGGGGATGAAAAATGGCTGGCGGTGAAAGGGTTAACACCCATGTCACTGAAAGGCATGAAATTAGGATCTGTAGCTATCCAATGACCTTGTCTTACCAATCTTGGGAGATAAGACAAGGCCTTATTTGACCCATGACATTTATAAGGGGGTTCACAGCATTGCAGACGCCAAATTTTCTTGACCCAGGTTTAAGTTTGACAGACATTTTTTGGCTGAAAAATGGCTGGCGGTGAAAGGGTTAAAAGCATTTGCAACCCTGACTGTAAACCAAACCCCACTATTTATGAAAGTCCTCCCAACCCTGACTGTAAACCAAACCCCACTATTTATGAAAGTCCCCCCAACCCTGACTGTAAACCAAACCCCACTATTTATGAGAGTCCCCCCAACCCCGACTGTAAACCAAACCCCACTATTTATGAAAGTCCCCCCAACCCTGACTGTAAACCAAACCCCACTATTTATGAAAGTCCCCCCAACCCTGACTGTAAACCAAACCCCACTATTTATGAGAGTCCTCCCAACCCTGACTGTAAACCAAACCCCACTATTTATGAGAGTCCCCCCAACCCTGACTGTAAACCAAACCCCACTATTTATGAGAGTCCCCCCAACCCTGACTGTAAACCAAACCCCACTATTTATGAGAGTCCCCCCAACCCTGACTGTAAACCAAACCCCACTATTTATGAGAGTCCTCCCAACCCTGACTGTAAACCAAACCCCACTATTTATGAGAGTCCCCCCAACCCCGACTGTAAACCAAACCCCACTATTTATGAAAGTCCCCCCAACCCTGACTGTAAACCAAACCCCACTATTTATGAGAGTCCCCCCAACCCCGACTGTAAACCAAACCCCACTATTTATGAGAGTCCCCCCAACCCCGACTGTAAACCAAACCCCACTATTTATGAAAGTCCCCCCAACCCTGACTGTAAACCAAACCCCACTATTTATGAGAGTCCCCCCAACCCCGACTGTAAACCAAACCCCACTATTTATGAGAGTCCCCCCAACCCTGACTGTAAACCAAACCCCACTATTTATGAGAGTCCCCCCAACCCCGACTGTAAACCAAACCCCACTATTTATGAGAGTCCCCCCAACCCTGACTGTAAACCAAACCCCACTATTTATGAAAGTCCCCCCAACCCTGACTGTAAACCAAACCCCACTATTTATGAGAGTCCCCCCAACCCTGACTGTAAACCAAACCCCACTATTTATGAAAGTCCCCCCAACCCTGACTGTAAACCAAACCCCACTATTTATGAAAGTCCCCCCAACCCTGACTGTAAACCAAACCCCACTATTTATGAAAGTCCCCCCAACCCTGACTGTAAACCAAACCCCACTATTTATGAAAGTCCACCCAACCTTACAAAAATGAAGCGACAACTGAATACAGGAACAGTGCCCCTGAGATTAAAATTTCAGCTTTTTTGTACTTGTCCCCTCCCCCTCCCATCAAATTTTCGCAGTGACAATTAAATTCTCACTGAGAAGCAACATTCTGACATTTGTTGTTGTTGAAAGAATAGGGGTAGGATCGGGATCAGCCTTGGATTGTTTCCATCAAATTGAAAGAGGCAGACTTTCTTCTTCTTCTGCGTTCCCAGAGCATTAAAGACCCACCACGTCACGTGTCAAAATCATGGTTTTCACGTGTTTTTCCCTCTTATGGCTGGTAAGAAATCTTAAGAAAGCTTCCTAGCGTAAGAGGGAATGTGACATGTGACGTGGGGGGTCTTTAAGGCCATAACGGTTAAGGTATGCATCATGTGTCCGGTTCTCAGTCTTCACTGGTCTCCTCCCCGCTGCACACAGCTGACACGTTCCGATTTCGGAGGAAGCAGACTTTGAGATTGAAGGTTGTAAATATGGGTGGGGTGGGGGGGGTGGGAGGTTGACTACAGTACAAGACTGCCCATATTTCCTACAATAATCAAACATCTAATACAAGCTATCCTTCCCACAACAAACAGAGTTGACATTTTCTTACAATGTGAATCTCCCCTCTCTCTCCCGTTTACGTGCCCACGTGAACACAATGTGAATGTGAGGAATGGCACACGATGCAACGAGGCTTTATACTTGGGTGCAACTCCCCAAAATGAAAAAAAAAACTGAAAGGCAGGGGTCCAGGGACCCATGGCCCCGGCAGGGTACAGGGGCAGAGCCCCGTCGGACGATTCAAGGGGGACAACTTAAGAGAGAGATATAATAGAGACAGACAGTTAAAATGATAGACAGAGACAGTTTGAGTCTGATAAGCCTTGTAAAATTATTACATTGCCTTTGTAAACTTCCAAGATAGAACTAGACTAAGTTCAAAACGCACAAAATCGCTTGTGGTCAAATTTTTGTTTTTGATGAATTAAAAAAACACCTGAAGATCAGTTTCTGGTAAAAATTAAAAATACTGAAATCAGTGTAAAAATGAAAGAGTAGCACCCCACGTTTACACTGCACATTCTCCGATGTGGTGAGTAACTGAATTGCGCATCCTCCAAAGTCGGAGTGTGGCTGCCCACGTGGCGAGGTAATAAAAAAAAACGGTCACACACGTAATGCGTCTCATCCCTAGCTGGTGCAATTGTACCATGGTATATACGGGTGCTTTGGCCGTTGCGATGATCCCTGGAGTCTTTAAGCCAGGGAATGACAACGACCACAACAACTGAATTGCGCACGCCACCGAACGCCTTCTTAAAGTCATCGCCCTAGCGCTTAGCGAAGTACTATAAAGCCATTGGAAATTATCTGCCTCTGATCACTAGGAAGCATGCTTGATTCAGTCATAAAGTTATCGCCCTTAGCGTGTCGCGAAGAAAACCCCATTACAGTCCAACACCTCAACATCACTGCATTTTCACACTCTAGACAGAAATCAAGAGACACAACCCGCGCGAGCACGCGGTGCGTGTGTGCGCGCATGTTTGTGTGTGTGTGTGTGTTGTGTGCAATTTGAAATGCGCAAAAAGTTGACCGCCAAAGGATTGAAATAAATTTGTTGGAGAATTGCTTGATCATTACATTTTTGGTGTGTGTGTGGTGTGTGTGTGTGTGTGTGTGAACATGCGCGAAGAGTCGCAGAGAGAGAGAGAGAGAGAGAGAGATAGAGAGAGAGAGAGAGATAGAGAGAGAGTGTGTGGTGTGTGTGTGTAGAGAGAGAGAGAGAGAGAGAGAGAGAGTGTGTGTGTGTGTGTGTGTGTGTGTGTGTGTGAGTGTGATGTGTGTGTGTGTGTGTGTGAGAGCCCGTATTTGTGTACATGTGACTTACTATTTCAGTAGTTGATTTTAAAATATTAGTCATCGTGCATGTGATTAAGTTCAAGCCTTAATGTGTGAGAAGGCGAAAAAACCCTTGGAAAATTAACAGCAGTTAATTGTTATTCAATCAATAATTTCCTTTCCACTCCCTGTAAAAAACACACCGCAAAAACCCAAAATAACAAGTGCCAACACAAAATGAATCCCATACCACTTCAATACAAAAAAGAAAACATCATGATTAAAAACTGTCCACAACAGTGCAGAAAGTACCAAAGCTAATATAATATTAACCCTTTCACCGCCAATGTCGCATTTTTTGCACCACAAAGGTTTAACATCCATGTCACTAAAAAGCATCAAATCAGGGCCTGTTATCTGAAGACCTATTTTCGTAATTTTTCAGTAATTTTGGGAGGCAAGGATAGGTCTATGTTATAAAGGTCACAGAGGAATTTGCAATATTGCAGATTTTTTTTTTCTCGGTCCAGGTAAGCTTAATGGTATTTTTGGGCTGAAAAATGGCTGGCGGCGAAAGGGTTAAACCAATGTTTTCTTTAGAGACACCCTGATATTATGCCAGAAACTTCTGTACACATATTTGGTGTGCACATTAGACATTAAAGAGACATTAGACCTTAAGTTCTTGGGCATACAGTGGAGTACTCTTAACACGAAATTCAGGGGACAAAGATTTTTGTTTTGTGTTAACCATTATTTGTGTTAAGCATTAAAGCATTTTCGACAAAATCGCAGTCAAAAATGTGAAACTGAAGTTCTGCTACCTGAACGAGCAGTAGTGCTGCAGACGACGCACTTTGTGCCGGACTGCCGCCAGTTCATACTTTCCGACTTCCAACTTCCTGACCAGTACATGGCACAGTATAGATGAACACTTGAGCTTTGCGACGGCTTTTGCAAAGTTAGTAAGGAAATATTTGGCGGCTCCAGATTCATTTAGTGCGAACTGTGGTACGATAAACAACAATCGGACCAAGTTTTTGTTTGTGTGTTAACCACATTTCATGCTGTGCTGAGAAGAAAATCTGTGTGTAAAACAATCTTTTTTAAAGTAATAATAAAGAGGGGTTTCGTCCGTTCAAACAGATTTTTGTGTGTTAACCAATATTTTGTGTTATCCAGCTTTGTGTTAAGTCTACTCCCCTGCATATATAACACAAGAGCTACACTGTACGGGCGCGCCATTTCCCCCCGACACAAAGATCATTGGACCTTAGATTCTTGTGCATAGTATCTTCTTCTTCTTCTTCGTTCGCTCAGACAGTTTCCTGTCACATGAGCGTAGATGCGTCATGCTGCGTTATGCGCCTAACTAAGAAATAGTTAGGCCCAGCATGTCCCGACTTCGACTGAAGAAATCTTTGTAAGAATTTATAGAAAAAAAGGCAGGAGAATGGGCCAGTGAGATAGATAGATAGATGACAGTAAGCAAAGGTAAAAGGCAGAGTCAAAGAGGAGTGATGGATTAGAGGAAGTTACAAGCACAGAACTTCTAGAAGGTGGGGAACTATTTGTACGAAAGACCCCCAAAAAAAGGTATCCCCCACGGGGGGGGAAAGGTATCCCCAAGGGGGGGGGGGGGGTTTGCATAGTACATGTATAATACTAGAGCATGGGTGAAAGTGGAACATTCTCTCAATCCTGAAGGACGAAAAAAAAAAAACACGTTTCAAAGTTGCTCTGTGAATTTCCCCCATCTTGAAGTGGCGATTGGGATCAGAAATAATGTCCAATAAGTGTGGTGTCTCTGTTTATACAGGATGGGTTGGGGTGGGTGCTAAAATCGCATAGTCTATCATTCTTTTTTACCTTTTTTTTTTTTGTTTTTTTTTTTTTTTTTTTTTTTTTGTTGTTTTTTTTTTTTTTTTTATTTCCCGACCACCAAGTTCACATTTTAGCACCAGAGTGACTTAAACACCTATGGCAGGCATGGTGGTAGTGGATGCAAAGTGGTTTTTCAATGAAAATAGCTGGTGGTCCAGGGGCCCGAAGAAAATTCAATAAATAAGTGAAATTTTCACTTTTTCATGCCATTTCAATGCATTTTTCAATAATTTTGTTTCAAACTGTTTCGCGGATTTTCCGCGATTCGCGGAGGTCCACCATGCTGCTATGTCACTGAAAGGCATCAATTGGGGTCTATTATCCAAAGACCCTATGTCTTTGTTTTTAGTAAAGTAAAGGATAGACCTTATTTTATATATGTCACAGAAGAATTTCCAATATTGCAGATGATTTTTTTTTTCTCTACCCAGGTAAATTGCCATCAAATCCTGGCAGAAATGTTGATTTTATACGACCATGGATCCGATGACAAGATGGTCAATCCTGGAAGACGTTCTATCAGCATTCCAACCCCTGATTTC
Organism: Phymorhynchus buccinoides; assembly: GCA_017654935.2. NCBI lineage: Eukaryota > Metazoa > Mollusca > Gastropoda > Neogastropoda > Raphitomidae > Phymorhynchus > Phymorhynchus buccinoides. The sequence continues at coordinate 13,242,652 of CM065690.1, read as the reverse complement.
AGAAACAAGCCCGCAATACCTCACCCATGCTAGAGCTAAACTACAGAGGCACCACTAAGACCATGGATCCGGATGACAAGATGGCACAATCCTGAACGTCTTTCTATCAGCATTCCAACCACTGATTTCAGGAACAAGCTGAACTACCTTCACCATGCTAGAGCTAAACTACAGAGGCTACACTAAAAGACCATGGTCCGGAGACAAGATGGCCAATCCTGAAAGACTTTATCAGCATTCAACCCTGATTTCAGCTCTGAAATACTTCACCCATGTAGAGCTAAAACTACAGAGGATACCACTAGAGACCATGGATCCGGATGACAAGATGGCCAATCCTGAAGACTTTCTATCAGCATTTCCAACCCTGATTTCAAGCCTGAACTACCTTCACCCATGCTAGAGCCTAAACTAGCAGAGGCTAGCACTAGAGACATGGATCCGGATGACAAGATGGCCAATCCTGAAAGACTTTCTATCAGCATTCCAAACCTGATTTCAGAACAGCCAGAACTACCTCACCCATGCTAGAGCTAACAATACAGAGGCTACCACTAAAGACCATGGATCCGGCTGACAAGATGGCCAATCCTTGAAGACTTTCTTATCAGCATTTCAACCCTGATTTCAGGAACAAGCATGAACTACCTTCCACCCATGATAGATCTAAAATACGGAGGCCTACCACTTTGTCCCAGTTGTTTTTCTTCTAGACATGATGGACCTTAAATTCTTTTACATAGTATAATACCAGGCTAAAAAAACACCAAAGAAACATCCAAATCATTTAAATACTATCAAATGCCAAAGACATTCATTGCCAAACACCTTGCCATGCGTTTGTCTGTGTTTGTTAATAGATCTCTTTGTCACGTTTCTGCCGTTAAAGCCCCACCACGTCACATGATTTTCCCCTCTAAAAGATTTCTTATCACAGAGAGAGAGAAAAAAAATGTGAAAAAAAATGCGGATTTCACTCACGGACGTGGGGGGTCTTTAACGCAATGGGACACGCGACTCGAAAATAATATAGTTACTTTCCTCTGCGTCGGTTGAGATGCAACGGATAACAAGAAGGTAAAAAACCCCAAAAACAGGCAAGGGAAAAGGAAAGGAGTAATGGCTGTAGCATAATATCTTGAAGGGCAATGATCTCATATACATATATTGCATGGGTGCTCCTGGGAAATTTTGAAAAATCCTGCAAGGCAGGGGTCAGGGGCCGCCAGTTAACAACTCGAATTAAACGATCCTAAAATATAAAGTTTGAGGCAAAAGGACATGCAAATATTTCTCTTGTGTCATTTCTGTTATATTCACACGTGAGAGAAACCGATTAAAACGTTTACAAATAGGCAAATTGTTGCCTCTCAAATTCGCATAATCTCCGGAATATTAAAAAATCCTGCATTTTCAGGACGTCCTAAAAGAATGCACCTAACATCCTGAAAGCAGGAGCATCCATGTATTAACCTATACTTAAAGATAAAGAATGCACCTCACATCCTGAAAGCAGGAGCATCCATGATATCACCTATCCTTAAAGATAAAAATGCACCTCACATCCTGAAGCAGGAGCATCCATGGTATATACTATCCTTAAAGCTAAAGATGCACCAACATCTGAAAGCAGGAGCATCATGATAACCTATCCTTAACGAAAAGAATGCACCTAACATCTGGAAAGGCAGGAGCATCCATGGATATACCTATCCTTAAAGATACACGAAGCACTACATCCTGAAAGCAGAGCATCCCATGTATATACCTATCCTTAAAGATTAAAAAGAATGCACTCACATCCTGGAAAGCAGGAGCATCCCTGTATATACTCTATCCTTAAAGATAAGAATGCACATCACATCCTGAAAGCAGGAGCACCATGTATATACATATCCGTAAAGATAAAGAATGCACCCCTAACATCCTGAAAAGTAGGAGCACATGTATATACCTATCCTTAAAGAAAATAATGAACCTACATCCTGAAAGCAGGAGCCCCATGTTATATACTATGCCTTAAAGATACAGAATGCACCAGACATCCTGGAAAGCAGGAGCTACCATGTATATACCTATCCTTAAGATAAAGAATGCACCCTAACCATCTGAAAGTAGGAGGATCCCTGTATATACCTATCCTAAAGATAAAGAATGCACGAACATGCTGAAAGTAGGGACATCATGTATAACCTATCCTTTAAAAGATAAAAGAATGCACATAACATCCTGAATGAAAGCAGGAGCTATCAATGTATATACCTATCTTAAAGATAAAGAATGCCCTAACCTCCTGAAAGTAGGAGCACCCATGTATATACCTATCCTAAGATACGAAGGCACCTCAACATCTGAAAGCAGGAGATCCATGTATATACTATCCTTAAAGATAACGAATGCACCCTAACATACACGAAAGTATGGAGCATCCATGTATATTACCTATCCTTAAAGAATAAAGAATGCAATTCTAACATCCTGAAAGTAGGAGCACACATTGTATATACCTATCCTAAAAGATAAGAATGTCACCTAACATCCTGAATAGCAGGAGCACCTAGCACCATGTATATACCTATCCTTAAAGATTAAAGAATGCACATACTAACATCCTGAAAGCAGGAGCACTCCATGTCTATACCTATCCTTAAAGATAAAAGAATGCACCTAACATCCTGAAAGCAGGAGCACCATGTACTATTACCTATCTTAAAGATAAAGATGCCCCTCACATCTGAAAGCAGGAGCATCCATGTATATACCTATCATTAAAGATAAAGAATGCACCTAACATTAATTAACTCCAAAATCTTCTGGACGAAACCCCAAATTTGAAAAACAAAAAATTAACTAGTAGAGCATAAACAAAGCATCCTAAACAATTTTTAAATGTTGTTTGTGTGTTAGTTTAGTTTTAACCTTTCACCGCATGACGCATTCATTGCACCACAAAGTTTAACCACACCCATGTCACTAAAAGGCGTCTCAAATCAGGGTCGTTCACCAAAGACCCTATTTCTTACTTTTGGGCGGTAAGGATAGGCCTAATGTTATTACATGTCACAGCGAATTCACAATATTGCAGTTACATTTTTTCTCTACCCACTTTAGATTCATGGTACCTATTTGCTGAAAAAAAAGTTCTGACGTCGAAGGGTTAAGGAGACGCAACAACTTTAATTTAAAAAAAAAGAGTCAAATTCAGAGACAAAAAGGGGGCTGCGAGGCCTAAAAAAGCCCTATAATCTACCTACCTTAAAAACACAACCACACCCAAAAAACATGGTCGCTGGAAAGAGTTTAATTGCGGTGCTAGTATTATAAGAGTTATACTATTAGACAGAAGCACCGAGTCCCTTCTTGTCGGTTGAAAATACAAGGAAAAAAAAACCAAGAACCGTTACAAAAAAAAATCCACGCAGGTGACAAAGGAAGGCAGTAATGGATTGCATATTATCTCAAAGGAAAATGATCTTATATACATAATGCCTATCCTTGAAAAAACATCAAACCACCCCAAAAACATGGCTGCTAGAAGAGTTAATTGCGGGGCATAGGATCACACGTCGGTGAACTACACAAAATGAAAGAATAATCTGAAAGGCCGGGTCCAGGGGTAATGTCCCCACCCCCCTGACAACTGAAGCCCAAATTGAATTTATGAAGGTATTGTTAGTTTGCTTTTTCCACATTTCTACAACGCTTATTTTAAGAGTTTGAAAAAATACAGTAGACGCACAAAGATCTTGTTTGAAAATTAAGAAAGGAACTTACTTTTCTGGTAAAATTTAAAAAAAAACCAGAAAATCCTTGCTATACCAGGAACCGTTGCACCCAGGAATATACGGACAGGGCTGCAACTACCCCTTGTGGCAGTTTCCAGGGCCAAAACTGCTTAAAAAAACCAGGACACAGACCTACTTCCAGGGATAAACATCGCACCATCATGATCATGAAATATATTTCGTGATCTCGCAGGATTCGCCAACTGAAAATATTTTGGGTTAGTCTTTTGTTGTGCTTTCCCCCGGTGCCAACACGCTTCTATATCAAGACCTTTTTGCGGTTCAGTAACATCACAGAAAGACAATGTCAACAATGCCTGTTGTTTTTGGGGGGATTCCTGTGCTTAAATGAATAGTAAGGTCAGATACAAGACAAGTGACTGCTCTACAAAATTTTGATTCTACTCAGTTTCCAGGGACACTAAAGAGAAAAGTGGATTCGGGACAGGGTGCCATTTAACTGTTTCCAGGACAACCACCATTAGGGGTGGGTGGGTGGTAGGCAGCCCTGGTATTATAACGGAGTTAACAGTATTAACAGAAGCACAGAGCCCCCCCCCTGACAGAAGATGAGCACAAAAGCGAGGAGGGTCAGTGAAAATGGTTCTCACCCGTTGGGCTTGTCCTCCGCTACAAGGGAAAACGGAACAGAAAAAAAAAAAGCCAAACCCCGCCCAGAGGGGCCTTAGTGTAGACGACGTTTATATCGGTTGTCTTGATTAACATGATACAGTGGAACCTCCCTTATAAGACCTCCTCCCATATACGACCTACTTTCCTGAGAATTGCCCTCTTGTAAAGTATTAAAAGAACTCCCTTATAAGGACACCATTTGGATTTTGAAAGTATATAAGGGAGGTATCCACTGTAGTAATTACCGTATTTACGGCTATCGATAAGCGACAAAACTTTTTTTCCTAGGGACTGAGATCGCAGCAATTTATAATTGTGACTGAGTAAATAGTAGAAAAAGAGTTAACAAAATCTGAACTGTGAGTCAATTTTTCCGGGGGGGGGGGGGGGGGGAGCCTTACAATCGGTGCGCCTTGTAGTCCGATGTAAATATGAGTACTCAGTACATGTTACACACACTGCCTAACCCCCCACCCACCCCGATTTCTTCATTGACCAACTCACGAAAATATGACCCCCCTATAAAATACGGCCATCGGAAACAAGCGAACAAAAGAAACAATGGTTGGGACCACCGCCGCGCATACTATCAAAACCGCGTTGCCAAGGCAGTTGACAGTAGAAATGGGAGAGGGCAGAAGAGCGAATCTTGATTCACACTGCCTTTCCCACTTGTACCACAAACGTTGGGCAGGCCACAGCACTGAGTTCAGTAGGATGTGACGACGATGACACTTGTCTCACACGCTACGCTCGGGCCGCATTCTGTTCGCCCCAAATCAAACCCCCAAATGTAACGCCGAAATCGACGTCTTCAGCGACGAGGGTTTTGATATTCATACGCAGGTGTGGGTCCCCAAATTTGATGATGATAGACTGAATAGGTTTTCGAGAAAAAAGGACGAATAGCCTGACGAGATCAGAAAAAAAACAATAGCTCCCCGAACTTCGGCATCGGGGACTAAAATGCATGCAACACCGACAACAAACACAAGGGAATAACAAAAGCATAACTATAATCTGATAAGAAAATTAAAACTTATAATCTACCATATTTTCGGACCAAAAGGCGGTTACTGCATTTTACGGACTATATAAGGCGATACTTTTTTCCCCCAGACTTGAGACCCTGTGCTTATAATAGGATTGATGAAAATAGTACAGTATTTTTGGACTATAAGGCGATCTTCTTTTCTCCCCCATACACACCTAATTATCGACCTTATGCGCCCTAAAGAAACGAGGGCGCCCTATTAAGTGAACCAAATCGTGAGAAGAGAGGCAACGATTGCCGTACTCAGTACAGTCTACGTGAGTCACAACATCGAAAGTGGTAACGAGTCGCCCGATACGGACGAATAATCATGTTGAAATGCTTCAAAATCCCTATTATCGTCCGAAGATACCGTCCAAAACAGATGCCAATAACCTTCATGCATTCGTAAAAAGCATCGTTGTTAGAAGCTTTAAAATGCCATAATTCTACCAGTTTTGCGAAGGGAATTGGCCCAAACACTCAAACCGGAAGTGCCAAAAACGGAACTTTCGATTATTTGAGAAGGGAGCCAACTCTGTTTACGACAACAAAATGGCGGTCGGTAATGTTACAGGACGTTACGGGCTTCAACGTGACTTTCTGTTGCGAGGTGTGTATCGCCTAAACAGAGGGCGCCTTTTACTTGGATTTGTCAGATTTTTCTGAAAATTTACCCTATGTCGAACTGATAAACAGACGCGAGCGCCATGAGCCGAAAAGTACGGTAAGTAACAATAATAAAAAAAAATCTGCATTTTGGTAAAATTTGCCGTTATAATCAGGGCGCTGGCTAAGTTAAGATTAGCCCTCCTCTGCCCCTTCCATTCATTTCAGACGGTTTCAGTCAGGGTTAGGGTTAGGAATAGGGTTGGGTTAGGGTAGGCTCTAGGCGTCAGTTTAGTGTCAACTACATCCCAAAAACCACATAAAAGTTGATGACTAGCTGACCCTAAAACCTATCCATATCCTATTCTTAACCCTAAACCTGAAATTCGTATGAAATGAATGAAGGGGCACAGAGGATGTGAGCTTTTTTAACATTTGCTGGTACGCCTGTAGTCCTCAAAAATATGTACTTTTTTCCCCAGAGAGTGAGACCTCTGCGCCTGTACAATATGACTACTGTAGATACAAAATATCAAAACAAATCTGAATTTGTTGTTGTGCGAAATTGTGGTAGGGTGCGCCTTAAATCAGTGCGCCTTGTAGTCCGTAAAATCGGATAATTATGATATAGGCTCAGGCCTCCCTAACGGTCCCGCAAAAACAAGCGTGTCCAGGGACTCCTCGCTTCCAGCATAGAGGGTCCTAGAGCGGGGGAGAGAGGGTCCCAGTGCATAGCGAATGCTAAAAGAAATTTGTTATAGTGCATCCTGGGACCCTTGCACATTCTTTTAAATGCGTCCTCTAGAAACTTCATAGACCCCCAAAAGGGGTCCCTGGGAGCCCTGAGGGCTGAAATCCACTTCTCAATTACAAAGCCACAAACAAACAAAAAGATCCGTACTGCAACATTGCTCATCCTCATGCAGGATGAGACATCAACAACCATGCAAACGTTACGAATTGTTGTTATGGAAAAATGAGGGCGTCAGGGGAAAAGGGTCGAGGCTGGGGTGGGGTGGGGTGGGGCTGAAATTTGGGAGGGGTGGGCGTGGGGGTAGAGAGGAAAAAGCCGCTGCCAATCTCAACATATAACATGAGGCTATGATAATGAGCATGTCACACACGCGCGCAAAAGTCCCAAATACATTATAGTAACACAAACACAATTGTCATAGCACACCAGGTATAATCCACACATTGCCAAATACTCTCTGTAGCCAGACTGCTTGCTTATTAATATTGTTTTTAAACACATATAACCAAAAAACTGCGAATATCAAAGTGTAAGACCAAAAAACCTAAATTCGTTTCCAGGTTAAGGTTATCGGCAATTTAATAGAAAAACTGTTTCATTTCATGGGAAAAAAAACACGCTTTTTTCAATTATTTCCATTTGTATTCATTCAATGTTTTCAAACTAAGAAACGAGGAAGCAGCAAAATACTTCAACCTCTGACATTAGAAATCGAGTCCAGTATTACTAAAAATAAGTAAAAATTTTTTTTTTTAATTGTTTCAAACTCAAAGCGAGTCTTCAACAAAAGATTTGACGTTGGGACCACCCAAAAAGAGCCCATAAACAAACCACACGAAGAAAAAAGCACACATGTTGAGAAGGACACATCACAAACTGGATCCGATTTACATAACAATAACAGGATCGAAGACCATCAAGATTGCTTGGAAACAGTGCATCTAAAAGAAAACGCCTGCCCCCAGAAATAAGTATATAGTAACTCATTCCCGGGAAAATTCCTAGAAAAACTCTAACTGTAGACGACAGTTTGCGCCAACTTCGAGGAACATTCCAACATCGATTCCCCCGAGTCTAAATTCTT
>CM065690.1:13217317-13234254 GCA_017654935.2 Phymorhynchus buccinoides | reverse complement strand
TCTTAAACAGTTAACACGAGTAATAACGTGTAAGCTATACTAAACTGCCAAAACGATTCATGCTCATTTACATGTTACTACCCAGGGGCGGATCTGAGTGGGGGTGGGGTTCCAGGGTTTCCGGAACCCCCCTCCCCCCTTTGTCCCAAGCATGTGCCTCATACAAGGGTTAAAAAGTAAGAAAAAGGCTCAATTTTTGCTTTAATAATCACTAAACTGCAAACGTTTCCACAAGACCTATACATCTTAAGCTGGGACCTATAATAATAATAATAATAATAATAATAATAATAATAATAGTACATTTATATAGCGCTTTACCTCAGATGAGCCCAAAGCGCTTTACAATCAATTATTCATCAACAGACAACAAAAGCAACATTCAAGAGTGACACCAACCAGCAACAGCGCATATACAAAGCAACTCTTTCTCTCTCTAACACACACACACACACACACACACACACGCACACGCACGCACGCACCTCCCCCCCCCCCCCACACACATAAACACACACAATTATTGACGCCAACTCGTTCATACCCCATTCAGTAAGCCACAGAATCTCCATGGACTCTCCGCGGAACACCCCCGTCCCCCACCCCTTACGGATCACTTGGTCCGCCCCTGCTACCCGTGTTTAACTGGTTAAGACGCACTAATGATTACCAGATCAGAGTAGCTGAGCTGAGGCCTATATAATATTATGCGTGATATATAATTTCATGCGCTGGTCTCCTGTTACGGCCAGTATTACCAAAGACACTGAAAAGAAAAGACTAACATCCGGTCCCTTTTCCCTATATGAGTAGTGAGGACAGAAACACTGGTTATGTCCTTTTCAAACGTGACACATTTAGGTTAAAAACACGTCGATAGGCCAGTTGAATTCTCCTTTCAATAGCTTTGGATAGCCGCCACTGTGAATGGTGTAAGTACCCCACTAACGATAACTCTATCAGCCCGGCTCGCCGTAGCTCTTAAGTAGTCCATCTTACCCTTTTAGAGTCTTTGGTAATACCTTGAACTAAAAGGATCCAAATCGACGGTCGAGCTATAATAGATAGTCCATTGATGTTAAATAATTATTTTTTATGCTTCTTTTTATACTTTAAAAAAAAATGGTGTCGATAATGTGTATGTGAAAGGGGTGAGCATTCTTTTTTAAATTATTTTATTTTGAATATACTTCTTCATATTGTTTTGTAATAATGTTGTTCTTCTTGATTGTTTTCTCTCGTAATATTTGTAAAGCGCTCTGAGGATGATTTTTTTTTTATCATCGAAGAGCGCTATAGAAGCTTTATTTATTAATTATTATTATTATTATTATTATTATTATTACTATTATTTATTATTATTATTGAACATATTGCGAAAACTAATAACTTGTATAAAAAAAAGACTGCAGAGATATAAAAAGCATAATGCCCACTTTATATTATTTGCAGTCTTCTTTTAATTACTAAAAGTTCTTAGTATTTGCACTAACGAGAAAAATATTAAGTCGAGGGACTATTCAAGGATAGTCCGTTTTGACTCTAAGCCATCGTCACACTTTAAATGCGTTGCGAAAGGGACGTACAACTATTATTTATAACAGGCAATCTTGTACCTTTAGTCATCCCCCCACCCCCCCCTCTTCCTCCTCGTCATGTTTACGACCCTCAATCTCAAAGTCTGCTTCTTTCAGATTTATGAAAATAATCCTAGGATAATCCTTATCCTGTACCCCTTTTTCTGAAAAAATGTTTACGACCCTCAATCTCAAAGTCTGCTTCTTTCCGTGTTATGAAAATAATCCCAGAATGATCCTTATCCTGTATCCTTTTACTGAAAAAATTTGGCATGATATTTATTTACTTCTCTGTGAAAAGTTTTTACTGCGAAATTTGAAGGGTTGGGGTTGACTAAAGTATAATATAGCCTGACTATGTATTGCTATTATTATTATTACTATTATTATTATTATTATTATTAATAATTTTTATTGTTATTGTTATTGTTGTTGTTATTATTATACGATAATGGCAACGCAGTAAAAGAGGCGTAGCGTTACGTTTTTGTCGTATTATTATTACAACACTTTTATGCGTTGCGAAAGGGACGTACAACTATTATAACAGGCAATTGTACCTTTAGTCACCCCCCACCCCCCCCCCCGCCTCCTCCTCCTCCTCGTCATGATTACGACCATCAATCTCAAAGTTTGCTTCTTTCAGATTTATGAAAATAATCCCAGAATGATCCTTACTTATCCTGCGACATTTGAAGGGTTGGGGTTGACTAAAGTAGGCCTATAATATAGCCTGACTATGTATTGCTATTATTATTATTATTATTATTATTAGGATTCTCCCTAAGGAGAATACTATTGCATTCGTCAAAATTCTTTTTTTTTTTCTTTTTCTTTTCTTTTCTTTTTCCTTTTCTTCCCCTTTTTTTCGTCTGATTTGGCTGAAATTTTCAGAAAAGTTGCAGGACCTTATGGGTATGTGAAAGTTCAAATATTAAATGGTTTCGCCGAATTGTCGGCAAAATATGGCCCCCAAACCTCCAAAAACCGCGAAATCGGCGAAATTAAATCTTGAATATCTCAAAAACGGCTGCTCGGATTTCGTTCATGTTTTCAGAATCGACTACAAAATAGATTTGCAACACTTCCGGCATAAAACCCAACCGGAAGTCTGAACCGGAAGTGCCACAGCTATGGTCAGGCAGCTTTTATTTGGTTCACGGAATAGCCAAAACCGGAAGGGACGTCACAAAACTAACTATTGGATATTGTAGCCCTTATGTTGGCCCAGGTCTGAAAGGAGTTTGTTGACGATGTGTTAAAGGACCATAGTCATCTCCATTCGGACCTAAAAACGTTATGGAAAACGTTTCAGCATTATTTCCTACTACACATAGACACAGTATACAAACTGTATCTATGTAACCTACCTTTTATGTCACATTCGTCAAGATAAAGTGAGCGCACACACTTTTATTTCGCAAAAATCGGTCTCCTGTTTGCCTGTTTGTGGTCCGTTTTTAATAATATAACTTGTTGGGACACTTTCAGACCTAGCTTATGACGTAACGCTGTCAGAGGATACGTATTATTATTATGACGCCAAGTTGTACACCTTCAAGTTCCTCTCTTCTTGTTCTAGTCCAGGCGAAATTATAAAGCTTACCTTGTTTTGTGATATATATTAGGTTTCTATGTTGATCTAACATGATTTGAGGGTGCTGAATCCAGATCCGTTAAAGGCCAAGTTGTAAATGTTGGATATTTTGAGTTATGACGTAATATTCAAAATGGCCGCCATAGGTATCTAGAGAACTGTAAAAACATGCACTTAACGTAATTGTTTTGTATCTAATGCTTGTTTTGGTAAGAAAAATAGTATAATTTGCTGAAATGATTCAAACTATGGGAATTATATCCTATTTTAGTATTTCTTAGCCCCCAGCAACTGTGGAGAGGGCTATCACGATCTTTCGTGCCCTTTCATTTATCTTAAGAACCATGTCACAGGATCACTTCGAATTTGTGTGTTACTATTTTAATGAAGCTGATATGCCCCTCAGTATGCCTTGTTGACTTTGACCTTTGACCTTGAGTATGTGATTTTATTGTATCAACTATACTTTTTCAACCTTTGCACTGCTGTTGTAAAATGTTTCTAAGCTAAGGTTTATAGAGGATGTTGAATTACTGATGCCTAAGCCATTCATCTGAAATGCTTTACCTTGAATTTGCATGGAATATTTCAACTTTTTGCTTTAATATATTTTAAATAATTGCAGTAACTGTCTCATAATTGGTACATGAGCCAACGGTTAAACATATCTAGATGCTAACCTAAGTACCAATGACATCTCTAGCCTTCATCTTGACGCTTGGCCTTTGTTGTTAGGCGCCAAGCAGAACAACACGGCGATCAGTGTCGATATTTCTTTTTATTTTATAGGTGGGTAAAATGGCCGACATTCCATTGCACGCCGGCACTTTTACCCACCTATAAATTGGCTAATGCACCAATTATGAGACCATTACTGCCAAGATTTAAAACATATAAAGACAAAAAGTTAAAATATTCAATGCAAATTCAAGGTCAAGCATTTAAGATGAAAGGTTTAATAAAATAGGTATCAGGAATTCAATATTCTCTATACACGTTAGCTTAGGAAAAAACAAACACATAGCTTATTTTACCACAGCAGTGCAAAAGTTGAAAAAGTATAGTTGATACAATAAAATCACATACTCAAGGTCAAAGGTCAAGGTCAATAAGGTATACTGAGGGGCTCATCAGCTTCATTAAAATAGTAGCACACAAATTTGAAGTGATCCTCTGACATTGTTCTTAAGATAATTGCCAGGCAAATGAAAGGACACAAAATCGTGATAGTCCTCTCTGCAGAGTGGCTGGGGGCTAATAAGTACAAAAATAGGATATAGTTCACATAGTTTGAATCATTTCAGCAAACTATACTATTTTTTTTACAAATAAAAGCATTAGACACAACATAATTACGGTAAGTGCATGTTTCAACAGTTCTTTAGAGTCCCTTAGTGGCCATTTTGAATATTTCGTCATAGCTCAAAATGCCCAACATTTACAACTTGGCCTCCAACGGATTTAGATTCAGCACCCTCAAATCATGTTAGATCGACATAAAAACCTAATATATATCACAAAACAAGGTCAAGCTTAATTTCGCCTGGACTACTACTAAACTAGGCCTACTGACTACCCTTAACTACGTCATTTGAGCTAATTACCCCTAGACGAGATTTCAAGATAGCAGAGTACACAGAAGAAAAAAGGTCAGCGCAGTTTTGCTAACTTTGAGCTCACAGTATGATTGCGTTCAGTTTTATGCTTGTCTGTGACTTTGAATTATGTCAGAGTTTACAATCCAGATCGATTTTGCATCATTCTGCACGTTATTTACGAGAAGCGTATGAGCCTTTAAACACTTTGGAAGTTATTCAAATATATGTAAATTTGGTTGACCTACTTTCACTAAATTCTCAGGAAAATGGACGGACACTATTCTCATGCTCAATATCGAATATTATACCGATTGGCCAAACGTTAGCCGAAATATTGGCTAAAAATGGCAACATTCGGCCAATATTCAAGCTTGAATAACTCAAAAACGGCTTCGCGGAATGCATTCCTATTTTCACTGATTATTAAGGAGTATCTTTGCAACACTTCCGATATGACACTGAGCCAGAAGTGCCAACTGGAAGTGTGGACGAACACTTTCAAATTTATTGACTCAAAACCCCTTCGACAAAATGCATAGAATGCTACTTAGAGTATGCAAGCCATAGCAGAGTGTTACAGTGATGCAAAGTGACACTGACGTCATTGGTGTCTTGAAGTAAGCTGTGACGTATATAGTAGCTTATGAAATTGCGGTAGGCCACAACAATATCGCCACAGGGGAAATAGTGATGCTTTGTGAATAATTACTGTTAACGTGCTCAGAGACCTCTATGGCCGTAAATCAAGAACTATCGTTGAATGATCCTGATGCGGGTTGAGTAGAAGGCAAGAACTAAACTACATGGCATTAAATCATTCAAGCAAGTCTACACAAATAAGGAAAGGTCTACTCACTCACTCACACACGCGTGCGCGCACATACCCGCACACTTACACACACACACACACACACACACACACACACACACACACACACACACGCACGCACGCACGCACGCACGCACGCACACACACATACACACACACACACACGCATGTACGCACGCACACACACATGCACGCAGAGAGAGAGAGAGAGAGAGAGAGAGAGAGAGAGAGAGAGAGAGAGAGAGAGAGAGAGAGAGAGAGAGAGAGAGAGAGAGAGAGAGAGAGAGAGAGAGAGAGAGAGAGAGAGAGTTAGTTAGATGTCTATTATAGTCCCGTCAACAGCTATGGTTATTTCAGGACTGTCACCGCGTAAAGTTCGACCACGTATAGCAAAACAAAAATCCATGAATCTTAACAACCTACAAAACCTGAAAACATAAAAAAAATACAGTACAATTCATAACATGACACTTCCCTCATTGTACCATATAGCACATAATTCCAGACAGTGCTGGTAACGTAAGCCATTCCGCTCTACTTATCGAGTCCAGGTAAAAAAAACCCAGTAAAAAAGCGTAACAAATACATATTAGTAAGCTAAGATACATAACAAAATGCTATATAAGCAAATATGCACTGTAGAATGGACAACAGGTGCCCACTCAAATGCGTAAGGTATTACGTCTGGAAGCCAGTGTACAATATAAAAAAAAACCCCTGGCATGTCATAAATTGTAAAAAGGAAAAACGTGGAAGGGTTTTATAGAAAAAATGCAGGTGAATGGACCAATAAGGCAGAAAAAAGTAGACGCCAGAAAGCAAAAAGAAGAGAAAAGGCAGAGTCAAAGAGAGTGATAGAGTAGGGGAAGTTACCAGCATAGAACCTCCAGAAGAAGGGGCAACTATTTCTGCTGAAAGACACCCCCCCCCCCGGTATCCCCACGGGAGGGCCCTAACCACGTGAGCCAGCCTAAGCCGTTGCCCGCCTCCTACGAGAGAGAGAGAGAGAGAGAGAGAGAGAGAGAGAGAGAGAGAGAGAGAGAGAGAGAGAGAGAGAGAGAGAGAGAGAGAGAGAGAGAGAAAACTCAGAACTCAGAACTCAGAAACTTTATTTTACAAGGAAAAGAATTTAGGCTGGGCCTAGTCTTCCATTCTGTCATTGGTTCTAAGCATGCAATACATAACTAATACTATAAATGAACATTGAGACACAGGAAAATCGCCAACAAAAAAAAACAACTAACAGTAATATAGCAACGACATAGTAGGCAGAGCATCAACATAAGCAATAACAAGGGCGTCGCCGAGCGGCAGACATGTCCGTCACCAGAAATGCCACGCACTTGCGACACCCCGTAGAGTGTCACATCCTGACACAAAATTGGAAGGGATTCTGTCTTCTAGTTCACGAGATACAGCTTGAAGAAGAAATATATAGCGCAAAGAAGGAAATTTCGGTTTTCAAGGTCACACTTCAAGGTCAAGGTCAGCATGGTGATAATTTATGCTCGGATGTTTTCTTCTCTAGGGTATACAGTACCACACACAATCTGAAGCGCTTCTGTCAAGTACAAATGTGGAAAATATGGCTTAAAACCCAATGTGTAGACCCCTACCACTTTCAAGGCCTACGGATCGCCCGGACCGTGACCTTGACCTTGATCGGTATGCCAACATCATAACGGGCATAAGCCAAAGTACCTTCATGCCAAATTTGAAACTCTAACACTAACGGTGTGGGAGTTATGGCCCCTGAAAGATTTTCGGTTTTCAAGGTCGTACGCCAAGGTCAAGGTCACGACGGCAATATGGTTTGCGCGGATGCCTTCCTCTCATGGTGACACACCAGCACACACAATTTGACGTGATTCTGTCAACCCGTTCGAAAGATATCCTTGGGACAGACAGAAGGAGAAAAAAATGACCCTCCGATTTTCAGGCTCCAGCGATCTTTTTGACCTTGACCTTGACCTTGATCGGTATGCCATCATCAGAACGGGCATAAGCCAAACCACCTTCATACCAAGTTTCAACATCCTATGTTGATCGGTGCCCGAGATATGGCTAAAAATAGATTTTCGGTTTTCAAGGTCGTACGTCAAGGTCAAGGTCACGACGGCAAAAGATCTCTTCCTATTAAGGAGGCACACCTTCACACAAAATTGACGCGATTCGGTCAAGCGGTTCGGGAGATATCCTTGGGACAGACAGAAACCCCCCCCAAAAAAAACCCAACAACAAACAAACAAACAAACAAACAAAAATACAAACCAGCCCATCGCAATAGTCCGTCTTGGTGACGGACTAAAAACAAATAAAATAGAAAACTAACCAACCAATTAAACAAAGTAATAGATTAAAAACACCCCAATCACTACAATATACTTCTTCTACTACAATTACTACTACTAGTGTTAGACGGAGAGAGAGAGAGAGAGAGAGAGAGAGAGAGAGAGAGAGAGAGAGAGAACTTTGTGTTTAACTTTATTACGCAAGGACGTAAACGAGACTAAGACAAAACATGGACCGTGCAGTAGGACAAAGCAATCAGGCAATAGATATGGGCATAGGCCCTACATAACGATTCAAGGCATCAATGAACAAGGTTGGAACAGAACGAAATAACCAAACAGCTAACAGCTAGAGAAGTCAACAAACAGAAATTCAAGTTAAAAAGGGGAGAAAAAGCTACATGAATTTATAAACAGCATTAGTGTTTCAACATGTGTAATCATATAGTAAAAAGCCAACTGTCCGTCCGTGTGTGTGTGTGTGTGTGTGTGTGTGTGTGTGTGCACTTTCAAAGCTAACCTCAAAACCCACCTGTTCCCCCGTCATTAAAGCTCCTCTCTCTTTATCTTCTCTCTCTTGCCATTAGGTCTGTTTCTGCTATATTCCATTTATGTTATTTGTGTGTGTTCGCGTTGTATTGCGTTTGTGTTTGAATGCGCTTTGAATGCTAACGTGTGTGTGCGCTTTGATTTGATTTCTATCAAGATTCAGCGCCGTATAAATACTGTATGTTGTTGTTGTTGTTGTTGTTGTGTGTGTGTGTGTGTGTGTGTGTGTGTGTGTGTGAAACACAAAACGGGCCTTATAACTTCGCCGTTTTTCAACCGAATCGCTTCAAATTTGCTGTGAGCCCTAACATGGCAACGGCAACCGAGGCGGCCGTGTCATTTGCGCGGTTTCGCAAATGCGCGAAACGCGCATCCGCCGGCCTCTCGGCGCCCGTATCTCCGGCATTTCTGGACCGATTGCCTTTGCATTTGGCAGGAAGCTGACCCGGAATGGTGACTATCCGTGTACCAAACCGGAAGCGAATCGGTTCAGAAACGCGGGCACTATACGACTCCAGCGTTTCTTAACCGAATCGCTTCAAATTTGCTGTACTCAGCGTTACCAGTACTTGGCGTTACCGTTACTAGGCGTTACCGTTACTAGGCGTTACTGGTACTCGGCGTTGCGCTAGTCATATAATAAAAAGACAACGGTCTGCTGAGTGTGGAACACGAAACGGGCCTTATAACTCCGCCGTTTTTCGACCGAATCGCTTCAAATTTGCTATGAGCCCTAACGGGGCGATGGCAACGGCAACCGAGGCGGCCGTGTCATTTGCGCGGTTTGGCAAATGCGCGAAACGCGTATCCACCGGCCTCTCGGCGCCCGTATCTCCGGCATTTTTGGACCGATTGCCTTTGAATTTGGCAGGTAGATGACCGGGGACGGTGACTATCCGTGTGCCAAACCAGAAGCGAATCGATTAAGAAACGCGGGCGGAGGGGGGGCTGGAGGGGGGGGGGGATGGTGGGGGTGTGTGGGGTGTGGTGGTGGGTGATCAGGGGGGGGGGGATGGTTGGGGGGGGGGGGGGTGCGGTGGGGGGGGGGGTGTTCACGGAGAAGAATGAATGCTTTTTTTGTTTTAGTTGTGGGTCCCCAGATTTATCAAAACGGACCTACAATGGTTGAACCACAGATTAAGAACCTCTCTGGTTGAACTAAGTAGGCTTTCAGTTCGTTTTTCTTTTTAGTCTACGATCGCAAAGGAGTATGTTTTCGTTCAGGTTTGTTTCCTTTTTGTCCGTCACCATAGGTGAAGGACTTTGCTGTCGGCTGGTTTGTATTTTTGTTTTGTTTGTTTGTTTGTTTGTTTGTATGTTTGTTGTTTGTTTGTTTTTCTGTCTGTCCCAAGGATATCTTCCGAACGGGTTGGCACAATCGCTTCAAATTTTGTGTGAAGGTGTGCCACCTTAATAGAAAGAGATCCGAACATGAATTATCAAGGTCAAGGTCATGACCTTGGCGTACAACCGTGAAAACCGAACATCTTTAAGGGGCCATAACTTCCACACCGTTGGTCTTACAGTCTTCAAATTTGGCATGGAGGTACTTTGGCTTATGCCCTTTCTGATGATGGCATACCGATCAAGGTCAAGGTCACGGTCCGGGAGATCGGTAGGCCTTGAAAGTGGTAGGGGTCTACAAACTGGGTTTTAAGCTTTATTTTCCACATTTGTACTTGACAGAAGCGCTTCGGATTGTGTGTGGTACTGTATACCCTAGAGTAGAAAACATCCGAGCATAAATTATCGCCATGCTGACCTTGACCTTGAAGTTTGACCTTGAAAACCGAAATTTCCTTCTTTGCGCTATATATTTCTTCTTCAAGCTGTATCTCATGAACTAGAAGACAGAATCCCTTCCAATTTTGTGTCAGGATGTGACACTCTACGGGGTGTCGCAAGTGCGTGGCATTGCTGGTGACGGACATGTCTGCCGCTCAGCGACGCCCTTGTTTTGTTTGTTTGTTTGTTGTTCTTTTCTGTCTGTCCCAAGGATATCCCGAACCGCTTGACCGAATCGCTTCAAATTTTGTGTGGTGGTGTGTCCCCATGAGAGGAAGGCATCAGCGCAAAACTTTTCGCCGCCCTGACCTTGATCTTGGCGTATGACCTTGTAAACCGAAAATCGTTTAGGGGCCATAACTTCCACACCGCAGGTCCTAGAGTCTTGAAACTTGGCATGGAGGTACTTTCGCTTATGGCCGTTCTGATGATGGCATACCGATGAATGTCAAGGTCAAGGTCAGGGAGATCGGTACGCCTTGAAAGTGGTAGGGGTCTAATAATTGGGTTTTTCTGTCCCATGCATATCTCCCGAACCGCTTCACAGAATCGTTTCCAATAGGGCGTTTTCCACGAGTGTTCGTTCACTATACCAGACTACTAATTTGCCCGAGCTCGTTCTGCCCGAGTTGCGTTGACCTTTCTAATTCAACTCTCTAAATTCAACTCTATGAAATTCAAGGTCACCGGCGCGTGGCAAATGCTCTATTGTGTGTGGTGGCGTGTCACCATGAGAGGCAGGCATCCGCGCATAAATTATCGCCGTCGTGACCTTCACCTTGGCGTATGACCTTGAAAACCGAAAATCTTTAAGGGGCTATAACGTCCACACCGTTGGTCTTAGGGACTTCAAACTTGGCATGTAGGTACTTTGGCTTATGGTTGTTCTGATGATTGCATACCGATCAAGGTCAAGGTCATGGAGATCGGTAGGCCTTGAAAGTGGTAGGGGTCTAAAAATTGGGTTTTCAGCCACAAAAGTAAAAATATAATATTTCGCGGACCCGGCGAAACCGGTACTCAGCGTTACCGGTACTTGGCGTTACCTGTGCTAGGCGTTACCGGTACTAGGCGTTACCGGTACTGGGCGTTGCGCTAGTAGTTAATAATAAAACAAATATACACATAACTAGATAGTCATACACACAACTAGATAAGTCAATAAACAGAAATTCAGGCTGAAAAGAGGGAAAAGCAACATGAATTTATAAACAGCATTATTATTTCAACATGTGTAATGACTAATTAAAATTAAAAACAGCAACAACAAAACATACACACACTAGATAATGATACACACAAATAGATAAGTCAACAAAGAGTTATTCAAATTAACAAAGGGAAAAAAGCTACACGAGTTAGGATTAGTTGAAACAGCATTAGGATTTCAACATGTGTAATAGTTAATAAAAAACAAATCATACAAAAGGAACGTCAATCAAAATATAGAGAAATGAAGTAAACACAGGAAGAAGAAGAAGAAAAAGAAAATGAAGAAGAAAAAGAAAAAGAAGAACTTGAGAAGAAGAAGAAGAAGAAGAGAGAGAGAGAGAGAGAGAGAGAGAGAGAGAGAGAGAGAGAGAGAGAGAGAGAGAGAGAGAGAGACTTTTTATAGAGCGTAATAGAATAAGCAATAAGATGCTTTTTTTGCATCCAGCCCTCTGAGAAAAAGACATATATAAAGCTAAAAATGGAAAACAAATGCGAAGAGAGAGAGAGTGAGAGAGGGGAACAAAGAGCGAGAAAGAGAGAGAGAGAGAGAGAGAGAGAGAGAGAGAGAGAGAGAGAGAGAGAGAGAAGAGAGAAAGAAAGAGAGAGAGAGAGAGAGAGAGAGAGAGAGAGAGAGAGAGAGAGAGAGAGAGAGAGAGAGAGAGAGAGAGAGACACACACACACACGCATGCATGCATGCATGAATGAATGAAAGAATGACGTTTGGAAAGTCCTCTCTTTGAAGATAGATCATTTGGCCACAGTATTTCGCTGTTTTATATTTTTTTCAAAAAGCAACAACAACAAAAACACACACAAAAAACACACCACTGTCCGGAATTCGGACCCGTCCGACATTTAGGTCCCTTTCTTTACTCTTGGTCTGTCCCCTGAAGTCGGAGTATGGCCGCCCATGTGGCGGGGCCCTTTAAAAGCAGCCATGCACGTAATCTTCCCACCCAAGGCCATGCGAAATGTTCACATGGCACTGGGTGTGCCACCAGAGTGATTAAAGACCCCCCCCACGTCACGTGTCACATTCCCTCTTATGCTAGGAAGATTTCCTAAGATTTCTTACCAGCTATAAGAGGGAAAACACATAAAAACCGTGATTTTGAAACGTGACGAGGGGGGTCTTTAAGCTAGGGAACGAAAACAACAACACCTGGTGTGTCGATTCCATAGGGTTCATGCTTGTATATAATAAATTATAATTAATTTCCTTTTAGAGTCTATCGGTTGTGAAAGATCAAAGTAGCTCTCGACATTCCAACTCGCAGAACTATATTCTTTGCGGATCAATGAGTTTTGCTATGGTGCAGCGGTTGGTTTGATTTAGATCGACATGGAGACGCATCTGGCTTATCCTGTATGTTTGATTATCAGCTGATTGTATCTGAAAGTGGTAAAAATCGGTATAATATTGTATGTTATTTCGAATTTGCAAATGGAACATTGCTTATTCCTGTTTCTCGAGACTGTGATATTTATCCCACGAGACCTCCGAAACATCAGGATCTCCCGAGATAGGATAAAGTAATATCCTATTGCAAAGCCAAGATAACACATAGTAATGTGAGTCTAGTATTTGAATGACCTACACAAGTTTTCATCTGTCTGATAGAATGTTTCGTTAGTGAATTGTACAATAAGACCAACTAAGTATTGGTAGTGTATTGTTTTATCACTACTGACAGATAAAAAAAGAAAAACTATCAATAACGACACAACCAATGTAGTGGCTGAATGTCCTGGTGCTGGGTACTTGGCTGATCAAAACCAAACAGAGTACACAATGCTGCGAGTTAATGCTACAGACTGTAAGAGCTCTTCGACAACACACACGGTCCGTCAGGGACTAGTGTACGCTGTATGTGGTGATTCCTCCACTTTCTGTATTATACATATAGTAGCTCCACAAAATAGGTTTGTGATGGTTTATCTCCAACGCTTGGCATACTGGTGTGACGCAAGACAGTGGGAAACACAAGTCAGATTCACAGGTCAAATGTATTTTGACACGACAGGTACTGTGACGTGTGACTGGCACAGCTCAGCAAAAATGTACCACTTGTCTGAAAAACGCATCAGTGTCTCACATCACAACACTCCTCAAATCAGGATTCAGTTTTATGTTGAAACTGAACATATTGTCCTAAACGAAACTTCCAAGTTTTCTTCTTATGTCATTGTTCCACATGTCAGACCCCAAAGGTTCACTCGTGAACTGAAATGGTCTCCTGGATATGTTATCATGATCAGCTTTCTGCAAGTTCGTTCTCCTTCACTTTGTTTCACAGGCGACGTCATGCTACGATTCAAGTACCAAGGAATAAATAGGGGCCAGGAAAAGGTTGTGCGCTTTTGTGCCAATAATCTTACGCCAGCAAAAATATTCCCTACATACAGTATTCAACTGTTGTTTGCAGCTTGTGTGCCTGACCAATCAAATATGGAACTGTATGTTTCTGCCATCTCTGAAACTAATCAACCCACCCAAATACCCAATGGTTTATTCAATTGTTCTGCAACTGAGTATTCTCATTTTCAAGATCATCTCTACTGTAACCTGAAGACAGAGTGTGAGGATGGACGTGATGAGACAGAGCACTGTCCCTTCAGTGGTCCCGGATGTCAGGGTCTGGTAGCTTCACGAAACAAATGCTTCAAACTCCTTGTTACTCGAGATATATATGAACTGCAAGTGCACAAATACAGATGTAAAGCAGTGGCAGACAAACTGGCGTCGTTGAAAACAAGAACGGAACAGGATGATTTGTTTTCAATTGTTAAATTGTATGCAAACTTCCTTCTTTATTTTGGCTACATTTCAGGTTGGTACACACAACCGTTCCTATATGGTAAGTTTCGTGCCTGGTCAGATGACGATGCTGTGATCTACAACATGAACCATTTTCACGTACAATCCCAACACATTCCCTCCAGGCAAACAAAAATAGGGTTACTCGATACAATGGTACTTACTACAAAGAAACGAGTACCTCGTATCCACACGGGTGCCACTCTTTGTGAAGTTGTTAATAATATACGCACTAATATTTCAACCCATCCGTCGTCATCTCGTTTGCCGGTGCCTAAATTTATCCTCACAAACACACGCCAAAATCTACTTGTGTGTTCAAACAAGCACGTGACACATGCTTTTTTGTTTAATAACATAAAAAACAACTGCAGAAAAGTCACTCTTTTACAGTTCCATATGACTAGGAACGTTAGTAACGGACTAAATTCGCATGCAGCTCTTTTTTCTTCAGTGATAGCAAGTAGATACACCATGTTTAAATGTGATGATATGCTCACAACAATCCACCATACTTTTGTTTGCGATTTCAGACAGGACTGTTCAGATGACAGCGACGAGTTGTTTTGTCAGCATTCTCAATGTAATGGCTGTCAGTGCTCCAGTGGGCAATGTGTGCTGCGAAGCCAGCCCTGTAATGAGTTTTCTGATTGTTTGGACCATTCTGATGAAGTTGATTGTGTTGAAAAGAAAGGATATTATTTTTTGTTCCAAAGTAAAGCATTAAACAGAAAGCTTTATATCAATTTAGACGGCAGTGGTTACTTTACTCAGGAGGCAATGACGGGCATTGCACATTGTCCTGATAGCCATTACACATGCACAAGCGAATGGTTATACTGTCTACCTGTCTACACGCGATGTAATGGTGTGTCTGACTGTGTCTATGGTGAAGATGAACAACACTGTGAGGAAGCTACATGCCTACATTATTACCGGTGTAGAGATTCCACAGTGTGTGTGCATGAAGACCACCTGTGTGATGGAGTAGCTCAATGCCCTCTGCACGATGATGAACTTCTGTGTGGCACGCTCTGTCCTGAAGGTTGTTTATGTCAAGGTTATTCTTTTCTTTGTAGAAAATCGTTTGCTGCTGAATTTTACCCTCAGCTTCAATATCTTGATGCGCCAGGCTCAAAAATGACAATGACCCAATTAACATCAACACATTATCTCAATCATTTGAGTCTCTCACATTGTTCTCTTGACAACATTTCGGGTGTGAAGCTGAAAAACCTACAGCTTCTTGACTTGGTTTCCAACAACCTCAAGACACTTAACATGGCTGAATTCACTAAGATGCCAAATTTAAATTTTCTATTCATTTCAAACAATCCTTTGCTGAAAATTGCGAAGAAATTAAAAAAAATAGTTCTGTATTTTCTGAAGCGAACAGACATATCACGAACACATACAGATATATTAAGCGATGATGTGTCTATATATTTACCACATCTAAAATACTTGAACTTATCTTTTACTTTCACAAAGGTTATAGGGAAGAAAGGGTTTAAAAATATGCCTCGTTTGATTGAGTTAGACTTACAAGGAATACCAATAAAAAGATTTCCTTTAGATTTGTTTTCTGAGAACTATAATTTAAACCGTATTTTTTCTTCAGACTATAAATTTTGCTGTAACCAAATTTTTCCTGAACAATCAGCTGAAAGAGATTGTTCAGTAAGCCAAGCTATACTACCTTCTTGTAGTTCATTAATACCATATGACCACTACAAGGTTTACTTTTTCTTAACATGCATATCGGCAACTATGGTGAATGTTCTGATGGTTTGTTTGGCTTTGACTGTTTTCAGTGTGAGAGATGTATTAGAAAGTCAATTTGTAAAGATTTTTAGTCATTTGCATTTTGCTGACATGTTTATGGGAATGCATGTTGGTACAACTTTAATAGTAAACATGGTTTTAGATGAAGATTATGTAGAGCTTCATAACACGTGGACCAACAGTATGATATGTAAGTTGAGTGGTTTTCTGTTCCTGTTGTCTTGTGAGATGTCGATTTTCATAATCTTCATTAGCACAGTGAATCACACCATTCTTCTTTGTTTCCACAACAATTTGTGGAAGTTTAGTACACTTTCAGCTGCTTTCATTTGCGCTGCCATTTGGTTTGGTGGACTCGTTCTATCTCTGATACCTTTTCTTCCCGGCCTGTCACAGTGGGGCCTTTCTGATCAGTCTGGTCTGTGTCGCCTGGCTTTGTTTCAACGTTACAACTCTAATCTAGGATTCAAGTGGTTCAAAGTACTTGCAATCACCAATTTCATCCTCTGTGCTCTGGTTGTAGTTTGTCACTTTGTCATATATGCACACGTGCCAACATATAGAATTCAAATGAACCCTGAAAAACGCCCCCTCTTTTCGTCAGTCCACCTGATCAGGATTGTGACTGTGACCTATGTTGTCTGCTGGTGTTCACTGGGTTCGTTGACAATAATGTCCACCAGTGGCGTGACTTTATTCAGTACAGTGTTCGAGGCCATGGTTGTGTTCATGGTGCCGCTTAGCTCAGCTCTCAACCCACTGTTGTACATCTTCACTGTGTCATCTCAAAGAGCAGCCGAAGCACGAGAAAAAACCCTGTTTAGAATAATGACATTAAGACTTGGCCATAAGGTAAAAAAATAGATTTTAAGTTCGCAAAAGCCCCAAATCGTTA
>CM065690.1:13204817-13212317 GCA_017654935.2 Phymorhynchus buccinoides | reverse complement strand
CCCACAGCATCTGCTTGGCCACTGGTTCCTGTTCTGTCGGCTGACACAGATATAATATGATCTTTTCCGATCATCTGATGTTATAGATGCACCCCTGACACACGTTCACAAATGTCTTTATCTTGTGGAGAGATGCTGGAGAATTGCTTTTGTCATTCTTCAAGTTTTACATCCATACAGTATAACTGACTTGAAGTCGAAATTGAAGATACAGAGTTTGGTCATCATGTTGATCTTTCTTAAGCCCCAGATTTTTCTTAAGCATGATGAAGACTGCTCTTGTCTTGTGAATCGTGGCTGTGATATCCTGGTCAGTGTCTCCCTGTTTGTCAACCGCTCTTCCAAAGTCTCCACCAACTGTGATTGGTGTGTTGTTAGTGGCGTTGATCGCCATGAGCTCTGTTCTTTTGTTGTTGTTGATCCTGAGCCATGCCCCTGCTGATGTTGATGCCAGGCAAGTAATTTTGTCCTGCATCTGGGCGTGGTTGTGGAAGACACATTTCGTTCAGGTACGTGCCACATATTTTAAAATATAAACACATGAGGTACCAAGGTCGTGGGGGACGAGTTGGCCCTCGTAATTCAAAGATCATGGGCCTGAATCTCATTTGGCTGAGATTGTGTTCTTGGGAAAGACACTCTACTGTTAGTTGTTCTCTTAGTGTTTCACTCCACCCAGATGTAAATGTGTACTTATTTTGGCTAGGGGAGGTTAAGGCTATGGAAAGAGATGGCAGACTTCATATTCCAGTACTGAACCCTTGAGACAGTAAATTAAAACACTTCTGTCTTATAAAATGGTTGTGAGCTATTTAACCTAACTTAGTCATGTAGATAATGAATCAGGCTTATTGTGAATTATTTGAAATACAATTGCACATCAAAGCATCCAGAAGCCTTGTTATTATAATGCTCTCACCAACTTCCGGGTACATAACATTGAAAGGAAATCGAAGCAATGATAGAATCTCTCTAAGGAAGAATGTGTATGCGCCACTTGGACATACACTCATGTGCAGTTTTGAAGCATTTACAGAATTTACACAAAGCATACATCTCCGAATGTTTCAACATGACTCGTTATGTTGGGCATGGAATTCAGACACGGATCTTTCTTGTGTGCATAGGCTGCAGACTGGGAAATTCATCGTCACATTGTGGGGTTACTGTAACGTTTATGTCACAGCAAATACGTCGAAATGTTTCCAACTTTCTTTCACATTGGTTCCTGAAAGCACAGCCCCTAATAAACTGTCGAACGGGTTTTTGAATTGTTCAGTTCCAAACTATGCAAACTTTCAGCAACACCTGGACTGCAACCTGAAGACAGAGTGTGAAGGTGGACGAGATGAGACTGAACACTGTCCATTCAGTGGTCC
Organism: Phymorhynchus buccinoides; assembly: GCA_017654935.2. Taxonomy (NCBI): domain Eukaryota; kingdom Metazoa; phylum Mollusca; class Gastropoda; order Neogastropoda; family Raphitomidae; genus Phymorhynchus; species Phymorhynchus buccinoides. The sequence goes on along the minus strand of CM065690.1, from coordinate 13,210,938 downwards.
CCAGTGTAAAGGGTTGGTGGCCTTATGTGGACGATGCTACGATTTTTTTGAAAATAATTTGAGAGAAAACTCCCAAGGCGACCAATACAGGGGTTTGTCAAAGATTAACTTAGGATTTCCTGCATGTTTTTATGATCCATACAGTACGCTTACAAGAAGATCAAAAAGACGTTGGTCAATGATGGAATCGTTCGCAACTGGTTTGATCGTCTTCAATCTTTCACTTCCGAATATGTACAAACACAGTTTATGTCAAAAGAAAACAGTGTTTCATCATTCATTCCATTATTGGGAAGTGAGTTTAAGTTTTATAAAAGATGCATCGTGTTGTATTAATCTGGAGAGAATGTTAGTTTCAGCTTTCTTTGGGGTGCGAAAGATAACGAATCTTTGGGAATTCCAACCAAATAACAGTGAAAGAAATTCTCACAGCTCCAACAATATTCATTTTACCAAGACATCCGTCCCTGGCTTACATAGACATCGTGATATGACTGTGTGTCGTGATGGTCACGCAGTGTTCACGTTTCTTTTATGTGGTTCCAAAAACGTCAATGCATGTGGTCAAGAGCACACTTCCTTATGTTATCATCCGCATGAGAAATCTCAAAGAAATGTATTGGATCCGAGCTGGCCTGCCACCTTATGGCCCACGTTTGTCTGTCGTGATGGTGTCAACGATGCTTCATATAGTCTTGTTTGTGATTTCATAGGAGACTGTCCAGATTTAAGTGACGAATCTTTCTGTCGCCGACCTCTATGTTTAAAAACTTACACATGCACTAGTGGCCAATGTGTACCGTTTCACAACACGTGTGACCAAATATTCCACTGTTATGATGAATCAGATGAAAAACAGTGTGTACACAACATACCTGCTTTTTCTTTTTCGAATCGTCTTCCATCTCCCACTGTTATCAATTTTGATGGGATCAAGCTTTTTGCCGTAAAACAGATGAGTTCCAATGAGTCGTGTCCTGACACTCACTTTCGCTGTCATGGTGAGTACAATGACTGTCTGCCAGTGTATACACGGTGCAATGGGATGAACGACTGTATTGATCAAGAAGATGAACAGGGGTGTGAGGAGATGACATGTCCAGGGTTTTACCAATGCAGGCTGTCCAATATATGTGTACACATCGACTTCATATGTGATGGCTGGCCTCACTGTCCATCGCATGATGATGAACTTTGGTGCAGTGTTTACTGTCCTGTCACCTGCCACTGTCAGGGACACACTGCATTATGTCCCCAGAGTGTCCAGGCAGAACTCTTCCCTCAAATCCGATCTCTGGACGCCACAGGCTCAGGTATGACACTGACAGATGTTAAGAAAAGTGTCCTTCTTATTCATCTGGTTCTTGCAAAATGCTCTCTAATAGACTTGCCTGAAATAAAATTATCAAGTCTGAGGATTCTTGACCTTAGTCACAACAAGTTGCAGCATGTCAACATGAGTTCTTTCCGTTATCTAGAAAATCTGCTGTTGTTGTTCTTGTCTCAGAACCCTTTAACCGAAATAAAGCGCATGTCTTCCGTCATGTCTCATAAAAGTGTTCTGATGATGATAGATCTTTCTTATACAATGCTAACAACGTTTGATTTCGAAGTATTGGAACAGTTCGTTCGCTTGCAAAAAATAAACTTAACTTTCACTTCCATCCAGACAATCAGTGGAACTAGTTCTGCCTTCACACCTCTTTTGACTGAACTACACATGGCTGGAAGCCCTGTGTCTGGTTTTCAGTCTGACGTTTTCAAAGGGCTTTCCCATCTGCGTTTTATTACCACAGCAAACGATAAATTATGCTGCACACAAATACTTCCTTACAACTTTGAGACTTCAGAATGCTTTGCTCCTAAAAATGACATTTCCCCATGTAAAGATCTGTTGCAGTCATCGACATACCGCGTGTTTCTCTGGCTGATGGCTTGCATGGCATTGTCTGGTAACGTCTTCTGTTTCTCTGCCCGTTTATTTGCGAAGAGAATGGCATCTACAAGTGGCTTCAGTACATTTGTCACTAATCTCACCATAGCTGACCTTCTGATGGGGGTTTACATGAGTGTCATTGGAGCGGCTGATGAACAGTTCCGGGGCAGATATCTCCACCATGATGATGCGTGGAGGAGCAGTGCGACCTGTAAGGTGGCTGGTGTTTTGTCTTTATTGTCCAGCGAGGTGTCAGCTCTGATAATCTGTCTGATCACTTTAGATCGTTTCGTAGTCCTCTGTTTTCCATTCAGCACCTTCAGGTTTGAAAGGACGTCCGCTTTGACAGCTTGTCTACTGATCTGGATGGTGGGTTGGTTCCTTGCTTTGTTGCCTTTGCTCCCTGTACATGTAACGTCACGCTGGGACTTTTACGGCCAGACAGGTATATGCGTCCCTTTACCAATCACCAGGCAAGACTTTCCAGGAAAACTGTATTCGTTTAGCATATTTATTGTGTTCAATTTCGTTTTGTTTTTGTTGATCTCTGTCGGACAGGTTTTTATTTACTGGTCAATCCAGAGAAACAAATTGAAAGCGAACATGACACAAATGTCCAAAGACCTCTCCATTGCTCGTCGGCTGTTCACCGTCGCTGTGACAGACTTCATGTGCTGGTTTCCAATTGGACTGTGTGGGATACTGGCACGATTTGGCGTGGCTATTTCTGGAGAAGTGAACGTGGCACTGGCGATGTTCGTTTTGCCGTTGAATTCTGCTCTGAACCCCTTCATGTACACGTTCAACACTCTGGTGGAGAAGCGCATAAAACTCAACCAAGCTAACCTGATGAAATGGTTAGAATCACACGCTGATCTGATTTCATGATTGTTATTACTAACAACGATTACGGCTATATTAGGCAAAGCAACGAACGTGTGTTATTTGAACCTTTACTATAACGTCACCTTGTCGGCCCATTCTCTTCACTTTCTTTGCTTTTTAAAAAAACAGAACATTTAAAGCAATTTTCTCCTTTAAGCTTCTCTGACATCGGAATATGTTGGCTGAAAGCAGCGAGAAGACAAGGTTAAACAGAAGACCAGACACATACGTATTTAATCAATTTATGGTCATTTGGCGCAGACGCACAAACACAAAGACAGTCACACATAATATACATTCACGTTTGTTTGCACAAGCACGCCTATATATACACATTCACAAACACATACATATTAAACACACGTGCGTGCACATATACGTTCCTTGCGTAAGAAAGCAAATGATTAAATTTGCATTCATGCACGTATACAGATACAGACAGGCAGACAGACAGAAAAAAACAGAGAAAGAAAACACACACACACACACACACACACACACACACACACACACACACACACAACACACACACACACACACACACACACACACACACACACACACACACACACACACACACACACACACACACACACACACACACACACACACACACACACACACACACACACACACACACACACACGTCGTTTATATTTTTACGTCACATTTTGCAAGTTCTCTCAGTTTGTGGATACTTGCTGCCCCTCGTTTTTCTAAAAAAAATGTTTGCAAGTCGCTGACTCGCATCCTGCGGTTTCAAGCTTCGACGCCATTGTTGCATTGTTGCTATGGAATTTGACCACCGAGTAATGTAGGTAAGCAATTCTAATTTTCACGAAGTGCTCTCCCCTAGTTTTTTTCTGAAAATTGTCTATTGGTGCTTCTTATTTTTGATGCCACTCTCATGATATCTTCACGAAAACAGCAGTTTGTGATTTAAAAACCTTTTCTGACATTGTGAAACAAAATCTTGGAAACGTGAACTCTCCATAAAAAATTTTTATGAACAACTTGGGATCACAAATACTTTGGAAGAAGAATCTCATCTGCTTACAGAACTAAACCTACATTTTCAGCAATATGATGTCGCTTTACTTCTGGAAGGCAGCCAACTTTATCACGTTGAAGATATTTTGAAAAGGCATGTTTATATTTTACACTTTTGAAGTGCAATACACTCTTAACTGCGTCATGTAAACACTGTTTGGTCTCGTGTTGATCTTTGATCAACTGAATTTCTTGTAGTTATTAGGGACGTGTGGAAGAATGAGGAACGGGGGAAAGGGACGGGTAGGAGGATCATTTTGCCTGATACTACGACTGCAGTGTGAATTCAGTGTCTATCGTGCAGTTCAGCATTGACAGAGTTTGTATACCGTTTCACCGTCAGATAGTACGGACGTCTACTACGTATGGTGTAGTTTTGTTGTTAGTGTTTTGCGTGTTGTGTTGTGTTGCGTTAGTGGACAATAACTCTACAGGTAAGAAATTAAAGCTCTGCGTAGTCATAGTCTTACATGAGGGGTTCAGTGCTTACCAAATGAATTATCCATGGCTGAGAGAGTGGGGGTGTACCCTGGGCAAGGCTAGTGTGTTAGTTTGGGGACTTCCCGATTCGCCATTTCCCAAATTGCTCATTCCCATATTGCCATTTCCCAAATTGCTCATTCCCATATCGCCATTTCCCAAATTGCTCATTCCCAAATCGCCATTTCCCAAATTGCTCATTCCCATATCGCCATTTCCCAAATTGCTATTTCCCATATCGCCATTTCCCAAATTGCTATTTCCCATATCGCCATTTCCCAAATCGCCATCTCATGTGACACATTATGAACTTAGTGTCATTTCGCCATATGTGTGTGTGTGTGGTCTATGTCTATGTCTCCGTCTGTCTGTCTGTCTGTCTGTCATTTCTGTCTGTCTGTCTGTGTGTCTGTCTGTCTCTCTGTCTCTGTCTGTCTGTCTGTCTGTCTGTCTGTCTGTCTGTCTGTCTGTCTCTCTCTCTCTCTCTCTCTCTCTCTCTCTCTCTCTCTCTCTCTCTCTCTCTCTCTCTCTCTCTCTCTCTCTCTCTCTCTCTCTCTCTCTCTCTCTCTCTCTCTGATTGGAAGAATAGGCGTTGCTTAAAATCTATATCCTTGGGAAATAAAGTTAAAGTTTTAAGTTTTCAAGTTTTCAAGTTCTCTCTCTCTCTCTCTCTCTCTCTCTCTCTCTCTCTCTCTCTCTCTCTCTCTCTCTCTCTCTCTCTCTCTCTCTCTCTCTCTCTCTCTCTCTCTCTTTCTCACTCTCTCTTACTTGCCCCCGAGTGTGTGTGTATGCGCACGCGTGTGTACACACACATGAATGCACGCACACACACACACACATACACAGCCACACACATATGTACATATGTACATATGTACACACTAGACCTGAGATGATTATTGAAGTCAGTTGTTTGATACACATGCTTATTGTACGAGGTACTCAATTAACATTTTGCTGGATCCCATCTCATTGCTCTTTTTATTACAATGAAAAGGTAGACAGGGCAGCAAAACATGGAGCTAAACATGGTTTTCACTCTGAATGCCTTGATTTCCCCCTATCTCTGCACGAACAGTGCAACTTACTTAAGTTGCACATTTGGAAAAAAATCCAATATAACATTAAAAATCGCGATAATCAAGAACAATTCGATATTAAAGGCATTAAACATCATTTTAGTGTCAGTAGAAAGTTACTTGCTTTAATGTATAAATGGAAACTAGATGCCTTTAAAACAAAATACGTTAAAAGCATAGTTTGCATATGTGGAAACAAAATAACTAATAGTCATATTCTATCATGTAATGACCTAAAGACGTTTATTCCTGTCTTGTTGCAAAATAGCGCTTGTAGTATTTTTAAATCAACAGCCTTAACGTACAAGTTTTTCGTTAATTTAGAAAGCAGTCCAATAGGGAAGTACTTGTAAATAATATCCATTATATTACTATTAGGTGGGTTATGATATTGTTGTTTTTGTTGGTTTTTGTTGTTGTTGCTTTTTTGTTTTTGTGTTTTCCCTTATCTTAGAACTCGGTTGCATAGATAATTATTTGTAATTTGCTTCTATTGCTATTATTGGATGATGGGCAGGGGGGGGGGGGGGGGGGAGGGGGTGTGTCGGGGGGGGGGGGGTAATGTTGGGTTTTGTTTTTGGTGATTTTTGTTTTTACGGTTACTGGTTTTATTCCTATCTTATGTGGTTTATGTATTACTTCTACAGTTCAATCCTATCCATTCACATTGATTGTGCATACACCTGCATGT
>CM065690.1:13197317-13199817 GCA_017654935.2 Phymorhynchus buccinoides | reverse complement strand
AGGAACCTGTTCAACGTCCAGCGACTAAACATGTCGTCTTCCTTCAACCACGGACATTTTTATGGAAAAACGGACAATGCTTCAGATTCTTCCGGAGCGTCTACCGCGTCGGGACGGTTTTTACCGCACCAACGTCCATTCGGAGGAAGTCAAACTCGACCCGTGACGTCAGTTTCCACGTTACAAGGTCGACAGCTTCTCTCCAACGGGGGCCAGAAACTCCTTTCTAGACCAACAACGACACCATCATCGTCGTCGTCGTCGTCATCGTCATCGAGAACAAGCAGCTTTGGAAACCAATATGTCTCCACCACTGTGGACCCTTTCTTGTTCCGAAAACCCCGGTCCAGACGGCAGCTGGAAAAGCTGACCCAGATGAGAGTCGACCCTTTCCGCAGGACAGGGGAAGTTGAGGAAGTCGAGGAGGAGACTGGCGAGGAAGATCCCTGGATGTCCGTGGCCGCGAGGGGCGTGGTTCACCAGGATCTGATGCTGCGGCGGATCCGCAACAGGGGATCCTGCCTGCAGCAGCGGGTCTCCAGCTTCCTGAAGGATCTGGACGATTTCAACAGTCGCGGCCACCACAAGTCTGGTCTGGACCACATCTTGGAAATTACTTGATGGGTAGTGAAGTGAAGACCTTGTGTGATCATTTTGAAGGGGATGTAGATTTTTGCGAAATGTTGAATTGCAGTCGCTTAAAGGGGCACCCTGACGGATTTGTTTTTGTAAGAAACATGTCCAGATCACCAGAAAAACACCCTTTACAGAGATTGCAATACTCACTTTGCTCTGGTTTCCCAGAAATCAAGCCGTTAAATCGGCGATTCCTCCTTGGCGGAGGTGCTGGGAGTCAAATTCTTTCACCCAAATCGTTTGCACGAACTTTTCGCAATACACGCCTTTAAATAAAATGTATACAGTTTATCTAAAGGAGTTTCGCTCACAACAAAGGAAATAGCTCCTTTTTTATATATTTTTTTTTTTACTGCACAACAGAAAAAGAAAACGCTTCAACCACAATGAGTTACCTCCACCCACCCCGTCCAAAATGGCTTCTCTCTCCGGCATCTCCGCCAAGGAGGAATCGCCGTTTTGACGGTTTAATTTCTAAGAACCCAGAGCAAAGTTCCGATCTTTGAAAAGGCTGTTTTCTTGTGATCTCGACGTGTTTCTTCCAAAAACCCATCCGCCAGGGTCCACCTTTAAGGTCTCTGTACACGTTTACATTATTCACAAAATATTTCTATTTCCCCATAGCAACAAAGTGTTAGGCCACTCGTAAAGGTATTGGTACACGTTAACATTATTCACGGGATATTTCTTTCCCCCCATGGCAACACAGTGTTAGGCCACTCATAATGGTCTGTGTACACGTTAACATTATTCACGGAATATTTCTATTTCCCTATGGCAACACAGTGATAGCCCACTCTTAATAATTATGGCTTACAGCTCACTGTGTTGCCATGGGGAAATAGAAATATCTTGTGAATAGTGTTAACGTGTACACAGACCTATAATATGACTTACAGCTCATTGTGTTGCCATGGGGAAATAGAAATATGTCGTGAATATTGTGAATAATGTTAATGTGTACCGAGACCTTTATATGACTTGCAACTCACTGTGTTGCCATTGGGAAATAGTGATAGTTTGTGAATAATGTTAACGTGTACAGACACCTTTAGTTTTGACGGTTTTATAACTACTACGTCCTTCAAAGAGGAGAACAAACTCAACCTTCTCTTTCACGGATTTCTAATTTGTTCCCAATTGATATGCCTAGTAATTGATGTCGAGAACTTGTGTGCATCCGTGAAACTTGAAAATACATAGGGGAAGACGGGGTAAAAAGCGCATGGGCGGGTAAGAAGCCCACCCCAATTATCTCATGAAATGAAGCAAATTTCAGTCTCATTTTGCCCATGAGACGAGCGTTAATGTCTAGCATTCGTCTCATGGGCAAATTTGACTGAAATTTTCTTTATTTCATGAGATAATTGGGGTGGGCTTCTTACCCGCCCATGCGCTTTTTACCCCGTCTTCCCCTAATCCAGCAAGACTTGCTGACCCTAAAAAACACCTGTAGATCATTGGAATTCTCTGTTGGGACTATTTTTAGAATGAGAAGTTCAGTTACTGACTGATACTTCTTCTTCTTCTTCGATCGCTCAGACAGTTTCCTGTCAATCATGAGCGCATATGCGTCATGCGGCCGTTATGCGCCAAACTAAGAAATAGCTAGGCCCAGCAAGTCCGACTTCGGCTGGAGGAAATGCTTTTTGAAAGTGTTTCGTGAAAAAACAAAAAGGCAGGAGAATGGACCGGTAGTAAGGCAGAAAGATAGTAAGATGACAGTAAGCAAAGGGAAAAGGCAGAATCAAAGAGAGTGACAGATTAGAGGAAGTTACAAAGCACATAACTTCCAGAAGGTGGAGGGAACTATTTATAAAAAAAGACCCCCCGGGTATCCCCCCCGGGGTGACTGACTGATACC
>CM065690.1:13187317-13189817 GCA_017654935.2 Phymorhynchus buccinoides | reverse complement strand
GAACAGACTGCCACGAAAACATTAACCAGATTTCGCCCCGCGGCAGGTTAACAAGTCCCATTGACCTGGGCCTGTATTCACGTTGAGATAGCATGAGACTTAGCATCGTGCTAACTTAGAAGCTCTTCCAAAAGTCCTAGTAAATCCTATAGGACATTGGAAGAGCTTCTAAGTTAGCATCATGCTAAGTCTCATGCTATCTCAACGTGAATACAGGCCCAGCTGGACCCTAACCCTGCATGAAGGGAAAGGCGTACAAAGGGAACGCACAAAAACGGAAAATGCACTCTTTTAAAACTAAAATAAGGGCCAACTTTGGAGTTTGAACTTCTCTTTAACATTTGTAGCCCTTGAATTTTAATCCCGGGGGGAGATGTGGTTTCGGTCGGGTAACAAAGACCAAATATCAAAAGAATTTTAAAAAGTAAAATTTTAACTTAACTTAGCTAAATTTTAACAACTTTGGAGTTTGAACTTCTCTTTAACATTTGTAGCCCTTGAATTTTAATCCCGGGGGAAGATGTGGTTTCGGTCGGGTAACAAAGACCAAATATCAAAAGAATTTTCAAAAGTAAAATTTTAACTTAACTTCTAAATTTTAACAACTTTGGAGTTTGAACTTCTCTTTAACATTTGTAGCCCTTGAATTTTAATCCCGGGGGGAGATGTGGTTTCGGTCGGGTAACAAAGACCAAATATCAAAAGAATTTTAAAAAGTAAAATTTTAACTTAACTTAGCTAAATTTTAACAAGCGTCAGTCGACTCAAACAACAACTTTATAAATCCTAATACCTTGTCATAATAATTATAGACTTGCGCTTTTTTAGAGTCCCCCCAGTATTTTTCATGTAATGTCCACGTCCCTGTATTGTCTTCTATGTTTTGTCCTGTTCCCCATACAAAACTAGGGGAAGACGGGGTAAAAAGCGCATGGGCGGGTAAGAAGCCCACCCCAATTATCTCATGAAATAAAGACAATTTCACTCAAATTTGCCCATGAGACGAATGCTAGACATTAACGCTCGTCTCATGGGCAAAATGTGACTGAAATTTGCTTCATTTCATGAGATAATTGGGGTGGGCTTCTTACCCGCCCATGCGCTTTTTACCCCGTCTTCCCCTAATACAAATGTCCCATATGTGCCTCCCCAGGTCGAGAGGACGTTAAAACCTAAATTTCGTTCGTTCGTTCTGAAAATGCAGTCATCACCTGGGAGTGGAGAAGAAGAATGGACTCAACAGCTGCAGAGGTAAACACTGAACAACTGAACACTGAAAAACTGTATTTGACTAAAGGCCTAAGCCACACTGCCTACGATTTGACCCCAATACGATGCGATTGTGACGACGTCGGTGAGTCACGATTGACTTGAAAAACACTTACGTCTAAACCCCCCCCCCCCCCCCCCCCCCTGCATTTCTCGGTTAATTCCATTTTTTTTTCGTTTTTGCCTTTCTTACCAAACATAAAGCTGTATTTTATGAACCTTTTCAGCTAATTATCTTTTTGGAATATAATAACCCTAACCCTAACCCTAACCCTACCCCCCCTATAAGACGGACAAACGTAATGAACCACGACTTACCAATATCTAAAAGTAAAAAATAATGACCATATGGCTTCGGCCTGGAGGACGTAAAGCATAATATTAGAACCACGACTGTGACAAATGCCGCGGTGTACTGCACTACATGGGGGGGGGGGGGGGGGGGGGGGGGGGGGGGGGGGGGGGGGGGGGGGGGGGGGGGGGGGGGGGGGGGGGTCCTATTATTAGATAATGGCCTTTATCATGACTGCAATTAATTATTGAACAAAGATAATGAGCTGAAAATGTTCATAAAATACAGCTTGTAATGTAAGAAAGGCAAAAACGGAAAAATGGAATTAACAGAGAAATGTGTGTGTGTGTGTGTGTGTGTGGGGGGGGGGGGGCACATCTTGACCTTTACCGAATTTCGCGTCAATCACGCCTCACAAATGTCAAAATCGGATCGCGTAGTGAATCGAATCGTATGCAGTGTGGCTAGGCCTTAAGTTTCCACAACTTCTTAACCCTTTCACCGCCAGCTATATTTCAGCCAAAAATTACCATTAAATTTACCTGCCCAGGTAGAGAACAAAATCCACCTGCAGTATTGGGAATTCTTCTGTGACATAATAAAATAAGGTCTGTCCTTACTTCCCAAAACTAAGACAATAGAGTCTTTGGATAATGGACCCCAATTTGATGCCTTTTAGTGACATAGGTGTTAAAATCACTGTGGTGCTAAAATGCGACTTTGGCGGTGAAAGGGTTAATCTATCCCTTCGGACATCAAGAGCAAGTGTAAGCACTGCACCAAGAGGGCAGGTTTTTTAATGTGCGCGTGGGGGAAAGAAAGAGATTTCTTGTCTTGCACTATTTCTGCAGTCTTCATCTAGGCCGGTACTACTAGACTTCGCTCGTTCTAATCTTTCCTTGTCTTTCAAGTTTCTCACTGAATGAATGATGATTAGTT
>CM065690.1:13170917-13181817 GCA_017654935.2 Phymorhynchus buccinoides | reverse complement strand
AGCAATACAGATGTGTGTGATCGAATCGTATGCAGTGTATCGGTCCCTTAAGAGTGGAGAGCTGCGTTGCATTCTGGGTTTTTAGTAAATTATTTCCTTTTTCTCAGTTTTTTTTGGGGGGGGTCCGTATGTTTCTGTCTTGTGTATGTGCGTGTGTGTGTGTGTGTGTGTGTGTGTGTGCGTGTGTGTTATACATACGTCTGTTCGTCTACTACCTGTCCAAATCTGTTTTTCTTTCTTTCCTCTCTGTCTGTCTCACTCCATCTCTCTCTCTGTCTCTCTCTGTCTGTCTGTCTGTCTGTCTGTCTGTCTCTCGCTCTCTTTCTTTGGCCTTTCCTTGGCCTTGTGTTTTCGCTTGTTTATGGATTCCTTTTGTTTGAGGACCTCATGAAAAGAAGCATTTTATGCTTATTGAGCTATTCCTCATTAAAGATTTCAAGTTTCAAGTTCAAGTCAAGTTCAAGTTTTCTCTCTCTGGGTGGAACAAAGCATTGTATGCTTATCTCATGTTTCCCTGGTTAAATAAAATTTCGTTTTCCTCTCCTCTCTCCCTCCCTCCCTCCCTCCCTCCCTCCCTCTCCCTCCTCCCTCCCTCTCTCTCTCTCTCTCTCTCTCTCTGTCTCTCTCTCTCCCTCCCTCCCTCCCTCCCTCCCCCTCTCTCTCTCTCTCTCTCTCTCTCTCTCCTCCCTCCTCCCTCCCTCCCTCCCTCCCTCCCTCTCTCTCTCTCTTCCTCTCTCTCTCTCTCTCTCTCTCTCTCTCTCTCTCTCTCTCTCTCTCTCTCTCTCTCTCTCTCTCTCTCTCTCTCTCTCTCGGATTCTGGTTATTTACAACCAGGATTTAATCAAGCAAAGTGTTTCACTCGGGACTTCCCTGGTATTGCAGTAGTAGTACCTCCAGGATCGTCCTGGCCCACCCTCTTTATATCTGTTATAATGTCCAACGTGTGCCTGCTCCAGGCCGGAGGACGTTAAACGGATTTTCATTCATGCAAAATGTTTCCCGCGGTTCCTCTTGAACATAATAATCCATTTTCAGACAACGCTTTCATTCCACACAGAGAGAGAGAGCGAGAGAGAGAGAGAGAGAGAGAGAGAGAGAGAGAGAGAGAGAGAGAGAGAGAGAGAGAGAGAGAGAGAGAGAGAGAGAGAGAGAGAGAGCAGGGTGGGGGGGGGGGTGGGGTGCACATGAACATAGGAATAGGTTTTATAGTCTACATATTCCGTGATTTCCACATTTTCTGTCATAACATTTCTAACTTTTTTCCCATTCGTATTATTATGCACACGCATCACCAAAAATCCTGAAATGTTACAAAGAGTGATAACTTCGCAGCCTACGAAACCCTGCAAAGAATGTTCAAAGCCAACTTGTACATAATATTTACTATTTACTTGTGGCGGTGCCATAGCCGATGAGGTTTAACCGAGGCGTGGTTACCGCTACAGCTATCTGTATTAACCCTTTCACCGCCAATGTCGCATTTATGCACCACGATGGTTTAACACCCATGTCACTAAAAGGCATGAAACCAGGGTCTGTTATCTGAAGACCTTATTCTCTTAATTTTGGGAGCTAAGGATAGACCTAATGTTATGCATGTCACAGATGAATTCACAATATCGCAGATTTTTGTTTTCTCTACCCAGATAAGATTAATGGTATATTTTGGCTGAAAAATGGCTGGCGGCGAAAGGGTTAACAAGGGCGTCGCCGAGCGGCAGACATGTCCGTCACCAGCAATGCCACGCACTTGCGACACCCCGTAGAGTGTCACATCCTGACACAAAATTGGAAGGGATTCTGTCTTCTAGTTCACGAGATAGAGCTTGAAGAAGAAACATATAGCGCAAAGAAGGAAATTTCGGTTTTCAAGGTCACACTTCAAGGTCAGCATGGTGATAATTTATGCTCGGATGTTTTCTTCTCTAGGGTATACAGTACCACACACAATCTGAAGCGCTTCTGTCAAGTACCAATGTGGAAAATATGGCTTAAAACCCAATGTGTAGACCCCTACCACTTTCAAGGCCTACGGATCGCCCGGACCGTGACCTTGACCTTGATCGGTATGCCACCATCAGAACGGGCATAAGCCAAAGTACCTTCATGCCAAATTTGAAGACTCTAACACTAACGGTGTGGGAGTTATGGCCCCTGAAAGATTTTTGGTTTTCAAGGTCGTACGCCAAGGTCAAGACGGCAATATGATTTGCGCGGATGCCTTCCTCTCATAGTGACACACCAGCACACACAATTTGACGTGATTCTGTCAACCCGTTCGAAAGATATCCTTGGGACAGACAGAAGGAGAAAAAAATGACCCTCCGATTTTCAGGCTCCAGCGATCTTTTTGACCTTGACCTTGACCTTGATCGGTATGCCATCATCAGAACGGGCATAAGCCAAACCACCTTCATACCAAGTTTCAACATCCTATGTTGATCGGTGCCCGAGATATGGCTAAAAATAGAGTTTCGGTTTTCAAGGTCGTACGTCAAGGTCAAGGTAACGACGGCAAAATGGTTGCGCCGATCTCTTCCTATTAAGGAGGCACACCTTCACATAAAATTTGACGCGATTCGGTCAAGCGGTTCGGGAGATATCCTTGGGACAGACAGAAAAAACAACAACAAAAAAACAAAACAAACAAACAAACAAAAATACAAACCAGCCCATCGCAATAGTCCGTCTTGGTGACGGACTAATAAACAAATCGGGACTTTACTGGTTTCGTACTGCCTCCGGGCATTGCCTCCAGTATTGTTCCCACCATATTTGTATTTACAAATGTCCCATACGTGTCTGATTCAGACCAAGAGGACGTAAAACTCCATTTTCGTCGTCAAAGCCAACTTTCTCACTGCCCACCTGGAAGGCGAAAAGGTGGAAGGTGGGAAGTGTTAGTGCTGTTGTTGTTGAAGGCAGTGAGTGAGTTCACAATGATCCCCAGCTGTAGTGTAGGTGACAGGGTGGGAGTAAAAAAAAAAAAACAACAACGTATGAGACGATACACCGAGGTCCTGTGTGCTCATGCACTTAGCACAGTGCCAACGAAAAAATTGTCATTTGGTCAAAATTTACCCCCCCCCCCCCCCCCCCCCCCTTCCATTCCTTCCTCATCAGTCACACAAAAATCGCATGCCCAAAAAAATAAAATTGGGTGGCGCGCCTCTGGCTGCGACGCGCTCTCCAGGTGGGAGCAACCCGAATTTCACAGAGACGCCTCTGTGACTATAATGTACCTAACCTAACCTAACTTCATTCAGCCGCGGAGTGCGAGCTCTTTGTACATTCAGGCTTTTTGGGCATTACCTAGTAACGGCAGCCAGTCCTGGACAAAAAGAAGTATATTATACTGTCTCCTCTCCCATTCCAACACGGCACTGCAAATCACAGCCTGACCTAATCGATGATTTCCAAATTACACCCTTTGTCCCCAAAAGGGGGCACTGGGCCCAAGCCTTTTGGCACGAACTGTTGTCCAGTCGGTGGTGTAGCGAAAAATAACGACTCCCTGTAGAAGAACAATGAGACTATGGTCAATAGACGATTTTCGAAAAAAAAATAGGGGAGAGCACTTCGTGAAAATTAGAGTTGTTGCCCTCCATTACTCGGTCAAATACCATAGCGACAATGCAACAATGGCGTTGAAGCTTGAAACCGCAGGATGCGTGTCAGCGACTTGCAAACATTTTGTAGAAAAATAAGGGGTGACCAGTTGCTACGAAGTGATACAACTTGCAAACTGTGACATCAAAATATAAATTACATTCAGAATGACGCACCGCTGTGTGTCTCCTCAAACACAAGAAGCGAGGCCTGGGGATTTACCTGATGGCACAGAGTAACTTCCCCTGTTTGACCAATAATTAGGCAAGATAACTCCTACACACCATGGAATTACTCCCGTTAATTATTTCCGAACAATTCCTATTAGTCTCCGGGGAGAAAGTAGACCCGGTGTCATGAGAAATATGTCCTGGTGTGAAGTAAGTCCCGGTCACCGAAATATGTATGCTGCGCCACAACCATCACGATAACTATCTAATAATTTTTTTGAGATTTAAGTTCTCAATCTACACGGAAAGAACTGAGAAATTGAGCAGTAGGAGGGCGTAAATCTACACCCATGATAAAAAACAAAAAACTCAAAGAAACAATAATTAAATAAAATCGATGTACAAACCCATGCCACTTAGCTTTGTATTTTCCAAAATGGCGGACAATGTAAACAAACCACCACCATGGAGAGGAAAATAATGAATAATAAATTAAAACAAAATATCGCTGGCTTCTCAATATCTAATGATGACTGAATCCTCTGCTCTTTCTTGCACGCCACAAGACGCTTTCTGAATGTATTCAGGGGCGAATCCTTCCCAAACGGCAAACAATTCGAAAGAGGAAAGGGGACGAATTTCACGGAGGAGATATTTCACGCGACATCGGGTCTACTTTTTTTCCCGGTGGACTATTTACAATAGTCACTCTTTTCAAGGGGTTGGGGTTTGGATGGAAATCTGTTTAACGTCCTCCGGTCTGGAACAGACACATGTGGGACATTAGTAGATATAAAGATGGTGGGAACGATCCTGGAGGCAATGCCCGGAGGCAGTGCAACTCCAGGAAAGTCCCGATTTTTTTAACATTACAGATGTGTATACAGTCTGAGTTTTTTTCGGGTGGGGGTGGGGGGTGTCACTATTTTTACAGTAACACCGGCTTTTACGTCACAAATTTGCAGTCAATCAATAATAAATGAAAAAAAAGGTTATTACGAAAAGGCAGGACTTTGCCGTAAAATCATGTTGATTAGCTTTTAGGCGATTAAATAAAATCAATGGTTGGACTTTGATTACGTGTAATAACAAAAATCATGGGCATTTTGTCAATGAAGCAACATTGAGAACGTCTCTGTGGAATACTTTAAAGACCCACCAGATCACGTGTCAAAATCACGGGCTACACGTGTCTTAGCTGGTAAGCAATCTTGTTTTGACCAGAGGTTTTGACTCCCACACAAATGCCCCCGAATTCAAATCGAAACATGGTTTTAAAGAGCAGCTTCAATTTAAAGTTGGGGGCATTTGTATGTGGGTCACAGCTACCCAGAAAAAAACAACCCAAGGGACTTAATCGTGGTGGGCCAGTGGGCCTTTCAATGCAAACTCCAAGCAAGCATAAATAAGGGACCACGCATTAACGAAGATTATAAACGAAATCCCTGTTCGTTTGAACGGACCTTTCACAAGCGTGTTCAAACACAGGAAATGGGTTGCAGGCAAAATGGAACAATCAGCTAAACAACATAATGATATAAATTAAAACATTTCGTAGCAAAAATTGGCCTAGCAAGAACAACGACAACAACAGCAATAACATCAACAGCAGCAGCAACAACAACAACAGCAACAGCAACAGCAGCAACAATAACAACAGCAACAGCAGCAGCAGCAACAGCAACAACTACAACAGCAACGACGAAAACAACAACAGTAGCAGCAACAGCAACAGCAACAGCAACTACAACTACAACTACAACTACAACAACCACGCACGCACGCACGCACGCACGCACGCACGCACGCACACACACAACACACACACACGCACGCACGCACGCACGCACGCACGCACGCACGCACACATTATCACACACACACACACACACACACACACACACACACACACACACACACACACACACACACACACACACACACACACACACACACACACACTCACAAAATGAAGATGACACGCGCGTACCTGCTCAAATGCACGTGAATTATACGTTGTTACTGTATTGTACTTCTTGTGTCTTTGATTTTAACGTGGTGACAGCCCTGACATGGCCTTTGTTGTCGACGGGGCTATGATTTTAATCTTAATCTCAATCTTCTTTGCTTGTTTGATTTTCCCTTCGCGTGAACCTCTCTTACTTACTTTATGTGCTGACACCCCTAAAAGAAATGAAATGGGCTCCACTGTGTTGCATGCGCATATATAAACATACATACAATTACATTTTAAAGAAAGGGGTAGGGGTCATTTAATGCACAGAAATAATTTAATTTACACAGTAAAATAAAAATTCCTTCTGTTTTCAGATGCACAAGTGTCTACATAACAGCATTCTCTCTATACAGGCATGGGAATTGTCATGGGAATTCCCATGCCTGCTATAGTAATACAAATCAGACGTGAGCCTTGAAGGCTTTGCCTCTTGTTTTAATCTTAATCTCAATCTTCTTTGTTTGTTTGATTTTCCCTTCGCGTGAAACTCTCTTACTCACTTTATGTGATGACACCCCTAAAAGAAAATGAGTGGTCAATCAATACTAAAAGACCCGCAAGATCACGGGTCAAAGTCACGGGTTTCACGTGTTTTCCCTCTTACAGCTGGTAAGAAATCTTGTTTTGACCAAGGCTGACTCCCATACAAATGCCCCCAAATTGAAAGCGAAACATCATTTTAAAGAGCAGCCTCAGTTTGAAGTTGGGGACATTTGTATGTGGGTCACAGCTACCCAGAAAAAAACCAAGGGACTTAATCGTGGTGCGTCAGTGGGTCTTTAAAGACCCACAAGATCACGTGTCAAAATCACGGGTTTCACGTGTTTTCCCTCTTATAGCTGGTAAGAAATCTTGTTTTGACCAGGTTTGACTCCCATACAAATGCCCCCAAATTGAAAGCGAAACATCATTTTAAAGAGCAGCCTCAGTTTGAAGTTGGGGACATTTGTATGTGGGTCACAGCTACCCAGAAAAAAACCCAAGGGACTTAATCGTGGTGCGTCAGTGGGTCTTTAAAGACCCACCAGATCACGTGTCAAAATCACGGGTTTCACGTGTTTTCCCTCTTATAGCTGGCAAGAAATCTTGTTTTGACCAGGTTTGACTCCCATACAAATGCCCCCAAATTGAAAGCGAAACATCATTTTAAAGAGCAGCCTAAGTTTGAAGCTGGGGACATTTGTATGCGGGTCACAGCTACCCAGAAAAAACCCAAGGGACTTAATCGTGGTGCGTCAGTGGGTCTTTAAAGACCCACAAGATCACGTGTCAAAATCACGTGGTTTCACGTGTTTTCCCTCTTATAGCTAAAAAGAAATCTTGTTTTGACCAGGTCTTGAATCCCATACAAATGCCCCCAAATTGAAAACGAAACATCATTTTAAAGAGCAGCCTCAAATTTGAAGTTGGGGACATTTGTATGTGGGGTCACAGCTACCCAGAAAAAACCCAAGGGACTTAATCGTGGTGCGTCAGTGGGTCTTTAAAGACCCACAAGATCACGTGTCAAAATCACGGGTTTCACGTGTTTTCCCTCTTACAGCTGGTAAGAAATCTTGTTTTGACCAAGGCTGACTCCCATACAAATGCCCCCAAATTGAAAGCGAAACATCATTTTAAAGAGCAGCCTAAGTTTGAAGTTGGGGACATTTGTATGTGGGTCACAGCTACCCAGAAAAAAACCAAGGGACTTAATCGTGGTGCGTCAGTGGGTCTTTAAAGACCCACAAGATCACGTGTCAAAATCACGGGTTTCACGTGTTTTCCCTCTTATAGCTGGTAAGAAATCTTGTTTTGACCAGGTTTGACTCCCATACAAATGCCCCCAAATTGAAAGCGAAACATCATTTTAAAGAGCAGCCTCAATTTGAAGTTGGGGGACATTTGTATGTGGGTCACAGCTACCCAGAAAAAACCAACAAGGGACTTAATCGTGGTGCGTCAGTGGGTCTTTAAAGACCCACCAAGATCACGTGTCAAAATCACGGGTTTCACGTGTTTTCCCTCTTATAGCTGGCAAGAAATCTTGTTTTGACCAGGTTTGACTCCCATACAAATGCTCCCAAATTGAAAGCGAAACATCATTTTAAAGAGCAGCCTAAGTTTGAAGCTGGGGACATTTGTATGCGGGTCACAGCTACCCAGAAAAAAACAACCAAGGGACTTAATCGTGGTGCGTCAGTGGGTCTTTAAAGACCCACCAGATCACGTGTCAAAATCACGTGTTTCACGTGTTTTCCCTCTTATAGCTGGCAAGAAATCTTGCACTGACTCCCATATAAATGGCCTCAAATTGAAACCGACACATCAGCTTAAAGAGCAGCCTCAATTTGAATATGGGGACATTTGTATGTGGGTCACAGCAACCCAGAAAAAGCCAAGGGACTTAATCGTGGTGCGTCACCGGGTCTTTAAAGACCCACAAGATCACGTGTCAAAATCACGGGTTTCACGTGTTTTCCCTCTTACAGCTGGTAAGAAATCTTGTTTTGACCAAGGCTGACTCCCATACAAATGCCCCCAAATTGAAAGCGAAACATCATTTTAAAGAGCAGCCTCAGTTTGAAGTTGGGGACATTTGCATGTGGGTCACAGCTACCCCCAAAAAACCCAAGGGACTTAATCGTGGTGGGTCAGTGTGTCTTTAAGTAATATATTTACCCCCCCTCCCCCTCAACAAAAGAAAAAAGAAGAAAAAAGAGGAAAAACCAGTCCCAACCACATACGTCACAACATGATATGCATACGTTCCCACGAAAGTTCTGTCGTTTCCTTATTTTCAACGAGAAAGAGCGTCTACTGGTGAAAAGCTGAGGTCGAATTTAAGTTAAAAAGCAACAGTTTTTATGTTCTAAAATTTAAAAAAAAAACACCAACCAAGACAACAAAGTTATTTAGAAGCAAATTAGCGAGAGAAAGCGAGCCAGCGAACGAACAACAATGGGTTTGAAGGAACTTTTTTCGCGTGTATAACCAACTGAACAACCACGCTTTCGCCAACCTTCCCACTCGCCCTGTGACCTATGAAGCGTCCTCTCACCCACCCAAACCAACCAACCAGCCAACCAACCGGTCAGCCAGCTAGCCGTTCAACCAACCAGCTAACCAACCAACCTATCACCCACTCAGCCAACCAACCTAACAACCGCTCATCCACCCAACCACTCACTCACCCAACCAACCACCCAACCAACCAACATAGCAACAAACAAACAAACCAGCCAACCAAACTTCCAACCTTCCAACCAACCAACCAGCCAACCAACCTACCAGCCAATCAACCCACCAACCAACCAAACAAACAACCAATCCAACCAATCCAATCCAACCAACCTAACAGCCAACCAACCAACCTAACAGCCAACCAACCAACCTAACAGCCAACCAACCAACCAACCTACCAACCAACCAGCCAACCTAACAGCCAACCAACCAAAACAACATACCAAACAACCAACTAACCAGCCAACCAACCAACCTAACAGCCAAAACCAAACAACACAAACCAACCAACCAACCAGCCAACCAGCCAACCTACCAACCAACCAGCCAACCAACCAGCCAACCTACCAACCTACCAACCTACCAACCAACCAACCTACCAACCAACCAACCAACCAACCAACCAACCAATCAACCAACCAACCAACAACCAGCCAACCAACCAACCAACCAGCCAACCAACCAATCCTATTGCACTTTCGAAACAGACATTCTGTGGAGATTCCTTTCAGGAAGCGCGTTCAGGAAATGGTCAATATTTTTTAAAGTGTCAGGATTATTCATGCTCAACAAGGGAATTCTTTCTCTGCACGCCACTCCAGATATGTAAAGCGAATTATTGCAGAACCTGGTGTTTTGCTGTTGTTGTTGTTGTTGTTGTTGTTGTTGTTGTTGTTGTTGTTGTTGTTGTTGTTGTTGTTGTTGTTGTTGTTGTGTTGTGCTCAGATAGCAAACACGGGATGTCGGTAGAGAAAAATGGCAATGGCAAGCCACATAAATAAGTTCCTTTTTTTCAGAGAGAGAGAGAGAGAGAGAGAGAGAGAGAGAGAGAGAGAGAGAGAGAGAGAGAGAGAGAGAGAGAGAGAGAGAGAGAGAGAGAGAGAGAGAGAAGTCTGTCTGAAGTCTGAAATAATTTAATTTGTTAGGCCACAGGCCCATACAAATGGAGTTCACGTTGACAAAATTATGACATACAAGTAATAACAAGACATTACTGAAGTGCCTGAAGAGCATTTTGCCTTATGCACGTATTTACAAACTCTAAGAACTATATTTTCATTTTCATTCGACTATAATAATGTCATCTTAGAGATAGATAGATAGATAGATAGATAGAGAGAGAGAGAGAGAGAGAGAGAGAGAGAGAGAGAGAGAGAGAGAGAGAGAGAGAGAGAGAGAGAGAGAGAGAGAGAGAGAGAGAGAGAGAGAGAGAGAGAATGCAACATTCTCGTAGTGCCCATGCACTTAGCACACGTTAAACCCAGTGGCAACGAAAAAGTTGTCATTTTGGTCAAAATTTACCACCACCACTCAGCCTCCTCCTTCCTTCCTCATCAGTCACACAAAAATCGCATGCAAAAAACCCACAAAAATGGGTGGCGTGCCTCTGGCTGCGACGCGTTCCCCAGGTGGGAGCAACCCGAATTTCACAGAGACGCCTCTGTGACTAAATAGCAAATAGCAAATACCGATTGTTTGCTAAACACATAAACGAACAAAAAGTCAAATTCCCCCGTTCATATGCGATCATAATAATTAGTAGTAGTAAAGAGGGATTAAGGTAAACATGAAGACACCCCCTACTGTTCTTTGTTGCAACTAACACCCCCCCCCCCCCCCCACTCACGTGGGGATACTGTGTGTGTGTGTGTGTGTGTGTGTGTGTGTGTGTGTGTGTGTGTGTGTGTGTGTGTGTGTCTTTTGTACAAATAGTTCCACCACCTTCTGGAAGTTCTGTGCTTGTAACTTCCTCTAATCTGTCACTCTCTTTGACTCTTGCCTTTTCCCTTTGCTTACTGTCATCTACTACTATCTTTCTGCCTTACTGGCTCCATTCTCCTGCCTTTTTTTAAAATAAAAAACCCCCTAGAAATTATTGCAA
>CM065690.1:13155917-13160917 GCA_017654935.2 Phymorhynchus buccinoides | reverse complement strand
TAAAAATAATATTTCCCCCACCTTCTGGAGGTTCTGTGCTTGTAACTGCCTCTAATCTGCCACTCTCTTTGACTCTGCCTTTTCCCTTCGCTTTCTGTCATCTACTATCTTTCTGACTTGTTGGCCCATTCTCCTGCCTTTTTTGTTTGTTTTTCCCACAAAATCTTCCAAATAACGTTTCTCCTTTGAGCTCCTCCGAAATCGGAATGCGTCGGCTGTACGCAGCGGGGAGACCAGTGAAAACTGAAAACCGGACACATACGTGCTTTACCCATTATGGCCGTATGGCCTGGGAACGCAGAAGAAGAACATCCTAGATGGCAGACCACCCACCCAGAATAGGCTGGAAGGATCGCAGAAACATCACGCTAATAATATGACAAGAAAAAGTATTGAAACTGGCAACGAAAAAATTGTCATTTGGTCACAATTCACACACACACACACACACACACACACACACACACACACACACACACACACCGCTTTTCCTTCTGCATCAGTCACACAAAAATCACATGCCAAAAAAACAAAACAAAAAAATGGTGGCGCGCCTTTGGCTGCGACGCGCTCTCCAGGTGGGAGCAGCCCGAATTTCACTGAGACGCCTCTGTGACTATAAAGTACCTAATACGTAATAATGCCAAACACAAGTTGTGTATGAAATGAAAAGAAAAATCCGATTAACGTCCTCCAGACTGAAACAGGCACATGTGGGACATCAAATAGATATAAAGATGGTGGCCGGGGCGATCCTGGAGGTACTGCAATACTACGAGGAAAGTCCGGAGTTTTTAAAACGATAAAGAGATTGTTTTTTTTATGACAAATCTGACTGGGAAAAAAAAGCTGTCTATTAACGTTTTCAACGGGAGGATTTTACAGCCTTAATTAAAGACCCACCGGATCCACGAGTGAAAATCACGGGTTTCACGGGTTTCCCCTCTCTCGCTGGTAAGAAATCTTATTTTGAATAGGTTTGACTCCCACGCAAATGCCTCCAAATTAAAAACGAGACAGAGACTTTAATTAACTCACTCGGCACTGGCTGGTTGCTTCCCCTTACAACCGTTTAGGACGGGCCATTCGACTAGGTTCGAAAACCCATCACCACAAAAAAGTTATGAAAAGTTATGGACTGATATTTTCAGATAAGATTACTAACACCATGCACTAAACGATCGTAAAATATCAGATTCTATACCTTCGTCGTTTATCTCCTATTGACGAAAACAGCTAACACATAGAAAGAAGGAAAATCTCACATTCCGATCTTTGAACCCCCTCTACAACCAAAGCTGAAAATAAAGTCTGCAATGATTGGTTGATTTCAAGAGAGGCAAGGTCAAAGCAAACTGAACATAGGTTATAACTTCCTACCGGAAAGCTGGTTACCCGCCAGAAATCAAAACCTCTTGAAAACTCTTATGAGCCGGATCCGGCTCATTCGTCCCGAGGGGGCATTTGTATATTATGGGTCACACCTACCCAGAAAAGCAACACACAAGGGACTTAATCTTGCTGGGTCAGTGGGTACTTTAAAGACACAGAGAGCCAACACGATTAAGCCCCTTGGTGGGTTTTTTCTGGGTCAGTGTGGCCCACATACAGACACTCCTCATAATTATACGATCGAGGCTGCTCTTTAAAGTGATGTCTCGTTTTCGCGCATGAGGAAATTTGTATGGGAGCCACACTTGGTCAAAATAAGATTTCTTACCAGCAATAAGAGGGAAAACACGCGAAACCCGTGATTTTGGACACGTGACGTACTGGGTCTTTAATGAACAAACATCACGTAAAACTTTCAGAAAAGAACCTTGGGAAACAGCCAAGATCTGATCCACCGCTGACGAAGTGATAATAAGTTCCAGTCATTTCTCTCTGAGCATCACTGGGGCTGATGGCATCTACAGACGGACAGACAGACAGCTACCATTATGAAATCCAGCAGACAATGAGGACTGATTACCGTCAGACGGGAGATGCTGTGATCTGGCACTGCGTGTGGTGAGTGAGTCCTAAACAGGGATCACTCATTTTAAAGCCTTCTTCTACGGTGGGAGACCTCGGGTTATCGTCTCCTGTGTATTATACACGTTGTGGAGTAATAAGGGAGTACACACACACACACGCACGCACGCACGCACGCACGCACGCACACACGCACACACATACACACACACACACACACACTCACACACACACACACACACACACACACACACACACACACACACACACACACACACACACACACACACACACACACACACACACACACACACACACCACACACACACACACACACACACACACACACACACACACACACACACACACACACACTCACACACACACACACACACACACACACACACACACACACACACACACACACACACACACACACACACACACACACACACACACACACACACACACACACACACACACACACAACACACACACACACACACACACACACACACACACACACACACACACACACACACACACACACACACACACACACAACACAACACACACACACACACACACACACACACACACACACACACACACACACACACACACACACACACACTGATAAGGATCTTGCACTGCAGTGAACTTCACCGCAGTCCACCCCAGACCTCCAACAACATCACAGGAACGCGCCCACAACGGTGGGGCCAAGCTGGTTTTCCGCCCCATAATTCCCTCCCCATGCTTATCAGTGACGTCATCGACCAGCAGACGACAGCCAGCCAGCAGAACGCAATGCAGGGTCTGCTCGGGGGTGGGACCCCACCTGTACCTTTTTCTGTTCAACATGGAAGGGGGGTAAGGCACTCTCTGGTAAGACCTTTGCCGGCCAATAGACGATGTTCGGAAAAACAACAACTAAGGGAGAGCACTTCGTGAAAATTAGAGTTGCTTACCTCGACTTACTCGGTCAAATACCATAGCAACAATGGCGTCGAAGAGTGAAGCGAAGAGAGCGAACGATTTGCAAACATTTTAAATACAAAGAGGGGCTACAAACTGATCTAACTTACAAAACGTCGAGAACTCGCAAAGAAATAAACATTGAGATTGACCCAGATGGCTTGATAGAGAACAGATGCGAGAAACACAAACCGAGTGTTGTCTACTCAAATGCAGCATGTTCGGAGGATGATTGTTACCATCGGTGGGGGTGGGGATGGGGTGGGGTGTGTAGGGTGTGTGGAGGGGGGCAACTGCTATCACACAGTCTTGACATCTGTAGGGTCTCCCTTACCAAAAATGCTACACAATAAGGGGTACCATTATAAATCGCATGTTAACGGACAGAAAGTTACCTCTTTCAGATTGCTATCATGCATTTTTTGGAAAGGGGTGACTCGACAGATGTCAAAAAATATACATGATAGCAATTGCCCCCCACCACCCCCAGATGGTAATCATCCCTATTTGGGGATCTACCTGATGGTAGAGTAACTTCCCCTGTTTGACTGATTGAATTAGGCAGGATCAGTCCCATACACCATAAGATCACTCTCCTTAATTATTTCCGAACAATTCCTACTGAATGCATGAGTGACCCGGGTTCGAACCCCGGCCTCGCCCTTTCTTTCCAGTTTCGACGGGAAAATCGAACCGAACGCCGAGTCCTTCGGATGGGGCTGACCTGTGCGCTTCACGTATGCAGAAATAAAACCCCACGGCGAGTTGAAAGTCGATACGAGCAGAGATAATAAATCCCTGATAGCTAGGTCCCTCCCTCCCACCCCCTACCTAAAAATATGGGTGGTGCTGCAATAGCATTGACGCGTTCTCCAGGTTGAAGGAGTCTGAATCCTGAGGATTAAACCTGCTCCTCTTTGCCAAGATCTTAACATATTTTGAATAGGTCTACTCAGAGCTTCTACCTGAGAAAATCACATTCTTCTGGGCTGCATTTTGTGGGCTACACATTAACAGATTATGCTTGTTATTTTTGCTCTCATTGCCCAGCAGTGGTGACGTCATTTGGTCAAATTGTAGGTATTTATTCCGATCAAATCACTCTCCAAACGATACCTTTAAACAGCACAGATTATCCCCTTTGTACCAATACAAAATTAAAGTGACTACATCTCTGGATTAGCCCACAAGAAATCAACTGATCAAGTCACCCAATAAGAAAGCTTGCCTCTAATTTCGGCTCACCCAGCGACTTGCATCGCGACACTGCTTTTTGTTTCTACCTTCATTTTTCAATGTGCTTTCAATATGGCTGCCTAAACAAGCCAAGGGGAACAACTCTGAGTGTGGTTTGGGCTGATTTAATAAAGCAACATTATTTCTCTCGGATGACCATTCCATAGTTACAATGCATAGAGCCGGCTATTTTAAAAATAATTTGTAAAGTTACATACCCACATTCTTATTTTCAATGAAACGAATTGCATAATATGGCTTGGGGAGCATAGGCCCAACCGTGGTCGCATAAATCGAGGACAAACAGACACCCCCAACTGCTTTATAAGTATAGATGACATTTCTGTACTCAAGTCAACAATGTTCGTAAGTTTAGAGAACGCGGCAAACCCAGTCAAACCCCCTCCCCCTCTCCATCCCCCCCCTCTCTCTCTCTCTCTCTCTCTCTCTCTCTCTCTCTCTCTCTCTCTCTCTCTCTCTCTCCTCTCTAGCCTCTCTCTCTCTCTTTCTCTCTCTCTCTCTCCCTCTCTCTCTCTCTCTCTCTCTCTCTCTCTCTCTCTCTCTCTCTCTCTCTCTCTCTCTCTCTCTCTCTCTCTCTCTGATTGAGTTCATTGAGTTATATATATCTCTCTCTTCTCTCCTACCCTCCTCTCTGTGTCTCCTCTCTTTCTCCCTTATAGTAGTAGTAGTAGTAGTAGTATCTCTCTAGTAGTAGTAGTAGTAGTCTCTAGTAGTTGACTGTAGTAGTAGTAGTAGTAGTAGTAGTGGTGTAGTAGTCTCTCTAGTAGTAGTAGTCTCTCTCTGTAGTCTCT